>CAJGYO010000007.1:6155840-7355840 GCA_904845875.1 Miscanthus lutarioriparius | reverse complement strand
GTACCGTCGGTCTGATAGCTGGCGGTTGGTAGACTGGCTCTACGTGTTGCGGTGTCCCCGGTGAAGGTGAAATACCTAGGTGGGAAGGCTTCGTAGGAGAAGGACGTTCTGACAGCCCGCCTTTCTTCCTCTTGGCTTTCCTGTGCTTCTCTTGGCGTATATTTTCTCTCTATAGAAGTAGATTATAAGAACCGTATCTCAACTCGTTGTCCTCCCAGCAGCTCGCTCACTCCCCTAGGTGGTAGTAGTTATCCAGTGGCCTCGTGCCACTTCATCCTTAAACCTGAATCCAGTTGCCCTTCGCTTAGCATAGTGGAATATTTAATCAGTAGTCTTATCTTAACTCTGGCCATTCCAAACCTTAGTGCTTCCCGTGGAAATTGATACCCTGGAATACTCCTGGGTGAAGTGCTACGACGGTGTGATCTGTGCGCTTGCGGATCTGATCTAAGAGTGGCATAGTAAATGCCAACAAGCATTTCTGGCGTCGTTGTCGGGGACGCTTTTGGCTTTGGAATATCAAAGTTAGATTTAGCACTACTATTAAGTATACCGCCATGCTTAGCGAGCGCTGTCCTTGTTCATGCAACAAGACAGTGTCCGCCCAGTTTCAACCTACCGTAAAACTTTCAGAGCTACCCAGAGACCTTGGTGGGAAGAGTATGTCGGCGCTGAATTCCCCACTCAGGTGACTCCTAGTGCCTTCTCTGGAAGCCCTTGAACCCTGTCCTAAGGCCCTCGCGTTAAGGACCTTCTGCACCGGCATGGCTGCCGAAGACGATCCATGGGGAGTCCTAATCCGCCCAGGGTCTTCAACATGGTTCAAGTGAGCCCTTTCTGCGGAAAGGCAACTGAGGACAAACATGCATTTCTTCAACAGCAAAGTGGAACCTTCACCATTAGTGGCGTGCCCCAGAATGCCCTCCGCCTTCACTTTGGCCCCATCTTCACTAAATGAGGAAGGTGAAGACGGTTCTATTCCAGCGAACTCAGCAGCGAAATAGTCCAAAAATCCAGGGGTTGTCTTCAGAGTACTTCACGGCCTATCCCCATCTTAGGATGCAGGATTGCACTAGTAGAGAAAGGGGTTTCCATCCTGGACCTTTCGTCTCTAAAGTAAGCTTTAGTCTCGGTTCTAAGGGCCAGGGGCACTGGGGGGCCGCTCCCTCCCTTTTGTCCCGGTTCGTGGGGGGCTTGCCACCCCTTAACGCCCGTGAAGGACCTTTAGTCCCGGTTGGAGGCACCAACCGGGACCTTTAGTCCCCGTTGGTGTTACCACCGAGACTAAAGGCCCCCAGACCATTAGTCTCGGGTGGTGTTGCCAACCGAGACTAAAGGGTCATCCGCAGGTTACTTTAAAAGGAAAGCATCTAGCTTGTAGTCACAAGTGCTCTATAGGTGAGATGGTAAGGAGGCTACGCACGAGGCAAGAGGTCCCAGGTTCAAATCCCACGCACCGCATGCGCGCATTTACGCGCGAAAAATCGCGTGGGTCGGTTCCTAGGTTACAAATATTTTATTTGCATGAAAAAAGCTTTAGTCCCGGTTGGTGTTACAACCCGGGACTAAAAGTGCCTTTAATCGCTGGTTACCTGACCCGGGACTAAAGGTCACCCCCCTTTAGTCTCACCTCCTAAATCCCGATTGCAAAACCGAGACGGAAGCTATTTTGGAACCGGGACTAATGGAGGATTCTCTACCAGTGTTGGTTCCTTATCAAGAGCTTCTACCATAGGCTATAGAGGATTGTCCGTGAGCATCTGGATGTCGCCACGGAAGGCGCGGTCTCTTCTCTGACCGTAAGCACTGCTGAGCCGCTCAATGAGAAGATCGCTGCCGACCAAGGTTATTCAAATGAAAGAGCTCCGGCAAAAGCTCATGTTGTCCACCAGATTGAGGGGGTGGCACTACTACAACAATTCACTTTAGTGGCGGTTAAAACAGGTTTTCACCCACGGTCGATCAAACCGTTGCAGTGCCACCGTCACTGAAGCTCGGGCGTCTGCAGCGACGGGCTTCTAACCGCCCCTAAAAATTACATTTTCAAGGGCGGTTCCATTAAGAGAACAGCCTCTGATAAATCTATTTTCAAGGGCGGTTCCATTAGGAGAACCGCCTCTGATAATCCCTTTTCTGCGGCGGTTGTGTTAGGACAACCGCCTCTGATAATGGTTTTTCTGGGGTGGTTCCATTAGGTAAACCGCCTCTGATAATGTATTTTTAGGGGTGGTTCAGTTACAAAAACCGTCTTTAAAATTGCTTTTTCAGGGGCGGTCACAGTACATGAACCGACCCTGAAAATTTATTATCAGGGGCGGCTGCTTTCTTGAAGATGTGTTCTTCAAGGACGGTTGTGGCAATGCAACCGCCTCTGAAAACACATTTTTAGGGATGGTATAATCAGCCAGCCTCTGAAAATCAGTTTCAAATTTTTAAATTTAAAACTACCCGCCAAATTTGAAATCGCGTTTTCCCACCAAATTTCAGACCCCATTGCAAATGATCCAAATTAACTTCATAAATACAAAGTAGGTACGTACACAAGTTATACATACATGATCTGCAAATATTTTGTACATTACATTACAAACTACAAGCCACCAGTAATCGTGTTTAACTGCCTGGAAGGAATGAAAAGTAGGGATGCACGCATTTTAGGCGAAGGGACTCAAACTTGGGATCTGTTGCATACTCCGAGTGATGATCATAGAATGTACCCTTCAACGGATCAAGAACCTCCCGCACAATAAACTTGCAGAAATCTTCTTAGACTTGTTGAATATCATGTTGGGTAACTTCGTTTGGCCTCGTTGTTTCATGCTACACAAAAAAGGGAACAATTAGCTAGATTCAGATTAATAATGAACATATGCATATATATGGTTCGATAGAGCAACTTACATCTCCAGGTTTATTGTGGTAAGCTCTCATCCAATGACAGACATAGTAGCCACAAAGCACGCTTCCGGGAGGCTGCCTCGAGCACTGCAGCGATGTGACATGCAAAAAATAAATACAGTGAAACACATTGTATTAAGGAATATGAGAAGCTGTTTGAGTTACAAAATTGTCGTACCCCATCATTTACATAGACATCCATCTTCTTGGGCTTCGCAGGGTCATGCTCCCCACCTTGTCCAACGTACCATCTGTACGCACTATTCAATGAACAAAATAATCACTCGCAGTATAACGATGATCAGATGCAAAATAGTGTCACAAGTAATGAACTACAATTACTTACGTTTGTAAAACGCTGATGAAGTTTGAGTACCGTTTTTTTTCCACTCTCAAAGAATCAAAGATGGTAATCCTGCCAGCTTTCAAATTGATGTAGACTAAGATCAAGTGATTGCTGCATCAGTACAAAAAAAGATAATAGTGTCAATGTAAACCATCTACCAACTACCATAAAAAAAAGATAGTAGTCAATATTACCAGAAATGGTACGGGGCTACTATATATTGGAATCTCTGATGAGCTACGAACGCCCTCCCGATATATATTGCAGCTTGATTCCTTGATACTTCATGCGAAGCCTTCCTAATTGCGTCTCTCGCGTTACCCTTGGTACCCTTAAATGCAGGATGATCAGGTTTCCAAAGTAGAGGTCCAGCGTGACTTGCCTCGCAAATGAGATTTGGGTCAAGGTATGCCTCCGACGAGTTCCCTGGAGATTCCTTCCACTCTTTACTACATGAAAGTAAGGCGAATGTTTGGTTACAAGGATAGCACAAGAACATGAAACAAAATTTGAGGAAGAGTTTAGAAAACACTACTTACAGGCACCACAGGGTCATCTGACTCAGCTCCAGCATCTTTTGTCGGAATAAAAATTGAAGGTCCTCAAAATCCATGAGCATTCTGCCATCTTTTTCACTGGAAACGAATATATCGTTAGCAGGGTAATACATCGGCACTGCCTCTAAGCCGAGTTCTACTGCTTCGAAATACCACCTATGAAGGACCCTCATGTATAGCAATCTTGGGTTGTTTGCTAGGGCAAAATCAGATAGTAATGACTTGCCAGGCACGTAGTCATAGGGGCAATCGGGGTCGTTTGTTTCATCCATCAGCTGTTTAAGGAATTCAACGGTCGCGAAAAGTTGGCTCAAACGGTGTTGCTAGGCACCATAGATTGTTGTAGATCCATCCTTGGCCTTGCTGGCCTTGGCTTTTCGAGCTGGCGAAGCTACTACCCCCTTGCCCTTGATTGCAGAAGCATCGTCTTGGGGGTCCTTTTTAGCAAAAGACCTCAACATCGCAGTTACGCCAGCATCCGGTGGGTTGCTACCCTTCGTAAATCCTCTCACCATCTTTGGCAAAAGACCTCAACATCGCAGTCAAAGCGTGCCTTTTAGCTGCTTCAATAAAACCATTTACATCTTGTATGTAGGAAGATTCATATCTTTTTTCGTGTACATCCATGATCGGTCCATATTTGCCCTTCAAAAAAAGGTATATTTGCATGAAGGTATTATTTGAATATAAATGTTGAAGAAATTTATGTCTTTTTTGCTATACAAATATTACATTATTGTAGACCTAAATTGCTAGAAAAAAATAGAACAATCTAACATCATATGCATGCATGTCTCTCTCTAGATCTCTAAGTGAAAAAAAAATGAACACGGAAACTTTGAAAAGAGTTTAGGGATGCCACTATCTCACCTATCAAACCCAACTCCTTCAAAGGTTCAAAGGGCAAAACCTCCCCCCTCTGTTTTCGCTCTATTTCTCGGCCTCCAAGCGAACTGAGCAGTGCTGCTCAGAGCTGCCCCGAGGAGGAAGAAAGGGTATTTAGTTAGGGCCTTTTTAGGGGCGGTTCTATTAAGAAAACCGCCCCTGAATACCATCTTCAGGGGCGGTTCTCTTACTGCAACCGCCTCTGAAGACCATCTTCAGAGGCGGCTCTCTTAAAGAAACCGCCCCTAAAGATGGATTAACATTTTTTCCTTCTTTTATTAGTTCGACATATGTTTTTTTTGTAAGCATTTCAGGTATACTCGACTTAAAATTGTATCCATGACATACACCTAAATAACTTGTTCATACAAACATAATTAGATTATCCGTACAAATAAACTAATTAAAGTACATAACCGTTCGAACTAAGATTGAACAATAACAGTACAAATAAAACTAACACAAGAATCCTACAAACCGGATGCGCGCATAATCTGCCTCCACTCCCAGTAGCGTGCGTCTCGGATGGTGTAACCATGCTCATTATCTATGTAATGCAAGGCCCACACTAAAGCACTCTGCATTGCATCACAACGCCGAGGACATGGTATCCCATGGATGTAGCCTACTATCGGACTATTGATGTTCTGGTTTAGCTTAACTATCACACAAAATTGGAAGCCCGTTGTCGTCATCCGGCCCATCACATCCTCAAAGAGCCAGGCGTACCCCAGTCGCCTAAGAGCTTGCGTGAGAATGGGCTTCAAGGCACATGAAGCATAGGTGTGATGAAAAACCTGGAAACGGACAAAAAAATCAAGAAGCGCTCATATAATAATAAGTAAATAAACATTACTCTCATATCATACACGTACCACATCCATAACGTTGAATGACGCAAGCCTCTTGCTTACTCGAGGCACGTCCAGACTACGCGAATGTAAAGCTTGTATCTTCAACGCCGACCAATCAGGTATATGGTAGCCAATGCGCTCAACTGCCTGCAAAGACAACAGCACGGCATCGAGCAGGGCGCCTACCTTGGAGATCGTTGGTCGTCCAGCCTGCACGATATCCTGGCGCAGCTGATCGTTGTACCTGATGGGGATGCTGAAGGCGAGACTGCACATCCATAATCGCCTTCATTATTCACGAGCTCACATGTCTCGAAGATCTCCTGCACCCCGAGCAGCCATAGTGTGTCTTCCATACACTTGACCGGTTTAATGGTCTGTGATATATGCAACGATCGTATTATGACGAATGTATATATGCAAAAATTATACTAGCACACAAAACTTAAAATACTGCATACTATTGATGGGTTTGGGTAACTCGGGATGGCCCTATTGGGCGATGGCGCGAATGGAACATGGCCAGAGTGGAAACCAGGTTCCTGTGGCGCGGGCAGTTCGCCGTCATTCATCGTAACTACAAATACTAAAAAAACATCCCAAATAAGTATAGAAGCCCCATATAAATATAACATGCATGCAACAATATTTATTAGAGTAACAATGTTGCTAAAAATAAAGTTCACCATGAAATAATGTTGCTAACAAAGATCTAGAAATAAATAAATGTGTTCGGTTATGTACAAATGATGTTAAAAATAAAGTCCACCATGAAAAGACCATGAAAAACGATGAACATATTTGAATATTTCTATATATATGCTTATACTAAACCATGAAAAACGATCTACATTAATGAAAGATTGGAATGGATGGAAGAAGATGCAAACCTTTAGAAGAATGGTTGGAAAAGAGATGCTTGACGGCGGCCGGCAGGAGTTGCTCTTGCTCCCCCAAGCAAGAACACACGTGAATAACTTTCTACTGGATAAGATGGGCATGATGTGTATTTAGGGGGGGGGGTCGTTTTTAGGGACGGTTGACTAAAATGAACCGCCTCTGTTAATTCATTTATAGGGGCGGTTCTCTTAAGAATCCATCTCTAAAAATAGGACACTTCTAGAGACGGTTCCGTAAAGAGAACCACCTCTGAAGATCATTCTTTAGTGGCGGTTATGTTAAGCGAACCACCACTGAAGACGGATCAGAGGCGGTTTTTCTAATGGAACCGCCTCTGAAGATCCATCTTCAGAGGTGGTCACGAAGCTACAGGCCCCCCTGGCGCGATCAGCGGCGGCCTGCTAAGTGAATCGCCTCTGATTGAAAAGGGGGGCGTCGCTGAAAAAGATTTGTGTACTAGTGTGGACACGCTCGCCGTGAAGATGGACCTCCTCATGCGCAAGCTTGAAGGTCCGGAGCCGAGCAGGGCTCTTGAACACAGGGAATAGGGGGCGTACCGAAAGGATGGCCCCACTGCTCAGGGCAAGGAAGACATCTGCTTCATCGCCAACAACGGTTCCGTCCGCAAGAAGGCTTCAACCAGATGGAGGAAGCCGCAAGGAACAAGGAAGCACCAACCCCCACAGTTGGGCACTACGACATTGTAGTGCAGCTCTCCCGAACATGTCGCTTGAGATAAGGACCCTTGGGTCCCACGATCTCCCGCTTCATCGGACACAGGTACTTCAACCAAGCTTTCCGCAACTTCAAGTCGAAGGCCGAGAAGTGCGCACGGGTACAAGCATTCCAAACCTAATAGGAACCCATGAGCAACCCACGCGACAGGGTTGCCGACAGCTTGACTCTCTCCATGAAGAAATTGAGGCTAGAGGCAGAACGTGAAGAGCTGGAAAGAACCGGAAAGAAGCTCCCAAAGGCTGCCGCTACCGAGAGGAAGAAGCGGCCGAACAGATAACATGCCCCCTCTTCGATTGCCACCGGCGGCTCCCGCACTCAAGGTAGGCGCGTCAGTCTGGCCACGGACTTAAAACTGGGCACTCGCCGGGAGGTAGCCCGGCCGTATCCCTTTTACTTTTCTCTCTATGCTCCTATGTTGAACTAAATTCACTTTCATGCAAGACTTAATTTCCTGTTGAACTATGCTATGTTGTAATAACTTGTGCACTTGAACTTGTAAAACTTGTGGTGGATCATGTTTACTATGCTCTTATGTGATGATCCTGGAATTGTGCTAGTGGGGCATGAGGTGGATTTCATGCTCCAAGGACTACCGGATTTGGATCAATTTATTTTGAAGTGGCCGAATGGTCGGTGCTTCATTTTAAATTGGTTCAAATTGGGCGGCTCCTCACAATTACGTGGCTCACTTTTTGCAGCATCGAAACAAGTACCCAGCACCACCAACAAAACTAGCGTTATGTACCTGATTGATGTGTGGTTTCCATGCTGGAGTTGGCTTATTTCTCAACAATCTGTAGGACAAGCGTACTTGTTAGATTTCGGCCTCTGCAGTGTGAAGAGGAAGAATCTGTGAAGAGACTTACCTTCAAGGTGTCCTCATGGGTGTTCATCAGAAGCAGTGGCACATTGCTGCCGTACTTCTTGTTGAGCGACTGCAAAAGAAACGAACGGTGGCTCTGATCTGAATGTAAGCTCGTCACCGTAATGGACCTGTCTGGACGCGGTATTCTTCATGTGCTCGGCTCATCTAAACTTGATGTAACTCCGTGGCCAATGGATAAGGCGCTGGTCTACAGAACCAGAGATTCTGGGTTCGATCCCCCCAGCGGAGTCGAATTTTCTTTTTCTTTTAGCCTGTGGCAATCTTTAACCAGTTTAACCTTCTCTATTTTTCTATCCTGCAGAAGTATCACCCAGTTCTTCCTATTGCAATATCTAATAAAGTATAAGTTTTTGAAAAAGAGAAGCGTAGTGTTTGGCTGCACTTAAAATGCTGCTGAGCAGCAGCTAACAACAGTATTTGAAAAAGGAGCGGAGTGTTCGGTTGCACTTAAAAGTGCTGCTGAGCAACAGATAACAGCCAAAATATTTGTTCATGGGTGTGCTGTTGCTGTTCTACTCCTTGTTGACTCATAGTAAATATAATATTTGACTATTTATCTTATTCAAAAATTTGGAGCAAATATACGAAAATATAAGTCATGCTTAGAAAACCTTTGACGATGGAGTGAATCATACATTAGACAAAATGAACGGTCAAACATAGTGACCAAAAGTCAATGGCGATAAATTCTCATACTAAGGTTAAGAGAAACAGACTCAGTGGACGGAAGAAAAAGAGAACGCTTTACTTGGCTATAGGTAGAAGATTAAATCGGGTCATTGATTGGAGATCTGACTGATGAATTTGATCAATGAAGCAAATTTTCAATCGCCTTAGCGTTTGTCCTCCGCTCCTGTTCGGGTGGTCGGGTTACCTTCACTGGCCCGGTGACTAACGGACGAACTGCTTCCAGCCTTTTCCTTATATAAGTCATAACTCACAACCACACGTCCACACCTCAACCCTCCCGTGCAGAAAAATCGACAGTCAGGCCACTACCATTATGTCATCAGGTTTCTAAGAGAACAGGCAGAGAACGCCTTGATAACCAGCAGAAAGCACAATGACCCTATTCCAACGCTGTGGATCTTAAAAAATTAAAATCAAAATAAAAGACCTGAAACCAACAGTGCGGTGCATTTCAGCGCCTTCCATCATTTTTACATTCTGAGAGAGTGTTGGGCTAATCCTGCTCAAGTTATTCTCTCAAACAAGAAGCCAATGCTGAAGGTACCTCCTTATCTCAATAGTGTATGCTGAATTTGCTACACGCTCATGGTATCAGCGATGTTTCAGGCCACTAAAACTCTTCACATGAACCTTCCAAAAGCCTCTTCACATGTTCCTTTCATAAACTTCACATGTCCTTTAGGAAGCCAGGTGAACTCACAATGACTTCTAGGTGGCATGCGACTCAGAAACAGCTGATGCCTTCTGCTCATTGTAACCCTCGAGTACCTTGAGTTTCCTAATAAAAAGATAGTAGTTGAAAGTTTGTCACAAAGTGGAAAGCACATTTATTTTGCCTGTCCGGATAAAGACAAACGAAACTCACAGATGCATTTCATGATGTCTCACATGCACATACCTTTTCTTTGTTTCGCTTGGTGTAACTTTGGACTTCACCTTTTTTGATAATGAAAACTGCAACAATCAACGGGGACACACAAGGATCAGAGAGATAATTTGCAGTGTAAAAAGTTACCTTTTACAGAATATTTACCTTCTCATCTAAACCCTTCAATATATCTTCCAACTTATCCACCCAGTGGCACGCTTGCAGTGCGAACTTCAACCTGTATGACGAATCATCCATTGAGATGATTATACCAACCAGCCAGCCCTCCAGATCGAAAACAGCACCACCAAGTACTTGCTTTGTAGCTGGACATGACAGCAAATTTGTTTGTACTTCCAGGAACAATTTTCTTCGAATTTTCATCTAATAAGGCTTCGCAGCATGGGGCACTGCAAAAAACAACATTTTACTTTAAAACAGCTGCAAACATAAGCAATTTCACACATAAACATACCCTCAGCATATGAAGATTCCAAAACAGTTGAAATGCATAGCTAATCTATCAAAGCTGCACTTAGTAAATAATGTGAGTTCCTAGTCTGCTCTACCCTCTGAATTCAATCAATTGGATGAACAGCATATGAAGATCACAAAACAGTTGGAAAGGTGTAGCTAATCTATCAAAGCTGCACTTAGTAAATAATGTGAGTTCCTACTCTGCTCTACCTTCTCAATTCAGTGATCCAGAACACCCAAGTTGATTTTGGCACAGTAAAGATGCAGCTTTTCCGGGTTTATGTTGCTCTTATTTATAACGAAAGTACATGATCAAGGTGGCCATAGTGGCTCCTGAAAACCAGCCCACGACGAGCAACTACCTACACTTCCTAACTTCACTGAAAACAAAGGACTTGGACAAACTGACCAATAAACTCTAATAGACTCCTGACTCTACTCTGATAACTAACACATCTAGGATTATAGCCAACATATAAGTCTGGAAAAATGGAAGCAAAGACCAAACTTGGACAACACGGACCAACAAACTCCTAATAGGCTCCTGACTCTACTCTGATAGCTAACACAGCTAGGATTACAGTAAGTCTGGAAAAATGGAAGCAAAGACCAAACCAGACTGAAGCTATTATTCCTGAAACCATATAATGACAAACAAAAAAAAAAACTGAGTAGTGAATCAGATACTTACATAACGGTGCCTCTCAAGAAATTAAATCCACTATAACCCCCTTCTACTTCTGTGATTGTAAAAATATCCTCCCTCTTTACTTCAGACTGACTGAAATATACCACAGGACGACGTCGTGATGATTTTGTCTCTAGAATCACAAGGCCTGCAGTTGTTTCCTCCACAAGAACAGTAGCCTTTTCGGTGGTACCATCATTGAAGTGAACATATAAATCTCGGTACGACTCAAGGGCTGACTTGTGGACACAAACAACTGACCGACTTCTCTCCGAGTAAACGATAAACCCTGTGAAAAAGTTAAGAGTACGCTTGATTTTTTCATATGTGTTAACACTAACTATCGATGGGCTCACACATGTGTATAATTTGTTCAAATCATCCTTCCCATATGCAATCTGCAAATGAAAAGGTAATTGAAAGGTTACTCCTTCTGTTTAACATCAGCATGTTTTCTTTTTTTCTAGCAAACTTAATCGTGAAGGCCATTGTGTTCCCTGAAACTCAATTTCATAGCAACCTTATAATAAGAACATCTAAGGATTTCAACTAAAATCATGTAAGCATTTGAGAAGATTGTAACTATGCTAGCCATGTTGAATCCACATACCAGAGGCATTTTTGCTCTGTTGGTCTTTCTAAGATAAGACACTTCACTGATGATGTCAAACGAACCTGAAATATGGATAAAAAAACAGACGGCAGTTGAGCGATGGTAAACGGCAGCTGAGCGACGGTAAAGGTACCAATCTATAGATTGATCTAAAGCTGAAAAATTGAACATAAAAAGCTATTGAATGAAGGTGGTTTCTCCCTATTGAGAAATAAACTGAGAAAAAAAAAGATAAAAATCGACCCAACTGGTCAACATTGAGCAGTAGTTACCAATCACCTCAGTCATATAGTACACTCACATCAATTCATCAATTGCCACTAAATAATTCTATTTTACAGATGTCTAAATCTGCTGACATAGGAAACATAGAAGAGGATCGGCTCACCTCGGCGGACGGCTCGACGGAGGTCGGAGTCAAGCTACGCCGTGGCCTCCCCACTACGAGCAGCGTCGGTCACCGAATACGTCCGCTGCTGGCTGCTGCAGTGCTGCTGCGTGCCCGCGTGAACCTTGAGGGGATGAACAGCTGAGACCTGATACAGTGGCGGACATAGGGTCAAAACTTAGGGTATGCCGTCCCAAAATTTCAACCGACAATTCGGTAAATCAGTACAATCTAAAAAAATTCAGTACACAAAAAAAAATCACGAAAAATTCGGTATGAAAGCAATCAAGTTCAATAGTTGCATCGATTACAATATAAATAGTGATGCAATGCTCCCATGCCTCTTCATTTTTCATGGAAATATGGAATCTACAGAAAAATAAAATACATCAATAATCAACCCATCACCCATGTGTCCTCATTCATCAATTCTTGCGTTTGCATCTATTGATCTTCTAATCTACTGATCTAATTTACTAATCAAATCATCTACTGATCTACATCTACTAACTAATCTACTGCCTAGGCCCCAGGGTAAAGGAGGGGATTAGAGGAATGGGATTTACCTTGCTACTTGCTAGGGGAGTAGGGGGCCTGGGCGTCCCGGGCTCCCGGCGGCAGGCTGGGGGCGGGCCGGCGCCGCCGCCCCCTGAATCCACCTCTCCCCCGCGGCCCCGCCTTGGCGCCTTGGACGGGGCACCGGCGCACCGCGCACGCCCGCCTGGCTCGCGAGGTCGCGGGCCGCCGCCGGCCGCCAGCCGCCGCAGCGCCGCTCGCCCGCCGCCGGCGCCTAGGGTTAGGAAGGAGAGGTCGAGAGGACAGAGGGAGCCCGGTCTGCTGCCTGCTGGATGCGCTACGGAGGGGTGAGGCCGTGAGGGACAGAGGGAGGCCGGAGCATGGGCCGGATGGGCTATTGGGCCGATGTATGAGAGTAGGAGGAGCGAGGAGATGCGCCAAAATCTCAAAACTGCTGCTGTATTTTTTTTCTTTATTCCTGTTGTAAAACTCTATACTAGAAGAAAAGGAGAAGGAAGAATCATAATCATAGTCTATTTGTATGTGGGCTCTTATCGAAACTCTTAAACCTTGGCACGACTATATACATATGTGGGAGCTCTAAGGCAAGAGAAGCATATGACTTTATAAGAACAAATTATTTTCTCATGGAGATAAACATGAGTAAATGGGTCGGTGAACATTTTATTTATCTTTGCATACCTGAGTTTTACTTATCGGCAGCACGTGGATGGGGCTTTGAAGTTGCTGCAACGGTTGCTTGGTTGCACACTCAGGTGATCAACAAGGCTTAAGCCATACACACATAGATAGTGTGTATAGATCGTAAGCCTTGATGATAGCAAAGGTCTATGGGAGGAAATTCCTCACTTCTCTCTCTTCTCTTTCTCTTCTTTTTTTTTTTTTTCTGTTTTTTTCAGCTTTCTCTTTTTTTTAGCAAGGCAGAGCTAATCATCATCTTTTTTTGGATGACCTTTGGTTTGTGTGGGACTCGGGATTTTCACCATCCTTACCCACACTTGGACTTTTGTGTAAAAGTCAAGTGTGCAATGTTGGGGTCCCCTTTGTGAGTGTGTTCCATCACCAAAGAGCATCAGATTGTATAGTTGATGTAGCTCCATGTTCCCGAGCATAGTATCCCCTTTGTTCTTCTTGTTCTTGACCTGGAAGAGTTAGTGACAAGAATACTCGAAGGTGCATACTAATTTGACAACATGCCCTTGCTTTTATTGAATGGATTTATTTTAATAATAGTAGTATATATTATTTTTTCATGATAATTGTGATAATCTGGGGTATCTCCCGGTAATGCTTTGTTATGGTCTTAAGCTTGACCTTGGGAACTCATCCTGCAGCTATCAATGGTGGTATAGTTCCCAGCTTTACCACCAAACATTTTAGCATCAATGTTCAAGCTGCAAGGTTAGTATCACGGTGCATCCACGAGATCTGCTATATTTGTGATAAACGTAGGCATCCACAACCATCTTCCTAAAGAGTTTGGAAATGAGGAGTAGGAAGCGGTTGGGATCCTTGTAGGGGCACATGGTACTAAGCACAACGAACTCTAGAGACTCCAAAAGTGAGCGTGAAACATGGGAGGTTTCAAAAGAGAAACTTTCATGCTCAATGGTGGAATCTTTCTCCTTAGTCTCCAGAGTTGGTGCTATGGGCATGTCCATGGCACGAAATCTATCGTGTAGGATCAATGTTGAATCTCAACTCTCGAGAACAACGATTGGATGGCTAGAGGGACATGACTTGGGTTCAAGCCAGGGGTATGGTATCGTTCTATTTCATAAGCAAGCCTAGGTGAAACGAACGAAGATATGAATTTTGCCTCCTCGAACGTGTTATTGTTGGGTTGTTGCTTCGCCTTTGGACTTTCTGGGCAAAAGGTAGGAGTGGCAAAAGCAGTTTCCCCAAACTTTTCATCAAGGCCCCCATGGGAAGGTTTTTCTAGAATAAGATTTTCTAAAGGGTGGCCTATGAGAAGATCGAACTCAAGGATGGCATAGATGTGAAAATCTAAGTGAACCTTGATTTTGTCAATTATGACTGGCACGGCCCTAGCAATCCCACAACATTCGAAGAATAGTCCCAAAGGACTTTTGAGGAGTTGATTGGTCGGCACTAGCGGCATGTTACCCAAAAGGTGTTTCGCTAGGAACTCTGACATGATACTAGTCCCGACTGTGGGGTTGTGCAGGGCTTCTAAGTCTATTCCCCTTAACTAGCAAGTTATGGTTGTGGAAGGTGAAAGAATATGAATTGCTTCAGAAGAATGTTCCACTTCCATTAACCATTCCTTTGGCGGTATTTTGGGGGAAACAACGGGAGGATGTGCCAGCTCTTCGTGCCTTAAGATTTTCAAGGTATTGCCATGATCCTTGAATTCGATGGGGAACTCCGAAGGATAGATTACTCGTTCCTTCGGTGTTCGTGGTTTGGGTGGGGGCTCATAAGTCGAATCTATGGATGGTATGTGGTTGGATTCGCCCAATGAAGATTCCCCCACACTCGACATGACTGTTTCCTAGAGGGTTCTAGGGTTCATGACAGAAAAAGCATGTTTGGCTATGAAGTGTTCAAGGAATTCAACTGTTCCATCATGGTTTTGTGTGTAAATCTACCTCCAGTAGTCACGTCTAGTTATAGGTCAGCATCTATGTCAAGACCCAAACAGAAGAGACGCAAAATCACGCCATCGGGTAATGACAAGTCTAGGCCAGCATGTAATAATGTTGAAAACTGGGCCTAGGCTAAACCTATAGACTCCTCACATTGCTTGAATTCGAGGATTGCCCTTGGTAGAGAGCCGATACGAGACATGGGGAAAAATGCAAGACAAAATTTGTCTTTAAGTTCATCACAGTCCCCATTCGCACTCTCTATGGCAAACATGTACCATTGCTTCGCCTTCCCCGTGAGGGAGAAGGGAAACAATTTCCACCTTATGGTTTCTTGTGTCATGCCTGAGATGTATAGGCATGAACATATTTCCTCGAAATCTAGGAGGTGTTGGCATGGGTTTTCGTTTTCGTGCCCTGAGAAGGGTAATGCCTGAACTGTGGCTATTAGCCATGGGTGGAGTTCATAGGCAGATGAACAGTTTGGTTTTGGAGAAAGTGGTGGCTCTTGGAACTCCCCCTTTGAAGCGGAAGGATTTTGAAACGGAATGGTTGGCTTCATGTTGAGAAAGATAAAAAGAAAACTATTTTTTTGGTTTTTTTATGAGATACACATACGAGGACAAACTAGGTTCAAAGAAAATAGCAACCGTTCCCCGGCAACAGCGCTAGAAAGCTTATTTGTATTGCTTAGCAAATACGGAAGAATCCGCAAGCGTACGGAATTGCCGTTGTAGCTTTCACCGAAAGTATTCAGGGTATCGTATTTTCCTCAAGAAACGGAGGTACTTTCTTCTAGCTAGTTCATCCAAGGACAACCCAAGGGTAGAGATAGAAAGCGGGGTAGAGATGGATTCCTATAGCTCTTAGGTCCTAAGAGTAGCGATACTCTACTTCTAGTCATTTACTTCGGGCACCGGATATCACCTGGTCTACCAAGCGATGCTGGTCTGTAGCTCGACGCTGAACCCGAACGTGGGGGAGTTCAAAGGACGGACAAGGCTGTCACCACCTGCCGCCTACCCCTCGACCGTGGGGCACGAGCAAACGAAGGTAGCCTCTAGCTTAGACACCACATCTACGCTATCGACTACTACTCTAGTGTCGTACAGGGCTATTCGTCTTTATCAGGGACCCTCTACTAGAGCATCTGCCACGGGGAAGGACGACGAACCCGTAAACAATAGAAGGTAAAGCTCAACTAAACAAAGGACATAAAATACTATAAGAAACATGAACACTTACTTAGCCAAGATCCCGTTAAGGAGCCAAGCACTTGCTCGTAGAGGTACAAGCTCGGGGAAGTATCGACAATCCCAGCTCCCGAGCACAAACTCGGGGAGACACCGACAAGTCCAGCTCTTCCCCGCTCTCTCCCTCACATCTCACTTTCTTTCTCTAGTTAGCTACTAGGGCATAGCCCTTTGGAGAGAAGCTCAAGTGGAGCTCTCTTGCTCTTGTGTGCTGCTCTTTGCTCCCTTGGCTGGTGTGTGAGTGAGAGGGGGAGGCCCCTCTATTTATAGGTGGTAGGGGAAGGATGTGCCATGGAATATTCCTCCTTTACTCCCCCCAAACCGACCTCATTCTGGCGTCCAGGTACAGAGAATCGGGCAGCGCACCTCAGAACCGACATCCACTGCATTCAATGCACCGCCACGCGCGAGATGGGCTAGAACGGTGGCTCGGGAGGCGTGCCCGCGCCCAGGACGCGCCTGCGCGCTGGCTGGCTCCCCTCAGGCCCATCTTTTGCGACATCGTAGATAATTTCGTTAGCTTTCCGTGGACGGGTCGTGGGCCCAGATCGGAGTCCGGATGCATCCTAGGTGTCCATTTTACCCGGGCCTGCTCCTGCAGCCCGAGATAGATTTGGACTGGGTTTTGGGCCTCCACTTCTTGGGTTCATTGATGGGCTTTTTGGGCTATGTTGAGGCCCAGATTATCTGGTAAGTGGGCCTCTTTCTCTTTCCATGGTTTCTTTGTATTTGTTGGCCCATTTATGCCTACTTCCATATATGTCCTGCAAAATGAGTGAAACACCAAAACTCGTGGAAATCGTTAGCGTATAGCCCTATTCACTAAGTTTGGTGTGGTTTTTATATAGTAATTGGTGGTATAAATTATGCAATAAGGACCGCCAACAACATGTGAAAGGAGACTCTGACAATGCGTGGATACATGGCTATGTGGCCAGCGGTTTGTTTTATAGTGTGGGCATTAACGTCACTGTCGGTTTAGGGTCAATACCGACAGTGAAGCCTAGCATCGCTGCTGGTTTCTTTTTCGAACCGACAGTGATAGGTAGTATCACTGCCGGTTATGTACACAAAACCGACAGTGATGTGTCTGACGTATCACCTTTATGCATGCATGCATGCAACAATAAATGTGAGAAAGATACAGTTCTTTTTGCATGCATGCATGTACCAAAAACCGACTAGGTGAGTCCTGAGTGGTGTGATAGGTTACGTAAAATAAAGAGGCGTCCTGAGCTTGTTTTTAAAAAAAAATTGTCTAGTGATCAAAATAACAGTGGGAAGGATTCAACAATAACCATTTATTTATTTAGATAGAGTATAACAATACAACACAAAATAAGAGAAATCTTAGAAATAAATTACATATACGATAACAAAGACCTTACACTAAAATAACATATACGATAACAAAGACATATTTTCATGCAGGTCAATGTTACAATCGATGTGTACGAACACATTATAATTTAAACACCTCAGTAGCCTTCTTGTAGTACCGAGGTGGCCAAGGAGCTATGCTACGCTAGGGATGGGAAGTAGGCCTAGCCTCCGATAAACCTCTTAGAAGACAGTATATTCATGCCTTCATCGAGAGAGGCGATCGAGGCGCAGGATCTAGCTCGGCGCTGCACCGATGAACTGCTCTACAAATTACAGAGATCACACCGGGCAAGCCGAGCACCGGAGGATGCCATGTCTCCCTGGACATACAGTTCAGGGCGCACCGAAGCGGATGGCTCAGTGTACCTCGCGGCACCTCCAACCTTAGCATTGCTCTATCTTCAGTAGCATTCTTGTAGTACCTCTTGTGTGCACCATTCTGGTGGACTACGACGCATAACAATATGTGTATGTGGAGGGCTTTCTCCCACAGAGAGGTCATGTTTGTGGAAACTACCAAGCAGAGAACAAACTAGGGAAAGGAACAGCAAAGAGAGTTGCAAAATAAGCACTAGTACTAGCCGTGGAGATGGAGGCTCCCAGCCGAGCGCCATTTTATAGGTTAGCTGTCGTGCTAGGTGGGAGCAGGGCTCCCACTGTCGTGGTCAGCGGGAGCACTGTTGGCCCGTGATAGGAATATACCATAGTACTATCGGTTTGTACTCTGAAACCGGTAGTGACAGTGGCCATATGTGCTTGTATGCGAAACCGACGGTGATGTATAACATCACTGTCGGTTTGAAACTTAAACCGACACTGTTGCTCTACATCACTGTCGGTTCGTTATAAAAACCGACAGTGATAGGCCTGCCAAAGCAGCTGCCGCACCCTCAGGCGCTTAGAACTTTTTTTATTTAAAAAGCAGAGCCACTGCCGCGGGCTCAGGCCTTATTTAAAAAAGTAAAAAAATTTGTCCCGCCTAGAATTCAAACCGAGGTAGAGGGAGAGGGATTATATTGGCTTAACCGCTGCGTTAGTGGAAGACTTGCGTTTGGATTCGTTTGTTTAATCTTTTTGTTCTTTAAGTTGAGGTTCATTTAGTGCTAAAATAAAAAATAAAAAATATGTTTGCGCGTGTGGGAATCGAACCCCGGGCGCGGGGTACAGACTACAGAGCATGCGGCTTTAACCGCTTCGCTATGTTAGGGAATACGATTAGGTTGTTGTTTTCTTTGTTTTAGCTATGAACAGGAGTTAACTAATTCTAGGAAACCCAAAAAATTTGTGCCGCCTGGGATTCGAACCCAGGGCTTGGAAACTAAATTGTGAGGCCTTAACCGCTGCGCTATTATGAGGATTACGTTGGCTTTGGTTATGTTTTCTTTTTTAACCTTTAGTGCATGTAAATACATATAAATTATTGTAAAATAATTCAAATATTTGTGTCTTGATGATTTACTTATATTATAACTAATTAATGGTATATAAGTTCAAACAATAGAGTTTGTCAACATCAATACGTAGTCAATAATTTAATATTTGAGATGTCCACAAAATATAAATTAGGCTACATGGTTGGTGAACAAACGTCCGAATAATGATTACATAGTTAACAATAATCTAATTATTTTTATGTGCATCAACAATGAGGACCTCATTGTGATCACGCCATACGTAAGCAGGTTCGTCACCCTCTTTAAGGATAGGTAGGGATACGTTCACCCCGAATGGAGGCATTTCGTGATAGCCCCTATAGTCTTCTTCGTTCGTCACTCCTTCGACTCCGACAATCTTCCTTTTCCCTTTCAGGGCTATCTTTCTTCCTTTTGTAACGTTGTCCCTTGCATATAAGACTTGCATAACATCTCTTGCAAGGACGAAGGGGTCATCTCTGTATGTGGTCTTAGTGAGATCAACGGTAGTGAACCCTTCGCGGTCGGTTTTGATTTCATTAAGCCGGACCCACTAGCAACAAAAAAGAGCTGCCTTCAACGGACCATAGGGTAGCTCCCATATCTCCTCTATGAAACTATAGTATGTCGCCTTCACGTTGCCATTTTCGTCGTGAGCATCGAAACGAACACCAGAATTTTGGAACATGCTCTTTCCATCTTGCTTTTGTGTGTAAAATGTGAATCCATTGATCTCATACCCTTGGTATTTAAGAAATGTACTTGTAGGTCCCTTGGCTAAGGCATCCAACTGAGTACCCAACTTTACTCCAAGCAAGCGGCATCGTATCCAGTTCACAAATTCCTCATGTTTTTTTTCAAGCCAGTCCTATGACTTGTTGGGATACTGAGTTTGCAGTGATTGCCTGTGCTCGTCAATGTATGGCATCACACCCTCGGCTTGCTGGAGAATAGCGAATTGTGCCTGTCTGAAAGAAACATGGTCGTCTACTGTAACAGATTTGGCCCCGATCGTTCCTTTGCCACCTAGTCTTCCCTCGTGATGAGATATCGGATCTCCGGCCTTCTTGATGTCCAGATAATATGTGGCAAACTCAATGGCCTCCTTCGTTGACCATCCTTCAACCATACCCCTTCTAGCCGGAATTTGTTCCTAACATATCTCCTGAAAACTTTCATCAACCTTTCAAAAGGGAACATCTGATGCAGGTACATTGGGCCAAGTGCTCTAATTTGGTCAAACAGATGAATGAGCGGGTGCAATGAAATATCAAAGTAAGTCGGCGGGAAATGCATCTCAAGCCTAACGAGAGTTTCGGCTGTCCTGCTGCAGCTGGTCCAGCGTGGTCCTATCAATGACCTTCTTGGAGATTGCGTTGAAGAACGAGCACAACTTTATGAGTGAGGCACGAACCTTTGGTGGGAGGATACCACGTAGGGCAACAAGCAGCAGCTGAGTCATAATGACATGGCAGTCATGGGCCTTCATAGTGCCATAGTTGGACTTGAGCTCTCTCATGTTCACTAGCCTCTTCGGGTTCGCACAGTAGCCCGTCGGGACTTTAAGTTCATTGAAGAAAGAAATAAGCACACTTTGTTCTTCCTTTTTCAAGGACCATGACGCAACCGGAAGTTCAAACTGGCCATTCTCTAGCTCAATTGGATGCAGCTCCCTTCTGATTCCCAATTATTGCATGTCTAGGCGTGTGGCTAGTGAATCCTTTGATGTCCCCCTAGTGTTCATCAAGGTGTTAAGCGTGTTAGTGCACACGGTTTTAGTGATGTGCATGGGATCAAGACAATGGCGTACAGTCAGATATGGCCAATAAGGTAGTTTCCAGAAAACTGATTTTTTCTTCCAGATGCTCCCTTCAGGCGCTGGTCATGCATTATGCCCCTTCCCAAGGACAACATCTAGTTTGTTGAGTTCTTCAAGTATCTCAAAACCGTATCGATACTTTGGCGCTAGGCGTCTGTCAGTAGTCCTGTCAAAATATTTTCTATTCCTGCGGTAAGGGTGATGCTTAGGTAGGAACTACGGTGTCCCATATACACCATTTTTTAGTTATGTTTTAGGTTTACCGCATCGGTTGCGTCCAAGCACTCGACACAGCCAGTATAGCATTTTGTCTTCTCTTCGAACAACGAACCATGACCTGGTAGGTCGGTGATTGTAGCGATAAGTACTACCTTGATCGTGACATGTTCCCTTTTGTGCTCGTCCCAAACATTGTCCACACCCTTTTCAAACATCTCCACTAGTTCATCGATCACTGGTTCTAGAAAAACATCGATGTCATTCCCTGGTTGTCTTGGCCCTTGGATCAGTAGTGGCATCTGGATGTACGACCGCTTCATACACTTCCAAGGTGGAAGGTTGTATATACAGAGCGTCACTGGCCAGGTGCTATGATTACTTCTAACCTGGTCAAAAGGATTCATCCCATCTGTGCTCAAACCTAACCAAAAGTGCCTTACCTCTTTGCCAATTTTTTTATAGTAAATAGTATTGATAGTCCTCCAGTCGTGCCCATCAGTGGGGTGCCTCATCATTGTATCTTTCTTACGCTCTTCGCCATGCCAGCGCAAGAGCTTGGCTATCTTTGCACATGCAAATAGCCTATGCATCCGGGGAGCTATAGGGAAATACCAAACAACTTTTACGGGACCTCTTCTGGTCTTGGTACCGTCTGCTGACGGCCGTTGCTTGTACCGTGGAGCGTTACACTTGGGGCACTCATCCAAGTTTTCGTATTCTTTTTCACGGTACAATATGAAATCATTGGAACACGCGTGGATTTTTTTCAACCTTGAGTCCCATGGGGCAGATCATTTGCTTGGCCTCGTATGTATTTTCTAGCAACTCATTTTTTGCAGGAAGAAGTTTCCTTATTATGCCTAACAGATGTTCGAAGCCTTTATCGCTCAATCCGTATGATGATTTGAACTCTAACAGCATGATGTTTCCTTCTAGTTTGCTCACTGGACACTTGTCATGCAATGGTGTTTTGCCATCTTGTCTTATTTTCTCTAGCTTTTTCAATTGTTTTTCACTAAGAAATATGGTCTCTACATTACATAGCATCATTGAAAGGTCATCGTTATGCACAATGTTGTCAGCTAGCGTGTTCCAAAACACATTATTAACCGTGGGCACAGGTTCGGCTGCTTGCTCATTAGCATCATCGGGGATGGCTATGTCAGTCATGTCCACATCATCATCGTCTTCCTGCGGAACATTCACACCAACCTCGCCATGCATAGTCCATATCGTATAGTCTGGCATGAACCCCCTGGTAATCAAGTGCGATCGTATAGACTCAGTTTGAAGAAAGTTCCTATGATTAAGGCAATCATTGCATGGGCACAATACATGTTTCCCATCCCCAGCATGGGCTTTGGCAGTGTTGAGAAACTCGCTAACACCATGCATGTACTGCGGATCCATTCGGGACATCTTCATCCACTCTCGATCCATCTCTACATAAAAAAATATTGAGACAATAATTATGGAGAATTAATAAGAAGTCAACCTTCATGAACAACAATTGTAGCTCTAAACAATGGTACACTAATCACAGCCCCAGTAAAAAGCAAATATTGCACAATAATGAAGAACAACTATTGTACTCCATGCCACATAAAAATGGATACACTAATTTTTTTTAAAAAGGCCTAAAATTGGAGACATGATGACTGAATAACAATGTACCTCCAAACAATATAAATTGAAAATCTCAGCCCCATAAAAAACAATTATTGCACAATATTGAAGAACAATTATTCTACTCCATGCCACATAAAAATGGAGACACTAATTTTTTTTAAAAAGACTAATATTGAAGACATGATCATGAACAACAATGTAGCTCCATACAATGCATTGTTTGGTGACACATGGGTTAATTTGCTCATCAACATTGTAAAAGAATCTACTCTACTCATAAGAACCAATTATAACACATCACATACTAGCAACGACGATCTTGACCACCATGGAATAATTCGCTAGGATTTTAAATGTGTTTATAGACACCAACCTTTTGGATGATGGATTCACCATAATTTGCTTGCAAGCCTTGCACGATCATCCAGTGAGAAAAGTGCTCTCTAGAAGAATGGAGAAAGAAGAATGAGAATCAAGCATTATAGCCATCAAAACAAAGCTAATTAAGCCACAAAATCGAAGGAGAGGAGGCTTGTTAGTTACTAACCTTAAAGCAAAAAGATCAAGCCATTCCAAATCCAAGCTGTAGCTTCACGGATTTCGGTGACCACAACATTGGAGGGAGAGGCCCGCGCGCTCCTCTGTTCTTGACATAGAAGAATGGAGGAAGACACGACGACTTTAGCAGTTTAGCCGTTTTTGTGCTATAAGGCTTATGAGCGTTGGTTCTTGAACAGAACTGACAGTGATATACACTAATCACTGCCGGTTTGAAGGACCAGCCGGCAGTGATGACACATATCATTGCCGGTTCTTGGCTCTAAAAACCAAAAAAAGATGGGGTGTGACACAACCGGCAGTGAGGACTGAAAACACTGCCGGTGTGTGTCTCCAACCGGTAGTGGTTGGACGTCTAACTATCATTGCCGGTTGGAGACACAAACCGGCAGTGATAGTTGTAATCATTGCTTGTTGGGTCACAGCCCCAATCATTTTCTGATTTTCATAGCCAAGAACCGGCAATGAAGGGTATTCACTGCCGGTTCTCCTAATCCCGGCAGTGATCATGCCGGCAGTGTTGACTGAATTTGTAGTAGTGTTTGCAATGTCACGTTACTGAAAAACTGAAGCCTATACCAAATGTCAATTTTCTTTATTTCAGGACAAATGTAGAGTTTGAGTGGAGCACACAAGTGATGGGATCGTCCAAATGAAGCCAAGCCAAGTGAAGCTACAGTGGTGTCTAGGCATCTTAGATGTTTTGGTTTAGGAACAAATGTGTTGGATATCTTTGTTTAAATAATGTGTTTTATATGAGTTTGAATTTGGACCATTTAATTCCAGATATGAACAAATTAATTGAGTCAATATTTTGGTTTATTGGCTTTGTTCAAATGCTTTGTTGATGTCTGCTGAGTTTCTAATTCATTAACGGTGTTGTAATATTGTCTGGTGGCACCAAAGCAAAAGCGTTGCAAAGGTGGCTATTGGCAACCACATTTTTTGTGGCAATATATCCTATGACAATGAACAATTTGTGTAGCAATAGGGGTTGAACCTTATAGCAACAAAACATTGAATGTGGTAATTGCACATGTTGCCACCACTTCTTGGTATTACGACATAATCCTTGTTGCCACACTTGTTATGCGTGGCAATACCGATTGCACCTTATAGCAACCAAATCTTGGGCGTGGTAATTGAATATGTTGCCACCACTTTTTGGTGTTGCCACATGTCTTGTTGCCACACTCATTATGCGATGCAATAGCGGTTACACCTTATAGCAACCCAACCTTGGGCGTCGCAGTTGCACATGTTGTGACATAATCCAAGTGTTGCGACATAATCCTTTTGCCACTATCGGTATGCGTGGCAATACATTGTGTTGCAACACACGTTCGGCGTTGCTAGTGCACCATTTGCTACGCCATGGGCATGTTGCCATTGCATAGTCTAGCGACGCCTAAGGTGTTGAATTAGATGTTGTTGCCACACATTCAACTGTAGCAAAAACTTAGCTTGCAACGCCCTAGGTGTTGCAATTCCAATACACATTTGCAACACCGCATAGAAAAGCATTGTGCAAGCCTATTACCACCCTTGATCTTGCAACGCCTCCCAACGCTAAATTTGTGTTGCTATTGCTGCTATTGCAATGATTTTGGGTCTATCGCAACACATTTGGGGCGTTGAAACATGGTCAAAATTTAGTAGTGGCTTTAAAGGGAGGCTTTCAGGTCCTTTTCCACTCATGAAGTCTTGGCTCCCGTCGTGCTCATGATTACCACATCGGAGGCTCTTGACGTCCTTGTTGGGCAGACCAATTATTTGATCAACACTTGCGTACCTTTGTCCTCCGAGATGGTACGTACGCATGTCTAAAGAACTCAAGGATAGATATTCATATTTGTCAATATAAATTTATATGAGTTGTTGCTTAATACAAGAGTTATTTCCAAATTATCACATTCACGTGAAAGAAGTCACAAAAAGCTACACGCTCGTAGCATGATCTATTTCTATGGGTGGTGACTATTTATATGAACTTTGTTGCTTAGTATTAACTCTTGGAAAGGGGGCCACTGCCATTTTACATAGATTTTTTTAGTTGATTTGATATGAAACTTCTACTCTGTGTAAATGCTCAACCTAATAAAAAAAGTGATCCTTTTGCTTGTTGCAACATTCAAGAATTATCATTTCTCTTTGTATATATAGGGAGAAAGGCCATGGCCTCTCCATGTGTAAACATAAGAGGGAAGGTGTAACAATAGACCATGTCCACCATGTAAAACTAGGGGAACTGGAGAGATAGCAACATGATGCTATATTGGTTTGAAGCTTATGTGTAATGTTTATTAGCAATGCATCTAATGGAACAACATAACAGTAGTGGGACATTCTTAGGGTTGGGAGGCATCGTGAATCAATGCTATAAGAGCACCCGCAATGTGAAGGAGCGGGGTCACTCCTATCCTGGGCCCCATGATGACATGACTCGTCCTGTTGTTTTACACCACAGCGTATCGAACCGGAGTCGCTCCTTAGCTGGGACCCACGCGCCCAAAAAAAAAGACAGATCATTTTCTTCCCGCAATCGAAGCTTTCCCCATTCTTCTTCCCAACTCCAAATCCGTCGCTCCGCCGAATCCGCCCAATCTCTACCTCGTGCGCTGCCGCATGCACTTCTCCATCCGCTGCTGCCTCGTCTCCCCCATGCAGTTCCCGCGCCTTCCACTCGTGGTGCACCGCCACCTCGTCTTCGTCATGCGCTGCCCGCCTAATCTCGAATTCGCGCATGGCCAGATTCCCTCCCGCTTCTGCGAATCCACCCAATCTCTACCTCGCGCAGGTCCGCATGGACTTCCCCATCCGTCGCTGCCTCATCTCCCCCATGCAGTGCCTGCGCCTTTCGCTCATCGTGCGCCGCCACCTCGTCTTCGTCATGCGCCGCCCCAGATCGATCCCAAATTCGTGCATGGCCGGATTCCCTCCCCACGCTTTTGCGGTGGCCATGCAACAAGGAGGACGCAGCTCGTGATAAGGAGGACGCGGCGGAGTTGGCGCCCTTGGTGTCGTGCATGGACGTCGCCTCCAACTTCACCTTCGAGATCTGCCGCATGGTTTGTCTCTCTCCATATCTAATAATAGATTTGGTGTTGTGTGATAGTAGCACTTGGTATTGCTGCATTATTATTTCTGTCTAATAATAGCATCTATCTGAAGTTACAAATACAACATTCCATTGATTTAGGTTTACAACAACAATGCTGAAAAAGCTAAAAATAGCAAGATACATGGAAAGGACATCTCCATATTACACATTCTAATGTTAAAAAAAATTACACGTTCTCTGGTTGCCTACCACCAAATTTTTGCCATATATGTTCCACTAGATCTGCCTGTAGACGTTTATGAGTCTCTCTGTCATGAATCATATCATTGATCTCTAGAATTCTGGTGAATCCATGAATTGGTCCATGGTCAAGTCCTTCAATTGGTCTGGTAGCTCGTCCCTCTTCATATGTAGTGTCTAGATGCAACTGGTACGAGTCCCTTTCATCCTCAACTATCATATTATGCAGAATAATACATGCCATCATAATATCTTCTAGCTCTTGCCTGTCCCATAGACGTGCTGGATGACGTATAATTGCCCATCGTTTCTGTAGAATCCCAAAAGCACACTCCACATCTTTTCTTGCTGCCTCTTGATGATGAGCAAAGATACTATCCTTTTCAGTAAGAGGTAAAGTAATTGTTTTCACAAATGTTGCCCAATCTGGATAAATGCCATCAGCTAGGTAGTAACCCATATTGTACTCTGAACCATTAATTGTAAATTTAACTTCTGGGGCTCTCCCTTGTAGCACTTGTGTGAACAATGGCGATTGGTTCAACACATTTAGATCATTGTTGGAATCAGGTGTGCCAAAAAAGGCATGCCAAATCCAGCGGTCATAGGAGGCAACAGCTTCAAGCATGATAGTGGGTACCTTGTAGTCACCTCGGGTAAACTGTCCCTTCCATGCAACTGGGCAATTTCCCCAGCGCCAATGCATGCAATCTAGACTTCCCAACATCCCTGGAAACCCTCGTGCCTCTCCAACTTTGAGTAACCGTTGAATATCCTCATCAGTAGGTCTTCTAAGATATTTCTCCCCATATATGTGTCTAATACCTTGAACAAACTTGATTAGACACTCTAAAGCTGTGGTTTCAGCAATTCCAAATGATTCATCCATAAGGTCTGCTGGTGATCCATATGCTAACATTCGGAGGGCAGTCGTGCATTTCTGCAGCGGTGATAGACCCACCTTACCGAATGCATCTCTTCTTAATTGAAAATATGGGGACCAGTTTTCTAATGCTTCCTTAATTTGCAAAAAAATGTGCTTTCTCATCCTAAACCTTCTACGGAATTGGGACTCAGTGTACAAAGGATTCTCAGCAAAGTATTCAGCAACTAATTTTGCATGGCCAGCTTTATGATCTCTATTAATGTACCTTTGCGAGTTGACGTTGCTTCCTGGCTAAGCTTGAAGTTTAGCTTCAATTCGAGCTTGCATTTTTGCTTCTACACGAGCCACCATTGGGTCATTGAGTTCCTCCAATATGAGTTTTTGGAGGTCCTCACTTGTGATGGACTAATTTTCAGAGTCTTCAGCCATTGCTGGTAGAGGTCTGGTTTGGTGGATAGAAGGAGTAGAAGGATTTATAGATGGCTTCCCTAGCAGTTGGCTTCTCCAACAACTAGTTTTTGCAACAGCTAGATTCTCCAACAGCTAGTTTTTGCAACAGCTAGATTCTCCAACAGCTAGTTTTTGCAACAACTAGTTGCTGCAACTTTCATGTCAGCTGTGTAGTAAATATTTTTCAAACAGCAAGTTCTAAGTTTCTGTGTTCCATGTGTATTTTTCAGAATATTTCTCCAACAGCTAGTTCTGAGTTTCGTGTCTTTTTTCAGATCTTGAGAACCAACAAGGAAAGCAGGTGGCACATTGCATAAACAGGTACAAACCAATATCGATATTACCAATAGTGAAAAACAGTACATATTAGTAGTGCCACATACATTTAGTACAACACAAATTCCACGCACTAATACATAATGGTAGTGCCTCATACATTTACTACAACACATACAATACACACTAATACATAACGATCTGTTTAGTTGTCTGAAGATGGAAATAATTCCTTGGCTAGATTCTCCAAGAGTTGTTCATGCAGCTTCAGTATTGCTGGACTCATGTTCGAAGTATCCTTATCCAACTGTTGCATGTAGTTTTTTACCTTGTCCATTCTAACCTGCTCCTTTGATGCTTCTGCTATTTTCTCTAGTGCACTTGCTCTCTTCAACATAGCATCGTGAAACAAAACCATGTCTTCATCTGGCTGCGAGCCTAGGGGAGATTGTGCAATCGCCTTTCCCTTTCCCTTTCCTTTCATCCTAGCTTTTGCTTTCTTCTGCCCCTCTAGGCGCACTTCTTGGAATGTTTCCCCTTCTTCTGTGTCTTGGTTGGAAGATGAAGTGTATGCTCCAGATTCATCTACTTTTATCCTTTTGTTCTTCTCTGAACAATCCATACCAGGTAGAGTTCTATACCATTTGGGTTGCTTCCTCAGAATCTTCCAGACATATTCAAGTGTAAATGGCTTTTGCTTGTTTTCTCTTTTGTATGTAGCACGTGCTTTCTCCATCAGCATGTCATCAGATTCCCCACTGCAGTAGGTCATTCGACCATAGACCCCATTGAACTTGGTACAAGCTGCATTAATTCTTCCCCAATGGCCTTTCAGCTGTCCCTTTGACCTTCTTCTTGCACCTTCAGGCTGGCCCGAATTGTATGCTTCTACTATCTTGTTCCAGTAGGCCTCTCTACTATGATCTGTACCACGAATTGGATCTACTGAATGCTTAATCCAAAGACTTACAAGGCGTTTGTTCTCATCCTCGTTGTAATTAATTCTCACAGTCCTCCTTCCTTCATCTGGGCTGCTGGCGCTTGAATCTTCCTTATCTTCATCTTTTTGTGGCTCTCTTATTTGCGATTGCGGGGTTGCTGAATCTGAGCCATGTGAAGATGCACCACCAGCAGAACCTACAAACATTCCACCTGGGAAGTCAAAGTTGGGTAGTGGCTGAAAACCTTGATAACTTGGTGAAAACTGGGCATACTGTTGGAGGTTGCCTACACCACCAAAGGGATTCAAGCTGTGCATGGCATGAGTAGATTGACTATGCTGGGGATAATGGGAATTGTTGAATGGTGCTGGTGGGGTAGAGAACTGATTTTGGTTGAAAGTGTTGGGTGTGAAATTTGGCATGTGCTGCAAACTTGTGTTATCTGCTCTTTGATTTCTAGGATCAGTGGCGAACAACCTACTAAAACTACCCTCTGAGGGCTCCATATTGAGTTGTTTTGATTTTTCTTCTCTTTTTTGTGTAGGCTGTTGGAAAGAACAAGAAGGCAGAGGAGGCTTGTTGGGAGGAAGGAAGCATGCTGGTGGGACTCCTTTTGTAGAAGAGAGATGTACTGTAGCAAGCAACAAGAAACATTGTTTTTTTTAAGGGCAACGGTCAAGTGATTCTGGTTTTCACTCCTCCGTTGAAATCTGAATGTTGCAGTATTTTTTTTGAATCTACCTCATGGCAGTTGGAGCCGTTGGAAAGTGTACTATGTGTGTCAGTGATATATTTTTTTATTGGGAAAGAGGCGGGTTCTATGTATGGGAGCCGCTCCTCCATCGAACTCAGCCTGCAGTGTATGGTACCCGGTGCTATGCTTACAATAAATGTATCTAACCGACCAAAAACCCAACACTGCAGGTGCTCTAGGGATGCAAAACACATAAGCATGATGTATCTCATCCACCGCCCGATCCATCTTGTGGATGGAATCTGCGCCAGGAGCAAGGACTCAAAAATCTCCGATCTCAGTTGGAGCAGCCATCAACTGCTCATGGGTCGGGCAATGGCTGCAGTACTCCTGGTTACAATAATCGCAAGCGGCGGGAAAATGTCAACACAGACATGTCATGAGCAGCCGCAGCAGCGATATTGGGAGGTGGATCACTCTAACAGAGAGCATGGTGATGAAGCTCCTGTCGCCAGCAGTGATGATCGGCAAATACCAACATTGCTTTTGGGACCACTAAAACAAAGAAATCAAGGCCGCTCTGCATTGTAGTAAAGAATGAACAAGAGCCTAAATATTGCAAGTGATTTTTATTTGTTGTATGTATTTAGACAAGAACTTCAAATGTTTATATCTCCAAAGCTTCTATCTCGCGTTCAGGAGCATGAGTTGATGTTTGAGTTGCAGTACAAATTCAGAGTTTGGTGTGCCATAAATCTTCAAGAACTAGTGCACCATTCAAGGTATCAGAAATCTTAAAGTGTCCATATCAGTTGATGTTGCTCAATTAATTCAGATACCTATATTGTATCATGAGAAGCGATTGTTCAAGATGAGGATTTTATTTTCTGCAACACCATCAAATCAGTTTAGTCGACCAACGACAAAGTGGCTCTGAAATGTCAATTCAGTTTAGACGAGGATTTTATTTTCCGCGACACCATCGTCTTAGGTATGCCATTTATTCTGTATGTTACCCACTTTGATGAAATGCTATGATCGCATCAAGATATGAACATGCATCTGTGGCAAGTTTTCGAGGCAATATGATCAAAGGACCACGAACTCTAGTGCTAGCGTGTCATGTATAGTATAGCATTCATTATTGGACAATGTTGTTCTCTCATACGCTAAGCTTTGTGGTGTAGTAGGTATAACTTATTACTTCTACTGTTCCAAAATGTAGTGCGTTTTAGGCGGTATTCACCTAAACACTAAGCAATCGGTTACATACATAGTGTAGTGATTATTCTAGCTAAATGCCTAACTAAACGGACTAAACTACCCTTTAAATGGGATAAACAGCCAACTAAATTAAAATATCCTACCACCAGTAATTATTTTACTCAGTGTTTAAATTTGTTAAATGGGTGATTTTTGGTTTGCGTTAAGTCAAATATATTTATGTTTGACCAAATTTATAGAAAAATATAGCAACATCAAAGGAATATATTAAAGATTTCTATATGGTGAATTAGTGCAACATTTTTTTTAAAAAAAATGGTCAAATTTGAAAAACTTGACTTAGGACAAAACCAAAACAAGTTACACGCATCTTGAAATAAGAAGTTTACAGTTAATCACTTTGACTTTTGCAGGTGGATATGTTGACAACGAACACTGCAATTTCTTCATAATGTTTCACATTCATTGTTGTAACCATGCAAGTTTTGAATAAGAAATGAATTATAAGAGTGATTTTGATAATGTCAAAATCTATGAGCTTCTTGATGGTGCTCAGTTGCTCACAAATGTAGGGTCGTTGTTGCAACATTCAAGAATTATTATTTCTCTTCGTGTGTGTGTGTATATATGGCATATAGGTCCTGGGCTCTCCATGCGTAAGCCTAAGGGGGAAGGTGTAAGAACAATTCGACCACGTCCACCAGTAAAACGAGAGAGAGAGAGAGAGAGAGAGAGAGAGAGAGAGGCTATATCTATTCTAAGCTTATGTGATTATTGGCAATGCATCTAGTGGTACGTAATATAACAACATTATAGTAACAGGACATTCTTACGGCTTGGGAGGCATCGTGAATCAGTGCTATAGGACTGCAATACAAAGAAGAATGATATATCTCATCCGCAGCCCGATCCATCTGCTGGATTGAATCCGTGGCAGGAGCAAGGACTCGTGAAACTCCAATTTCAGTTCGAGCAACCGTTGTTGGCACTGGCCACAGTACTGCTGAAGTCCTGGTCAGAATAATCGTGCACGGTGGACATTGCTCAATACTGACACGCTACGAGCTGGCCCGACAGCGATATCACTGCCTCCATCACTCTAACAGAGGGCACGCTGATGCAGCTCCTGCCACGATCGAGCAGTAACTCGGCATAATGCAAAGAGATTAGAGATATGATCAGCAAATACCACCAACCAGCAAAGTAATTCTTATTAATTAGCTGTGTGTATTAAACACAAACTTCAAATTCAGAGTTTACTGTGCCATATATCATCAAGAACTAGTGCATCATTCAAGGTATCAGAAATCTTAAAGTGTCCATATCAGTTCCTGTCGCTGAAGTAATTCAGATACATAAATCACATCACGAGAAGTGATTATTCAAGCAAGGATTTTATTTTTCGCAACACCATCGGATCAGTTTTGTCGACCAACAAAGTGGCTCTGAAATATGAATTCAGTGTTTTATGCAGCAAAAACGTGGCTCTCTGATTCCTCTCAGTAGAACACTTGTTTTTTGTTTTTGTTTTTGTTTTTGTTTTGTTTGTAGACACTTTGGTTTACTCTTTATAATAGATTCCCACTAGGGGCCTTGGACCTCCTGTCTCCTAAAAAAACAGAGTTCTAAAGTTCAGTCATAAGCCACCTCTAGTGAATTGGACAACCGAATTTTGCTTATGTAGCTAGAAGCACAGTAGTAGTAGGTCGGGGCATGTGACGGCAAGGTTGATGAGAACTTAGAATGTTGAGTAACCTCTAATATGATAGTATGACTCTTATGGTTGTTGCGCAAATATATGATTTATTTTTTCTTTAAATTTGGAATGCAGATCCAGGAAACAAAAAAATGAGAGGCGTGGCAGTAGTCTTGGGGAAGGATGATAAATAGGAGGGCCTAAATAGGAATGTGTTTGTCGTTCCAAGCTTCATGCACTGCACCAGCACCATTGAATGATCAGTTTGATTCTTAGTTCACTCAGGCCTATTTTGTAGATCACCAAATCAAACATGGAATCTGAATTCAGAGTTCCAGTCAGCTAAAACCATGCATGTCTGTGTCTCAATTCCATGTAGGCTAACCGCTTACCTTTTTGGGTGCTTGATGTAAAATATAGGTAATTTTTTGCTTGAAATTCAGTGACTAGCCTTAGCTCTAGTAAGGTGACACCGCATTTTACTTGGGTATATGTAGGAACACAATGTTGTGAGAACAAATGAGAGCCTTGGGATGGGGTGGGTCAGTGGGTGGGTGTTGAGGGAGGGGTGACTATCAGCTCTAATAGGGTATAATGTGATTCACCTATGGTTGTTGCACCAAACTGATTGATTTCACCTTAAATATGAGCTACAGGTCTCATAAAAGGACACAGAAAAAAGATGGACAATTATATTGGTGGTGAAATAATCCTTCACATAGACACTCTAAAATAACTCTATAAATGGAGATAAGGGGTGTGTCGTGTTTGTTCGAAGCTTCCATGATGATAGTGCCTGTGATAGTAGTAGCGACTAGCTGTGAAATATCCTATAGCCTATAGGACTGAGAGGCATCGTGAACTATGCTCTAGCCATGCAGACATGGACCGTGCTCAGACGTCATGTCCATGTTTTGCTGGAACATGTATTCAGCATCAACCTATCAGCTCGCTGCTCCTTAAGGTCCTGTTTGGAGTCAGGTGACTTATTAAGTCAGTCGACTGAAAATCAGTGACTTATAAATCATGCATGTTTGGTTGTAGATGATTTATAAGTTGTGGGCTCCACGTGTAAAAGGGTGGCTTATAAGTTTTAAGCAGAGATGAACTAGCTTAAAACTTATAAGCAGGGGTGACTTATAAGTTGATGGTGTTTAGCAAAATCAGTCACTTATTTCACTTTTTAACTTATAAGTAGGTGACTTATTTGAAACCAAACAGACCCTAACACATGTTTCCTCCTCCATAGGGTTAAGAGACACAGGCTCGGCTCTGAGCCTAGAAGACTGTTCGCTTGCTCGTAAACGATCGTAAATTTCCAGCCAGGAACCGTGTTTTTCTCTCACACCAAACTAGCCAGCAGTAAATAATTCATGATACGATACGGCCTCCCGAACAGGCTGTAGGTGGCCGGAGCGACTGCCAAAGGGCCCAAGCCGTTAGGGACCCAAAAAAAAGTTCATGTATATTAGTATATATGTATTACTATATTGTATATATTCTTTTGGCCCACACGTCTAAGCCCATGGGAAAAGGAGTGTGTATTGAAGTCTGAGCACCGAAACCTCACGCCGTGTAGACTCGCGGCCGCGTCTTCGTGTAATCACGTTCTCGCCGACAGCTGACTCGCCCTCAAACCCTCTCCTAGCAGACTTGCAGATTGCAGTCTTGCACTCAGCGTCGCCACCGCGTCGACGGCGTCGCTGCCGTGGGCGTCGGCCACTCCGCCCTCTGCCTGAAATGCCGCTCAGGGGCGTGGGCGAGCAAGGCTGCCATTCCCAATTCCGGAACACTGTAGCGAAACCCTGCGCAGGGAAAAGCAGCGAGCACTGTATCACTGACCGCGCCGTAGCCATCATTGTGTCCGAGGTCGGCTCTGTGACGCCGATCTCGGCGTCATGTATTATTGCGTCGAGATATTAGCCACGTAGTATTTTTTTCTGTGTATAGTCAGCTACCTCGGCGTTAAGATTTGTGGCGCCGAGACGTGTTACCTTGGCGTCAGGACTCATGGCGCCGACCCTCAGGATCCAAAGATGATTTTAAGTCTCTCGTGAGGCCAAATGTAAATTTTATTTTTAAAAAAGGTTAAATAGTAAAAAATTCAGTAAACCATGAACCTTGTTGAGTACACTTTATGACTAGTAGGCATTCGGAAAATGTTGTAAACCTCCACTAAAAAGCATACACCCTGTTCGCTTATCATCTCTATGACTTATAAGCCGGTTGATACTATTTTATTGTGAGAGAAAAACACTATATCATGATCTAATAAGCATGGCTGATACGATCAAGCGAACAGAGTGATATAGTTAGATGTATCATGTACCGCAGCCTAACACAAGGGCAGTGGACTTGCTTGGACAAGGTGTGGTACATGTCATGCCATGATTTGGCCAGGTGTTCCTAAAGAGCTTGCCCTTTGTTGTTTATCTGTGATCTACGTAGCCAACAGCTGCCATGGATCGAGGATACAACTGTCCAACACAGGTAATACATAGAGGGAATTCTTTGTAAGCCATTAAAAAAATCGTAATTTCCTGTGAGCCACTGAAAAAGTTCGACGGACTTTAGCGTCACTAATCGATTTTTTTTTTGCCCTCCATGCCACTGCCGTCAGATTGGGTTCTAACGGTGTCAAATTGCAGGTGTGAAAAGTCAAAAACTAGAAAGTTGTCGTTAATTTTTTTAGCATCTTAACGACTTCAAATGGAAAAACTCAAAACTAGAAAGTTGTATAATTATCTTCATTTAATACCGCAAAAAAGATATAATTTTTCTAAGATATATTAATCATATCAAATCATATCTTTTTCGGAATTAAATGAAGATAATTTTTATATGAAAGTTGTAGATCTGATCTCGACGAGATCTATAACTTTCTAGTTTTGAGTTTTTTTCATTTGAAGTCGTTAAGATGCTCAAAAAAATTAATGGCATATTTAGACCTAAGGGTATTTTCGACTTTTCACACCTGCAATTTGACACCGTTAGAGTCCAATCTGATAACAAACTTTTTCAATGACTCACAAGGAATTATGATCTTTTATAATGGATCACAGAAAATTCCCTCTAATGCATAGGGGTTCCACACTGAACCGCTGTCTGGGCCATCTGTAGGTTCTTGCTATATATGGGCCAAGTGTCATGACTTATTTGAGTTAGCCCATCAATAGTTCACCATGACTCTGCCTGTGGGTGATGAGATCAAGACTTCAGATCTGTGAGTCGCCTACCAACAGTTCACCATGGGCATCGCAAACCCACTACACTCATAATGACGAGTTATTCCTCAAAAAAATGAAGACGTGCAGCAAAATATTGGTCTAAAACCACTACAAAAACTATATCAACACCCGTTTCACTCTGATTCCACCTGTGTCTAGATTGGTAGAGGTTCATGTTCTTTAGACAATAGTAACGACAGAAAGGTGGACAAGTAGTCTGATAAATGGCTTCATGACTAGAAGTTTCATAAAAATGCTTCAAAAGTAGCTAAAGTACCATATTATTTCAGGTGAAGTTTATTTTTGGCCATCGAACTATTGCCAGAGTTTGTTTTTGGTCACTGAACTCGAAAACCAGAAATCTTTCCATTCAACTATTGAAATCGTTCACAATTAGCCATCTAACTGCTTTGTAGGAATTTTTCACCGATGTAGGCAATGGTCCCGTTCGTTTGGCTGAAAACCACTGTTTTGGCTGAATTGTTGTGAGAGAAAAACACTATTCTTGCTGAAAAAACAAGCTGAATAGTGTCGCTTTTAAGGTCAGCCGAACGGGGCCAATGTGTGGCAGTGGGGCCCCAGTAGTTGCATCCACCTTTTCTCGTTTCTCTTGTCTTGTCTCTGTTCTTTTTTTTTCCTTCTCTCTTCTCTCTTGCTCGTCCAAACTGTGCCGCCGCCGCCTCCTCCTCCTCCAGTCCTATCTGCTTCTTCATCATTTCCATGTTTGGCCTCCTCCTCCCACTTTCTCCACCGGTGCCCCTGCACATTTGAGGGACCCATCTTTTTTTAGATAATGGAATAAACATATGGCTTTATCCCCGCTCATAAGTGAGGAATCGGACCACATTATTACAAAGAAACTCTCACACTTATGTTTAAAGCAAACTCACAAAAAAGACTGAAAATCAGTTCGCAATCCTATACATAATAGGCCATCCATAAGAGGGAAAAAAGCCAAAGCCGATGTCTCCAGGGTCTGACAAGCCTTGTAGATACATTCTTTCGTTTCTTCACTTAGCTGCAACTGACCCCAAAACCGAAACCAATGTGCCGTCTATCAGCTCTAATAGCGTATAATGTGATTCTCCTATGGTAGTTGCACCAAACTTGATTTTGTAATAGTACTAGGCATATATCGCTTCTGGTGGTATCATGTAGCAAAATTTTCCTTTTTAGATGACACTCAGCTTCATCAATGTTTTAAGTAATCAAAATTCTTTTTTTCTAGAATAAAAAAGTTGGGATAACTAAATTCCACTTGGCCGGTTATTTCCATTATTTATAGAAAAAAAAAACTCCTCGTGGGTGGATGTGGATGTGGCTGTAATAGCCTGAGATTCTATATCCATCTCCTATATATCAACTTGAGAGAGTAGCACGCAAATTGAATCAGGGTTGGCCATTCGGGAGCATGTCTCATGTCTGATGACGTCCATGCCTAAGTTAGCGAGTACAAAATGTTGAGAAATAGAGGAACCAAGACAACCTTGGCCATGTTCCCCCATTTTCCAGAATTTGGCACTATGCAAAAAGAAGATTACCTGTCACATCAAACTTGCGGTACATGCATGGAGTACTAAATGTTGATGAAATCAAAAACTAATTGCATAGTTTGGTTGTACTTTGCGAGACGAACGTTTTAAGCCTAATTAGTCAACGATTGGACAACTATTATCAAATAAAAACAAAACGACACTGTAGTTCAGGACTAGGAGGCATCGGGAGCATCCGGAAGAGTTGTCCAATCCAAAGCTGCTACTGTGTACCACGTATAGGTTCAGACGTTTAGGACTAACGCACTGGCTGTGCCTCACCAGCTGTGTCTGGTTGTTGGTGTTCACAGTTTCAGAATCGTAGTCGAACACACTCAGGTTGCTACTCTCTGGTTCCCAGGACTATGGCACTGGACATGGCATTCTTACGGTTCTGACTGCTTTTGACGGCAGCTGCATAAGGTCGCTCTGATGTGATGTGCCATGTTTGAATGGAAGTGCATTGCATTTTACTAATACTTCACGATTGGTTATTGAAGTGAAAACCATGTGATTATTATTAGTGCTTAGAAAGAGCGACAAAGATATCTGACTGTTATTCCGAATTGTAATTACATTGTCGAGATCAAGTGGGATACACAGATATCTGACTATTCTCTAGACCATCTAGAATTTGGAAGCTGTCCCAATCTCCCAAAACTTCAAGGAACAAGGGGTATAAGTGAAGTGTGAAGAACAGAGTTATCCATCTCATTTGACACCCAATTCAACACGACAAGGTCCTAGGCACCAAACCGAATGGCGGTCACCTCTGTATGCCGACTCCTACCATGTAAGTATGATGTTATCAAAAGAAAGAGAAAACACAAAATTCTGAGGCACGAAGCATATTTTCTGAACTTCTAGAGGTTGTTTGGCTGGTTTTAAGGAACTGTAAGTCTGTAATACATCGCAATAACTATGCAATGTATGTTGTAGCCATAGAAATTAGTTACACAAGATTCAGTGTATCTTCTGGTAATTTACTTGGGGTTGGGGTGGTTGTTGATCAGACTAAATGGTACATAGCAATAACTATGCAATGTAGTAGCCACAGAAATTAGTTACACAAGATTCAATTTCTGGAAATTTACTTGGGGTGGTTGTTGATCTGACTAAACGGGACATGTTTCATACCATGTAGGTGGTTATATATTGAACCAACCCTTACAACATAACCTCCAAATGGAAGAAACAATGAATTTGTGAGATTTTAGTTTTCATCCTCTATACTCTACATAGGATAGCGTTTGATGGAAACTAGAAACCTGTAATACTAGAAACTAAGCACGGCGTTGCCGCGCAGCTGCCAGTATTAGGCTACCTCGCAATGTCAACGTGGAGTAGAAAGGACTGCATATGCATTAATGTAGGATATTCCAATCATAATGATATTCCAGAAATGGAGGCATTTCAAAGGAGGTAAAGAGATGGACATTCCTGCAAATAATTAGAATCGCATTAAATCATGGTAGGATGAATCCTTAAAAATTACTACATGAAGAAAAATAAGTAGGATTGACGTATAAAATATGGTTGTACTTAAATATATTGTATCTTTTCTGAACTCCAAAGTGAGTTTATGGTCTTTGAGAAATATAAAAAGCAGGAAAGGTGGCAGAGAGACTTTGCAACCTATGCTGTGGACACTTGACTGTACTCCTCTAGAGATGCTGGTACGGATTGGACAAAAATTCAATTTTAGTAAAGAGATCAGATGTCAACCTTTAGAAATCATGGTCACCACTTAACACTTGTTACAATCTCTTTGGCATAGGTAGTGAGCTGAAGGTGAGTTGCTTGCCTATGCTCTGCATCATTAGCCGCCCCCTTTGCTGACTCCACCGCTGCCCCTGGATGGAGTCATGGCATGGAGCACAAAACTGATTATCATAATCAAACCAATCATCATCAGTTGCCTGCTACAAGCAAGTAGGGCATGGAAAATTCATCAAACAGAAGAAATATCAAATGCCTAAATTAGGATATGAGGATGAAATTCACGTGCAAAAAAACTAAAATATAATCAGAACTGAAATCCACGAAACATCAATTAATCAACACATTTTGCTCATGCCCTGTTCCAGCTAACCCGCGTAGAATGGAAATCAATTAGCCAACGACCATGGCACAAAAGAAAGAAAGAACCTCTCACACACGCACGCAAGAAAGATCGAAGCAAGGAAGATTCAGAGTTTTTTTTATAGGAGGTTTGTGACCCCCTAGTGGAATTCAGAGAAAAATGGAAATGATTTCTTTCCCCACTCTTGAGGATCGCACACAATCTGAGGTGGCGTTGTTCCGTGGAGGAAGACACCCTAAGCATGATCTGGATATAACTTGTGAGATAAGGGCAAGCCTCAAATTTTATAGTCCAACCAGCATAAGTTCACCACAAAGCCTCCACTAATCCTAGAAATCCATTTCATAGCTTCTTCGCGTTGTAGTCGAAGCAGAGGCCGAGGCCGGTGAACCCCAGGTCCTCGTACTCCCGTGCCCCGAGCCACTCACCGCATATAGAATAGAACTGACAAAGGACACATAATACAAGTTCTTTGTTCTGATTTATTATGCCTTAAGCCCAAGATCGCATAGGCAAAAATAATCATTCACGTATGATCACACCAAGAAGCAATCAATTTTTAGATGCAGTCTATAGTTCAATAAAATACAAGCTAGTGTCAGCTGACAGGAAAAGCAAGCTTCCAGGACCTAAGCTAGAAGTTAATCCTGTTACCTAGGTTCTACACTTGCTAAACCAAACCACTCTGATAAAGTATGAGTCTATCAAAAATTGTGAGGAACCATGATAGTCATAGGTACAGGACAGGTGGTCCTTTGTCAAACTATTCAACAGGACATAATGCAAATATACTATTTAATGTCTACAAAAATTTAATATTTTTCGCAACATAAGGCAACTAAAGCATATAAATCATTATAATGCAAAGATGGTTGTGCATATGCATTTGTCTAGGTAAGGCGACATCACAACAGATCCAATAAAATTGGTGTTGCAATTTGTAGAGCCCTAGGGAATTTTTTTTTTGCATTTATCAAATTCTACACATTATAATAAATAAAGAATTTTTTTGCTAGAGTAACATATGCAAACATATTTTCCACCGGTAGAGGATAAAGTTATGAATCTAACAAAATTAATTTCACATTATTTGGATCTACAATTATTTTCCTAGGATTTTCACAAGTTTCTGCATCGATTTGTACAAATGTGCAAGTTCTCATTAGCTTGTACTGTTCATCTTCTGGGGAGGACGAAGGAGCAAACCTGCCGTAGATCCACATCAACGAGCATTCAAAGTGGTGCGTCCGGCTCGCAGCGTCGCGCTGCTAGCCTGCCTCCGGCGTCCGCCCGACCCGCCGCTCGCGCCTTTTGCTGCCTGTAGCGCCGCCTGGGGACGCCGCGCCGGGGTCGCCGTGGGAGGGGGCCCGAGCCGCACGTCCGCGCCGGGGTGACCGCAGCTGCCGTGCCCCCCCCCCGTTGAGGTGGCCGGAGCCGCCACGCCCGCACCCCCCGCTCGCGCCGGGGCCGCCGCGCCCGCACCCCTGCCGGAGCTAGGGTCGCCGGGGCCGTTTGGGCCGCCACCCTCGCCGGGAACGCCACGCCCGCACCCCGCCCGCGCTGGGAGGAGGGAGGTGTGGGAGCGGGCAAAGTATCGGCCCCCGAAGGTTCGCGTTGGCTCGGGTTGACGATAAAGCGGGTCTCCGCAATCTGGACGGACCAGATCGCTTTCTCGCCCGATCAAACGGCTCTCGGCTTAGCGGGCGACGTGGCACGACGGTTTGCCCGCTTTTATCCTATATAGAGAAGATATCCGTGGTCGGCTGGGGTTGGCTGGCTGCGCTGGCCAGCCCTCTCACATGGACACTGTTCACATGAACTAGCCAGCGGTACTTCTCTCTCACATAAACCAACCAACAACGATATAAACCGGTCCCTCCACCGCAGGCATGTGTCGGTCGATCAGTCGATGTGTCCTTGTGAGGCTCGCAAGCCCACCTCAAGCATGTTGACGAGGAGCAAAACATGGGTCCGAAACCACCACAAAGATCTGTCGCAGGACATGTTTCACTCCGCATCATGATGCGTGCACCTGAACTCCCAAAGATATGTCAGTCGCGTCTACATTCAGGTTCCTCTGGTCTTCAAGCGGCAGACATAAGACGAGTGATTATCATGAGCACTCAGGAAAGCGAGACAGCGATATAAAAAAAAACAGAGAAATCAAACCAATGAAGGTGGAGGATCAAGGTGGTGATATGCAGCCTGTTCGGGAGGCCGTATCGTATCGTGGATTATTTACTGCTGGCTGGTTTGGTGTGAGAGAAAAACACTGTTCCCGACTGAAAATTTACGATCGTTTACGAACAAACGAACAGGCTGATGCAGTATATGAACGTCAAATCAAACCAATGAAGCAACTGGAGTTGGTAATCAAGAACCAATCAAACAACTGTTGTTGGTAAAGTGTAATCGCATCACAGTGACCAAATCAAATGAGAAGCAGGCAAATTTGACTCTCTCGAGACCATTTAGAATGGAGTGACTAGTGAAAAACAACAGCTGAAATTTCAGAAGATTGCGTGGGTCTAACATTCGTCCGGGTCAAAACTCAACAGAATCGGAGCTATTATCGCACCCCGCCTGTTTTTTCTTCCAAAATATCTAAAGAACCAAAGAAACCTGCGATTGTTGAAAACGGTAGGAAATACACAACGAATCGATTCACCATCCTCTTTTCACGTCATGAGAAACACAACAGGAAAGGACTACGACAGAGATCCTGCCTCATGCTTGTTCACACAGCCTTATCTTAAATCAGCATGCACAAGTAAGCAGGCACCAAAAATCTGGTATCTTGCCAAATGCCAAGATGAAATCTTGAATACTTTCGCTTGTACAACAAAAGTTTCAGCAGATAACTAGTTAACTCAATTTCAACAAATGAAATATCATAAGGTAGATCGATCAACACACATTAATACGACTCCTGGAATCGCAGGAGGTACACACAAACAAGAGAATATAAAGGCATGTTTCGCCACATATTCATAAATCATAATGTTAAACCATATATTGTAACAACGAAAGGAAAGGAAAATGGTTCAGTCTCATAAATGGCTCTCATACAGAGATAGTTAAAATAGGGAACAGGTCGATAACCAAAGAGTTTCATAATGCAACTTTTGCATCTGAGCTAGACACGAGCATATGCTACCCCAAGGTGCCAAGCAGGTGCTTCCCAATCTCCCATAGTCTTTATTCCTGAAACATGGAACAAAAATTAGTCCAGTGAAAATAGCATGTAACTTCAGAGAAATTTGCAAACGCAATGCTTACCCCTAGTCCCCATGTACATACTCCTATGGCCAAGCTTCAAATTCCTCAGAAGAAATCGCCGGCAATGGGCATGTCATCGAAGCTCCAGAGGTCCATGTTGCTACCAACATCCTGTGATCCATCAAGGTTCAGAAGGCTATCAATTGAATCACTTGCACCACCATCCAGAAGAAACCTCATATAGGATTCTAAATCTGTCAGCCCATCAGTGAAATCAACAGCATTGTTCTCCAGGACAGGAGGCAACATTGAGCTGTTTGAATTGCTGTTGACAAATGCAGACTCATCACCTTCAGCAATAGTGGAAATGGGAGCAATGGATGTGATGTCTGGTGTCTTGGTATCATTCTCCCAGGCCAAGTCTGAGCAGCCAAAGGAGTTGCTTCCCTGGTCAGAGTGCAGATTCATGATGGGATCCTCAACAGAAGCAGTAAAGTTCATTGCTGGAACGAATGGCATATTGGCATGCTGAACAAATGGATTGTTGGAGGGGTAGTTAACAGATTGGTAGAAGGATGCATTTGTGTTGGCAAGGTTGGTCATAGCTGCTTTGACGACAGGCTTCTGTTCAACACTTGACTTGGGTGCTTTAGCAGAAGCTGAGCCAGAACGGCGCTTCTGACCAACTGCTGGTGCATCAGGAAAGTTAACCTTGGCCTTCTTGCCACGAATCCTGCGTGCTTCAGCATCATAAGCTCTTGCAGCTTCCTCAGGACTATTGAAAGTACCAAGCCAAACACGAACACCCTTCTGAGGATCTCTGATCTCAGCAGCCCACTTGCCCCAAGTGCGCTGGCGGATACCCCTGTATTGATTCTTTCTCTTCCTTTTCGCTGACCTTGCTACAGGGGCATCATAATCAGCAGTAGTCATGGTGCTTAAGCCATCTGCAAACAGGAAAGCAGCAAACCTTAGTAACATTGCCTCTGTCAATCATATATATGCATATTGAGTTATGAAACAACATCACAACCAAAATTAGCATTCTCCATGTGCATCTCCTTCATATTTGAAGAAAGCACAGTTCAAAACACAATAAATATGGAAGACCGAGATTCTTTACAACCCTCGTGCCATCAAATAAATCATCATTATGCAATCATATCTGAAACTTCTACTATATACGATACTGCACATGAGAAATCTGACCTTCCTAAACTTTGCATCCAGGACCTACAGTGACTCTGGAATGCCCAACAGCAACCATTTGGACAACTAATCAGGCCTAGTGACTCTTCACTGCTCAAATACTCACAACGAAATACAATCATACAAGGAACCATATGAAACAGCATATGCATGTGAATATATAATTATATGCCCAAGCTCAACACCATAAATCACGTAGAGTAGTTTGAAAAGAGTCTAGAACAACACCCCCAAAAAAAGAGAGAGAGAGAGAGAGAGAGCGCTATGGCATAATATGCCTCTAATGTAACGAATCATATACGACCCCATCCGAGTGCACAAACGATGGAACTCCCAGATCCAACACTCGAAGAACCGAGTTATCTTCCCTCTGACTCCCAGGTTGAGGAACCAAAACAGAATAACAGACTATGTTGCCCAGCATTTCAGAATTGTAACACGAATGAAAACGTAAGCCACAGACTTCATCCCCAATCGGACACCATAAAATCATCCAATAAGTTGCAGAATCCCCTAACAAGCCAAAATCTAATATCTAAACAGTAAACACCAATCCCCTACTTTTTCTTTCTTCCTCCCCAATCCAACCACCCAGCCGCACCTCAAACACCCACCTACTCCCTAACCCCACAAAATTCCTCAACCAACCTTTAGATTCTAATCGTCTACACCAATCAAACGCAAAAATACATATACAAGGCTACAAACATAGAAATTAAGACGCCTTGAGCTTGAGCTAGTACCTCTGGAGAAAGTCCCCTTGGCGGCGAAGGGCTTGATCTCGACGACGTCGTCGTCAGCCCCTTTCCCGAGCTCCAAATCAGAATCGCCGGAGTCAGCCTCGAAATCCGCGAAGTCGGCCTCGAAGTCCTCATGGTCCTCCGCCGCGAACGAGCGCCTCCCGCCGCCGCCGCCCCTCTTGGGCTTCTTCTTCTGCCAGATGTCCCGGTCCGTGAACCGGCGCAGCTCCGGCTCACGGAGGTCGTCGAGGATCGCGCCGCCGCACATGGCTCAGTCGTCGTCGGTAGCTCCGCCGGAGCGAGCAGTAAACAAATCGGTGGCTTGCGAGAGCGAAATGGTGGACGAAACTTTGGAGAGCGCGGACGGGGTGTGGGCCCTATATATTGGCTGGCCGCCACTGCCACAGTCCGCAGACGCGTAGGTGCCGGGAGGACCGATGGGGTCCACACGTCAGTCTAGGGAGGCGTCAAGCTGAAGATGCGGGGTTAGAAACGGAAAAGCTACAGTAATAATGGTACAGAGTAGACAGAAGACGGCGAGGACTAGGACATTTGCATATTGCCCCTACGTAGATGTAGAGTTTTACATAGGTACACCTTAAATCTACACTCAATCTAGGTTATTATAGACATTAATACTTTGATATCCAAGGCTCCAATGTCACATTTGGAGTATTGGAATTTTAGGAAAAACAACCTCCACAATATTTATTAATATATAGTATAGGTATAGTATAACTATGACGACGCCGCATGTTTGGCGAACAAAACCAACAGCGGACATTTAATTAAGAAAACCGGCGCCAGGCTTTACGGACAAAAGTACACGAGTTTAGCGCGCCAAAGGTACAGTCACGAAGCATACGGTACCCTTCGTGCAATGTGTAGGCACCTAGCTGCCGGAACATGTGGTGGGTCCCCCACATCAGTCGGTAGCGTCGAGTGGAAGTCACATGGTTAGAAGACGGTGAGGACTAGGACATCTGCATATTGTCCCTCCGTGTGTGTAGAGTTTTACATAGGTACGCCTTAAATCTACTCTCAATCTAGGTCATTAGACATCAATACTTTGGTATCCAAGGCTCCAATGGCACATTTGGAGTATTGAAATGTTAGGAAAAACAACCTCCGCAAAAATTATTAATACATAGTATAGTATAATTGTAACCCAAACTATGAAAAAAAATAGGCGTTTCATATATTGCGCCTTTGCAAATAGATTTAAATGGTTAAATTTTATGCCAAAATGTGTTTTCACGCGGAAGGTACATCTCCATTCTCTCTAATTAATTGTTTGGCATATAAGAAAAATACCCAACCCCTTCAGATCGATCTTCGGTCACTTTACTCTAGTAAACGTAATTATGATTGCGCCGTAGGTTTGGCGAACAAAACCAACAGCGGACATTTAATCAAGGAAACGGAGTAACGGACGTCGGGCTTTATGGACAAAACTATACGAGTTTAGCGCGCCAAAGGTATGGTCACGAAGCATACGGTAGCCTTGGCGCAATGTGTAGGCACATAGCTGCCGGAACACGTGGTGGGTCCCCACATCAAAGTCACATGGTTAGAAGAGGAAGAGCTATAGTAATAATGGTGTAGTAGCCAGAAGACATCGGGGACTATGACATTTGCTATACTACGTATAGTAATAGCATAATCATGAGCACTCCCCTGAGCTCAGCATAATAATACTCAGTGGTGCTTGGAATTGATTGATTTTCGAGTATCCTCTGTACTGAATTTCCTATGCGCCCCCCCTAAAATATTAGTAATCCGGCACCAGGGATCATTTCGAATTTTCGTCGTCGTCCCGTTCCACAGCTCTAATATCTCCTGTTCGTACCAGGAGCCACCACCGTCACGGTGGCACGAGAGGGATCGGTCAGATGCATGCAGCCGTACCGTACAGCACGCTCGGTCAACTCAACGCCCGCGTCTCCGTCGTCCATCCTTCCCTGACGAAACACCCCGACGAAAGAGAGAGATAGATACTCCCTCACTAAAAAAAAATCTTATTTTTTTGAAAAGTCAATTAATTTAAACTTTTGACTAAATTTATATAAAAAAGTACTAACATTCATGATACAAAATAAGTATTGTTGAATTCGTTATAGAATATATTTTTATAATAAATTTATTTAAAAATATAAATATTAATAATATTTATTATAAGTTTGATTAAATTTGAACTAATTTTACCAGCACGAGTCTTATAGTTCTATTCTTTCATGGACTGAAGGAGGCTGTGGATGGAGAGAATAGATAGAGTCGAGTATAGAGAGAGAAAATGCGACCGCGACCAAAATATCTCTAGCGACCAAAATGGATCCCACAAGCCAGCAGGCGGCCAGCCGAGCCGGGCCACAGCGGAAAGAAAAAGGAGCCGCGGCCCGCAGGCACCGTGGTCGTTTCGCCATCTTCCTGCCGATTTCCCGCACGTTTTCGGCCGTCCGTCCGTCCAAGCGGAGTCTCCCGCTAGACCCACCCGACCCGTCTCGCGCCGTCGCGCGCGTGGCGTCCCTCCCCAGTCGGCTGGCGAAAGCGACCCGTGTGACCCCGAGTCCCCAAAGGTCCAAAAGGTGACGGCATTGCATCGGGTGCGTTCCGTGTCACGTCACCCACTCTGCCGCTCCCTCTCTCTTTCTCGCGGGCAATCGTGTTGTGTCGTACTTGTACTAGCACACGCGACGAGGGAAGAGAACGTACGACAAGGGGTGTTTAGTTCACCCTAATTCTAAACTTTAACACAGTGAAAAAAGAAGATTATCCGTCACATCAAATTTACGGTATGTGTATGAAATACTAAATATTAACGAAATCAAAAACTAATTACACAGTTTGGCTGTACTTTGCGAGACAAACGTTTTGAGCCTAATTAATCAACAATTAAACAATTATCATCGAATAAAAACAAAGCGTCACTGTAGCTACATTAGATTCGGCCGAACTCAACGTGGCCAAGGAAAGGCGCGTGCACGAGCCACGTTCTGCCACTGTGCCGGCCGTCTGGCGCTGCTGGCGTCGTTTTCGCGGCACGAGCGCTTGCCGTTTTTTTTTACTAGTACTACATACAGTCGTCGCGGTGATCGATCAACTTTTTCTGAGAGATGATGGAGGCTAAAAGTAAGCGGCAGTAATCTGCTTATGGTCTGTTTGACTTATGGTCTGTTTGACTGATATTAAAGTCGACTTAAGCTATTTTGTTTAAGAGAAAAATACTGTACACTAATTGATAAGTCGACTGATAAGTTAAAACAAACATGCCCTTAATTACTATGTATAGTGCTACTCGTGACCGTAATAATAAATTAGTTAGTTCAAATGCAAGTTGGAATATGTTTTCAGCAAATTAGGCCTCGTTTAGATCCAAAAATTTTTGGATTTTGGTTCACTGTAGCATTTCGTTTATATTTGGTAATTAGTGTCTAATTATGGACTAATTAGGTTTAAAAGTTTCGTCTCGCGATTTCTCACCTAACTGTGCAATTAGTTTTTTTTCGTCTACATTTAGCACTCCATGCATGTGCTGCAAGATTCGATGTGACGGGTACCGCGCAAATTTTTTTAAGGGCGTGTTTAGTTCCGAAAATTTTTGGCTTTTGGCTACTGTAGTATTTTCGTTTTTATTTTGTAAAAATTGTCCAATTATGGACTATTTAGGCTTAAAAGATTCGTCTCACGATTTCTCGGCTAACTGTGTAATTAGTTTTTTTTTCGTCTATATTTAGTACTCCATGCATATGCCGCAAGATTTGATGTGACGGGGAATCTTGAAAATTTTTGGTTTTTGGGTTCAAACTAAACGGGGCCTAAATCTAAACAGGCCCTTACTGTCCCACCTAATTCGCTTTTGACTGACCTGCCATCTGCCGTAGAGTACTTCGTTCTTTACGCTGATCGATGCAAATTGGGCATGCAAACATTTCTAACTCGTTTTTGATGCGGTCTGAGTCGACCGTGACCAGCGCGTAGATGCACCTGCACACACCTGACTTTTCAAACATATAACCATGCTCACGTCACAGTTCGTACGTAGATAAAAAATAATAATCTTGCCAGTTCCGTTTTGTTATTTTCCTCGCAAACTGCAGCCAATGCAAAAGAAGAGGTCTAGATGAGTTTGTGGTCAATTACCTTCCTTGACATGCGTTGAAAAGAAAAAGAATTAAGCAGCTGCCCGATCGACCTACGTGGCCTTACCTTCTCATCCTTAGGGGTGTTTGAATCCAGAACTAAAGTTTAGTCCGTGTCACATCAGATGTTCGTATGCTAATTAGGAGGACTAAACACGAGTTAATTATAAAACTAATTACACAGATGGAGACTAATTTACTAGACGAATTTATTAAGCCTAATTAACCCGTCATTAGCACATATTTACTGTAGGACCACATTGTCAAATCATGGACTAATTAGGCTTAAAAAATTCGTCTCGCAAATTAGTCGCAATCTGTGTAATTAGTTATTTTTTAATCTATATTTAATACTCCATGCATGTGTCCAAATATTCGATGGGACAGAGACTAAAATCCGGTCTAAGGAACCAAACAGGCCTTTAAACACGTGTTACATATATGTGTCGTGCTCGAGAAAGAAGAAAACATACACGAGCGTGTTTAGCTCATGAGCTACACTAGAAAGGAAGCACGGCTCGCCACTCCCCAGCTAGTCGCTAGTCATCACTCGTCAATCGCCATCACCACGACACCACGCCCGCGCTCTCCACAAGCTTCCCTCCCTTAGCTTGTGTGACGTGTCGTTGCTGGCTTGGCTGTGTAGGTGCAGCTGTAGCCTATAATTAGCATCATATTGTTAGTTGATCTCCACCTGGGCCCTTGGATTTATGCCCAGATCGGGGACGTCCAACCCTAATATGGTTAGTGGACCCCTGTCGTACAACACTATAAAAGATATGTGGGGATCACGGCTCTAACTACGAGGTTGACCGGAGCCGCTGTAACCACCCACACAGAGAAACACTAATCCGATCAAAAGGAGTGCTGTCAGCGACGGGAAGCCCCACCGACTCCGCCGTCGCCTCTGCATCGTCTCCACCACGCTGGACTCCACCGTGCCGAGCTCCCTCAACACCGGCGTCCACGAGGCTGCGGCGCAACTACGCCAGGGCGAACTGGAGGAACCCTAAGTAAGATGCTTACCCCGATCTATGGTTTAGAGGCACTGTTGTGTCTAACAATGGTATCAGAGCCAAGGTTGCCAGTGTGTAGATCTAGTATGGGGTAAAGCATTAAAAAGAAATCAAAGAAAGAACAAGGGTTCGATCCGTTTCGGATTGAAACCCTAACCCTAACTGGGTAAATGAAAATTGAAAAGAGACTGGGGGTGGCGGACGTCACTGAACTCCCGGTCACCACCACCACTGCGTGGGGAAAGGTGCCGCACCGCCGTCTTAGCCGGCGCACGGCAAGAAAAGAACTGACCCAGTTCGGATCTAAGAAGAGAAGAGAAAGAGGTCTCGGCGTGAAGCCAAACCCTAACCAACAAAGCACTCACTAGGGAAGCAGAATAGTGACTCTAGTGAGTCAAACCCTAACCCTAACCCTAAACCCAAATCGGTTCAACTCCAAAAAGAAAAGAAAGAAGATCTAAAGAGAAGAAAGGGAAGAGGGGAAGGGGCTTATCTCGAAGATCTTGAATCAAAACCGAGAGAAAACCGAATCGGGTTCAATCGAACCCTAACCCTAACTCGCGACGCGGAAGGGGAAGAGAGCGATTCGGTACAAATAGAAAAGAAAAGAAATCAAATGAAAAAGATGAACCGAATCGATCGAAACAAATCGGGTTAATCATAACCCTAACGATTCCCCTACCCTAACCCTAACTGGGTGAAGGAAAGAACAAAAGAAGAGGGTTTTGACCTACAAGAGAATCAAACCCGAACCCTAAAACCCGTAAAGACTCCACGGGGATGATACACAGTGAAACCCTAACCCAAGATTGTAACCCTAGAACGAATCCCCATCCCAATAGGACTCAACCGAGAAGAAGAAGCAAATCCAAAGGGGAAGATGGGGAAGGGGAGGCCTACCTCGCCGTTGCGCAGCGCTACTACCTCGCCGGTGCACGGGGAAAAGAAGGCCGAGCCAAGGGCGCTGCTTGTCGGGCTCTAGCCAAAGAGGCGCCGCTGCCAGGCCGCTCGACGGCGGCGCGCTCACCCGCTGGGGAGTGCGCTCGCTAGCGAGGGGGCCGGCGACGGTGCCGAGTCGTCTGCTCGCTCTCACTCGGGCTCCGCGCGACTGAGAGAGAGAGAAGGGGAGGAGTAGAATGCGAGTTAGGGTTTCGGCCGACGCAGCCGGCCGGGCCTTTTTTGTTCGGGCGAGACGGTCGGGCGACCGTCGGATGCGATCCGACGACTCAGATTGATCGGGCTGACTCGCGACCTAGGCGGGCGAGCGCACCGCGTGGCTTTGCCGGCCCAGGCCCAGGTTGCGGCCTAGGTGCGGGCAGCGCGCGCATAGAGAAGTGGGCCAGGCCGTTTTGCCGGCTGGGGCGAAGGAACAGTGCTGAAATGAATTAGTTTTCCTTTTTTCTTTTTCCAGTAAATGTTTAGTTCCTGAAAATTGATTAATGGCTTAAAGAAAATAGAAAAAAGATTTGTCCTGTGGGCAAAAAAAATCATAAAATTGAATTATTTTTCCGCTGCGAATTTGAAGATGTTATTTTCATTATTAAATTCGAACCAACGTTAGAATTTAATTTTGAAAATGGATATATTTTTAATTGATTATAATATTATTATTATTCTGACCAACGTTTATTAATGGTAATATTATGATGTTATTTATGATGAGATTTGGACATGGCTGCTAAAGAAATTATTAATTCTCCAGTTATTTTGAGCCAACGTGATATTTAATTGGAAAAAATAGATTTAACATGATTATGATGTTGTTATTTTCTGACCAACGTTGTTAATAACAATATCGTAATTTAATGATTTATGCATTAATTCTATTTCTGCCCAACGGTGATGTAGAATTATTGTATAAGATCAGTTGCAAATTTTAATGATTTTATGCATTAATTCTATTTCTACCCAACGGTGATGTAGAATTAGTGTATAAGAACAGTTGTATGTTTTAATTTTGACCAACGTTAAAATCAAGACATGCAATTATTGTTATTTTTATGTTAAGAAAAAGTTTGACCTGACCTTCATCTTGGCTGAGGTGGACTGGATAGTCACCTCACCGTGTCCCACTGATCCTGTGGCACCGGTGAGGAAGACAAACGAGGCTGATGCCGCTTGGGCAACTAAAGAGAGGAATTTTTGAATCCCAAAAGATGTCCTATGACCTTGAGCATAGGAAGTGGGTCGCTGCCAACAAGAAATGTTTGGTTGTGATAAAGAACACGATTGAGCCTGCAATTGTGGGCTCAATCACAGAGTGTGACACGGTCACCGAGTACATCGATAGAATAAAGAGTCAATTCACTAGCTCTTCAAAGACATATGCTACCTAGCTGATAAAGCAGCTGGTGACAAAGAGTTACTCTGGAAATAGTGGCATAAGAGAGCACATACTATTTGTTATCACTACGTGATGATGTGACTATTGTATGTGATGATGGAAACGTTGCGTGCGACAATGAGAATGTATCCTCGTCTACGGATGTAAACAGAAAACGAAAGAGAGCTCACGATGCGTCGTCGAAATTATGGCACTGTTGTTTAGGCCATATTTCGAGGGGGAATAGAAAGACTAGTTAAGAATAATATTCTTCCTCCATTAGAGCTCTCAGATTTAAAACAATGAAGAGAATGCATAAAAGGAAAGTATGTAAAGAAAATTAAGAAAGATGACAAACGAAGTATAGGAATTTTATAGATTATTCACACAGACATATGTGGTTAGTTTTCTGTAAAGAGTGTGGATGGTTATGATTCGTTCATAACATTCACAGATGATTACTCTATTTATGGCTATATTTATCCAATCAAAGAAAGAACATAAGCATTGGATAAATTTAAGATATTTAAGACAGAAGTTGAAAACCAACTTAATTTAAAGATTAAGATAGTCAAGTCCGACCGTAGGGGGAGTACTACGATCGGCATACCCCATATGGCCAAGTTCCTGGACTTTTGTAAGGTTCTTACAGGAGAATGACATAGTAGCCCAGTATTCTATACTGGGTGAACCTCAGCAGAATGGAGTAGCTGAAAACGCAATCGTACCCTGATGGACATGGTCCGCAGTATGATAAGTTACTCTACCTTACCGTTGATCCTATAAATGGAGGCGTTAAAAACCGCCATTCATATTCTCAATAGAGTACCAAGTGAGTCGGTGTCTAAAACACCGTATGAGTTGTGGACAGGAAGAGTACCCTCACTAAACCACTTACGTGTGTGGGGTAGTCCTGCTGAGGTTAAAGTATTTAACTCAAACATTGGGAAATTAGATCTCAAACAGTAAGTTGCCATTTCATTGGCTACCTAGAAAAGTCAAAAGGTTTTCGTTTCTACTGTTCAAACAGACATATAAAGTTTGTGGAAACGAGACATGCTGTCTTCCTAGAGAATGAAATGATGAGAGGAGCATGGTAGCTCGAGAAATTGACCTTTAAGAGAAGCGGGTGTATACGCCCACTCCGATGATTCATGAGCCATTTTTCTCACTACCTGCTCTCGCTGCACCGACAGTGCAAGATACTGTGGTGCCAGCACCTATTGTTATTTCGCCTGTGGCAACTATGAATGTCGATCTTTAGGATCCTATAGAACCTATTGCCACACATGAGGGGGAGCAACAAGGGCCTCAAACAGAAGATGTGCCAAATGTGGAGGCCCCTAGAAAGTCTGAAAGAGTTAGGAAATCAGCTATTCCTGATGACTATAAAGTATACAACACTGAGAAATTTCAAATGGAGGATGATCCCACCTCATTTGAAGAAGCCATGAGAAGTGACCATTCATCAAAGTGGCTTGAGGCCATAGAAAATAAAATAAAATCTATGAATGCCAATAAAGTTTGGGACTTGAAAATAATTTCTAAATGAGCCAAAACTGTAGGTTGTAAATGGGTCTATAAAACAAAACTTGACTCTGAAGGGAATATAGAGATATAAAACGCGACTTATGGCAAAAGGATTTACGCAAAGAGAAGGAATTGATTACAATGAGACCTTTTCTCCAGTCTCATGTAAGGATTCCTTCAGAATCATAATGGCATTAGTGGCACATTATGATTTAGAATTACATTAGATAGATGTAAAGACGACATTTCTCAACGGGGACTTGGAGGAAAATGTTTATATGCACAACCTAAAGGTTTTGTCATGGAAGGAAAAGAACAAATGGGATGCCGTCTAAAGAAATCTATTTATGGATTAAAACAAGCTTCAAGATAGTGGTACTTGAAGTTTGATCAGACAATAAGGAATTTTGGGTTTAAAGAGAATGTAGAGGACAGTTGTGTCTATGCAAAGTTTAAGAATGGGAAGTTTATCTTCCTTGTCCTGTATGTGGATGATATGTTACTTGCTAGTAGTGATGTCAGTCTACTACTGAAGACAAAGAAGTTTTTGTCCTCAAAATTTGATATGAAAGATCTTGGGGAAGCTTCGTTCGTTTTAGTGATCGAGATTCATCGAGATAGAAGTAATGGGGTATTAGGACTGTCACAAAAGGCATACATAGAAAAGATCTTAAAGAAATTCAATATGCACAAATATAGTCCCTCACCTGCTCCTATAGTTAAGGGCGACAGATATGGCGATTTTCAATGCCTCAGAAACCAGTATGAGATCGATCAAATGAAAATGGTTCCATACACTTCAGCTGTCGGAAGCTTGCAATATACTCAAGTATGTACGCGCTCTGACTTGGCATTTGTTACCGGGTTACTTGGCAGATTCCAGATCAATCCTAGAACATAACACTTGAAATTAGTAAAGAAAGCCTTGCGTTATTTGCAAGTAACGAAATGCCTCATGATGACGTATAGAAGATCTGATTCACTCCATATAGTGTGATATTCAGATTCTGATTATGCGGGAGATGATAGAAAAATCCACGTCTAAATATGTATTCACTCTCGCAGAGGAGCTATTTTATGAAAAAGCTCAAAGCAAATCGTCACTGCATCGTCCACAATGTATACCGAGTTTGTAGCGTGTTATGAGGCAACGGGACAGGTGAACTGGCCAAAGAAGTTCATATCCGGTTTGAAGGTGGTTGACGACATCTATAGACCACTTAAATTATACTGCGATAATAATCCGACAGTACAATATGCTCACAACAATAAGTCAAGTGATGCTGCCAAACACATTGACATAAAGTATTATGTTGTGAAAGATAAAGTCCGGAATCATGTCATAAGTCTTGAGCATATAAGTACCGAAAAGATGCTCACGGATCCCCTTATAAAAGGCTTACCACCCAACGTGTTCAGAGAACATATAGCTATAATGGGTTTAAGGGAAAACCTAAAATTCCTGGACAAAAGAAGGTCCAAAGTTAAGTATATATTTTAAAACAGAGTGGTGTGTTGTAGCCGTTAAATCTATCGGCAATTGACCATGACGATGAAACATGCTCTATACGCTAATATGTAATGGAATGAACAAAAGTAAATGATATGAAATTGAAAGATGGTAGTGAGATCAAGGGGGAGAGTGTTAGTTGATCTCTACCAACGGCCTATTGGGCTCTTGGATTTACGTCCTGATCGGGAGCGCCCAACTCTAATATGGTTAGTGGGCCCCTGTCGCACAGCATTATAAAAGATATGTGGGGATCGTGGCTTTAACTACTAGATTGACCGGAGCCGCCGTAACCACCCACAGAGAAATACTAATCCGATCAAAAGGAGTGCTGCCAGCGACGGGAAGCCCCACCGACTCCGCCGTCACCTCTGCATCGTCTCCACCACGCTGGACTCCATCGCGCCGAGCTCCCTCGACACTGGCGTCCACGAGGCTATGACGCAACTACGCCAGGACGAACTAGAGGAACCCTAAATAAGATGCTTATCCCGATTTATGGTTTAGAGGCACTGTTGTGTCTAACACATATCAATGCCTTTTGTTGTTGGAAAGAACTGCAGCACGCGTGAGGCACCTTTCATGCCGTCTACAAATACAAAATGATCATCACCGAGTACTGCAAATTAATCATATGTGCTGCTGCGTGCGTCTACAGTTCACAGTTCTGTAGCGAAACATCGGCACGACGTCAGCCTGTTCGCTTGCTCGTATACGATCATGGATTATAAGTTGGAATAGTATTTTTCTCTCACACCAAACCAGCCAGCAGTAAATAATCCACGATCGTTTACGGCCTGCCGAACATGCTGGTTGTGTTCGGAGGCATGCCCCAGATCACCTACGCCTGGCTGCAGCTTGCCGAAACTCTGCGAGGCAATGGAGATGCCCGACTGCCCAAGAATGATACTTGCATTTCTTCTTTCTGGTGTAATCAGCTACCTAATTGATTCTATTTCTCCCCCAATGTAATTCTGGCAAAACTTTGTTTGGGCTATGTGCCCTGCCACCCACAGGCCCGGCCGTCGTCATCTGTGGCTTAATATATATCAGGTGGGGGTCTCTTAAAACAACACCCCCGGCCCCCTGTCGTTGAACTAAAAAAACACGACTGTAGCGAGAGCACTACTACATCAGTCGCTAATTTCCCCAAGCATCTTGCTCTGTCTCGCTGACCGCTGTCCAGTCCTCGTATCCTCTGTTTTAATATTTGTCATTACTCATTACATGCATGAATTCAGAACTTCTTTCCTTATTAGATTACTTGTCGCTCTCATATTCCACAACGTCGAGAATTAACTCTCTCTACAACACGGCACCAAATAAATCACATTCTTCTAAGCCAAATGCACACAAGCGAACGAGGGTGCAAGTGCAACCCAACAAGAATTGTGATGAGGTGTGCATGATATATTGGAACACAAAAAACAAAACTTAATTACATAGTAAATCAATTAAAAAACGTATTTCAGTCAAAAAAATCTGGCACGTCCCTGGTGTATTCATATATGTAGTCACAAGAAAAGTTGAGATGCAAACTTTTTTTTACGGAGGGAAACCCTGCTTTTATAAAGCGAGAAAGTTGAGATGCAAACTCACTATTGAAAAAACAATCATACAGAAACGATAAAGATGACACATCCATGTTAGTGTAGAAAGTGGGTCAGTACTCATTTCCACCTTAGATGAGTTGATGACACCTAGAGCTAAGTTTAGAAATTTAAAAATGATATTTTTCTAAATATAAGAAGCGGGTTAGTACTCGTTTCGAGCTCAGGCTCCTCATGTGGGGCACCTTCTTTGGGACTTTTTTTAAAATAATATTATATAATATTATATTAATAAATAATTGCATATATAGATGTTGTTTTTATGAAATTATAAAACTAGTATTTTGTCGGCTATCCAGAAGCCGACAGGGAATTTATCGGCTGTTGGGCATCCGACATCCGACGTGGCGATTGAAAAAGTTAAAGTGCGGTCTAGTCGGCGATCAGTAAGCCGAAGAGCACACTCGGGTCGCCAAGCTAGGCCCTAGGATGGCCGATTGGACTACTCCCCAGCCACGCTTCCAAATGGACCATTTATTTTTGCGTTTTATTTTCTTATGATATCGAATAAAATACCAAAACACCTTAAGAATTATTGTAATTTTTTATGTACATACTAAGAATTAAACACAACCAATTTTGCTTGATCTATCATCATTGCTTTTATAGTTTTCAAATTAAGATTATTTATGTAATGTTATATTTAAGTTTTCGGGTAAGTTGTTTAGCTCTGAAATGGTCTCCACAAATTCAAAAAAATCCTCTAAATTAATGGTTGGAAAGTAGTACTTTATCATATTCTATATATGGGACCTTTGGCACGGCTCCCGGCCCCAACTTCATCCTCAGCTTCGACGGAGCCTTGCCACTAAAAATGCAACTGGATTCTGGTGGCGAGCTAACGAGAATCACTTCTCTTACACTACGAGCTGCGAGCTACATAAACCCGCTCTCCACCACTTCCCGCTGCTCCTCCTCATTCATTTGATGTTGGTGTAGGGGTGCAGCCTGTTCGTTTAATCGTATTTGGCTTATAAGTCATGACTTATCAGCCAACGAACAATATTTTTCTCTCACACCAAACCAGCCAACAGTATTTTCAGCCATAACTTATAAGCCAAACCAGCCCAAACGAACATGACGGTAGATGTTGTCACGTTTATTATAGGGTCAATTTAATAGCCTACTTGCTTCTTATGCCTGCACGTATACATTCTGCTAGTTTTATTTTCGAATTTAACGATATTGTGCTTTCAGTGGTAGCAGCTAGATTTATTATAGGATTTAATGATGGTGCTCCTAGGGTAGTGTTTGCGTGCATGTGTTTATAGGGGCGTTGTGCTTTTAGTGGTTGACGCTATATTTATTCCAGCGTTATCTGATACTTATTTTATCTCATAATTATTAGTATATTTTTATATAATTTTGGTTAAACTTCAAATTGTTTAATTTTTCTGGACGGAGGAAGTAGATATGAACAATAAGTTATGTCCTCCCTCTGTCAAAAAAATATAATTCTAGTTATAAATCTGAATAATTACGGTTTTTTAGGCCCATGTTTAGTTGGCGAAATTTATTGGGAAACGATACTGTAGCACTTTCGTTGTTATTTGGTAATTAGTGTCCAATCATAGTCTAATTAGACTTAAAAGATTCGTCTCGTGAATTTCGTCTAAACTGTGTAATTAGTTTTATTTTTTATTTATATTTAATGCTTTATGCATGTGTCTAACGATTCGATGTGACGAAGAATCTTGAAAAATTTTGCAAAATTTTAGGAACTAAACGGGCACTAGAGTACATAACTTGTATGTCTGTTCACTCGTAGGCAATCTCGGTGCTTCAACCTAAAACGCCTATGCTGTTTGCCCTTGTTTAGTTTTAGGAAGTTTGAATTTGGGGCTATTATAGTAACTTTGTTTTTATTTGGCAATTAGTGTTTAAACATGAACTAATTAGGCTTAAAACGTTCGTCTCGCAATTTCCCATTAAACTGTGTAATTAGTTTTTTTTCGTCTACATTTAATGCTCCATGCATAGACCAAAAATATTTGATGTGACAGGTACTGTAGCATTTTTTGAGATTTTAGGGTCTAACTGAACACGCGCTTAACCTCAGTGCTGAGATCAGGACCCATGTAAAACACAAAAGAAAAAGGACATTGGCCGGTCCTGTGCCCTCTCAGGCAGCCACGCAAAAAAGAAAGTAAGGAAAGGACATGTCCAGTCCAGGAGGGGCTGGTTTCGGTAAAAAATAAAATAAAGTAAACAAGCATGTCCATCAGCTTCAGCCTGTTTGTTTGGCTATGGCTTATTGTAAATGATTATAAATTTTTAGACAGAATAATATTTTTCTCTCACACAAACCAGTTAATAGTACTTTTTCACGAACCAACAACGATACGAACCAGCCAACCGACACGTTTGGACAGCCGACTGATGTCTATGGCAATGATAAATCTGTTGGTAAAATTTATCTCCACGTGGATAGAACGACACGTTCACTTCAACTTATCAGTCGCATCGTTTCAACAAAATAACAGTGCTTTTCTCTCACAACAAAATAGCATCAGTATCAGCCGTTTTTTCAGCCAGCTGAACAGGGCTTTAAGTGGCACCACTTGTCGGCAGTGTTGAATTGCCGATTAGAAACTGTCGGCCATCCTGATGCTGATGGGTGGATACTAGTTTTGCAATTTTTTGAAAGCAGCATCTAGGTCTGCAATTGTTTATTAAAATAATATTATTTCAAAGAGAAATTTCTTATTTGGCAGAGCTAGAGTCGATTTAGAATGACAAAAATAGCTCCAGTGACAGTGTTTTAAACGTCATGGTATCGACTGATCGTGTGATCAACATAAAACAGAGTGCAAACCAATAATTTAAATAAATAACTATCGTGACTACAAGTAATGCAATACAGTAACATGAACAAATTACATCAAACAACTCTAAATAGACCCACCAAGGCCAACAGATAGATTAGAAAGAAGGGGCCATCTGCACGTAAGGTCCCGTTCGCTGATCTGAAATTTGGCTAGAACTGACTGGTTTTATGATTGAAAAACACTATATCGACCGGTTCACGAGGGGTTCAGCCGGCTGGTCTGAACCATCCGGACCGGCGAACGCGCCCGCACGAATTCAAGAAAGAACGGAGGAGTGTGTTATCCGCTGGCTGCATTTATTTGTAGCGCGTAGGAGGCCCCCCGCGTGGCTTTCGCGGAACCTGGGAAGGGGCATCTGCATCTGCAGCTCAGCAGCTGGATGGATGCCGACATCGTCGTCGGCGTCGAGTCATGACTCCTCTGTCGCGTCGCAGCGCCGTACGTGCGCGTCGTGGGCGGTGCCCGTAAAAAGCTGCAGCGCGCGCGGCGCCGTATGTACTCCTGTTGGTCCCGTGCGGGGGCATGGACATGGGATGGGCATGAAGGAACAGAACGACTCGTCAGCGTTTTGGTTGGAATGGTTTGTTCCTTTTTCGGCGAGTTGGAAATTTCGAACACTGTGTTTTTTGAGGGGGGGCGACAACGACCTTCAGCACCAGCCACTGTCTACACCATGCCGATCAAACATAGCCCTTGTTTTTGAGGGCTTTTTATCAATTTCAAAATAGTAATTAAGACAACGACCTTCAGCACCAGCCACTGTCTACACCATTTAATGCCGATAGTAAACATTCGATAGAGGAAGAACTTTTTGAAACATGGTCCACGGCGATAGAGGCTGCGACATGGTCCATGGAGCGCTCGGCTCGCCCCTTTGCCCCTTCCGTCCGGTCCGGTAGAATAAGACAACAACCACCTGTTCTTAAGACGGTCTTTGACGACGATGTAAACCCAATCCGACGAGTGATCGCCCAGTGCGTGATGGAATCAGAGCACCACATCGCCCTGGACACCGATCCTCTAGAACTTTGGTGCCTTGGACCGCGTGATGTAATTTCAAAACCCTGTAAACTCTCTCACGTGCCCTCGGGGATTCCTTGTCCTTGCGAACCTTGGTTTATAGTTAATCAAAGTTCAAGAGGGCGACCTTAGCCCCGTTGTTGCCTAGAAAAAACCAGGTTTTTTTAGTCACAAAAAACCATGTTTTTTTACTAAGTTCAATCAGCATTTGTGACTTGTGAGAGGTAATAACTGGACTGCGAACTGGGTTAGTTCGATATAATACTGCTAGTGTGTTGCCGCTGTAGGCTTGCAGGGCTGTTGCAGCCAGCTCTTCTGAGCACACAAGCCCCAGCATTCCATGGAAAACGATGTTGGGCCCTACCTGGGCGTGGGCTATCTTTCTTTTCTCGAAGGATCGAACAATGAGGTGACACAGCCCAGAAGCTTTACACCTCCTGCTCCTACAAGCCGTGGCCCATCTTATGTGTATGCTTTCTACTTAGGCCCACGAGAAACGCAGCCAAAAAATAGTGAAACTGAGGCCGCGCCCCGAAATAATTTGGCGGGAGAATCCCCCATTCCGGTATTTTCTCCCTTCTTGCCTCCGAAGGAAAATCTGGGTGGAGAAAGAGAGAAGAAAATATAGAAAAAAACAGGCCTCGGGTCCTCAACCCTATCTGCGGCGATGGCGCGCGGTGGCGGGGGGCGGTCGAAGAAGGAGGAGGAAGAGGAGCTGCGGGGGGCGAAGCGCGGGTACAAGGAGGCGGTGGCGGAGGGGAACCGGGAGGAGGAGGCGCGCTGGGCCAACGTCATCGGCGACATCTACAAGCGCCGCGGCGAGTACGTCGAGGCGCTCCGGTGGCTCCGGGTGGACTTCGAGGTCTCCGTCAAGCATCTCCCGCAGAGGCACCTCCTCCCTTCCTGCCAGTCGCTCGGCGAGGTACACCTCCGCCTCGGCCACTTCTCGGAGGCGCTCAAATACCAGGTCACTCCTCAGTCCTCACATCCCACCACCCGCCTCGCTTCTCATTACTTGCGTACCGAGTACCGACCATAATTTTCAGATGTTTAAAACGACAGGAGCTGGGCTGTGCAGTATAACGCTAATGCATTCCCACTTGCAGTGGTAATTTCGGTGCTGAATTTATGAGTTTTTCGACCATTTGGTGGCCTTTTGATCTGGACATGCATTTGGACTGCAGTGTCAAGTGTAGGGTTTGGTTGTTATCAAATTATTATGTTATTAGGGAACTGTATATATACAATTGAATACCCACTGTGGTGTGGACTTTTTGGTAGTGCATCTGTATATTAAATTCTTATGTCTGATATTTAGTGATGTATATGTGACCCCCTGCCTCGATTTGGCCTATACTTGGCTCGCAGTGTTGGGTTTAGGTACATGCTGATTGTTTTAGTTGTTTCACACGCTTATTGACCTTGGATTGCATTACATTACTGATCATGCTGTATCTACCTTGTCACAGTACATGTACATCTATCAAGATATGATCATTAGGTGATTTAGTCACTGCCTCTGTGGTGTTAAATGTTAACCTCTTGTTGTTATAATTGGGATGCTAAGAATTAGAATAATACTCAGACCTCACTTTATAAACCCAAAATTTACATTTTGCTGATTCTGCTACATGAACTCAAACTTCCATTTCCCTTGATGTTTGTTGGCTTGACAGAAGAAGCATCTACAGCTTGCAAAGGATTCTGATGACCTTGTTGAGCAGCAGCGAGCTACCACACAGCTTGGGAGAACATACCATGAGATCCTTCTAAGATCTGAAAATGACCATAGTGCCATAAGGAATGCAAAGAAGTATTTTAAATTTTCGATGAAGCTGGCAAGGATTCTAAAGGAGAAATCCCCTTCTCAAAAGTCGGACTTTCTAAAAGAACTTATTGATGCATACAATAATATGGGCATGCTTGAGCTGGAACTTGATAATTTTGAACAAGCTGAGAAACTACTTATACAGGGTCTGAAGATATGTGACGATGAAGAGGTAGATTCATATGATGATGCTCGCACTAGGCTCCATCATAATCTAGGAAATGTTTATACTGAACTACAGAATTGGAAAAAAGCCAGGGGGCACATCGACAAGGATATACAGATATGTAAAAAAATAGGCCATCTTCAAGGTGAAGCAAAAGGATACATAAATCTGGGGGAGTTGCATTATCGAGATCAGAATTATGACGATGCAAAAAAATGTTACAATAAAGCTCTTGAAGTAGCAAAATCCTTGGAAGATGAGGATGCTCTAATTGAACAAATTCACCAGAATATTGAAACTGTTACAAAAGCAGTTGAAGTATTTGAGCAGTTGAAGGAGGATGAACAGAAGCTAAAAAAACTTGTCCGAGACACTTCTAATGCTCGTGGAACGTCTAAAGAGAGAAAACTCCTCCTTGATCAGCATGCATGGCTGGATAATCTTATTGAGAAGGCCAGCATGATATGTGCATGGAAAAAAGTAAGCGAACCGCATGGTAACTAGTAGATGATTTTTAGTCACCTTGCTATAAACTTGGACCATCATATCCAGCTGAATTTATTTTATAAGATTTTTGATCTTATTCACAAGTAAGATTTTTTTTTTCATTTCTTATCCTATTTTATGCATGTGCATGAATAATCAGCATGATAGTTTTTATGACTGAAAGAACTGTGAGTCTGTGACACAATTGTTCTTGGTTTTATCTTTTGAATTGCAGTTCTGGAACTGTATATGATCTCTCCAAAAAAATAACTGGTTAGCTGAATCTGAACATAAAGTTTACTTAAATAGGAAATAATGTTTTGTTTGTCAGAAATATGAATGTTTTATTTGGAACCTCTTACTAACTTATTTGCACAATTAGGGATTATAACTTCCAACTTAGTTACCTGTATTCTATGTTTGCACTGCACTCTGTTAACCTGAAACTTTTCTGAGCAATGCAAAGAAAAGTAACCTTGATTTGATGGAACTATTTGTTACTGTTCTAATGTTAGATTAGTGCCAAGGGAAATGGTTTGGTACATAGTCTTTATGTGACCAGCTTCGTCAGAAAAGTCACACTGCCCATTCCCATTTTGATGTCCTGAGACATAACATAAATGTGGGAGCCTGATAAAACCAATCATAGATAACTTTCATTTGCTATATTATGTTTGAAAACCAACTATTTATCAGTTTATTTACTTTCTGAATTTCAGAACTGAAATGATTAAAACATTGTGCAAATAGGACAAATGCATTTATGCTCACCTCACTAATATCAACAATGCACTGAGGTGCAATATAATAATCTCATGACTCATTCATGTAACTATTTGTTCTCCAGCACTTGGAATTCTCAAAAGGGAAAAAAAGGGTAGCAAAGGAACTTTGCGATAACGAAAAGTTGAGTGATTCTCTTCTGTCGGTAGGGGAATCATACCAAAAGCTTAGAAACTTCAGTAAAGCTCGTAAGTGGTACATGAGAAGTTGGAACATATATCGGTTGATTGGGAACTTGGAGGTGAGTCACTAGTCTATATTTCCTCATTTGTATTTGTGAATATGCTGACATGCCTCCTACTAGTATGACCACCTTTCCATTGTACTCGTTTACTTGATGATTCTGATTTTTTTTTGGCGAGCAATGATTCTGATTTCAAATTGTGCTCATCTAAGAGATGTCCTCTTTCAGGGACAAGCATTAGCGAAAGTGAACATTGGCAATGTTCTTGATTCTTGTACTGACTGGCCTGGTGCATTGCAAGCTTACGAAGAAGGCTACAGGTATTATCTTGATGTCTTCCTGTCCAAAAGTCAGAAGATCTTAAGTAAGCTTGCATGCTGTGATCTTAAGTAAATGGCCATGAACAACACATAGGACATGACATTGGAGGCTTTATTCACTAACATTTCTTTTAGGCATTTGAGAACCCATTTATTGTTTTTTTTAATGTAACCCATTTATTGTATTAATGGAAACTATATTTTTTAAAGTTTGCGATTTAGAAATGAGAAATTGTGAGTGCTAATATCTTGATTATAGCTGCATCTTTAGTTCTGGATTGCAGCAATCTTCTTGGGAAACACTTTATATATCAAGGGATTGAGCTTGTCCTAAACATCCAGCATTTTTTATACTTCTAACATATTGCAGAGTTTCTTTGTTTAATCCCATATTGCCGTTTTAGTTTTTGTGTCACATTATTGTGTTGGGTCTGTGCCCGTGCCACCTATTTTTTTAATAATTAACTGCTCTTGTCCTTAACAGCATGGTGCTTCCATCTTTAGTTTCTGATGCTTGCATCATATCATATATTCATATGTAGGATTGCTTTGGAAGGAGACCTACATAATGTGCAACTTTCTGCCCTTGAGAATATGCATTACAGTCATATGGTCAGATTTGATAATATTGAAGAAGCCAAGTAAGTTACTAAGAACAGATTTTGCACAAAAGAATTTTATTTTATGCAAACTAAAGGGACTTCCTTTTTTAGGAAAATGCAGGAAAAAATAGACAATCTGAAGCAAACATTGAATCAATGTGAAGCAAGGGATACTATCAGTGACTATTGCTCAGAAACTGACACTGAAGGTGGTTGCGCATCAGATAATATGCTTGATGCTGAGAATGACTATGGGCAGGCTGCAAATAACTACTCTGAGGAACCTGATGATGATGTTACGCTTGCTTCACTCGTTCATAGGAGTGGGAGCTCATCCAAGATTAAGGCACCCAAGATATGGAGTTCTTCTAAGAAGGTTGATGAACTATGTGATGTGGCTGAAGACATTCGTAGTTCTTCTAAGAAGGTTGATGAACTAGGTGATATGGCTGAAGGCACTAGGACAGTTTTAAGTAGATCACGTGCTGATCACTCTGTTGGCCGAAAACGTGTCCGTGTGATCTTATCAGATGATGAATCCGATGAGAATCCTGAAATCGTTCAATTTAAAAGGACATCAACTAGTCCAGCCGATAGTATGTCAATCTCAGGTACAGCGTTGATTAGCATTGCATATTCATATGTTGGGATGGCTAAAATTTACCTCCTAGTTGTATTGACGCCTCATTTTCGTGGCCAGCAGATCATGGAGCAAACAGCAGCAGAAACCAGGTAACAAAACACTGATGATCCTTTAGGCTTATGTTCTTGACTGGGAATTGAAATCTAAGCCATATTTGTCAGGGATCGAGCTCTCATGGGCATAGAGTTTGTAGGCTAATATATAGCAGTTTAAATATCTATTTTTAGTTTGCAATGCAAAAAGAATTTCTTCACCCAAACACCCTCAATATATCCCTCTCCCAAGCTCCAATTCCACGAATTCTTGTATACTATATCCCCATCCAAGAAATTTTTGAAGCTGGAGATGTGCTAAGAGGGCCATGATGTGGTTTACAGCATCTGCTGGTTCTCTTTGGTTACACCAGATGTTGATGGCAATTTAAAGCAGTCGGTTCTTGACCTTTTATTGTAATTCTCCTGAAGCACCAGATATTGAGAGCTTCTATCCATCTGCAGGATACTTTACAACCTAATCAAACAAGGGATGCACCCTGTCCTGCTGAGGAGAGTATTTGTTCATTCAAATCAAGTAGTCCTATTGGTCATGCTTTTGAAGGCATAGGATTAGGTGCTTCCAGTGTAGGAAGGGGATCAGCCTCCAAATCAGCAGCAAGTGGTTCCAAGTTCAGTACTCCTGGCTCAAACAGTCTGCATGAGAGCCAAAATGTTGTTGGTCTTCAATCCACAGATGCTGATAATGTAAGTATTATAGCTACTTCTATCTTTCCATGCTTTCAAAATTATAATTTCTTGAGAATGCCAGCAAGTGAAAAGCATCACAAATTATTCTATCCCCCTGTGCTTAGTTTAGTGGAAAGTTTGTGTGATAGTATTATGTTCATTTCTGCCAATTACTATAATATGTCTACACATGTGCTGATGTGCTAAAACAGATCCTCGCACCTAACAGGACTTTTTCTTTCCCGGATAATACTTTGTGAACAGGGGCAGCTGCCAGCGAGGGCTGATCTGGCACCTGATATTGAGGCACGCCATAGACCAGAGTAAATTAAACAAAAAATCGAGCTGCTAACCTTCTCAAAGGGTGCTTTTAGCCAGCTGCCCCCCCCGCGAGGGCTGATCTGGCACCTGATATTGAGGCACGCCATAGACCAGAGTAAATTAAACAAAAAATCAAGCTGCTACTCTGTATCACTTTGCCACCTTTGTGTATGTGCAGTTACATGTCTGAGACGGTGTTGGTTCGAGTGCGTCTTGTTGTCTTATTGTTTGTGCGGTGTTTGTTCATGCATACTCCTTTTTCTGCTATTTAATAAAATGACACAGTTCTCTTGCATGTCTGAGGAAAAAAAAAGTAAGAGGCACTTCGTGATATTTATTTATTTATTTATTTGAAGAAGCAGGAGGTGGAAGGGCGGGCCTGGTGCAAGCGGTAGAGTCTTACCGCCTGTGACCGGAAGGTCCTGGGTTCGAGTCGCAGTCTCCTCGCATTGCACAGGCGAGGGTAAGGCTTGCCACTGACACCCTTCCTCAGACCCCGCACAGAGCGATAGCTCTCTGCACTGGGTACGCACTTTTTTTTTTGAAGAAGCAGGAGGTGCATAGTTAAATCTGATGGATCTGTGCATACTCCTTAGCCTCAGACCCTCATCAGGCATTTACTTGCAAGTTACCCAGTTACTCCAACTATGGATATTCTTGTAGAATAAAATGGGATGTTTCCTCTGCAGCACTTTTGGGCCTTCAGAATCGGTGGCCATCTGGTTTACTTGGATGGACGCGCTTGTGTACATGAAGGTGCTTTTAGCATTGACTCTCTCAAAGTTGAAGTAGCATGTGTATATTATCTTCAGATTTCTGATGAAAAAAGGGCCAAAGGTTTGTCTTCTAAGTTCTGCTTTCTCGTCAATTACTGTTTAATTTGTTGCCTTTGCATTTGTCCTACTTAGCTTGGTTGGTCTTCTATTATTGGGACACCTACATTTTATTTTTCTATACTTGCTGATGGGATCTTACATTCATATATTACTTTCTAGGTCTATTGCCTATCATTGGGGAACTCAAGTTTTGTGGAAAGGTATTGGAAGATGCGGCATCCATATATTATGATGATCAGCTTGCTTCTGAACAGAAGTGTGTTGATGTTGTTATTGATGGTATGCATGTTCATTGTCTTTATAGAATGGAGTGCCTTGTTCTCAACTATATTCTTAGGACTACTGCTCTTGCATGGATACTAGTGATAGAATTGTGATTCCTTACTATTGGGCTAACCCTAGAAGGGTAGCTATGTTGGAGTCATACATGGGCCATATATGGGCCTTAATACACACATACTCCAACACCCCCCTTGATCTGAACTACTAAGTAGCAATGGAGTTGCAGACCTGGACATGAAAAAGAAGAACACACACGAGCCCCCACACAGACGCAACTAGCCACCGGTGATGTTGAGGTGGAGCTTAAACTCGGAGAATGTGGAGGACGGGGAGGCCCTTGGTGAAGATGTCGGCAAACCGGGAGGTGGTCGGGACGTGGAGGACCGAACATCGCCGATGGCGACCGATCGCGGACAAAGTGAAGGTCGATCTCCACATGCTTGGTCCATTTGGTCTTGAAGCAGGGTTGGTGGAGAGGTACACCTGACCGCGTTGTCATGATAAACAAGCGTGCTCCGGGAGAGGGGACTGTGGAGCTCGGCAAGAAGCTGGCGGAGCCAGGAGGCCTCCGCCACGCCGTTAGCGACAGCGCGGTACTCCGCCTCGGCACTGGAACGGGAGACCACCGGCTGGCGCTTGGACGACCAGGACACCAGGTTGCCGCCCAGAAAGACAGCATAGCCGGAAGTGGAGCGCCGAGTGTCTGGACACCCGGCCCAGTCGGCGTCAGTGTAGGCGACGAGGTCGGTGGAGTGAGACCGGTGGAGCAAGCAGCCGTGTAGTCGGCAAGTGCCTCGGAGGTAGCGGAGGAGGCGCTTGAGAGCGATGAGGTGGGGCTCTCGGGGATCATGCATGTGGAGGCATATCTGCCGAATCGCATAGGTGATGTCGGCTGGTGAAGGTGAGGTAATGAAGTGCTCTGCGCAAGGCTCCCAGACTGTGATGGGGTGCAGCCTTTGGGTTGCCGGCGCCTCGGCGGCTTGGCACTCGAGTGTCAATCGGAGTGGAGCAGGGCTTCTGATCGATCATCGGCTCGCTCCTCGGATATCAAGAGTGTACTGTCGCTGGTGAAGAAGGAGACCGGTGGGACGAGGCTGAACTGTGACCCCGAGGAAGTGATGGAGCACACCAAGATCCTTCATAGCGAACTCTTGTTGAAGAGAGGTGATGATACGCCGGAGGAGTGACGGACTGGAGGCTGTGAGCACAATGTCATCAACATAGAGCAGCAGATAGGCAGTCTCAGCGCCGTGGTGATAGATAAGCAGAAGTATCTCGACTTTGCCTCCACGAATCCCAATGTCGGCAGTGGCAAACAAACCGAGAGTACCAAGCCCGAGGGGCCTGCTTGAGGCCGTAGAGGGACTTGTTGAGCCGGCAGACCATATCAGGACGAGAAGAGTCAACGAAGCCCGCAGGCTGGCTGCAGTAGACTGTCTCAGTCAGAGTACCGTGCAGAAAGGCATTCTTGACGTCCAGCTGGTGCACGGGCCAGGAGCGAGAGAGAGCCAGTGAGAGAACCGTGCGGACGGTAGCCGGCTTCACCACTGGACTGAACGTCTCATCGTAGTCGACGCCAGGGCGCTGAGTGAAACCCCGGAGAACCCAGCGAGCCTTGTACCGATCAAGGGAACCATCAGCCCGCCGCTTGTGTGTCCAGATCCACTTGCCGGTAACAACGTTGGAGCCAGGCGGACGGGGCACCAGATCCCATGTCTGGTTGGCGAGGAGTGCCGCGTACTCCTCCATCGCGCGACGCCAGTGAGGATCCGACAAGGCGGCGCGAACGGAAGAGGGTACAGGAGAGACCTGCGGCTCGCCTGGCATCGCTGCGAGAGCCAGGGGCCGCAGGGTACCAGCCGCGTGCCGCGTCACCATAGGGTGAACATGACGCGGGTGTCGGTGCAGGAGAGGCGGGTGGTACACCGACTGCGTGACACTGGCAGGCGGGCGAGGCGGAGGTGGCGGCGGCGTGGGTGTCGACGGCGGAGAAGAGGCCACCGGTGGTGACCGAGGCGGCGACGGTGGTGGCGGGGCCGGCTCCGGATGCGTGAGCCGGCCGCACTCGGCGGTGGTAGACACGCACCGGTATTGGTGCGAACGCGCAGCAGTCTTTGAAGCCGAGGTCTCCGGACCAGCAGGCGTGGGGCAGAGCAAAGACCGAGTCCGGCGCGCTGGCCGGACCAGGCCTTGCTAGGGTCGGGGCCGCACACGGAGCCCGGCGAAGGGCACGGTGGAGTAGTACTGCAGGACACAACGTCAATGGTGGGCTGGTCCACCGTGTAGTGGGAAAGCAGGGGAGAAGAGGTCAAGGTCGGGGGTGGAGGGGGGTGGGGAGGTGGTGGAGAAAGGGAAGACGGACTCGTCAAACACCACGTGGCGAGAGATGAGGATCCGACGAGAGGTGAGGTCAAAGCAACGGTACCCCTTGTGATCCGGGGAGTACCCGAGGAAGACACACTGAGTCGAACGGGGAGCCAGCTTGTGGGGAGCAATGACAGTGGTGTTAGGGTAACACGCACACCCGAAGACACGAAGGTGATCGTAACGAGGGGGGGTACCGAAGAAAGCGTGGTGTGGAGTGGGAGCTGGGCAGGCAACGGAAGGTAGGCGGTTAAGGAGGTAGGTGGAGGTGTGCAGACTCACCAAGTGAGCAGCAGTGAAGCCCTGGAATGAAGGGTGCGCATGGTGTCGTTCGTGGTGCGAATCATGCGCTCAGCCTTACCGTTCTGGGAGGAGGTATAGGGACATGACATGCGTAACTGCACACCGTGAGAGAGGAAGAAAGCACGAGAGTTGGAGTTATCGAACTCACGCCCATTGTCACACTGAACGGCCTTGATGGTGAGGCCGAACTGAGTAGACACCCAGGCGAAAAAGTGGAGAAGCGTGGGGAATGCATCAGACTTAGCACGCAAGGGAAAAGTCCAAGAATAATGAGAGAAATCATCAAGCACGACAAGATAGTATTTATAGCCAGAAATGCTCATAACAGGAGACATCCATAGGTCGCAATGTACAAGATCAAAAATATGGGTCGCATGGGAAGAGGAGGTAGGGAAAGGAAGACGAACATGACGGCCCAGTTGGCATGCCTGACACAAGTGCTCATCGTGAGCCCGAGTACATGGTATGTCGGAACTACGACTAAGCTGGGTCAAAGCATTACGGCCAGGATGCCCAAGACGCCGGTGCCATGTAGTGGATGAAGGGTGGGAGGAAGAAGGAGGATGAACAGAAGAGAGTATACCATGATAGAATTGTGATTCCTTACTATTGGGCTAACCCTAGAAGGGTAGCTATGTTGGAGTCATACATGGGCCATATATGGGCCTTAATACACACATACTCCAACAACTAGGACACATGAAGATTGTTTGGCATGTTTGTTTCCCTTGTTCTCCTTGCCTAGTAGCCTTGCTGGTAGGCAAGAAAAACCTTTCAGTGGAGAAGAGCCCATTTATCTATTCTCAAATGCAAGCGAACCCTTGCCCAGAAACCCACCTTTGATTCCTTGTTTGCTAGCATAGGATATGCATTAACAAATTCAACAATTGAAAAATGTCTAATACACAAATAGAATAGAGTATGTGATTTACATATTGCATCATACTAGCCTACTACAATGCAGTGCCAAATAGAAATATAGAATATGCAATTTATATACTGCATCATACTAGCCTACTACAATGACAGTGCCAACTTAGCAACTGCTCCAATGTCTTGTAATGACAATAGGAAAAATTCTTAACAATGTTCCTATCCATCCAATGTTAAGAAACCTTCCTCTTTGTCTGTGTAAGTTTCCAGTGCAGGTTATTACACTGCCTCATACAAGTTTAGACTTTAGACTATCATTGACTCATCATGGTTTACAGTACGTTCACTCTTAAGGGGCTATGGAAAAATGGCATGTTGCAGCAGCTCTCAACTTTCGGGTTTCCTTATTTAAGAGCACTAAACTTCTTCGATAAGAAAATAAGGTCCTCAGTCTATTTTTTGTTAGTAGTTGCTGTGAGGCTTTGAGTTTTGGCTGGAAGACAATCTTTTACCTCTGTCCGCCTTAAATTATTTTTGGATTCTTCAGCACCCATTGTGTACTTGAGCTTGTCACACAGAGCTAGCACCTGCTAGACCTATATGTTGTCTGTCCCCCACCACCACCCCTTCCCCCGCGTGTGCCCCTTTCCCTCTCCCTGGTTCCACTGACGAAGTTCATTATTGCGCATAGAAACGCATCATGATGAAACTGTGAAACATAATTTCCATATTTTTATCAGTCAATATCTTCTGACGTACCATATTTGTAATGAAGATTGGGTGCCAAAGCGGCTGATGAAATTGTATGTTGATTTCTGCATGAAGTCCTCAGAAGCACCCAATAAGAAGCTGCTGACGAAACTATATAATCTTGAGGTAAACATTTTAGATATGCTTGGCTCGTATGACGTATGTGAATGATAGTGTCAAAAAGCAGCTCTACTTAACTAATGCCAAATATGTTCCTTCTATTTTCTGACAGGTATCTGAAGATGAAATAATTGTTCCTGATTGCGGACTGCAGGATATGTCAATTGCGTCCTTTCTTGATGCCCTAAGATCTCATAAAACAATAGCAGTTTTGGATCTTTCTCATAATTTACTAGGTAGCCTTTTTCCAGTAACTACAGCCATTTCATTTCATAATTACTTCAACAGTGCTCTATAAATCAGTTACAGCTAAATGGTTGTTTCTTTAGGCCCTTGTAGTGCAGCACATAACATGTTCTAGCAGTCCCCTTTTATGTAGTGCTTTGTGCTGTTCCAAGCAGTTAAAGCCGTGACTTTTGTAGCCTTTCAAGGACATTATTTTGAATCACTCAGCAGTTAGTAATTCATTGATGATTGTGCTGCTTTGTGGTTTTAATTTGTAGGATGGTGTAGAATAATTATGCTCTTATACTATGGCTTATTGGACTGATTTGTTATTCCTGCCCACAAATCTCAGGAAACCAAACAATTGAAAGACTTCAGCATATATTTGCTTCATCAAGTCACACATATGGTGGTTTGACTCTGGATTTACATTGTAATCGATTGGGTCCAACTGCTTTATTTCAGGTTTTTACAATCCCAGAAACTTATCTGTCAAAGTGAAATAATATGATACTCCTATCACCCCATCGGGATTTTTGCTTGAAATTCTGCATTCAGCTTCTGCACATTTGTAACATGCGTCCTGTTTAAAAAAAGATGAGGAAAATCATTCTAGCATGTGGTGATCTGATACACTTTCTTAATGGAGTTATATTACAAGAATGCAAGATATTTAAGCCATTTCTATGAGGTCCACTAGTATTTATTTATTTATCAAAGGAAGACCTCGGGTCTTCTTGCAAAATGGTTCTGGAACAGGATACAAAAAACCTGCTGAACATTCTGTTAGTTTCTAAAGATTTCTTGATGCTTTGGTATTTTTAGAAATTAATATTTCTTATAAAACAAACTCTAGAATCCTCTTTGACTGAATCTGCTAGGGATTTTAGCTGGTTACTTGTTTTAGTTCATTTGGTTTTTGTTCCAAGTGATCTCACTTCTTGACCCGAGTCAACATAATTTCTCTTGCTTTACAGCATATATTCTGTAAAATGCTAAGCCACTTTTTGCCTCCTTATTTACTGAATAGATATGTGAGTGCTCTATTTTGACCAATCGATTGGAAGTACTTAATCTATCTGGGAATCGCCTCACTGATGCATGCAGTTCTTACCTTTTCACAATCCTGCAAAAGTGCAAAGGTATGTAGCACTTGATAGATCAGTAGAATTGTAGAAATGCATATAGCTTCTTTTGGAGACTGGGGGGCTAACCGGGGCTTTCCCTGATTTTTATTGTTGTGTTTCATTGACTGCCGTAAGCCTTTTTTTTGGAAGGAGACATTTATTTTTGCTTACTGTATGTTATGTATTTGCTTTGTTTACAGCACTTTATAGCTTGAATGTCGAGCAGTGTTCTATCACGTCAAGAACTGTTCAGAAGATGACAGATGCACTTCATGAAGAGTCTGTCCTTTCACATCTCTCATTAGGTACTTCTTGTTTTCATGACGGCCTACTTCTCTTCTGATTTGTATATTAGCAATGTCCATTTACAAACGCTCAAAAATTCCGTACCCTCGACAGGAAAGAACAACCCAATTTCTAGCAGTACAATGCTTAACCTTCTATCCAAACTTGCGTCTCTCACAAGGTTAGCAGAAACTGTCCATATCTGTTGATAGATACTAAGGTGTTGGCAAGTATAGACCAGCCATGCATGTTGTCGTTGCAGGTTTTCAGAACTAAGCCTGACTGGTATAAAAGTGAACAAGTTAATGGTTGATAAGCTGTGCCTCCTTGCACAATCCTCGTGCCTATCAGGACTTCTGCTAGGTGGAACTTCCATTGGACCGGTAATTTGCTTTCCATTTTCTTTCGTTCAAAAGAAAGGCTTTGTGTTCAAGAAAAAAGAAAGGCTTTGCTTTCCATTTGTGGTTAGTGTTTGCAGCCTGTACACAAGCAATATGTCATCTCATCTGGTGCTGCTGTTTATGCAGGTGGAGACAATTAGGCTTACTGAGTCATTGTCTTGTACATCTCAAGAATTGCTAAGGTTGGAGTTGTCTAATTGTGGGCTTACAACACCTGATTTCACACAAATCTGTACAAATCTCTCTCGGATCAATATTCTTGAGTTAAACCTTGGAGGAAATCCAATTAACCTGGAGGTTTAATTCCTACTCTCATATGCTTTGGTAACATATATCCCCATATTTCAGTAGCAATGATCTGTTGTGTTACATTATATTATGCAGGGATGTGATGCTATACAGGGAATGCTTGTAAATCCCCAATGCAGTATTAGATCTCTCACCCTTGACAAATGCAATCTTGGACTTGCTGGAATTGTTCGTATTATTCAATCATTATCAGGTATTATTCAATCATTATCTGGTGAGGAACAATTTTGTTGAAACACCAGTCTCTACAAGTTAATAATCTTCTTCTACTTTCAGAAAATAGCCAATTAGAGGAGCTGCGCATGTCTAAGAACACGAACTTGGAGTCAGAGAGAACAATAAAGTATGACGAAGACATGCAGGAAGTATCAACAACTGCTGAGCAAAAACAATGTAATAATCCTGAAACAAAGAATGATATAGCTCCAGGGGACATAGATTTTGCGAACATGCAGGTTCCAGATAGTGAAGATGAAGCAGATAATGATGCCCACCATGCCATATCTGGTCCACATAGGAGCTGTGCAAGTTCATCGCAGAAAAACTCTTACTCTTGTCAGATTATTGAAGAACTGGCGGAGGCCCTGATTTCAGCAAAGCAATTGAAGGTGCTTGATCTTAGCTGCAACGGTTTGTCTGAAGAGGCCATACAGTCACTGTATTCTGCTTGGGCTTCTGTTCCAAGAGGCGATGGAATGGCTCGAAAACATGTAAATAAGGAAGTGGTCCACTTTTCAGTGGATGGCATGAGGTGCTGCGGCCTAAAACCCTGCTGCAGAAGAGACCTGCAAATGTGAACCCTGGACGGCCTTCCAATGCTAAACTATGATTGCACTCTGTAAATAAATCATCAGTGGATCAACTAGGCGTTGACGCGTTGTCAATGTAACTTCACACTAGTCACAATAGCTGGCTGACTTGAGAGAAATCTTTTTTTTTAACGCAATGGCAGGAGCTCTGCTTTTCAATTAAGATAGGGAAAGAAAGTTTATGTACAAGCAAGGACAAACGAGATTATGGTTTCACCCCCTCATAAGCATGTAAGCTAAACATAATTGAGTGCTCTTTTTCTTTGCTCTATGTCTTCCTTTATCCTTGCGGCACCGTTTTTATCTTGTTGTCGAAAATTCTTTTATTTCTCTCTTTCTATATATTCCAAAAGGTGTAGATTACCACCCTGTTAAGCCGCCTATGCTCAGATCTTGGCACTTTCCTTGCCGCGTCTTCCCACCATGACCTGGTATGGGTGGGGTCTATCTGGGGCTGTTGTTGCAGTTGAGTGAAGTTTTCCCACAAGAGGATTTGATCCCAACGTTGCAGTTGAGTGAAGTTTTCCCACAAGAGGATTTGATCCCAACTCGAGAGAAATCTGGCTTTCAGGAGTGTAATTATGCCGATTCGCGGGAATGTATACACTACATGCTTGAGATTTGGGCTTGCAGATGTTTCTTAAGTTGCAGTTACTACTTACTAGTATGTTACCATCGTGTCATTACAGGTAAGGCTGTGTTTAGTTCGCGAAATGAAAATTTTTGAATGTCACATCGGATGTTTTGGGGATGTCGGAAGGGGTTTTCAGATACTAATAAAAAAAACTAATTACATAGCTCGCCTGGAAACTGCGAGACGAATTTATTAAGTCTAATTAATCCATCATTAGCGCATGTTAGTTATTGTAGCACTTATGGCTAATCATAGACTAATTAGTCTTAAAACATTCGTCTTGCGATTTCCAACCAAACTGTGCAATTAGTTTTTTTCCCGTCTATATTTAATACTCCATGCATGTGCCGCAAGATTCGATGCGATAGTTTGGGGTGAAATTTTTTGGGAACTAAACCAGGCCTAAATCTGGTTGGCTAGAGTGAAACTCCTTCAAAGGTCTTGGTTGAATTTTGTGGGATCTGAACATACTATTTTTTTTGAGGAATCAGAGGCTCTATTGCAAATTTATTGAAAATAAAAGAGAAAGCAAAGTGTCAAAGATTACACGGAAAAACAGGGGAACAACGAGCAAAACACTCCCATTCTCACTCACACCGGAGAGAGATTTCAGGGAACACAGAAGGAGAGAAAGAAAATTAAGAGAATTACAAATTGGAGTTGATCCATGCTTCTAAGTTGGGGGTGATTGTAGCCTTTGTTCTGTGCAACAGCAAGAGTGATTCCACCGTGATAGTCCTTTTGCAATCAGCAACCGTGGGGTTTTTGTTTCTGAAGATAATATCATTTCTCATCACCCATGTAGCCCAACAGACCAGTATGAAGATGTCAATTGAGAAGCTAGCATTGTGAAGGATTTGCCATTCTCGAAATATTTCAGGAATTGTGAGTTGATCTGCATATTGAAAATTAAACAGTCCCCAACAATCCTTGGAAAAAGGGCAGTAGAAGAGGAGGTGCATTATTGTTTCTTTAGAAGGTTGCTGACAAAGCACACAGTAATAATCATCTAAGTGCATTCTTCTTCTTCTCAATATGCTTCTTGTGCTTAGTCTGTCTTTGAGTAACAACCAGAAAAATACTTTATGTTTGCTTTGACATGAAGTCTTCCAAAGCCATTTGAAGATAGGGTCAATCTGAGAGTGGCATGTTAAAATTTTATAAGCCTTGGAGGAGGAGAAGTGAGAGGAGCCCCAAATGTATGTCCAATTGTCATTCACATTGTCTAGTGTTAAATCTGATAGTTCAACCTGAAGTTCTTGCATCTGATTGTAAGCTTCTATTGATAATGGTAAGTGAAACAGATCATGAAAATAATCTGTATCATGGGCTGTGCTTAGGCTTATTCTTTTGTTTTTTGCAAAGGAATGGAGCTCTGGGTACTGTATCCTTCTTACTTGATCATTCCAGACATCATCCCAGAAAAGACATATTTTGCCATTAAAGACCAGCACACTTGCCATACCTTTGTACTTATCCAGTAGCTTCAAGATATCACGCCACCAGAAAGATCCTCTTGGGGCTGTAGAGTTTGGCAGCCTGTCATTCCTGTAGTGTTTATCCTAGATCAGGTTCACCCATGGCAGATCTTTTCTATTAAAGAATTTGTCTAGATGTTTAAGTAGTAGTGCTTCATTCTGGGTTTGGAGGTTTAGCACACCTAATCCTCCTTCACATTTTGGTAAGCTGACTAAAGGCCAGGCTGCTTTGTCATTTTCCTTGTATTTTCCTCTGCACCTCTCCAAAGACAATATTTCCTGTATTTGTCGATCTGTTTGATCACTGTTTTTGGCAAAGCAATTGAGCACATTGTATAAGTTGGGAGGGCTGTCAGGACTGAATTAGTGAGTTCAAGCCTACCAGCTTGGCTGAGGAAAGGTGAGACATAACTCGGTCTTTTTTCACATTCACTGATGAGAGGAAGGAAATCATCAACTTTTGGTCTGCTTAAACCCATGGGCAGGCCTAAGTAAGTGAAAGGGAAAGAACCAGTTGCACAACCAAAGGTTCTAGCAAGGTGATTTAGTTTTTCATTGCTCACATTGATGGGCACCATCATTGATTTAGAGAAATTGATCTTCAGACCTGTTGAGTCACTGAAAGCTTGTAGGATCCCTTTCAGAAAGAAGAGTTGTGTGGCGGAGGATTCCATGATGATCAAGGTATCATCAACATATTGTATGATAGGAAAAATCCAATGTTGGGGCTGAAATTGGTAGCCTTAAATGACCACGCTGTGTTGCCTTGTTAATGATGGACTGGAGCAAGTCAGCTGCTAAGACAAAGAGCATAGGAGAGAGAGGGTCCCCCTGTCTGACTCCTCTTTTACAATGGAAGGTTTTGCCAAGGACTCCATTTAACAGAACTGTAGATGTCCCAGAACTTAGAATGGAATTAATCCCGGATCACCATTTCATGCCAAAACCCTTGTGTGCCATTACCTCCAAAATCACTTTATGCTCTATTTTATCGAAAGCTTTCTCGAAATCAAGTTTTAGGACTATAATCTCCTTTTTTGAGTGGTGGCATAGGTGGAGATATTCAAATGACCATGCAATGCAGTCCTGGATGGTCCTTGTCCTGATGAAGCCATACTGATTTTGGTGTACTAACTGAAGAATCACACTCTGTAGTATGTTTGCTAGAAGTTTTGTGATCAGCTTGATAGAACAATTTAGCAAGGAGATTGCCCTAAACTCACCCACTTGTTGTGCACCATCGGTTTTAGGGACTAGAGTGATAAAGGAGTCATTTATGCTCTGAAGGCAAACTGAGTTGTTTTGGAAGGCAAGACAAAGAGCATAGAAATCTTCCTTAATAAAGTGCCAACATTTTTTGATGAATTCATTGTTAAATCCATCAGGACCAGGAGCTTTGTCATTGGCTAGGTTTTTGACTGCTGCATCAATTTCATCTCTAGTGAAAGGAGCTTCCAGCCATGCAAGGTCTGTGTTGTTTTCTAGAAAAAAATTCAGGTTGAAGGCTATTGATTGAAATTCAGAATGTCCCAACCTCTCTTTGAATGTTTCCCAAAGTACAACTGCTTTGTCTATGTGATTGGGTGATTGTGTACCGTTTCACCATTGTGCTTCTGCAATTGAGCTATCAGGTTATTTCTGTGCTTGAGTGTTGCAGTTGCATAAAAAGCTTGGTCCCAGCATCACCTTCTTTTACCCATCTAATATTGCCTCTTTGTCTCCAGTAGATTTTTTGTTGCTCCAAAAGCTGCTTCAGTTTCTCAGTAAGTGCTTCCTTATTCCAAAATTGTCAAATCTCTGAATTCTTATATGGTCTATAGGAGGGAGATAACAGTCTTGACATGACTTAGAATCTTCTTGAGACCTGAAAGTTGTTGTTGCTAGGCTCTTAGCACTTTTCTTAAGTTCTTGAATTTTGCGGTAACTAGCTTGGCCTTATCAGTTTGACTGCTTACTTCATTCCAGCCTTGCTGAGCAATCTGCAGAAAAGAGGGGTACTGCATCCAATAGTTTTCAAACCTGAATACTTGCCCTCTAGGGATGGAGGTTGAGACTGTAATATTGCAAGGCCAATGATCTGATGTTTGCATGATAAGAGTGGACACAGAGGTATCTGGGTAAGCAGTAGTCCATGAACTAGAGGTGAAGAACCAGTCTAGTCTTTCCAGCAAAGGAGATGGCTGCTTGTTTGTCCAAGTGTATTTCTTGCCATATAAGGGAAGTTCCACCAGGCCTAGGGCATTTATAGCTTCGTTGAATAGGAGCATCTCATTTGCATCTCCTCCAGGCTTGTTTTTGTTGTCTAGTTTCCTTAGAAGGTTGAAGTCTCCAACTATAAGCCAGTTATCATCAACAGCCGCTGTGTAGTGCTTGAACCATTGCAGAAAATTTCTTTTTCCTTCATGTGTGCAGGGCCCATATATGTTGGTCAAGAGCCAGGAATCATTGTTGTGTCTAGCAGAGAACTTGATTGTGATTGCAAAACTGTTCTGGAAGATTAGCTAGCCACTGAAGATGGAGCTTTTCCATCCAGTGATGAGCCCCCCTATGCTCCAATGGAAGGCAGGAATTCAAAGGAATCAAAACCAGAGGGACTGAAGGCAGTGAGGGGTAATGAACAAATTCCTTTGCATGTTTAAAGCGGTGAGGTCAATTTCTATCTTCAGTACAAACAGTGATATAAACATTTCAAATCGTTTATAAAAAAAACATTTCAAATCGTAAATCATGACCGAGACGGCGAGACGCCACATGGAACAGAATAGTCGTAAAGATACCAGATTTGGTGTCTTGTTCACCATCGGCAACACATATCTAATTGTTTTGTGTATAATATTATACTAGTGTACCACATCACCAGATAAGGATTTGTCGGTTCTACGAATTAGAGAATATTATCAACAATCTTGTCTGGTGGGATTGGTTAGGCCCGCAAAACCCCGAAAGGACTAAAGGAGCATGATAAGCAGATGTGTTACACCCAAATGAGATTACAGTGCTAAATGAACCTTTTTTTTATTAGTAGTGCTAAATGAACCTTAAAACACCTCCAAAAGAACCAAAAGAAAATGAAGCAGCTCTGTGTGCAACCTCTCTATTCAAACATTTGGAGTTATATTCCTACTAGTGTTTACTAGTTATCACATCTGTGGCCCCGTTCGCTTGGCTTAAATTGGCTGAAAAAACAAGCCAAAACTGAAATGTTGTTAAAGAAAAACACTGTTCCGGCTGAAAAAAGAAGCCGAATAAGCTGGCTTTTAAGGTAAGCCGAATGGGGCCTGTTTGTAAAATAAAAAAAAACTCAAGCTCTATATTTGTGTTTTTTTTTAAAAAAAAAGATGAAGGAATTTCCACTAGCAAATGTGAGCCATTCTCCTTTTGGTGATAGTTGCTTGTGGACATAGCAGCATTGCATATAAGAAATGCCATCTTGTTCAGCACCAACCAACCACTGTCAGGCAGGCACCAGTGTGCCAAATCGAGAATGCAATAAGCTCGTTCTCGGAAAGAGCTTATCAACCACTTCACCCCACCCACACTTGTCTTTTCCAAAACCGGCAAGCGGGGCTCGCTCCAAGAGTCTAATAATGGCGATCAGGAGCTCCTGCCATGGCCTTCCTTCCACCACCGCCGTCCCAAGATTCAGCACAAGGAAAAGCAAGGTAACAACACTGAGGCTCAGCGCCACAGCGCACAGCAGCCACGAGCACCCGTCCTCCAGCTCCGCAAGATCCATCAAGACGGTGAGCGGCATTCCGTCTAGCTACTGCTCCCATAGCTTCTAGTGAAGCTGCACATGAATCTGGCTGGGTGACTCTTTCGTGAGAATTTTCTGTGCACGCAGGTGTTTGAGGACCAGGTGAGAGGGGTGGTGTGCTACAGAGACGACGGCGGGGAGGTGATCTGCGAAGGGTTCGACGAAGGGCCTCGGCTCGGGATGCGGCTGCCGGAGAAGGCCTGCGGCCCATGGTAGTGACTGGTAACCCATGCTAGTATACGTAGCTAGCATCTCATTTCACTCGATCGATCACTTTGTTCCTTTACAAAACACAACACAACAGGGCAGGATCAGAACAAATTCAGAATGCCTGAACCCAGATCTGCCTTTTCTGTTGCCATCAAACTGTGGTGCAGGCACATGGGAATCCGGGTCACTGATTGCATCGAGCTGTCGACGCTTCGGGTCTTGGAAGACGAGGATGCTCTGAAATGATACGAAGATGGAGGGATCAGCTATCTGGAGTTCTTTCGTGTGACAGCAACCACAAGAATAAGAAGACGGAGCGATCAGCTATCTGGAGTTCAGCAATATTTCTAGTTCGTTTATTTACATGAGTATGAGCATACATCGACTTTCAGTACAAGAACGAGATGAAATTCGTGTGGTTTTCTGAAGCATCAGACCAAACTGTCCATGTTTTTATATATCCAAAAGTGTCTAATAAATTAAAACATATAGAGATGTGATATGAACCAGCATGGACGATAACACTAGTAGGAGGTTATACATATATGACAACGTTCCTTAATTACAGTCCCGAAGTATACTTGACTCCAGTGGCATCCAACCACGAATCTCCCATGATGAAATTCGCCACGGTGAACCCCGTGGCATCCTCCGTGGACATCGACGTGTGCACGCCAGTCCACGTCACCCGCCCGGCCGTCGCCGCGCCGGCCCCGGTGTTCCGGTACTCCCCGTAGTACAGGGTACCAGGCGCAGGCTGGCCGGACCACTCCAGCCACCCGTCGAGGGCGGCCGAGGTACACCGGCGTCTCCTCAAGGTCCGGCGCGCCGGTGACGCGGCACCGGTGGATGGAAAACCCCGTGTTCTGGTTGGGGTCGGCGCGGCCCTGCGCCGTGACGACGTCCTGTTGCCCCGGTCGGGGCCTCCTGGCCTGGATGTCGCAGCGCTGCAGCACCGCGGCGGCGTTGCCGAAGATGAAGTCCACCGTGCCGGAGACGTCCGTGTCGGCGTAGAACTGGCGGTTGGAGTGCGCGAACAGCGTGTCCTGGTGACCCTTCACCTCGCACTGGTACACCACGGAGCGGTCGCCGCTCACCAGCAGCGCCACCGCCTGGCCTTGCCCCGGCCCGGCGCTGTTGAGGATGCTCACGCCCTTGGCGATGGGGATGAAGCCCGCGCCCATGGCAGCTGTATGCATGCATCATATGGACCCACTCAAATTATCTACTATCACAAAAGCCAATGGAGTGTACTATACGATGCTGTCGTGTCGAGAACGGCATTCAGATGTGATCGTGAACAACGACATGGTAAGTGAGCGCGTGTTTAGTTATCACCTAAAATCCAAAAAAGTGCTACAGTATCTATCACATCAAATCTTACGATACATGCATAGAGTATTAAATGTAGACGAAAAAAAACTAATTGCACAGTTTGGTTGGAAATTACGAGACGAACGTTTTGAGCCTAATTAGTCCATGATTGAACAATAATTGCCAAATAAAAACAAAAGTGCTACAATAGCCCAAATTTCAAACTTCCCAGACTAAACACGGCGTGAAGCATCTGGATCATGCATCTATCAGTTGCGGTCGCTAGCCTATCTCTAGCCGGTCTCCGTCCTAGCTAGGAGTTTAGCTGGAAGGCTAGCTGTCACAATTATCCTGCCCGGAATACTCCTTAACTACCGGTAAAGTCAAGGATTACAGGTCGCTAACTAGCTGTCACAATGAAAAACTTGCTAAGGCACGGTGGTGAAGAAAGAAGCATCACACTCCTTGCATTTGCTTGTGCTCATAGTGCAACCATTAGTAGTTGTATACTCCATCCATCCCCAAAAAGTGTGCACGATCTCATTTTTAAAAAGTCATCTAATTTTGTGTTATTTTCAACTCTGATCAAATCTATTGAAAATACTAATACCATTTATGATACCAAATATGTGTAGTGTAATATATTTTTTTATAGTTAATCTATTTAGACATAAATGTTGATACTATTTCTATAAACTTTAGTCAAATTTAAGTTTGGTTGATTTCATGGAATACGAGATACGGAGTATGCACTTAATTTATTTGGGACAGAGGGTGTACGCTACTTCATTCACTCTAAATTGTAGATCTTTCTAGTTTTGTCCAAAGTCAAAGACCTGTAACTTTGAACTTTTTTAATAGAAAAATACGGTCTCCGTTTCAAATTATAATTCACTTTGGCTTTATACTAAGCTAAACTTATTTAATTTTAACCATTAGAAAAATACATAAGCATCTACAACGCCAAATTTAGTTTTGTTGATTCTCCATGAAATATTTTTAATGCATTTACTTGAGTTTGTAGGTGCTAATTTGTTTTCAAAAGTTTGGTCAACATTAGATAAGTTTGACTTATGACAAAACTAGAATTAGAGTATACTCCACTAACATTAGAGTAACATTTTCAAAAGTTTGGGCGTTAGATAAGTTTGACTTATGACAAAACTAGAATTAGAGTAGATAAGTTTGACTTATGACAAAAGTAGAATTATAGTATTAAATATATCTTGATGGTGGAGTAGTTTAGAAACATCAAGACATTCGTTATCTACACTAACAAGTAAATCCACCATCAAGATATACTTAATAAATGGATTTAAAGAATCTCACTTTAGGTTCTATACACCTGGTCAGAGTTACAAGAAATTTATCTTAGTACAAAAACTAAAACAACGGATTTTTGGAGGTACTAGTATACTTTAGACGAGTGGCTACTGAATAGGAGTATTAATAAAGCTTCGACGATGCCTTTCAATTGGTAATTGTCGTGCCTTTTGGGAGATCTACTTTAAGCTATTGATTGCACTTCAATCAAAAGACTAGGTACGTGCTCGTGCAAAGGGCTGAAGATGCAGGCATGCATGCGTGCATGTGCCATGTAGTACGTACCGACGGTGGCGGAGGACCAGGTGGTGTATCCACCGTCGACGCTCCTGTCGCCGTCGATGATCGTCTTCCCCTCGCCGTCGCCCACCAACATCACGTTTGCCTGCTGGTACGAGATGCTCACGCTCTCCTCGTACCGCCCGGCCTTTACGTGGATCACCTTCCTCCTTGTGGAGACTCCTGCTCCGCGGCCGCCGCTCGCCTCGGTGCCCACCTCCGCCGTGACGGCGGCGATCGCCTCGTTGATGCTCGTGTGCGTCCCGCTGCCGTCCAGCGCCACCACGGCGTCCGGCGTGACGACGATGTCGTCGTCCTTGGTGGTCGCCGGGGACGGCGACTCCAGGAGCCTCCTGTCGTGCTTGGACACCCAGGACGGGAACGGGAACGCGGTGCCTTCACGTGACGGCGTGGACGGCGGGACGCCGCCGCCGCTCCCGCCCTTCTTGACCTTCCTGACGTGCAGCGGCTTATGAACCGCGCGAGCGCGGCGACCTGCCTGCGAACGGCCTCGTTACCCGCGGGATCGTCCGGCAGCGGCACGGCGGCCAGGCTGTTGCGGCAGGTGCCCTGGTTCGTCAGTGCGGCGCTGAGCCACGTCGTGGCCCCGTCCGCGTCGGCCGCGGACCCCGCGAGCGCGTCGCTGAGCTGCGCGAGGCTGATGCCGAGCAGCAGGGCGCAGTCGTGCATGGCCGACGGCGCCGGCACCGGGGCGGGCGCCGCCGCGGACGCGGAGAGGTTCCGCGCCAGCGCGCACGCCGTCGTCGCCCGAGCCATCGCGAACTGGACGGATGCCGCGAACGGGTCCCGCGCCGACCGCGCCTCAGCCGACGTGAGCGCGGTCTCGCACGCGCGCGGGTACGGCGTCGACCGGCAGAGCGACGTCACGTTCGTGGTGGACACCGGCGAGGTGGCCGCGATCCTTGAGACGGCGGCCGCCTCGTCTCCCTTTCCGGACGTAACAGGCTCCACCGTCGCGAGAGACAGCGCCGTGGCCATGGCGCAAGACCATGGGACTACGGGCAGAGCAGGTCTTGCCCTACCAAACGTTGCCATTGTTCTAGTAGGCTTCTAGCTGAGCTGCGCTTGCCCGTTGTCCACAGGAAACTTGTAGCCTAGCTGTTGTGTACGTCTCGAGTCGTTAGCTGCATGGTACAGAGTGCAAGACAAAAGGGGTTTTTATTTATCGATAAAGATATATGTCGGGCGTCCGACCCTTCACTTCACCTCCGGACGTGGCTCGCTCTCCTCCACTCGCTCGTGGCTTATCTTTATCCGCTTGCCCCACGTCGCTCCACCCGCTCCATACGGTGCGCCCCCGCTCGGGTAGCAACGAGATGCTCGGCGCTGCCCCGCCCGAGCCGTGCGCCTCCGCTTGCAGTAGCAACGAGCCGCTCACCGATGCCGCCCCCGCCTAGGCCTCTCGCCGGCGCACCCCTCCCCAGCTGCTCGCGTGGCGCCGCCCCCGCCCGCACCGCTCCTTCCCCGACCCCGGCGTCCTCCTCTGTGGCGGCTCCTTCCCGCACCCCCACGTCCCTCCTCCCCCACCCCGGCGGCGCCGTCCCCGCCCGCACCGCTCCTTCCCCGACCCCGGTGTCCTCCTCCGCGGCTGCTCCTTTCCGCACCCCGGCGTCCCTCCTCCCCCACCCCGGCGGCCCCCCTCCCCCCTCCCCCAACCTGCGTCCTCCCCCACAAGGAGCTCCGGACACCTGCAGATCCAGCGGCCATGGCGCTCCTCGCGCCAGGCTCTCTTCTCTTCCCCCCATGTTGCAATTGTGTCTTTCAATTGTTTCATAAGCTTTAGAGGTATGTTGCAGTAGAATCATATGGTTGATTGCAAAAGTAGATCTGACATGTTGCACTTTTGTTGATATGTTGCAAGTGTTTCAAAGGATTGTTGCAAGCACTTTGTTCAAAATGTTTCACGTGTTTCTACACGATGTTGCAATCGTTTTCTGGTCTGGATGTTTTCATATGGTTCACTCAATTGTTGCAATAATACTTTCCAAATTGTTTTAGTTACTTTCAGTCTTATGTTGCAGTAGTTATTCCACGTTGTTGCAAATGTTTTTTATTTGAGCGTTGTTTCATATGCTTTCAGCCTAATGTTGCAGCGGTTGTTCCGTGTTGTTGCAATAATATGTTCATGGTGTTTCAGCTGTTTCAGCCAAATGTTGCAGCAATTGTTCTATGTTGTTGCAATAATATGTTCATGGTGTTTCAGCTGCTTGAGCCTAATGTTGCAGTAGTTGTTCTGTGTTGCTGCACGTGTTTTATTCTAGCTTTTTATGTTGTTCGGTCGGGGGGCGAGCCAGGCTGCCGGGGACGCATGGCTCGCCGGAGGGATAGTGGACGGAGGCATTGGGGGTCAACGGATGGGGGTGCTGCGGTCAGGGCGGCGATGGGGCATGCTTGTCGCGCACATGGGGCGTTGCGAAGGCGGAAGCGGTGGACTGTGGGGGACAGGTTGCGGGGGCGAGCTAGGGGCTCGGGGCGTGAGCGGTAAGCTAAAAGCTCTAGTTTGTTTTTGGTGAATTGATAAAACCCTAAGTGCTAACCTAGTTTATCAAAGTGGTCATAAGATAGGTAGCACATTCTAAGTGGTGAAGCAAATGAAGATCATGACATGATGATGGTGATGCCATGGTGATGATCAAATGCTTGGACTTGGAAAAGAGGAAAGAAAAATAAAAAGCTCAAGACAAAGGTGAAATTGATAGGAGCTTTTTGGTTTAGTTATCGAGATATTTAGAGAGTGCGATCACATTTAGGATCGATAGCCGTACTATTAAGAGGGGTGAAACTCGTATCAAAATGCGGTTATCAAAGTGTCGGTGCAAAAAGTGACCAATAAGTAAATATTTATTGTTTTGCCGTACGTTGTGATCGGATGTGGCATAACATTCAATGACACAGGGTTTATATTGGTTCAGGCAACGTATCCTACGTCCAGTTTGAGTCGGTTAATGACTTTATTCCTGAACCCAGGTACTCGAAGTTTGCTATGGGGTTACAAACGGGTGAGAATAAGATGGGGGTGTCAGAGGTTCGGTCGGACTCTAGACTGAAGAGCCAAGAGTGACGGGAGCTCCAACGTGAGCTAAGTGTTCGAACGTATGCTCTGTGTAGCTTTAGAGTTCTAGAGCTATGAAGCTGTTCGAGTACACATAATGTCTAAAGCTTAGCAGAGGGAGTCGAAATGAACTGTTTGTCCGTCCGTCCTCCTTCTAGGAGGGAGCGCATCCCCTTTTATAGGTTAAGGGGATGGCCTTACAAGTGAGAGAGAGAGAGAGTGTGTGTGTGCTACCTAGTCTTGTTGCCCACGCCGTTGGGTGCAAGACGGTTTCTCGGCGCCCATAATACTGTTAATGGCCAGATGCATGTGGCAGGCTCCATTGTGTACTTCTGGTATGGCAAATGTCGGCGCCTACCATACTGTAAGACAAATGTCAGCGCCCACAACACTGTTCGTGTTCTGACATGTCTAAAAGGTTGTAAAGCACCCTTTCTGGCATGGCCTGGCGGTACTGTCCTGTAGGCATGCAGGGTACGGTCCTCGGTATTACGGTTGACTTGAGCGCCTTACCTTTATCTGCTTCGCCTGATTTCTTGGGTCCTCACTGAGCGGGCGTCCCTGGCCGGTCGTTCTCAGTTGGCTCCGGTCGCGCCGGTTGGAGAAGAGCTGTAAGCAGAGGTTCAGTGTATTCCCGGTCGGAGAAGCGGGTCGGAGTCGGAAGCGAGCGTCGTCCCCTCCCTGGCCATGCCTTCCGGTCGGAGAAGCAGGTCAGAGTCGGAAGCGAGCGTCGCCCCTCCTTGGCCAGGCCTTCCGGTTGGAGAAGCGGGTCGGAGTCGAAAGCGAGCGTCGCCCCCTCCTTGGCCAGGCCTTCCGATCGGAGACTAGATCGCTCTTTCGGCCTGTCGTTAGGTATCTAGGCCGGCCCAGGAGTTGCGCGTCGTTTGTAATGTCGTCTGCTGGGCCGAGCTTTTACTAGGAAGCAGGCCCATTAGGGACCCCGGGTTTATGAACCCGACACAAAGTGCCACTAGATGCTCTAACTCATTGCATATGCATTTAGGATCTAGTGGAGTGCTAATATCCTTGAAAATGTTTATGAAAATATGCTAACACACATGCACAAAGGTGATACACATTGTGTTTAGCACTTGGGAGTAAGGGTTTAAAACTTTACCGGTGGAGTGTCCGCACTCTACGGGCGGACACTCTGCCGGTGCCACCGGTGCCCTATACAAAAAAGACATTGTTTCACAGAGTACACCGGACGCTGGGGTCCTGCATCCGGTCAGTGGCGCGCAGTGAAGGCCGCCCTCGGTCTCTTGACCGAACGCAAGCGACCGGACTCTGGCTGAACACTATTCAGCGTCCGGTCGTGCTGATGTGGCGGCGCACAGAGGAGACGGTGAGTGATCGGACGCTGGGCGAGTCTGGTCGGGCATGACCGGACGCGTCTGGTCAGAAATTTCTGCCTCTAGAACCTTACTAGAAGTGACCGAATGCTGAGATCCTGCGTCCGGTCGAGATCGAACTGACGCGTTCGGTCGCGACTGGAACCTTACTGGAAGTGACCGGACGCTGGGGTCCTGTGTCCGGTCCTACACTGTAGAGCGTCCGGTCACAACTTAAGTGCACTGTTGACCATTGAGATCGGGCGATCGGCATTTGAAGCAGGGGCCACGTGGCGTGCATCGCGTGACAGGACACTAGGGTCTTGCGTCCGGTCGATCTGACCGACGCGTCCGGTCGCCCCGATTTTTAGTGAATTGAGGAGCCAAGGACTCTATTTCGTGGGGGCTTCTATTTAAACCCCATGGTTGGCTCAAGCTCACCCTCTTAGCCATTTGCATTGGCATAGCAACCTTGTGAGCTTAGCCAAAGCCCTCCCACTAATCTCCATCATTGATTCGTCATCTTTGTGAGATTGGAAGTGAATCCAAGTGCATTGCTTGAGTGTTTGCATCTAGAGGCACTTGGTGTTCGTGTTTCGCTGCGGGATTCACTTGTTACTCTTGGTAGTTGTCGCCACCTAGACGGCTTGGAGCAGTGAGGATCGTCGAGCAAAGGTTGGTGATTGTCTCCGGCTCCGATCGTGGTGATTGTGAGGGGTTCTTGACCTTTCCCCGGCGAAGTGCCAAAAGATACTCTAGTGGATTGCTCGTGGCTTGTGTGATCCTCATCTTGTGTTGGTTGTGCGGCACTGTATTGAGGGTTTGGCGTGTGATGCCAATTAGTGCGTGAACCTCCAAGTGAGTGTATCACCACAGCGAGGACTAGCTTGCCGACAAGGAAGTGAACCTCGGTAAAAAAAATCATTGTGTCAACATTTAATTCCGAGGTGATTGGTCTTCATTGATATTCATTATTGTGATTGATTGGTTCATTCCTCGACTCGACGGTATAACCATCTTGCTCTCTCTCTTTACATTACCGTAAATTAGTTGTCAAGCTCTTTAGTGTAGCTAGTCGTGAGAGCTTGTTAGTTTGGTTAGTGTCGCTCTTTAGTTAGCCTTTGAGAGCGCACTAACTTAGTGTAGTGACATAGCCATTGTGTGGATAGAGACTATATAAACTAAAATTATGGTAGGTGGCTTGTATTCTTAGTAGGCTAGCGCAACATTCGTTTCGCCTCATATTTGTCTAATCGGTTTGCTAAGTGTTGTTGTAGAAAATTTTATGGGCTATTCATCCCCCTCTAGCCATTAGGACCTTTCACAAGAGCGGGGAAACGAGCGCAGATCGAGGCATGCGCGAGAAACGGTGGCGGGCGGGCGGGCGCGGTCAGGCGCAACTGCCTCGAGCGTTCGGAGCAGTTCCCTTTATTTATAGAGCTGGCGCAGTGCCTTTTGCGGGACTAGTTCATTGATGTTCGCTTAGACTTATTTGATGCGCATATATTCATCTCAATTCACATACGTTGAAGTGGATTTGAGTGAAATTAAACTAAATTTTATTCCAATCCACTTCAACACATATGGATTAAAGTGAATACACATACATTCGAACAAGGTCTTAAGGGAGAAACTGCACCCTATGATTTGGACATTAACGGTGCTCCAAATTAACACAACTTTACTAAAAGTATTATAATAAAGCTATTTTTTACTCCATTCGTCCTAAAATACAAAACATCTCTGTAATTTTATGATAAATTAAGAGGCAAAGCAAATGACGCATATAATAAGCCTTTAATTTTGTTTGGGTCATCTTGTACCTACCATACTTGGAGTCTTGTGGTACACGTATGATCCGCGTGTTTTGTGAGAATTAATTCACAAGAATGCCTTACAATTTAGGGGAAAATTATGAAAGCTACATTTTGAACAAATCTACGCATATCATTTCCAGTAAAATTAAGCTCAACACATAAAAAATTTCATGCGACCAAATTTTGAGATAGCTGACATAAGAACAACGTGGGCCTCAATTTAGTGGAGTAAATAGTCATAAGCTGTTTTAGAGGGTGTTTTTCTTGGAATGAAGTAGTCCATCTCATCTCACTCTTTAGTTTTTCTGTTTGGTTTGTTGAATGGAATAAGTTGATTCATCACCACTTTATTCCTCGTAAGCTAATAAATAATACTAATTTATCAATGAAGTTATTATTCCACTATATTTGAGAACTAGACTCATGATAGCATCACTCTATCTAGAATGGATCGATTCTTCAAACCAAACACTCCGTTGTTGTCCTTCTGCAGATGTCATAAGAACCGCAAAATTAGCTTTTCCTTCGGATCCCATAATATGAACTAAAAAATTAGCTTGGGATGAAATCCTCACTAACTATATTGATTTTTGGCAGATTACCAAGCGTTTGCATTGAAAGTTTTGCTAACCTTAACTAACTTCGGACTGGATTGACTGGCTGACTGATAGCTTAACGAGTTACTATAAATGATTAGAGCTTTCCCCTTCCATCATTCCATGTGTTCTGTTTCTACAATAACTGATAACCATGTTCAGAACAATACTACCTATGTTATCTCCAGCAATGACCTGTGCAATGCAAATATCTGCATGCACCTGAACGTTTGTTGAGGCTTATGCAGCTTTCCAAAGAAAAAAAAAAACTATGCAGAACACAACTACCAATTGCAGACTGCAGGAGAAATAGCGCTCTCTCTCCACGACAAGTATGTCAGTAGCTCGATCATTCGTTACAAAGAAAAACACAATTTAGAAGAAGTTCCACCACCTGTACTAGGACTAGGACGACACACCAGAAAGGAGAGCAACTGTTCACCAAATTAAATAACTTCAGTAGATCATCAATCTATCTTTGCTTCTGACTTGAAATTAAGATTGGATCAACCAAACTGTATTACTGCACTCAGATCAAAAGATGCCACGATGCTTTGAACAGTGAGAAGCTCATAAATGTCCACAATGCATTTAACATCAAAATTTCAAGAAAATCATGAGCATATAGTAATTAATAGGCTATGGCAAGATGGTTTCATGGAACACAATCGAGCTGTACACGAGGTTCTATTTCGTAGGGTAAAAGTTATGTGGGACATTTCAGTTACAAATAGTAGATAGTGCACATGCTACAAATATCTGATCCTATTATATGATCACCCCCTGACCTGTCTTAGAGTAGCATTGATTAATCAATGAAACAATCACCTGTTCAGATGGAAGGAAATTTTTGTTACCAGCGCGTCATATTGTTTTACTACAACTCTTCAATCTCCTGCTTACATTGTCAATGGACCTCCCACTTTCATCCCTGGGGCATATGATCAAAGGTTGTGCCCGAGTACCATCAGAGTCGTTATAATGCCTCTGAGTTGCTGCTAGGGCAGCCCTCAGACTACTGTAGCTGGTGCCAAGAGAACGCTCATCAATCATGTTCTGGTGTCTTATCACCTAGCATGTGAGGATGCCTACATAGTTAACATATTTATATTTTGAAAATGCAAACAAGCTACTATACAATTGGCTTATAGTAATAGTATAAACTTTAAGCCTTGAAAAATTACGCAACAAACTAGAATTAACTTCAAAATTTTGTACAATTATTTAATTTATGATTAAAATCCCAGACTATATTATATTGAACAGTACAAAAACTTCCACGAGGGTGTTGACATTATAGGCAATGTTTTCAAGTCGTCCAGTCGAACCTAGTCGCCATGGGAACGACTAGGACGATTAATCTTAATCACGATTAATCGGACGACTTGTACAAGTCGACGGTACCCCTAATCAGTCACCAGAGACCGATTAGGACAATTAATCGCGATTAATCGGACAACTTGAAAACATTGCTACAACCTATAATTAGCCTTTAAGAATCCAGAGCTAAAACAAACAAGCCCTAACTATCAGAAGTTCAGAACTAGAATAGATATTCTTTGACATGTTCAAGAAAAAGAGCAAATTACTAAACCAGTACTTACTTGCTTATATGATACTGCGGGAAACATGATATGAAAGACCTTTGGGATTATCCTCCACCAAATCTGTAACAAAAAATGGGAATTTTTGTAATTTCATGAATCATCACAAAAGCTAATGCAGCTAAGGCCTTGTTCAAAGAAAACCAACAAGAAATAAACTACACTCACTAGATCATGACCGTCCGCCTATATAGCACCTCATCATCGGTATCCTCGTTATCATCATCTGACACTAGCTGGCTGCCTGGCATCTGAAGCTTCCCACCCATAGTAAACGAAGGTCCTGGTGCATCCCCTTCAATAAAATCCCCTTGCATCCTGTCCTCAAACCTCATATCACTGCAGTTCAGGAACCAATCCAAACTACACTTAATCCCCTTACTTGTAACTCTCATATACCTAGGCTTGATTCTTGACTCCAAGCTGTAAGTAAAATATTCTGGGTATTCCAACAATTCACTCATTGGTCTCTTCATCTCACTCTTAAAGAAGTACAAACTGTTCTTCATGAGCTCGATCCGCAGCAGTAGAATCTGAGGACAGCGGACCACCATCCGAGCAACATCCTCATTGGAGATCCCTCGTCCACGGAGGAATTCCACAGGCTTCAATATCACATTCTGATTTAAGCTTACAAGCTGTGGCAACTTCTCAACTGCACGGGCAAACCCATCGGGGTCGATCTGGAGCTTCAAGTTGAAGAAGTACTGTTGTGCTGCTAGCTTCGCTTTCAGTGGCAGCCCGAGTATAAGTGGATACTGTGCAATCACCAATGGCAGGGCCTCCTTCTGAATGCCAAAGCTGAGCAGTGCCTCCACGTTTGGTTTGACCGTTTCCTCAAGATCATAGCCGAGAATGTACGGCCGCTTCTCTAGGATCCTCGCCAGGATCCGCATGGGCAACCCGAGGGAGGTGATGTAGTCGCAGAACGGCTTGATGGTAGTGCCAACCCTCATGCCAAGGAAGAAAGGGAAGTGCGTTACCATGGGACCGATGTCTCGTGGCGCCACGCCGACGATGCCGACGAGGTAGGCGACGGAGGTGCTGATTGTGCCGTCGGGCTTGAGCCCCAGGACGTCGGGGTACCGCTCGAGCACGCGGGGGAGGTCCTGGCGATCGACGTCCAGGCCACGGAGCGCCTTGACCATGGGAGCGAGGTCGACGGCGACGGAGGCGTGGAGGCAGGCCGGGTAGGCGCGGACGAAAGCGGCGAGGCGGGCGCGCGTGACTCCGAGCTTCTCGAGGTAGGAGAGGACGGGGATGACGTTCTTCCGGAGGGAGCAGGCGAGGAGGAGTGGGTAGTTGGAGAGGTCGTCGGTGGAGAGGCCGAGGCGGAGGAGGAAGTCGAGGCGCTCCTGGAGCACCTCGAGGGAGGAGGGGAGCTCGACCGCCTCGAGCTCGCCGGCGGGGTCGGAGACGCCCGCGGAGCGGAGGAAGTCGAGCGCCAGCACGCGCGAGACGAGGCGCTCCTTGCGCCCCTGGATAACGCCCCACGTCACCGACGGCATGTCGTACTCCGGCGGCGCGGAGGAGAAGGCGGCCGACCTCGAGGAGAGCCACGCGAGGAGAGGGCCCTCCCGCGCGGCCGCCGCCTGGCCGAGGCTCCGGAGCGCGCGGGCGAGGGGGGGCATGGCCGATGGACGCGGCGCGCCCGGAGCGGCACAGGCGGCGGCGGCGGCGAGGCGGAGGCTGGATTGAGCGGTGTGGGGTTCGGCCGGCGGCGGCTTGTCCTTTTGGGCCGTGCCGAAGTGGCGCGGTGGCGTCCACCTGGGCGACCTGGGATTTTAGTGGGCTGTGGGCTGGGAAGCGCGTTGATCTGGGCCCCCGTCGCAATGGCGTCGGCGGACTGATCCGGCAGGCAGCAGTGACGACGCTAGGGCTTATTAAGGCCCAGTTTGATTTAAAGTCTAAACTTTAGGTCACGAGATCTAAACTATTGTCTAAAATTTAGCCAATCTCACCAGAATTTTATATCATACAAGTAAGCTGAAGTAGTGTAAAGTTTTTTTTCTCAACTTTAGCCACTAAACGTTAGAGCAGATAATTCAAACAAAGGCCAAAGCGAAAATATGCAAACACGGCCTGTGCCTCTCGTTACACACTGTGGAATTTCGTTAGGACCCTATTTTGTTATTAGGAATTGAGAAGAATTAGAAAATAATATAATACTGAAATGAGAAGCATTTTCCAAATACTGGTTTTAGTTTATGGGATGCAAACAGCTCCCAATAGAAATATTGTCTTTCGAGACACGGTGAAAATATAACCTAGATAAAGATACAAGGGAAGGAATTAAAGCGGGACTCTAGAATGCTCACGGTAGTGCACATTTCTCTTTTTCATCATACATTTATTTAGATATATTTGTTTATACAAAAATGACGTACGAACACTATATGAAAAATACAACGGTCTACAATAAAACGAGTTTATACTGGTTGTCTCAAGATGTACATGCATCAAACCGCTGAGCTAGGCGAGCACAGCACAAGCTACAGCGCGTTGTATGGGAAGTAGCCACAATACCATGCCGTGCCGATGAGCAGCTGCTCCCGTCAGTGCTCCGTCGTCACCAAGACAAGAGGAGATACAGATAAACAAGAGAAGAGATTTTTCTTTTTTTACCACTGACGACGTGACTAAACCTTTTCAATGTGTAGCACGAGAACCCTCGATGCTTCTATCGTAGCCACTTCTCGTGGGCCCTTCGGCCCCGACGGACCCCACGTCCCCGACGGAAACATCATGTAACACCTTCGGTGTTACATTGTACAGTTTTGCTAAAACACTGCATGAGCATCATACTTGTTTGTACATGGGTATAAATCAACGTACGGCACTTGAAACGTTCATCTGAAACAAGAAACAAATGTTACATTTCATATCGCTTTATATCATTTAGTATTCTAAGAGAATTTTTATCGAACAAAAATGCTATAGAACGCTTATGCGAAATTTTGATAAAGTTCGTAGTACGAACTTCGTAGGCGACGATAAAATACGTGCGGTCGAGGACGGGGTTCACTAGCTAGTGTATCAAGTAGCTTGAAAAAGGAATTCGACGCGAAACCGTTTAAAGCTTAGTTGTTTCGCGTAAGTTTGAAAATGGGTCGACGAAGCCATGTTCGGTAATTTTTGTAGAACGATCGGATTAAGAAGTGGCGAGGTGTCCTGGCTTAGTTCGATAGCCCTATGTACCGCTTGAGGATAGAACGACTGGTTTGACTTTCGGATCATCGAATTGGTTGTTGTTGCAGCTTTAAAAAGCGTGCAAGTCACGTGTTGAGCAATGCCAGCGCCTGGGCGCGGTCACCGCTCGGCTCTCGGCGTTGTCGCGCTGGCCGCTCGTCGCGCCTGCGCGCACACCGCGCGTTTGGCTCTGCGCGGCCGTCCACGGCCTCCTGCTGCCGCACTCTAGAACACGGCACGCGTGCGCTGGGCCCGGCAGGCCTGCCTGCTCTGTCCCTTCCCATCGCGTCCGCCTGAGGCTGCTGCTCGCCGTTGCGTCACGTCGCTCGCACTGCGCGCCGTCCTGCGCTGCCGCACAGCTACTGCTCTCGTTGACGTTCGGCTGTGCGCGCGCGTGGTCTTGCCCTGCTTGCCTCGTTCTCACACTTGCGCGCGAGGCCACGCCAAAGGTTTCCATCACATCGCCTAGAAGGTCGTCGGTCGACCGAGCCGCGCCAAAGCCAAACCAATGAGCTAGCCCCATCCGTGTTTCCGAGCATGTTTGTTGGTCGAGTGGGAGGACAGCGTCGTGCCTAACCGGGCACTGTTGCGGTGGTACAAGGGAAGGGCATCAATTTAAGTTTTGTCGTCGCCAGCCGCCATAAGTCCATAGGCGTCGCCCCTGCAATTTGGCCTCACATACTCCACAACTTTCCAATTAACCGTGCACACTACGAGCTAGAGTAGTTAGCTTCCGATTGGAGTCATCTCGCCAGGCTTCCTTCCTACGGTGAGGTAATGGAGAGATTTATCCCCTCGCGCCATGGCCGGCGAGGCGAGCGCTCGGCCGGGGCGATCCTCATTGCTCTGTTGTCTCAATCGGGCAGGGTTATTGCCTCTCCTTGACTCGTTCCCCTCGCCTATGCAGTGGCTCCATCGACGGAGCAGCAGGGCGCCGGGAATGCCTTCACCGTGGCCGGAGTGAACCAGAGCAACCTCGCGCACATGGCTAGTCCGTTGCCGTTCCTCGCGACTTCACCTAGCCCATCCGCCACATCTCTGGTGAGGCCCTCTTGCTCCTAGGATAGGCGGTTGAGCCAATTAGTGGCTAGGTAGCCCGGAGCGCGTTGGTGGCCACCGACGAGCTAGCTTAGATGTCATTCCTATGGCCAGCTCGGTTGGGCGCAGTAGTGATTCGATTAGGGCTTCAAGGTGTTTACTCTTAGCCTGTAGATGGTTACCGAGTAGCAGTAGAGGCGTACGGTTAGGTGGTTTCACCGACGTCGAGCTACCGCGGCCAGACCCCGCCGCGGCACATGGCCACGCCTGCGTGATGCGTCATTCTTGGCGTTTGTTACCTCAATCTGTTGCCCATGGCACGTAGAGGCTCATGGGGGTGCTGGTGGGTGCCAAAGAGGTCTGGGCTCACCGGCATTTGGCCAGCAAGGCCGCGGCCCCTGTTCGTCCGACCAGGGACTTTGTAAAGCATGAATTTGAATAGAGGTAGGGTCCTAGATGCGAAGCCTGTGACTCATTCAAATAGTGCTCGGGTTAACTTCATGAATAGGAAAAAGAATGGGGACTCGTTTGTAAAAACGTCAGCGCGCGCGTGGGTCTCCCGCGTTGGGGCCGTTGTCGCGGGAACGGGCCATCGCGTGGGCCGCACTGGCGTGCGCGGGTCGCTGAGGTGGGCCGAGCCGTGTCACGAGTTGGGCCGCGCTGTGAATTTGTTTTCTAATTTTTCAGCGATTTACAAATGTTTATTCCATATAGTTTCTAGCTGAACTTTGATAAATTATAGTAAATCTTGTAGATGTCTAAAAATAGTGAAACCAAGTTTGTTAGGTTCACAAAAATACCATCTACTTGTTAGTGTAATTAGATTGCAGTTAGCTATGACAATGGTAGGTTCATAAATTCAAACTAAAAAGCTTAGTATTATATAGATTAATAATTGTATGAATTTTTGTGGTAAATTGGTGATAGCTATAGCTATGAAAATTTTATAGTAGGCTCACTAGATTATTATGTACTTGCTATAAATTTTGTAGCCTTAGAGTAAGTTGATAAATAGAGTAGCTGTTATCCTTGCTTTATTATATATAGCGTAAATCAGCATTAGGAGTAAGAATACCTGTAGTTGCTATAATAATGTATACCATACTTCATATTTGTTATTGGTAATAATAGATAACTTAGTACCGTGGTCGATAGCACTAGCTTAGTAGTTAGACAGATGTACTTTTATTTTAAGAGTTGTTGTTGCTATATTACTAAGTATTGCATCATCATTTCACGTATGTAGATCACGAGTTGATAGAGTTTGTGCCCGTCGATGAACAGGAGTATGAGGAAGTCATCAAGGAGTATGAGGAGGAGATCCTCGTGCAAGAGGGAGCCCCAGAGCCTTTTGGTGCTGACCTTGCTGACCCGTCGCCTGCCCAAGGTAAGCCCCGGTGCATAACCCCTATTTTATGATCACTAAATATATATATGATGTGCATTTAAGTTACAGTCGTTTTATGGAGACTACATGCATAAATATATCTATCTATGAGTCCTACTAGTATAGGTCGAGTAGCTGCTATACTCAGGATATCGGTAGCGTGAGTAACCTGCCGTTACTCGCAAATAGGTGATAAATATGATCACTCATGATAAAATGGTGGAAATAAAAATGGTGACCGGGTAGGGAAATGGTTGGGTACTGGTGGGTGTAAGAAGTTGTGTTCTGCGGCCAACAGGGCATAGCTTGGTTATAATTTTTCCCTGTCTGTGTCGATTATGGACCGTTCATTGCATAAGTCTCGAGGCAAGTCACAGATCTATTATCCCGAGCACATATTTGGGTATGGGCACAGGGAAGACTCGTTGCTCTCTTGTCATGGATCCGACTCTTTCCAGATCGACTGATTGGAGGCGGGGTGGTGGAGGTCCTTGCACCGTACTAGGTCTAGGACTCAGGAGTGAGGGCTTGGAGTCCAAGTTTGAACAGAGACCTAGACACCCAGGACAGGAGGGTGATGGGTTAGTCCTGCTTGTGCCTGGGGTACAAGCGGGGCGTGTGTTTTCGAGGTACCCAGCTGGGGACATTGATTCGCGAATCGCCGGGCAATCCAGTACAGCTTGTTTTTGCGTCTAGCACCGTAGTAAGAACTAAAAGATGAAAGATGATGAAATAAAACTGATTGCTCAACTCTTGCTTGAAAGTAGAACATGTGCTTATATAGACTGGATAGATAATAACTTAATACGGCTGATAATAACAACATAACTAAGGACTCACTATTAGTATTGTTTTTTGCCAAAAGAAGACCAGCAAACCATAAAGCTTATTATATTCCTTGGAGTCAGGAAATTATTGTGGCAGAACCGCCCAAAATAACACGCTTATAAAGGTGCTCGTCTTCCACCAGACACTAAGCACCCTAAAAGCAAGCTACAGTGGGCGGTATCCGTTGGGCACACCCCAAGGGAGAACCCGAAAGATCCACATTTTCCCAAGGATCCAATAATGAGAACGAGTTACAATACTTGTCCATTTCATACATCAGAGTTTCTTAAAAGTACATTATTACAATACCAAATATCAGAGTGCGGAATGATAAATAGCGGAATTCAAAATAAACATCTAGCGATAAGAACGAGGATCCGCCTGAGCCCACCAGAAGAATCCTCCACACAAAGGTACTTCTCATGCATCACCTGCAACAGGGGTAAATAAACCCTGAGTACATAATGTACTCGCAAGACTTATCCGACTAGTAGGAATAATTTCCCGACTCCAAGGAATATGAGAAGCTTTATGGTTTGCTGGTTTATTTTAGTAAAAAGCAATACTAATAGTGAGTCCTTATTTATGTTATTATTATCAGCCGTATTAAGTTATCATCTAGCTAGTCTATATAAGCACCTGTTCTACTATCAAGCAAGGGTTGAGCAATCAGTTCCATTTCTTCTCCTTTCAACTTTCAGTTCTTACTATGGTGCTAAACATGAGACAAGCCGTACCAGATCGCCCGACGATTCGTGAATCAATGTGCCCAGCTGGGTGCCCCAAAAACACACGCCCCGCTTGTACCCTAGGCATAAGCAGGACTAACCCATCACTCTCCTGTCCCGGGTGTCTAGGTCCCCGTCCAAACTTGGACTCTGAGCCCCCACTCCTGAGTCCCGGACTCAGTGTGGTGCAAGGACCTCCACCACCTCCTCTTCCCATCAGTCGGTCCGGAAAGAGCCGGATCTATGACAAGAGAGCAACAAGTCTTCTCTGCGCCCATACCCAAGTATGTGCTCGGGACAATAAATCTGTGACTTGCCCACGATGCCTTATGCAACGACCGGTCCTTAATCGACACGGACAGAGAAAAAGTGTAACCGAGCTATCCCTTGTTAGCCACAGGACACAACCCTTTACACCCACCAAAACCCAACCATATCCCTGCCCAGTCACCATTTTCCTTTCCACCATTTTATCATGAGTGATCATATTTATCACCTATTTGCGAGTAACGGCAGGTTACTCACGCTACCGATATCCAGAGCATAGTAGCTACTCGACCTGTACTAGTAGGACTCATATGTAGATATATTTATGCATGTAGTTTCCATAAAATGCCTGTAACATAAATGCACATCATAGATATATATTCAGTTATTATTCAAAATAAGGGTTATGCACCGGGGCTTGCCTTCAGCGGGCACGGTGTCAGCAAAGTCAGTGACGGGTGGCTCCGGAACGTCCTCCTGCACGAGGATCTCCTCCTCGTACTCTTCGATGACTTCATCGTACTCCTGCTCACCGAAGGTCACAATCTCCAGTGACTCGTTCTCTATATGCATGCAGCGATGATGATGCAATAATTAATATTTAGGCAACTGTAACTCTTAAAAATAAGAACACGCTTATCATGCTAACAAGCTAGCTCTACTAATCTCATACCAACTAATTACACTAATAGATAGATCATGAATTTAGGAATCTAACAAAATTTATTTCACAATAAATTCAAATGAGCTCTAGAGATGAAGAAATGATATTATTGGAGGAGGCTAATCATGCTATTGGACTTGTTGACCCACACGTGACTGTGAGTCAAGAAATAATGGAGAAGGAGAATGAAGGAATCCTTGTAGGTTAGCTACCTCGAAATTGAATGAAGTGCTGCCTACGGTGATCGATGTGCGGGGGCACTGCAAGAGAAGAGACACCGGAGAGCTTAGTAATTGCTTGCCCTGCACGGAGCAGAGCAGAGCCATATATAGCACTGGTCATGAGTGGTTACAACGAGCTAGGCAGGCTGGAAGCATAGAAGGAGTCGGCAGGGTTGCCCTCAGGCTCTGTGCCGTGTGCGGTGGTGTGGTCTCCAGCTACTGTTGGCCGGAGCGTGCTGCTCGGGTCATCTACGATCTTGGATGAACAATGTTTTCTACGGAGCTACATTGTTTTCTACGATGCTACAGTGTTTTCTACGGTGCTGCAGTGATTTTGCGTTGCTGCAGTTCTGCTCACATGACGTGCTGGACGGGTGGTGGACTAGACTTTCCATGATTATGAGAGGGAAAGGTGCTAGTGCCTTCATGCAGGTCAAGAGATTAATGGAGGAGAAGACCACAGGTCAAAAATAGCTGCTTGTGCACGACGTGCTGCTCGGATGAATCCACACAAGATAGTCCCAGATGGGTGGAGTATCACTTATAAGGAATTTCTGCCTTAGAAGGGTAAGCATGCTAAGAAGCAAACAAGTGAAATAAGTGAAGTGAAGATGAACTCTCAGAATCAGCAAGCTAGCGACAGTCTTCTTCCTCATGGTACATCATTAAAAGTTGCTCAATCTCATCAGGGTAGGACCCCAGTCAATGCTTGTTTCCATTGTCAAGAAAAAGGACATTTCGTGGCTCATTGCCTAAAGAAGGACCGAGCTAGCGACGGTCTTGTACCTCATGGTACAGCATTAAAAGGTTTTCTATAGTGAACAGTATTTTCCACTTGAACAGTGTTTCAGCTCTGCTACAGTGTTCGTGTGGAAAAATGTGTCTGCCCTTTGTTTGCAAAGCAACGAGCAAGCGGAGTGCGCAGCGGGCAGAGCTTGTGATTGAGATTAATACGTAGTGTGTGCAATACTGTTGCTATGGTCGGTCGTCGTTGTGCGCGTGCTGCGTGGGCTAAGCAGAGCATGTGCCTTGTGCGTGCTATGGGGATTATGAAGAAGATGAATAACGAGAGATGGAGTTGGATTAGGATGACAATAGTGAGTGGAGCTGTGCTGGAGAGTATTTGGACAAGGAATAAATTAGAGCTCAATTTGAGAATTAGTGCAATAAAATTTAATTTCTCATTTACCACATGCAATAATACATAAACATGATGCTCGTGATATGGTTTAGTGTTTTGATTAAGGCGTAACACCGAGGGTGTTACAATTATTCCCACTAGTCAGATAAGTCTTACGAGTACATTGTGTACTCAGGGTTTATTTACCCCTATTGTAGGTAATGCATGAAAAGTACCATTGTGTGGAGGATTCTTCTGGTGGGCACAGACGGATCCTCGTTCTTACCGCTAGATGTTTATTTTAAATTCCACTATTTATTATTCCGTACTCTGACATTTGGTAATGTAATAATGTAATTTTTAAGAAACTCTAATGTATGAAATGAGCCAGTATTGTAACTCGTTCTCATTATTAGATCCTTGAGAAAAATGTAGATCTTTCGGGTTCTCCCTTGGGGTGTGCCCGACAGATACCGCCCGCTGTAGCTTGCTTTCGGGGTGCTTAGTGTCTGGTGGAAGACGAGCACCTCCGTAAGCGTGTTATTTCGGTCGGTTCTGCCACAGTTGGTACCAGAGCCAATAATGGTTACGAGTTTCATCACTCTTTTCAAAAACTTAAAAATTTGACCAACAAAAGTTTTGCCAAAAGTAGGATGCGACTAAGTTAGGTAAATAAGTATAAGCCCTAGCAATATAGTGTATCTAGGATAGCGGCACTGGTTTTATCTAATTAGTTTTCTGTAGGTACACTGACTTACGTTGCGTAAGAAATCGTCTAGCATACGGAAAGTGAGTGTGCGATGTGCCGAAAATCCTGCGAATACCACTATATTTCGGCTTGAGTGAACTTATAGGTCGAAGCATGCATCATGATAATAGCATCTTGCTTAAACTAAAATCCTCCTACACGTATAATTGAATTAGTAAATTAATAAGACTAACTAAAGGAATGCTTTAATAAATATGTTGTCATTTCTCTATTCCCTTGTTTCTGATCAGGAAGGTTGTTCTAAATGGATGGTTTATATCTCTTACAGATGAATCTAAGGTCTGGACGCGGGAGCACCAGTGATGGAGCAGCTCACGGTCTTGGCGAGGCCCAAGGCGAGAGTGGCCGGGCAAATGAGCACTGCAGCGGGGGGAGTCAGGAGGCTCCACTTCTGGCTCCTCATCCTTTTCCGCCACCGCCACCACCACCACCACCGCCAATGACTCACGCAGAGATGATGGCGGAACTGATGGCTGCTCGCCGCGAGTCAGCCCGTGCCATGGAGCTTATGGCACAAGCTATCGCTGGCTTCGCCCGCAGAGGCCACGGGGGCAACAGTGGGAACGGGGGTGGTGCCCACCATCCTGAGGGACCCTTCTCTTACCAGGATTTCCTCTAGACCCACCCGCCCACTTTCACACCGTCAGCTGAGCCCCTGGATGTGGAGCACTGGCTTCGTATTCTAGAGCAGAAGTTTCTGTTGCTCAACGTGGGCGATGAGCAGAAAGTGCGCTTCGCAGCGCAGCAACTATTGGGGTCCACGAGTGCATGGTGGGATACCTTCCATGCCATGCAGTAGCCAGATCATCTGGCGACCTAGTAGGAGTTTACTAAGGCTTTCATAGAGTTCTATATTCCTGCTGGTATCCTCAATCGGAAGCTAACTGAGTTTCTGAAACTGCGACAAGGGAGTATGACAGTGATGGACTATGTTAATAAGTTCAATCACTTGTCTTAGTATGCTAGCATCCATGTGGACACTGACGAGAAGAAGAAGGACCACTTCTTTCATGGCCTCTCTTATATCCTTTAGGAGAAGCTGTACACTGTGAACTATCAGACCTTCGGGGCAATGATGAATGCTGCCATCACCATTTAGGGCTTCCAGCGGGATTCTTAGGTAGAGTGGAAGAGAAAGCGGGTGGCTATAGGGTCTTCTAGCCACCCTCATACTCAGAAGGTTCAGGTGGTTCAACGGGTGCCCTATCAAACATCAAGCGGGCATTCATTTTGGTAGCCCCAGCAGACTTCTCAGACTTCTTCCACACAGTACCATGCACCCACTCAACAGGTGTAGCCCCAGTAGCCTCAGGGATAGTAGGTCCCACCTCGCAAGGGGTTTGGAAACAAGCCTGGTGCTTGCTTCAAGTGTGGCAAAGATGGCCGCTATGCCCGGGAGTGTCCCCAGAACTAGCCAGCTCAGTCTGCTCAACCATCGGTGAACTCTAGGCTAGTCAGGAGGACCATGATTAAGAAGAAAGTGCCCAGCAGATTCGGACAGGTGCATTTCACAGATGCTGAGCAGATATTGCAGCAGGAACTAGTGATGGCTGGTATGTTTACCATCGATTCCCATCCAGCTTATGTATTGTTCAATTTTGGTGTATCACATTCCTTTATGAGCATGGGATTTGTGGACCAGCACAACTTACCACTTATGTCTATACCATATGCCTATAGAATCCATACTGCGGGTTCGCAAATGTTCATCAATACCCGAACGAACACAGTAAGCTTGGTATTAGTGTGACAGAACCGTCCAATTTATACAAGATCAAGTACGGCTGTCCCCGCTAACACGTTGACACGCGCATACTTTCACTTATATAAACCCGGTAGTCCACCGGGTGTCTCGAAAGACCTCGGTAAATCAACATCACAACCAAGATCGCGTGATTAAGCAAATACACATCACATACGCAGAGTTGCAGCAGAAATAATGTTACAAATGGGTTCACAAATAAAAGTACAAGTTTGGGTTTCAAAACCAATTATTGAAAACAACATAGCTTTCAAATGATTACATTAATATAAGTTCCAAATACATTGCTAGCACAAGTGACATCCTCAGACAAAAGCATATAGATGAGAAGTAAGTATAGAATCACCGAGCCCACCGGCGGTTCGCCACCATCATCAACAGGTCGAGAACTTCACCTGCAACAAGGTGGGATAAACCCTGAGTACTCGAATGTACTCAGCTAGACTTACCCGTCGTAAACCAGAAATAAAGTGACACCAAGGATTTGCAAGGCTTTCTTTAGTGGGCTAGCTGACTCGTTTGCGAAAAGCATAAGTTATCATGAATAAGCCATTTTAAGTACTTTGCATCATCTTTATTATAACCTATCCATCTAGGTAAGCACCTGTACTATAGCAATCACTTGATTAACCAATAACATCCAGTTACCAATTTAGATTTAGCATATCCCATATCATCTAGATAACCATCATTGTTCCATAATAATTACTACGATGCCGTAGCTCGAGTCAAGTGCTCACTATCCAGGAGCGATGGCGATTCGAATCGATTCCTAACCAGCTGGTGATTTATTCCTCACACAAACCATGCATCCCCCGTCAAGGTCGCTTAGATCACCAATGACACTTTCCAAGTAGCCGCGGGATAACAGTCATGGACCGCACTACCTAGGGACCGCCCGACTGCCAGGACGCACCTTAGGCTCACTCTTCGCGTCCCCGTCATACCCTCTTCAACACTAGTCTGCCAATCCGAGTTTATCCCGGCTCGAAATAGTGTCACTAGCTTCGCGGTCGAAAGGTACTTTATTCGGCCAGCTAAATGTGAGGCATGCGTTCAACATGACAAGAGGGACGAGCAATGATCGGTCCTTAATCGACACAGACAGAAACTAATAGCACCCAGAACCCTGTCTGGTTGCCTCCAACTTTTTCCGTCCGGTCTCCAATTATTCACCACACATGGTTAATTCCAGGATATCATTCTTTCCATAGCTAAATTCTTCCAGTAACCACCTATAATGTTGGTGACCAGATATCACCGATCGCTACCGGTCTAAGCAAGGCTAAGCAGTTATTCGATCCTGACCTAACAGGGTAAAAGGTAATAAGGTAGGCAAGGATAGTAATAAATGCATCAACGGTTTCAATCAACTCCTACAACTTAATGCAACAATATATAAACTCATATATATAGAAAGAATTGCTTTTATAAATTAGGAGACTTATAATGCTCCGGGGCTTGCCTGGGATCCGACACAAGTCAGTTCAGTTAGCTTGCACCGTCCTGATGACGTCTCAGGTCCTAGCACTCGCTTAGTCCTTCCATCTTCAGGATAGATCCACCATACACCGTCTTCGGGCTCGGTTCCAACCTCATGTCCTTCACGTGGTTCATCTAGCGTACCTAGATGAGATGCAATATGCAAGTGCATAAATATGAAGAATAGTACCATGAGACGCATCACAAAATAGCAAGCAAGACAAGCATAGTTTACACTAACACACTTAAGTACTTTGCGATGCTTAACTTAAACATCACACAATCTATCATGCTAAGATGGCAAAGAAGACGACAACACCAAGCATGACACAAGTTTCCCAAGATCTCAGGTGCTCTAACTCAGTCATCATTCAAGGCATAAGTCACACTTAACAATATACAAGCAAACACTATAATTAGAATATGCCAATTTCTGGTCATGCAAACAGCAGCTACAAGATTTAGCTATAACTGGAGTTACACAAATCCAAATGACTTGCAAGAAGACATTATGGAAAGCTTATGAAATTATCTACATTTCATCTATAACCATCACAGCATGATTCCCAAGTTAAGTAGGTCGAAATTATACCTTTATAGAAACTGGTTCATACAAAACAGAGAGTAACAAATCCTGTATTCTAACTTTAAACAGTTGTAACTCAAACACTACTCAACCAAATGATACCAAATTTTTAACAGCAGCTAGATACATAAATTATCTATAACTTTTGCATAAACAAGTTTCTCAACAAAGTACATTATCATGAAGAACTTTGCTAAGTTCCTAAATCTGTCCATAAACCACATTTGCAAGAAAATAAATATTAACTTATGTTGCAAACACATAATTGGGCAAAACCAACTTTACCAAAATGTCACACATGACTAAAGAACACCAGAAAACCTAGTGTCCATGACCAAATAAATTATTTTAATGCATTTCTTAATTTATTTTAGATAATAAGGTGACTTAATGAACATATACCAAAGGTGCACAATAACTTCTACAAAAATTACAGTGGCTCACATATACTCTCAATAGTCTAATGTATAAATTTTACTCCATTTGAATATGTATAGCAACCTCTATGAAAAGGACAAGTTGCTAAAGCAAGAAATCACGTGAGAGCAAGATAAACCAATAACTCACTCATGCAGCAACCAATGACCATGAAATTTTTACCACACATCAAACATCACATGAGTAGCATGCCACAAAAATTTCACTTCATTTGGAGCCCTACAACTGCTGTTATGAAAAAGACAAATATAACTAGAATTGAAAACCTAGATGCATAAATCCATTTTCACAGCTAAAACTTTAAACTAAAAACTGAAATATTATAGATCTACTGCATAGAAAATTTCACAAGGATTCCAAAAGGTCCTCATTTGCTATTTTAAGAATTTCCTATGATTTATTATGAATTTCCAAAGTTCCAGCCGATTTCCAGCACATAGGTCCTTATCGTCACTATTCATCTGAGTCTAAGGTTCTACAGAAAACCCCCTGGACTTGTTTCTCTTCTCGCGCGAGGTCCTCCTCTCCTTCTCTGGCCGAGCAGAGCAGAGGAGCTCACCGGAGCTCGCGATTTCGGCCACTGCGTTGCTCGTCGGCGGCAAAGGTGGGGTGCTGCGGCTGGCTGCCCTAGGCGAGGAGGAGCGGCACATGACGGCGAAGGTGTTGCGACACACGAGAGAGACGGAGGGGGCCCGCAAAGGCCGGGCCACGCGCACTGGCGGCGCTGCCCACGGTGGCTCCATCGGCGGAGCAAACAGACGGCCAACAGGACCGGGGAAGGGGCGCATCAGGGGCGGCGCGAAGAAAGGAAGGTGGTCCTGTGGTCCATTTGGGTGGAGGGAGGCCGTAGGCAAGGAAACGCGGCGGCAGCGAGCTTGAGTCACCGGCCATGGCGGACGGCTGCACGGGAGCGAGGAGAGCGCGAGAGGGAGCGAGCAGGGAGTGGAGAGGGGGATGGAGAGGGCGTGCTGGTGCCCCTCCTCATCGGCAGCAGGGCGCAGGGCACGTGGAGGCAAGGGCGAGCTCGGTGGATGGCATGGAGCGCGCGTGTCACCCATGGGGGGGCACGGCCGTCGCATGAAGGCCACGGAGGCAATTCCTTGAGCATGTGGCGAGCGTCGGTGTGGGCAAGGTGGGCGCCGAATTGGGCTAGATCTGGGTCGATTTAGACCTCGGGCCCAAAACGAAGTTTGTTCACCTCGGCCTGCTCTACATTTTTCATTAAGGCACTCTAGTCATTTGAGCAACATAACAGTGGGTAATTTAATCTCCAAAGTGGCATTGTCAATGCATTGACGGCGATTAACAAACTCCAAAATTGAGGGTCATAACAAGGTCAAACGAGTGCCATCCCTTTACATGATCTTCTCCATGAACTTAGCTCCAACTTTTATTTTGGGGTCAACTTGAGATGCTTAACGAATTTCGGAGAACGCGAGACGCCAATGCCGAGGTCGATGAATTTCTAGACTTAGAATATTTCTGAGTGCTGAAATCAGCAGCAGATTCCAACTTTGAGCCACTGCTAGACTTAGTTCCGAGCCGATCCATGGTATACTCCAAAAACGAAGTTTCTTCAACATAACATGAGCTTCAACTTTTATTTAATGTCCAACCTTAAAACAGGTGCAGAAGCTATAGTTCTACTTTGACCAAAGTAGGATCACGATAAAGCTTAAATTATCCTTTGTGACCCATTGGAGCATTTTCTTGGCATTTGCTCAACATGAGCCTTTCATGACTTTTGTTGTAGAGTTCATCTAGAGTCATTTGGGCAAGGTTGCAAGGTTTGGTTGATGACACATGTTCTCATTCACTTAATAAGGCTATTCCAACAAGGATATAACTTGTCATTTCATGTGACTTTTTTATTCCAAACTTCACGAAACTTTTCCATGGACCAATATAGAGGGATATTGAGGCGAGACACATGAAACAAGTACATCCAACATTTCCCAAGCATACTTTTTAGAAAGGGCAGCATATAAGCAATGGTGCATGGTCCAAGTTTAAGTGGTGGCTCATTTTCATATGTTTGACCTAACATCTCCATCACCACTTAACATGCCATGGTTGAGTTTAAACCCATTGCTTAACTGGTGACAAACACCTGGGGTGTTACAGCCCTCCCCCCTTAAAGGAATCGCGTCCCGAGATTCAGGACGAAAGACTTATATGGAAGAGAGACATGCTACCAGTTTCCAATATCAGCCATAGCTTTAGGCTACCTAGCTTCAAGCATAAGAGAGGCTAATTTGGTCAAGACACTTTCTGATACTTGTCCTTTGTAGTAAGTTTTGTCTGAAGAATTTCCTTTGTTGGCCTTCATGAAGTATTATTACTTTGGGAGGAATCCAAGATAGCAATGTCCTACGTACTTCGTCCTTGATGTACGAAGAGCGATACAAACGTAGACTAAATACTTGTAGCATCTACTTCCCAAGTGGATATAGCACAGACCATATGGACTTTGCACTAGACCGTAGCCTGTTGACGGATATTCCTTGCAACGGTGCTATATTTGTTCCTAAGGTTTGAAAAGCAGTTCTCTACAAAAGTGGCTTGAGCACAACTTTTCATAAGGGATGAGATCCTATACGACAAACATCCACTGAGGTTATGGAAAACCGACTAACCAACAGACAATGTCTATTCCGGTTGTAACTGTCTAGTCATTTGATGCCAACTGATGGAAAGCTACATAATGTTCCATGGGTGTAGTTCTCTTTCTCTGATAACCACACTGTATTATCCGAGTCTGTCGAGTGAGTGGTAAACGTAATAGCTGACTCTGTCGGCTCAACGTTCTTGATGATCATTCCTTAGGGAGCCTTCGTATCCAAGTTGCAACAGTGATATGGGTTGAATCTGATGCAACCTCTTGGGTAAAAACACATATAAGGTACCAAAGGCATGTCAGCATTGGAGAACCATTGACGCAAAAGGATGTTAGCGAGGCTTGGAGGACAACACAAGTTGCAAGTAATCACAAAACTAGGGACTAGTTCACTACCAAGCAGGTTAAGTACAATTTGCCTTCGTGGTGCAGTTGCACTACAAGTTGGGTTGACTTGCATCGTAGCAAAACCAGCTTTCTTACTACATTTGTCGTCAAGGCTTCCATTCTAAGGCCAATCAATATCTCAAAAACCATAATCCAAAAAAAATCTATGGTTTGACACTTTTTCAATTACTTTCGAATTGCAAGGGCACAATTTGACTTCTAGAACACCTTGACTGCTTACGCATTGCTGATCTAAGAGCGCAAAAGCAAGGCACATAGGGGTGCAATTAGTCTTCTCAAGGTTATGGAGGGTTGTCTAACAGCGATACACCTACAAGTTGTAATTTCTTGGCATGAATGACAAACACAACCGTCTAATGCAAATGATGATCGCAGTCACCGCGAAATTGCATATTCTGCACCCTTATGTTTTCTATTCATATCTCACAAACTACTGCTACAATATGCACAAATTTTGGTGGACATGTAGATCCATGGGTCTTCTAACTACTCACCAAAATTCAACTCAAACGGACACCGTTTGACCATCCAAACAATTCATCTACCAAAACTGCTCTGTTCTGAAATGGCAGCAAACCGAGCCGACAAGATATCTCTCAAATCCGATGTTTTACTCAACCAATACTCAAACCAACTTAAGACATTGAAGGGTCCTAAGCGAGGAATGAGATCACCAAGTTTGGGGTCAATCCAACTTCGTTTGAGTCACTAATCGCTGGCTTGAAGATAACCGGTTTAGTGCCACAAAATCTGGACATATTTTGTGTTCTCCCTTTTCTTTGCTTCACACGTTGAGGTGTGTGTTTTGCACTCTCTAACCTTTCTCATAGCAGCAGCAGCCTTTCCCTAGCTGAGGATGGGGGCTAGAGTTTTCCTCACATGCTTCTCTGGTAATACTTCAACCATCGTTTTAGACACCAACTCGACGATGCGCAAGCATTGGACTGGTGGGCTATTTTTGTAGGGCACAATGCATACTCTAGTGGAGGGGTAGTCCTACATAATAAGGAAATGTCTCTGATTACCCTTCGGTGCTTCATCCCCTAGAATCTGGAACAATCCTTTGATAGCACCATATACATAATGATACGGACCAAAACTAGGGACGTGCTTTCTATAGCTCCTTACTTAGCTGATACAGTACCTTGCACTACCCATTTGATTGTCCAAGATGGAGTTGTCTTAACGACACCAGGCTCGAAGAAGAAGACAGTACTTGCATTGCTAACTGGCTTTGTTGTTTCTTCGTCTAACATTGTTCTGTGAGACATAGCCTTTGGGGCTACCAAGAGTCGTTACCTAACTGGAGACTAACTTTCCTACTGGTAACGGATCAGTTGTTTCTCAACACTAAAAGTTCTAAATCTGCACTCTTGCCAACAATAGTTGTGATTGACGCATAACAGATGGTCGCCATTGAAGTCAGCAGGCAAGGGGTCACACTAGAGATGGTTGATCTCAACTGTATGACCATCATGCACCTACATATCAAGAACTTGAATGAGAGGTTCATGAGCACCCGGTGACCTATTACACCACATGATATCGCCATCCATTATCATTAGATTGATAACTTGTCCAATATTAAGTGTTGGGTACCTTTCTGATCCAACGAGAATGACATAAGTTGCTTACTAGATGACTGACATCATTATAGGGACCGTCAAGTAGAGTCACTTGTCTACCATCTCTTGCAGTTTGTTAGTGACCTGTTCTTCAAAGGTTAACCGTTGGATGACTCCAGAAGGAAGTCCTATTGCATCTGATTCAACATACAGATCTTCTACCATGATAAAGAGAGATAATCAAGGAAGAGCTCACGTGAGAATAACATATCGGTGTAGTTCTGTAATGGATCATGACTAGAAACCTCAATACCAGCGCGTGCCGAGTAGCACAGCCTTGTGTGTGCACCCACAGGAGGCTCCCGGTTTCATCGCGGCACCGTAGATCACTAATCGTGACACCATTACTGAACATACAACCCATAAGAAATCTCACATGGCACAAATTGGGTTGCATAGGAGCAAGCACTATGCGAAGGAGGGATAGCAACAAAGGTAGTCACAAGGTTAAGAGTCAACAAACAGGGGATCCGAAGATCAAAACACAACGCAAGAAAGCATAGCTTAATTGCCAAAGACAACTGAGCAGGGGACTTCTTGCCGAATTTCCATATACGTCTTGTGTCCACCAAGTGATTACCAGGTCAAGATTAACATGCGATTTGGTCTTGTCGAGCAGCAACATGAGATCAAGACTGATAAATGTCCAGAGACTTGATAGAGTTGGAGACAAAATAAACAAGATTCAAGGGACAGAGCCAAGGCACTGACTAAGGATTTAGTTGATAAGGCAACGACATGATCTGCGAGGAAAAGGTTCCAAAGCAGGATAGATAGCGATTAGCGTTGCACCAGATCATCAGTAGAAGGAGCAATGAGATCTAACAAGGATTTTTGAGCAAGGTCCTCCCACACAGGAGCGGGATAACCACAAAACATGCGAGCAAAGAATGGGGCTAAGCTTGGGTCGAAGGTCAAGCAAAGGCATGGATAAAGGTCTTCGTAGCACAACGTTCAAGGCTAGCAACCCCATGTACAGGCTTAGGTTCCTAAGAGAGAACTTAATTAGAGACGACAACCATGAGATTATCAAAACTTGGACGCTGCTCTAGGATAGCGCTCTTCCACACTCATATGCTTACCGAGGACAAAAGGGTGACAACTACAGCACTACCTAGATAACGAGCATCCACGCCTACATCATGGTCTTAAGCGAGCATTTTGAAACACTAAATCCGATTAGCTTAAGCGACTATTACTAAGCACAAAGCTCGTACATAATAAGCAGTCACCTATAGTAACACTACTACACATAAACATGCGAACCTGGTGGTAAGGTACTATTATCTTTTATTTCCTTTCTACTGAGTAGGTGGATATCTCTACAAAACAAGTTTCACTTACATTTAGCAATTTAGTTTTCAAAGGGGTGAAGTTTTTGCTAATTAATAACTTGTCCTCTATTTCCTTTGGAAGCAAACATACAAGACAAAACTAATCACACACTACTTGCAACCATAGCTATTCAAGCAGCATGGGACAAGGTATTTTGTCTAGCTTCACACAGGGAAGATAGTAACATCACATTGTTCACAAGTTACTTAATATTAGAACAAAGTGAGGGAAGCATATTTATGCACAAGCACAATCATGATGCATGCTCGTCCTATTCGTCCTCACGAAATTGCCAGCCTAAGGTGGCAATCACGTTCTATGTCGGTGGCATAACACGTACTCTCTCGATATATAGCTAGTCGTCAGCTACATTCAATCTACGCATTCGTGGTTAGCGTACCTGTAGGCAAATTCATTGCAGCCCATCCCACAAGAGATAAATAAGCACACAATGAAAGCAGTAAACTAAGATACTCTCCAAATATACATCCCCAGATGTATATACTTCGGTATCCATAGCTACCCAACAAATATACCCACAATTAAGTACCTTCATATATACATGGGTGTAACATGTAAATATTCTAGTAACCACAGCTAACTCTCCCCTAGACCGACAGTTGGACGGTCATGCTCTCACAACTCACACTTACCTGGGCGTAGAGGCAATTGATCCATACATTACCATTCAAGTGAATGGCATCCATACAATAGCACGCCGTATGGATGACAAAAGTAAAACCCCCATGTTAGTACTTAGATAGCCACCTAATAGTCCTTAACTGGGCATAAAGAAGGATGTCGCTAGCATAGTTTTGCAAATAAGTTTTGACAAATTTTCCTATAGCTAAAGTTTTAGTCAAAATAGGATTTTTAAAACCAAAACTTTGTTTTTAAAACTATGTACATGATAGTATTATGCTTAACCTTGCTCTGATGCCAGCTGTGACAGAACCACCCAATTTATACAAGATCAAGTACGGCTGTCCCCGCTAACACGTTGACACGCGCATACTTTCACTTATATAAACCCGGTAGTCCACCGGGTGTCTCGAAAGACCTCGGTAAATCAACATCACAACCAAGATCGCATGATTAAGCAAATACACATCACATACGCAGAGTTGCAGCAGAAATAATGTTACAAATGGGTTCACAAATAATAGTGCAAGTTTGGGTTTCAAAACCAATTATTGAAAACAACATAGCTTTCAAATGATTACATTAATATAAGTTCCAAATACATTGCTAGCACAAGTGACATCCTCAGACAAAAGCATATAGATGAGAAGTAAGTATAGAATCACCGAGCCCACCGGCGGTTCGCCACCATCATCAACAAGTCGAGAACTTCACCTGCAACAAGGTGGGATAAACCCTGAGTACTCGAATATACTCAGCAGACTTACCCGTCGTAAACCAGAAATAAAGTGACACCAAGGATTATGCAAGGCTTTCTTTAGTGGGCTAGCTGACTCGTTTGCGAAAAGCATAAATTATCATGAATAAACCATTTTAAGTACTTTGCATCATCTTTATTATAACCTATCCATCTAGGTAAGCACCTGTACTATAGCAATCACTTGATTAACCAATAACATCCAGTTACCAATTTAGATTTAGCATATCCCATATCATCTAGATAACCATCATTGTTCCATAATAATTACTACGATGTCGTAGCTCGAGTCAAGTGCTCACTATCCAGGAGCGATGGCGATTCGAATCGATTCCTAACCAACTGGTGATTTATTCCTCACACAAACCACGCATCCCCCGTCAGGGTCGCTTAGATCACCAATGACACTTTCCAAGTAGCCACGGGATAACAGTCATGGACCGCACTACCTAGGGACCGCCCGACTGCCAGGACGCACCTTAGGCTCACTCTTCGCGTCCCCATCATACCCTCTTCAGCACCAGTCTACCAATCCGAGTTTATCCCGGCTCGAAATAGTGTCACTAGCTTCGCGGTCGAAAGGTACTTTATTCGGCCAGCTAAATGTGAGGCATGCGTTCAACATGACAAGAGGGACGAGCAACGATCGGTCCTTAATCGACACAGACAGAAACTAACAGCACCCAGAACCCTGTCTGGTTGCCTTCAACTTTTTCCGTCCGGTCTCCAATTATTCACCACACATGGTTAATTCCAGGATATCATTCTTTCCATAGCTAAATTCTTTCAGTAACCACCTATAATGTTGGTGACCGGATATCACCGATCGCTACCGGTCTAAGCAAGGCTAAGCAGTTATTCAATCCTGACCTAACAGGGTAAAAGGTAATAAGGTAGGCAAGGATAGTAATAAATGCATCAATGGTTTCAATCAACTCCTACAACTTAATGCAACAATATATAAACTCATATATATAGAAAGAATTGCTTTTATAAATTAGGAGACTTATAATGCTCCGGGGCTTGCCTGGGATCCGACACAAGTCAGTTCAGTTAGCTTGCACCATCCTGATGACGTCTCAGGTCCTAGCACTCGCTTAGTCCTTCCATCTTCAGGATAGATCCACCATACACCGTCTTCGGGCTCGGTTCCAACCTCATGTCCTTCACGTGGTTCATCTAGCGTACCTAGATGAGATGCAATATGCAAGTGCATAAATATGAAGAATAGTACCATGAGACGCATCGCAAAATAGCAAGCAAGACAAGCATAGTTTACACTAACACACTTAAGTACTTTGCGATGCTTAACTTAAACATCACACAATCTATCATGCTAAGATGGCAAAGAAGACGACAACACCAAGCATGACATAAGTTTCCCAAGATCTCAGGTGCTCTAACTCAGTCATCATTCAAGGCATAAGTCACACTTAACAATATACAAGCAAACACTATAATTGGAATATGCCAATTTCTGGTCATGCAAACAGCAGCTACAAGATTTAGCTATAACTGGAGTTACACAAATCCAAATGACTTGCAAGAAGACATTATGGAAAGCTTATGAAATTATCTACATTTCATCTATAACCATCATAGCATGATTCCCAAGTTAAGTAGGTCGAAATTATACCTTTATAGAAACTGGTTCATACAAAACAGAGAGTAACAAATCCTGTATTCTAACTTTAAACAGTTGTAACTCAAACACTACTCAACCAAATGATACCAAATTTTTAACAGCAGCTAGATACATAAATTATCTACAACTTTTGCATAAACAAGTTTCACAACAAAGCACATTATCATGAAGAACTTTGCTAAGTTCCTAAATCTGTCCATAAACCACATTTGCAAGAAAATAAATATTAACTTATGTTGCAAACACATAATTGGGCAAAACCAACTTTACCAAAATGTCACACATGACTAAAGAACACCAGAAAACCTAGTGTCCATGACCAAATAAATTATTTTAATGCATTTCTTAATTTATTTTAGATAATAAGGTGACTTAATGAACATATACCAAAGGTGCACAATAACTTCTACAAAAATTACAGTGGCTCACATATACTCTCAATAGTCTAATGTACAAATTTTACTCCATTTGAATATGTATAGCAACCTCTATGAAAAGGACAAGTTGCTAAAGCAAGAAATCACGTGAGAGCAAGATAAACCAATAACTCATTCATGCAGCAACCAATGACCATGAAATTTTTACCACACATCAAACATCACATGAGTAGCATGCCACAAAAATTTCACTTCATTTGGAGCCCTACAACTGCTGTTATGAAAAAGACAAATATAACTAGAATTGAAAACCTAGATGCATAAATCCATTTTCACAGCTAAAACTTTAAACAAAAAACTAAAATATTATAGATCTACTGCATAGAAAATTTCACAAGGATTCCAAAAGGTCCTCATTTGCTATTTTAAGAATTTCCTATGATTTATTATGAATTTTCAAAGTTCCAGCCGATTTCCAGCACATAGGTCCTTATCGTCACTATTCATCTGAGTCTAAGGTTCTACAGAAAACCCCCTGGACTTGTTTCTCTTCTCACACGAGGTCCTCCTCTCCTTCTCTGGCCGAGCAGAGTAGAGGAGCTCGCCGGAGCTCGCGATTCCGGCCACTGCGTTGCTCGTCGGCGGCAAAGGAGGGGTGTTGCGGCTGGCTGCCCTAGGCGAGGAGGAGCGGCGCATGACGGTGAAGGTGTTGCGGCACACGAGAGAGACGGAGGGGGCCCGCAAAGGCCAGGCCACGCGCACCGGTGGCGCTGCCCATGGTGGCTCCGTCGGCGGAGCAAACAGACGTCCAACAGGACCGGGGAAGGGGCGCATCGGGGGCGGCGCGAAGAAAGGAAGGTGGTCCTACGGTCCATTTGGGTGGAGGGAGGCCGTAGGCAAGGAAACGCGGCGGCAGCGAGCTTGAGTCGTCGGCCATGGCGGACGGCTACACGGGAGCGAGGAGAGCGCGAGAGGGAGCGAGCAGGGAGTGGAGAGGGGGATGGAGAGGGCGTGCTGGTGCCCCTCCTCATCGGCAGCAGGGCGCAGGGCGCGTGGAGGCAAGGGCGAGCTCGGTGGATGGCATGGAGCGTGCGTGTCACCCATGGGGGGGCACGACCGTCGCATGAAGGCCACGGAGGCAATTCCTCGAGCACGTGGCGAGCATTGGTGTGGGCAAGGTGGGCGCCGAATTGGGCCAGATCTGGGATGATTTAGACCTCGGGCCCAAAACGAAGTTTGTTCACCTCGGCCTGCTCTACATTTTTCATTAAGGCACTCTAGTCATTTGAGCAACATAACAGTGGGTAATTTAATCTCCAAAGTGGCATTGTCAATGCATTGACGGCGATTAACAAACTCCAAAATTGAGGGTCATAACAAGGTCAAACGAGTGCCATCCCTTTACATGATCTTCTCCATGAACTTAGCTCCAACGAGTGCCACATCAGAAAATTGATTGCCGAAGGGCGTGGCCCCCACTTTAGTGTGGATCAGCATGGAGTAGTGAGATACAAGGATAGACTGGTGGTTCCATCCAATGAGGAGCTGAGAAGAAAATTTTTGAATGAAGCTCACCATTCAAAGCTCTCTATTCATCCTGGCAGCAACAAGATGTATCATGGTCTACGCCATTTGTACTGGTGGTCCAACATGAAGCAGGACATCACCCGACATGTCACGAAGTGCAACACTTGTGGTATGGTTAAAGCAGATCATATGCGTACTCCGGGATATTTGCAGCCCTTGCCCATTCCTGTTTGGAAGTGGGAAGATATTTCCATGGATTTTGTGGTGGGTTTGCCTTACACATCCAAGGGATATGATTCTATTTGGGTCATTATGGACCGTCTCACTAGGTTGGCTCATTTCATCCCAGTGGATACCAAATATACAGCCAAGAAGTATATGGAGATATATTTTGATCGGATTGTGACCTTACACGGAGTTCCCCTTACTATCATCTCCGATAGAGGGTCAGTTTTTGTCTCCCGTTTCTGGGAGCAACTACAATAATGCCTTGGTACTCATCTCCTCAGAAGCTCCACGTATCATCCTCAGACTGATGGTCAAACTGAAAGGGTGAACCAGGTGCTCGAGGATATGTTGAGAGCTTGTGTCATTTCTTTTCCTCATAAGTGGGATGAATGCCTGAAATTAGCTGAATTTCATTACAATAATAGCTACCAAGAAAGCATTCACATGGCACCATTTGAAGCTCTGTATGGCAAGAAGTGTAGAACACCGCTTAACTGGGTTGAAGTGGGCGACTGTGGTTACTTTGGTCCAGAATTCATCAAAGAGGTTCGAGAACAAGTCACCATTATTTGGAGTCACTTGAAGGCAGCTCAGAGCCGACAAAAGTCTTATGCGGACAAGCGAAGAAGGCTTTTGTAGTTTGGAGTGGGAGATTATGTGTATCTCAAGATGTCTCCTATGAGAGGGGTGCATTGGTTTGGTATCCATGGCAAGCTAGCTCCCCGATATGTGGGTCCCTACAAGGTTTTGGCACAGTGTGGCCCAGTGGCGTATCGACTCTAGCTCCCCGATATCTTGTCTACGGTACATGATGTGTTTCACGTCTCATAGTTAAAGAAATGACTGCATGTGCCTGATGAAGCTGTGGAAATTAGAGGGCTTCCCCTCCAGCCTGATTTGACTTATGTTGAGCACCCTGTCAAAGTCCTAGATGAAAAAGAAAGAGTGACCAGGAACAGTGTGGTAAAGTTCTACAAAGTGCATTGGCAAAACCATTCAGAGGATGAGGCCACGTGGGAACAAGAGAGTTACCTATTGAAGCATTACCCCCACCTTCTCTCTAGTCCTGATAGTTAGTTGTTATGGTGAAATGTACTCCTATCTTCTTCTCACACTAGGCACATGAAATCTCGGATCGAGATTTTGTTTTAGGGGGTAGATTTATAACACCCTCGGTGTTACATTGTACAGTTTGCTAAAACACTGCATGAGCATCATACTTATTTGTACATGGGTATAAATCAACGTACGACACTTGAAACGTTCATCTAAAACAAGAAACAAATGTTACATTTCATGTCACTTTATATCGTTTAGTATTCTAAGTGAATTTTTATCGAACAAAAATGCTATAGAACGCTTATGTGAAACTTTGATAAAGTTCATAGTATGAACTTCGTAGGCGATGATAAAATACGTGCGGTCGAGGACGGGGTTCGCTAGCTAGTGTGTCAAGTAGATTGGAAAAGGAATTCGACGCGAAACCATTTGAAGCTTAGTCGTTTCGCGTAAGTTTGAAAATGGGTCGACGAAGCCATGTTCGGCAATTTTTGTAGAACGATCGGGTTAAGAAGTGGCAAGGTGTCCTAGCTTAGTTCGATAGCCATATGTACCCGCTTGAGGATAGAACGACTGGTTTGGCTTTCGGATCATCGAATTGGTTGTTGTTGTAGCTTTAAAAAGCATGCAAGTCACGTGTTGAGCAATGCCAGCGCTTGGGCGCGGTCACCGCCTGGCTCTCAGCGTTGCCGCGCCGGCCGCTCGTCGCACCTACGCGCACACCACACGTTTGGCTCTATGTGGCCATCCACGGCCTCCTGCTGCCGCGCTCTAGCACACGACACGGGCACGCGCTAGGCCCGGCAAGCCTGCCTGCTCTACCCCGTCGTGTCGCGTCACTCGCACTGAGCGCCATCCAGCGCTGCCGCATAGCTACTGCTCTCGTTGATGTTCGGTTGTGTGCGCACGTGGGCTTGCCCTGCTTGCCTCGTTCTCACGCTTGCGCACGAGGCCACGCCAAAGGTTTCCATCACATCACCTAGAAGGTCACCGGTTGGCCGAGCCACGCCAAAGCCAAACCAATGAGCTGGCCCCATCCGTGTTTCTGAGCACGTTTGGTGGTCGAGTGGGAGGACAGCGTCGTGCCTAACCGATCACTATTGCGGTGGTACAAGGGAGGGGCATCAATTTAAGTTTTACCATCGTCGACCGCCATAAGTCCGTAGGTGTCGCCCCTGCAATTTGGCCTCGCATACTCCACAACTTTCCAATTAACCATGCACACTACGAGCTAGAGTAGTTAGCTTCCGATTGGAGTCATCTCGTCGGGCTTCCTTCCTACGGTGAGGTAATGGGGAGATTTTTCCCCTTGGCGGTCCGCCATGGCCGGCGAGGCGAGCGCTCGGCCGGGGTGATGCTCATTGCTCTGTTGTCTCAATCGGGCAGGGTTGTTGCCTCTCCTTGACTCGTTCGCCTCGCCTGTCTAGTGGCTCCGTCGACGGAGCAGCAGGGCGCCAGGAATGCCTTCATCGTGGCTGAAGTGAACTAGAGCAACCTCGCGTATGTGGCCAGCCCGTTGCCGTTCCTCGCGACTTCGCCCAGCCTATCCGCCACATCTCTGGTGAGGCCCTCTTGCTCCTAGGATAGGCGGTTGAGCCAATTAGTGGCTAGGTAGCCCAGAGAGCATTGGCGGCTGCCGGCGTGCTGGCTTAGATGCCGTTCTTGTGGCCAGCTTGGTTGGGCGCAGTAGTGATTCGATTAGGGCTCATAGGGGTGCTGCTGGGTGCCGAAGAGGTCTGGGCTCACCGGCGTTTGGCCAGCAAGGCCGCGACCCCTGTTCGTCTGGCCAGGGACTTTGTAAAGCATGAATTCGAATAGAGGTAGGGTCCTAGATGCGAAGCCTATGACTCATTCAAATAGTGCTCGGGTTAACTTCACGAATAGGAAAAAGAACGGGGACTCATTTGTAAAAACGCTGGCGCGCGCGTGGGTCTCCCGCGGTGGGACCGCTGTCGCAGGAACGGGCCGTCGCGTGGCCTGCACTGGCGCGTGCGCGGGTCACTGTGGTGGGCCGAGCCGCGTTGCGAGTTGGGCCGCGCTGTGAATTCGTTTTCTAATTTTCGAGCGATTTACACATGTTTATTCAATATAGTTTCTAGCTGAACTTTGATAAATTATAGTAAATCTTGTAGATGTCCAAAAATAGTGAAACCAAGTTTGTTAGGTTCACAAAAATACCATCTACTTGTTAGTGTAGTTAGATTGTAGTTAGATGTAACAATGGTAGGTTCATAAATTCAAACTAAAGAGCTTAGTATTATGTAGATTAACAATTGTAGAATTTTTTGTGGTAAATTGGTGCTAGCTATAGCTATAAAAATTTTACAGTAGGCTCACTGGATTATTATGTACTTGCTATAAATTTTGTAGCCCTAGAGTAAGTTGATAAATAGAGTAGCTGTTATCCTTGCTTTATCATATATAGCATAAATCAGCATTAGGAGTAAGAATACCTGTAGTTGTTATAATAATGTATGACATACTTCATACTTGTTATTGGTAACAATAGATAACTTAGTACCGTGGTCGGTAACACTAGCTTAGTAGTTAGACAGATGTACTTTTATTTTAAGAGTTGTTGTTGCTGCTATATTACTAAGTATTGCATCATCATTTCATGCATGTAGATCACGAGTTGGTAGAGTTTATGCCCGTCGATGAACAAGAGTACGAGGAAGTCATCGAGGAGTACGAGGAGGAGATCCTCGTGTAGGAGGGAGCCCCGGAGCCTTTTGGTGCTGACCTTGCTGACCCATCGCTTGCCCAAAGCAAGCCCCGATGCATAACCCCTATTTTATGATCACTAAATATATATAGGATATGCATTTAACTTACAGATATTTTATAGAGACTACATGAATAAATATATCTATCTATGTGTCGGATAACAGAAAATGGGGTACCCCAAGCAAAGATCGAGAAACTGCTTAGACCCTAAAAATAGAACCAACGGAATAAACAAACGAGGTCTCGGCCGAAATCTCCGATTCACCCGAGACCCCGTCGCCGAGCCCCAGCGGAACGGTGCCACCTTGGCGTCTTTCTTCTTCTTCTGCTCCTCGGCGTACGCCCTATTCACGGCTCACCGCTGGGCGTCCTCAGGAACGGGCGGCGGGGAGCTTCGCACTTCTCTTATCCCCTGCAGAAACAACGAAATAAGACAACGGGCGAAAAAAGCAATAAGCAAGAAGGCCGCGAAGGCCTCGGCAACACCCAACTTACCAGGGAAATGTACCCCCGCGACGGGCGCATCGGGAACGGTAGCAAGCCATCAATCTTCGGTTTCCCATCCACCGCCTCCCTTACCCGACATAGGATCTCCTCATCAGTAAGGGCGAAGGCGGACATCTTGATGCCTTCGATCGAATCGCGCGGGGTCATCTCGAACAGGCGCCGCCGCCGAGCCATCAGCGGCAACACCCTCCGGCGGTGAAAAGCCACCACGACCACGGCCGCTGTAAGGCCGCAATCACGCAGCTTCCCCAGGGCCCTCAGGAGTGGTTCCAGCCTGGGCTGATCGAGCTTGATGACGCCGTACCCCCACTTCTCCGGCTGACTCTCCACAACCCGCCCGGTGTAAGAGGGAAGCCCGCCGTCGTCGTTACGAAGGTAGAACCAGCTGTCATACCAACGACGGTTGGATGATGCCAGCTGGGCTGGGATGTAGAGGTGCTGCCGGTCTTGGCGCACCTAAAGGGTGCAGCCGCCGGCCCTCAGCGCCTTCCGAGCCCCCTTCGCTCTCGCCGACTTGGTGGTAAAAACCGCCCGAAACAAATGGAGCCACAGCTCCCAGTGGGGAGTGATCCCCAGGTACCCTTCGCAAACGGCGGCGAAGATGGCCGCCTATGCGATGGAGTTGAGGCTGAAGTTGTGGAGCTCCACGCCGTAGTAGTGCGGGAGCGCCCGCATAAACTGGTCCACCGACAAGCTAGGCCTCGCTCGTGGAACACGACGAAGCTCACCACGTAGCCATCACGTGGCCTCGGCTCTGACTCATTCCCCAGAGCAATCCACTCTGGCTCGTCAGAATCGGTGATCGGGCAGAGGAGACCGGCGTCCACCAGCGACTGCAGCTTCTCCACGGTGACGTCAGACCGCTCCTAGGGATCCGCCGGGAGAATGACAGGACCGCCAGCCATTGCGCGGTGGAGGACGCTGCTACGGCGGTAAATCTCTCTCTCTCTCTTTCAATCGATCTCTCTCGCCCTTCTTCTCCCCGGCGCTTTACGCTCAAAGAACGGCTTGAAGCGGCAAAGCGTATGAGCAAGGTAAGGAGGGAGGGCGAGGCTCTTTACGTATTTGGCGCAGGGTAAGATGAAACCGCTGGGCGACGAAATCAGGGAAGTTTCCCTCAGATCCGGCGCATATAATCCAGATCTGATATCTCCGCCCACGTGCCCACCTTCTCCACATTTAATCACGCAGACGGTTACGTCCCATCCACTGACACCATGTCGCGCAGCAACGGCAGCTCCCGAGAAGATCGCCTCAAAAGACGCGTCGGGCGTTGTTAGCCGATGGAAGGGAAATACCCCCCCAGCCGATTACTTCCGAGCTAAGGAACCGGGCACCGAGCCCGCTACGGTCCAGAGGTTCGAAGGCTAGGCCATTTATGGTCTCGACAGCCGCCTCAGGACGACAGAATCAGGGACAACTATGGGCGAGCCCGTACATGGCCGAGGCCCAGGCAAGCGATTGCTTGGGATGCCCCAAGTCGTGTCCGAGACCAGCAGGAGTTCTCTAAAGGGGATCCCACCGTAGGGAGGCACCGAGCCCCTAGGGCCAATCGAACGGCCCTAGCACTAGCTAGAGAAGCCTTCCGGTACTTTTTTGGAGCGTGTCTCTGGACCACTAGCCGACCCCTATCGAATGGGGCACGGGCCTCCACTCGGACTTACCCAATAAAAGCTCACCGGAAATGTCACCGCTCGCGCCCACCGAGGGTAGCCTGGCATGTTCCACCCCTCCTTCCGAGTGAAAAGGAAGCACGAGGGTCGTACAAAAAGCCAGGGGAACTCCTGATCGCCCTCTCGCTCCGCGTGGAGGCTCGGGGGCTCTTCCTGCAACCTTGCCGAGACCCAGCGGCCTAGGCTCGCACGCGAAGGGCTCGGCAAACAACCCCTCCTTCCGAGCGAAAGGGATGCGCGAGGGTCGTACAAAAAGCCAGGGGACCTCCTGATCGCCCTCTCGCTACATGCGGAGGCTCAGGGGCTCTTCCTGCAAACCTTGCCGAGACCCAGCGGCCTAGGCTCGCACGCGAAGGGCTCAGCAAACAACCCCTCCTTCCGAGCGAAGGGGATGCGCGAGGGTCGTACAAAAAGCCAAGGGAACTCCTGATCGCCCTCTCGCTACGTGCGGAGGCTTGGGGGCTCTTCCTGCAAACCTTGCCGAGAAGTACACCCCGAGGATCAGAAAAACACGACGAAAAAGGGCACCGAGCCCGCTACGGTCCAGAGGTTCGAAGGCTGGGCCGTTTATGGTCTCGACAACCCGCCTCGGGGACTAGCAGTCGGGGACAACTATGGGCGAGCCCGTACATGGCCGAGGCCCAGGCAAGCGATTGCTTGGGATGCCCTGAGTCGTGTCCGAGACCAGCAGAAGTTCTCTAAAGGGGATCCCACCGTAGGGAGGCACCGAGCCCCTCGGGCCAATCGAACGGCCCTGGCACCCGCTAGAGAAGCCATCTGGTACTTTTTTGAAGCGCGTCTCTGGACCACTAGCCGACCCCTATCGAATGGGGCACGGGCCTCCACTTGGACTTACCCGATAAAAGCTCACCGGAAATGTCATCGCCGCGCCCACCGAGAGGTAGCTCGGCATGTTCCACCCTCCTTTCGAGCGAAAAGGAAGCGCGAGGGTCGCATACAAAAAGCCGGGGAACTCCCGATCGCCTCTCGCGCTCAGCGCTGGGAGGCTCGGGGGCTCTTCCGCAAACTTGACGAGACCCAAGTGGCCTAGGCTCGCACGCGAAGGGCTCGGCAAACAACCCTCCTTCCGAGCAAAAAGGAAGCGCGAGGGTCGTACAAAAAGCCGAAGAACTCCTGACCGCCTCTCGCTCTCTGCAAGCGGAGGCTCTGGGGCTCTTCCGCAAACCTGCGAGACCCAATGACCTAGGATCGCACGCACGGGCTCGGCAGGCTCGGGTGCTCCTCCTGCACCCCAAACAAGCGACCCGAGCTTGCTCTCATGGGTCAAGAAAATGCGATAGAGCGCCTTACTCAACGAAGAAAAAGCCCCTAAAGGAGTAAACTCACTCCTCTAGGGCCTCGGGGGCTACACCCGGCGGGTGCGCTCGCGTGCACCCACCAGAATTGCGAGTATAAAACAAACCCGACAAAAGCCACTGAGAAACAAAAGTCTCGAAAAAACCTCGGGGAGAGTATCCCACACTCCCGCCCGAGGCTCGGGGGCTACTGTCGGATACCAGAAAATGGGGTACCCCAAGCAAAGATCGAGAAACTGCTTAGACCCTAAAAACAGAACCAACGGAATAAACAAACGAGGTCTCAGCCGAAATCTCCGATTCGCTCGAGACCCCGTTGCCGAGCCCCAGCAGAAGCAAACGGTTCTCCGACTCGCCCGAGACTGCCTCGCCGAGGCCCCCGTGTCAAGGCCCCCTCGCTCGGGGCCTCGGAAGAAGTGCCGATTCTCTGATTCGCGCGAGGCCGGCTCGACACCAACCCCGTGACCGCCTTTTTGACCAAACTGCTCTGACCGAACATCACATCCAGGCGCCCAACCACTCCGACAGACGCACGATGTCACAGAACGGAGAAGTGACCGGCTACACGCCGGTCGCGTCAAACCCCTACCATCTAAGACGGCACAGAGCAGGGGTTACCGACCACTGTGCTGCCTAACTCCTGCACCAAGGACATCGCAACGTGGGGAGTCAGAACGGGTTCCTATAGCCTCGAAATCAGTGGACCGACCACTCCGTCTCGCCCGAGCCCCCTCGACAGGGCCTCGGATTCACTGATCTTACTATGCCTCGCCCGTCCGCCTCGCCCGAGACCCCCTCGGAAGGGCCTCGGACGAATCGGCCGCGCTCCGCCTCGCCCGAGGCCGGGCTCGTTCCACAACCTCGTCGCCTCCGCCTCAAAAGTCTCTCTGGCAGGCTGTCATATCCGATTAATGCGCTCGGCCGCACCCACTACGTAAGCCACGATCGGCAGTGTGCTGCAACAGGAGCGATGGGACAACGGTCAGATCACCTTTTTTTACCATCCCTACTGACAACACAGGTACCGTATCCTATAGGCGCACGTCTCGCACTATTCCTCCTGATGGCTACTGAGACCCGCATCTGCACCTGGGTCACTTCTCAGGCCTCGGCACGACCGGCTACGAAGGCCGCTGAGCCTCTGCAATCCACCAAGTCAATAAATGCGCAGCATGTTACTTGCAGTGAAGACCATACCGATTAGCCATCTACGGGAACTCCCACGACAACGCCATGCTGCTCCAGGAGTAAATACGTCATCGAATAGTCCTTGCTCCACGTGTAGCTCTCTTATGTACTCCTGGTTTCCTCCCTGCGGCTATAAAAGGAGGCGGCCAGGACCGTTTCCAGGACGACGAATAGAATCACAGATACTCGCACGAACAACACGCCTCGTTCTGTAATTCATATCATCTTCCCTCACAGAGACCTGGGACGAACTCCCTCTCTCGCCTAGCTTGTAACCCCCTACTACGAGCACCCCGGTGCAAGGAATACAAGAACACCTTCTCAGACTGGACGTAGGGATCCATTGCCCGAACCAATATAAACCTTGTGTCTCTTTGCATCTCCATCCGGAATTGGGAGCACGCAGCACAAATTCACTAGTCGGTTAAGGACCCCCGGTTCCGAAACGCCGACACTATGAGTCCTACTAGTATAGGTCGAGTAGCTGCTATGCTCAGGATATCGGTAGCGTGAGTAACCTGCCGTTACTCGCAAATAGGTGATAAATATGATCACTGGTGATAAAATGGTGGAAAGAAAAATTGTGGCCGGGTAGGGATATGGTTGTGTACTGGTGGGTGTAAGAAGTTATGTCCTGCGGCCAACAGGGTATAGCTTGGTTACACTTTTTTCCTGTCTGTGTTGATTAAGGACCGTTCGTTGCATAAGTCTCGAGGTAAGTCACAGATCTATTATCCCGAGCACATACTTGGGTATGGGCGTATCGAAGACTCGTTGCTCTCATCGTGGATCCGGCTCTTTCCGGACCGACTGATTGGAGGCGGGGTGGTGGAGGTTCTTGCACCGCACTGGGTCCGGGACTCAGGAGTGGAGGCTTGGAGTCCAAGTTTAGACGGAGACCTGGACACCCAGGATAGGACGGTGATGGGTTAGTCCTGTTTGTGCTTGGGGTACAAGCGGGACGTGTGTTTTCAGGTTACCCAGCTGGGGACATTGATTCGCGAATCGCAAGGCAATCCGGTACGGCTTATTTTTGGGTCTAGCACCGTAGTAAGAACTAAAAGATGGAAGATGATGAAATGAAACTGTTTTCGGGGTACTCAGCTGGGGGCATTGATTCGCAAACCATAAAGCTTATCATATTCCTTGAAGTCGGAAAATTATTCCCATTAGTCGGATAAGTCTTACGGTATATTGTGTACTCAGGGTTTATTTACCCCTGTTGTAGGTAATGCATGAGAAGTTCCATTGTGTGGATGATTCTTCTGGTGGACATAGACGGATCCTCGTTCTTATCGCTAGATGTTTATTTTATATTTCGTTGTTTATTATTCCGCACTCTGACATTTGGTAACGTAATAATATAATTTTTAAGAAACTCTGATGTATGAAATGGGTCAGTATTGTAACTTGTTTTTATTATTGGATCCTTAGGAAAAATATGGATCTTTTGGGTTCTCCTTTGGGGTGTGCCCGACGGATACTGTTCGCTGTAGCTTGCTTTCGGGGTGCTTAGTATCTGGTGAAAGACGAGCACCTCCGTAAGCGTGTTATTTCGGTCGGTTCTGCCACACATCACCTATGCCCTGTTCATTTGTCTTATAATCCGTACTTTTCAGCTTGTTTTTTCAGCCGGAACTGTTTTTCTCTCACAACAAATCTGCCGAAACAGTGTTTCGGTTTGTTTTTTCAGTGAAGCGAACGGGGCCTATATCTTCATAAATAAATCAACAGTAGATTTTACCTGACTGTGTTCTGTAATCTGAGAATTTTTTTCCGACACTGAAGTACTGTGTTTTAATGTTATATATTAAAAACTGTTGTTGTAAAAAAAGCGTTGGAGCACATATTTTCTGTTCTAAAAAATTAGGTACGGTCAAGTTCAAGTGTTCAACCGGTTGTTTCCAACACTGTACAACGGCAGCTTGGCTTCCACTCGAAGCCAACAGGCCTGTTGATCGAGTTTTTTTACGAAACTGCGTCTTGGGTTGCGCGCCTAAAATAAGGCCTCGTTTAGTTGCGGGCGAAATCGGCGCCGCCTTAGTACCGTAGCTACAGTAATCACTGTAGCATTTCGTTTGTATTTGGTAATAATTGTCCAAACGATGACTAATTATGCTCAAAACGTTCGTCTCGCAAAGTACAACCAAACTGTACAATTAGTTTTTGATTTCGTCAACATTTAGTACTCCATGCATATACCGCAAGTTTCATGTGACGGAAAATCTTCCTTTTATATAGTGCTAAATTCTGGAATTTGGAGGAACTAAACACCCCCTAAACGAGGAGCACGCCTACCCGACTAGCCCCTTCAGCCCAAACATAAATTCTCCTCGGCTCCTCCTCTTCCTCTTCCCTTCCCAAAAATCAGTCACTGGCTAGCCAAAAAAAAACAGTCACTGGCTGGCGGCGCGCTCGGCGATCCCCCCAACCTCTTCGGCATCTGACGAGATCGTCCTCCCGCTCCACCCACGGTGCGTTGCTTCCTCTCAGTCTCTCTTTCGCGCGAGTGTGCAGTGCTCAGCACCTCACGGCCTCACCTCCATCTCCCTCGGTAGGCAGCGGCATGGATGGATCCGATAGCAGCTCGCTCGTGGTGCCCCGCCTCCCCGACGACGCCCTCGTGGAGATCCTATCGCGCCTCCGCGCCAAGGCGCTTTGCCGATCCAAGTGCGTCTCCAAACCCTGGCGTGACCTCATCGCCGACTGCCTCTGCTGCAAGGATCTCCCCCGGACCCTGCAAGGGTTCCTCTACTTCTACGTCGTAAGCGACGACGGCAACGGCAACGGCAACGGCGACTGCGACTGCGACTGTGACGGCGACGGCGACGGCGATGGTGACGGTGACGGCGACGGCGACGGCGATGGCAATGGCGGCGACGATGGTGATGCTGATGCCGACGGCGGCGATCTCTTCAGCGGCCGCGACGAGATGCTGCTTCGCCACGGCCATGGGCGTTTCATCAACCTGCTAGGTAAACCTGTGTCACTGTTGGACCCCTCATTCGCCTTCATGAAGGAGCGGCCGGGCGTCGAGGCTGTCGCCCTCTTGGATTCCTGCAATGGCCTCCTCCTCTTTGGACACAGGCGGGTTTCAGACACGTACGACTCGCTGGGCTACATCGTGTGCAACCCTGTCATCGAGCAGTGGGTGGCGGTACCCTCCTCTGGCTGGACTCCGACTCCACCGGAAGAAATTAATGAAGACAAGTGGAACGTGTGCACCTTCCTCATCTTCGACCCGTCTGTCTCCTCGCACTTCGACCTAGTGCAGTTCTGGCAGGATGGTCTCCTTCATCAAGTGGAAGGGGTGCACACCTACTCATGTGTAACTGGGCTATGGAGTAACAGGTCAAGCGAATGGAGTGGACAGTGTGGTGGATGGGGGATATGGGGATACGGCGCAGACATAAAATCATCCGAACGTGGCAGGGCCTTAGTCAATGGCATGCTGCATATTCTCATCCACCAAGTGGGGATAGATGTGTTTGAAATAGTTGCACTGGATAGCCAAGGGGGACATGCAGGGTCATTGAATGGCCAGATGACCGTATGCATCCTTATGTTGGTGGTTTCATTGGTCAGTCACAGGGGCGCCTTCACTGTGTTAGTCCATTGTATGAGGGTAGTAGTACCAAGTCCTATGGACTGTCCATCTGGGTTCTCGAGGACTACGATACAGAAGAATGGGTTCTGAAGCACAGCCTGAGCCTTTGGCATCTATTTGAAGGAGTTGATCCTCTAGGCCTTTTTCGTTATAGTTTTGTTGGCCTTCATACAGATCGCAATATGATGTTCTTTGTTCATGACGAGGACCAGAAACTGATATCATACGACATGGATAGCAGGGGGGTGCATGTTCTATGCACTAACTCCAGGGCATGGTTCTCCTTATGTTACCCCGTATGTTCCCTCCCTCAAGTTGTTATGAAGCACTGAAATTGTTAGCTTGTGTGTACTCTTTGGATCTTCAATTCAGCAAGAATTAGGTCTCCTAACTCCTAAGTATGAAGCAGCTGTCAACTTGGATAGATCTACTAGAATTGGGTCATGCTTTTATTTTTGGTTGCACAGATCGGATGTCTTCCTTATGATGCTTTGTTGTCCAACTCCAATTACCCAACTGATGCATGCATGTAGGCCAGCTTTATATATGCTACTAGTTATCTTAATGAACTCAGTTAGCCAACCTACATGATGTGCATCTCTCTCTCTCTTGAAGATAATCTGTGCATCTTTAAGTGTTTCGTGTTTCAAAAGCTACCTTTCAAGTTTCATATATATAATAATTCTATATACTGGGATCTTTTTTTACAACTACAGGCGAGTGATTAACTGATTATCAACTGAAACTTCATTTTTTATAGATATATTTGTTATGTTTATTTGTATGCAATTAATAAATTCATCTTCAGTAGTATGTTGCAACCATGCATGATTCTGAAGGGTTTAAGTTTTTCCTATTTTCGAAAAAGATCGGGCATTGCTAACATGCATTCTTAGTGTATAAAGTGATAATACAAAGTGCTGTTGTCGTTCTTAACGTTATCTTGGCTTGATCTTGTAATGAACTTTCTAAATCTTCACATGATTGATGCCTTGAGGTCATGGCTCGACACGTGAGGGCAAAGATGGGGGCACAAGCCAACCCACTCAAGGCCCACAAGTTGATAAACTTGGGCCTATTTGGGTTCTGCCAGAGTTCATCTTCCTTGAAGCTTCCCTTCTAGTTTTTTTTAATAATGAACGGCTTCTATTAAATCAAGAACATCTTACATGCAGCAAGAGAACTTTGTCCTAGTGCACGGATTGCTGAGATTGTATTACAGGGCATGATTGCCTATGGTCAAGGTTTGAGCAAACAGAAAGAGGGAAATTACTAGAAAAGGTCCTTAGCTTGAGATGCTAGATTATGGGAAGTGATATTTTGACTTCTGCGAATTTTGTAGGCCTGATGTTGTACCTCGCTATTGTTGCTCTTGAACTCTATTAATAGAGGTTTTAGAGTCCAGTCTTGTAGTCCCGATGGAGAGTGACTTGACAGCATGTTAACAAGAAGTTTATTGTCACATATGTAATTGGCTGCTGTAAACGACTAGGCTAAATCGCAAACGTTCACCAGATTTCAGTCGGGCGAACGATCCGATAGCCGCTGCAATTTTCATTTCATTTTAGAAATAAACAAATCCCACCGCTTTCCCCATTCGGCAGGCGCTTTATTTTATTTTTGCACAAACCAATGTGCCGGTCTCGTTATCTTTTCACGCGCGTGCACATGAACCTATCGTTCTCTTTCTCTTGCGTATAACTTACACAAACTGAGTTACACAACATAACTTTAAAGGAATAAGTTAAGCGTGCTAAGTTATAAAACATTCTCTTTTGGTTTTATCAGCACTTTTCTTTTTGTTTCAGAAACTAATCATTCAGAAACAAGGAAAAGGGGTTTAAAAAAGGGTGGATGAGAAAAATAAAAGTAACTTTTACACCATAGACTACACAATAAAATCCCATGAGATGATACAAACTTCAATAACAGGTTACAAAATAGATTTGCATAGCTTGTACAACTATGATATTCAGCATTCTGTGTCTTCAATTGCAAGATCTGCAAAATATTTAATATTTAAAAAGCATAAATACAAAAAGAACAAAAGTTATCAACAAAGAAACACATAACCTAATAGCAAAAACTAACATGATAATCTAGCATAGGGTGATAAATATAAAACTAAGTACAGTAAGTTGATCATATATAACTCTATACAATAAGTTGATCAAATAAGTTAGGTTGCATGCACGTGAAAGGACATGTTAGGTACATAACTCTAAACAATAAGTTAATCAAATAAGTTAGGCTGTGTACCATAAGTTAATCAAATAAGTTAACTAGCATACGCATGAAAAGACAAATTAGGTACAACTTATACATATAGCTTATACACATGACTTCAACGTATACATTCAACGTGACAATGTGAAAGTACATAACTTATACTATATATAACTTACTACGTGACAAAGTTATATGCATAACTTTTATGTATAATATTTTGTGAACAAACTTATTAACATAATTTCATAGAAAGCTACAAAAATTATACAGAAAACTTTTATGTATAACTTGTTTATATAACTTGATGAATGACTTAGATACAAAGTTGGATGTATAAGTTATATTCAAGAACATAGATGTACAAATTAATATTATAACATATTAGTAGAAATATGAAAACTATGTACGAAAATAATTATGTAGTATAACTTATAAATATATAAAAAAAGAAAAAATGGTAGAAAAAACAAAAAGAAAGAAAAAGGAACGTGCGTGCAGGTGTAGCCATGCCACTGAATGAATCCAACCAGCAAAAAGTTATTCAATACAATTTATGAGCATAAATTATAAGTTATATGCCATAATTTAATACACATAAATTGCTACTGGAAAAATTCTTCTAAACATATGCAAGTGAGAACACACCGGTGCAGATGGAATTAAAAACAGATATATCGTTTAGAAGTTATAGCATTTTAAAATAAATATTTTCCTTTTTCAAAAAGTGACATCAGCAGCCAGTCCATGCGCGCGCTGTTCGCTGAACAGGAATAGGGTGAACACTCGCTCAAATGGATTTGGGTGTTGTAAATCTGTAATGTTCAGCATAGATATATGGTTTTAGCTGCCAAAGTAATAGCAGCTGCTTCTGCCATGATCGAGTACTTGATTGAACAGCAGTTATCCTCTATGGAGATTGGTTGGTCTGCACCTTTGTTTAGAATGAAAACGCCCAGTCCAGCAGGCCTTGAAGGGGTGTCGAGGTCATCAGGCCTGAGGGATGCATCTGAGTAACATCTCTTGCTTCTGGTTTGAGAATCGATTGATTTCCCTTTTGATCTTCTGTACCGTTTATGCGATGGTGATTGCTTTTTGTTTACCTGCAAGAAAATAATTGGTTGCTAATTGTACGTCAGCGTTAGTTTCATGGTGCAATTGTTGAATCTGTAATCGTTCCAGGCTTTTTAGAGGTACCAAAGAAAGGTGAAAATCTTTTGAATCAAATCAGGTGTAGCAAACTGCGAGGGTGGTATTTGGCCTTCAACAATCGAACACACAGGCTGTCCGGGTGTTCTAACAGTCTCCACGCTTGCCTAGCGATTTTGCCGCGAGGTTGATACAGTTCCTCAGGCAAATGCTTCCCAAACTTGGCAAGCGATTCTGCATGGACTAGAGCTGCTAAAAAAGGATTGATTTGGAGGATCGACAATGGCAAAAGCGTGAGAATATGGCGAGATCCGTGGATCCCCGGGGACTACACCTGCAGGGTCACGTCACTGAGGGGAAGAGGCCGTCTGCACTGGGTTTCGGAGTTGCTAGATGCTGAGGGGAGAGGCTTGGACCATAAACGTGACCTTTAATGCGGCAGATGTAGAGCTAACTGCCAAGATCAAGCTTCCAGAAAGAAGGACAGATGACGTTCTGGCCTGGCACCTTGAAAAATCCGGAATTTTCACTGTAAGAAGTGCCTATCGGCTGGGCATGAATCTTCAGAATCTGCAGTGCGCCACGGCCTCCAGTTCTAGGCCTGAGAGAACGAGCAGTTTGGAAGAAGCTTTGGTCTGCGAACGTGCCACCAAACTGGAGACGCGGAGGAGGAGCGGCGGGGCATGGACAGGGGCGTCGGCACTGTCACAGGGCTGCGCGCTTGGCGCTGCTGCTGCCGTGCTGCGGGAGTGGAGAGAGAGGAGTATGTTAGACCCACGGGACACGGGAGGAGGTGTTAGACCCACGGGAGAGCGGCTGGCTAGGCTACATGGTGTGCAACCCTGTCACCGAGTGGGTGGATGACGGTGCCCTCCTCTAGCTGAACTCCAACCCCACCAAAAAAAAGTTGTAGATGAGTGTGAAAAAAACATGCACACCTTTATCATCGTTGACTCGTCTGTCTCCTCACACTTTGACTTAGTGCATTTCTGACAAGATGGTGTGTTAGAAGGTGTGAAAAGGGTGCGCACTTACTCGTCTTGAACTATGTTGTGGAGTGACAGGTCAAGTGAATTAGGTGGTGTATGGCAAAAATGAGGAGGCTATGGAGCTATAGAAAAGCCTAGGTATGACAGTGCCTTTATCAGTGGTGTGCTGTTTTTTCTCGTCTACCTATCTTGGTACGAGGTGTATGAAATAGTTACAGTTGACTGTCAAGTGAAGAAATGCAGGGTTATCCACTAGCTAGATCAGCGTCCATTCCCTTAGGCTACTTTTATTTGTCAATTATAGGAGTGCCTTTATTATATCAGTAGTGATTTTAGCTCTCAATCTGGGTTCTCCAGCAGAAGAATGGGTTCTAGAGCACAGTGTAAGCTTTTCGCAGCTGTTTGAATGAATGGACTTTGAAGCTTGGTCTGCATACGATTTTGTCGGCCTTCATACATATCGCAATTTGATCTTCTCTGCTCAACGCTTGGACCGGTCACTGATATCATACGACATGGATAGCAGGGAAGTTTGTGTTCTGTGCACTCTATGGCACGGTTATCCTTATATTACACCGTATGTTCCTTCCTTCAAGTTGTTATGAAGCACTGAAATTGTTAGCTTGTGGGTACTCTTTGGATCTTCAGAAAGAATTAGATCTCCTAACTGCTAAGTATGAAGCAGCTGTCAACTTGGATAGATATATTGGAATGGGATCATGCTTTTTTTTGCCTGGATTGGATGTCTTTCTTATGATGCTTTGTCCAGTTACAATTAGCCAACTGATGCATCCATGTAAGCTAGCTTTATGTATGCTACTAGTTGTCTTAATGAACTCAGTTATCCAACTTATGATTTGCGGACGTGTTTGGTTCCCACCACTGGATACCACACCGAAGCTTAGGTGGCGCCACATAAAAAGTTATGTGCTTGGTTGGTGAAATAACTATGGCAACTCCAGCTTTTCACAGTTGATTTTGAGTGTGACGGCTAAAATCAACTCCTCACCTTAGGCGATGGCGGTGGCGTGCTCTGGCTAGCAACCAGCACGCCCTGCATCTTAATGACATCGGCACGGGCCCACGTACGCTTCAAGGCTGGCCTGGGCCAGCAAGCTTGTCATGGCGAGCCATCTCTGGCCAGCACATCTCTTGGTTGGGGACATGCTCTTCTGTTGGAACGAATGAGAGAGCTAGAATGTTATGAAGGCCGGTACGGTTTCAAATGGTTGCTGTCTAGTCCATAGCTCTTTACGGACATTTTATTATACTGTACTAGTTCTTTTGGTATATATAAAATAAACTCGTCAGTGCAAAGAGGGAAACACTACTACAGAATCGAGCATCACTACCGGTCTCATCAGTGCCGGATTTCGGCCAACCGGCAGTGATGACCCATCAGTGTCGGTTCTGGGCTTCAAAATTAGAAAATGATCGAGGGTGGACCAAAACCGGCGGTGAGTGGATGGTCACATATCATTGCCGGTTCTAGCCAAGAATCGATAGTGATTTGGTGCTATCACTATCGGTTCCAGCCAAGAACCGACGGTGATAAAATGTTAGTACAAAAAAGCTGGCGCCATCCTCTCCTCCCTCCTCTCTTCCATCCCGAGCACATAGGCGTGTGTTTGGCCCTCTTCCTTTATTGTTGCGGCTGTTCTTCACCACGAAGCTAGCTCTTGAATTTTAAATAATGGCTTGATCTTTTTGTTTGAAGATTAGTAACAAGCATCCACTCCTTTGATTTGGTTGCTTAATTAATGTTGTTTTGATGGCTACATTGATTGATTCTCATTCCAATTCTTTCTTCATTCTAGAGAGCACTTTCTAATTGGACTTTGTGCAAGGCATCCAAACAAATTGTGGAGAATCCATCATCCAAAAGGTTGATGTCTATGAACCCATTTAAATTCCTAGCTAATTGCATGGTCAAGATGATTGTTAGTATGTGATGCTATAATTAGTTCTTGATAGGAGTAGAGTAGATTCTTTTACAATTTTGATGAGCAAATTAATTCATGTGTCACCTACCAACACATTGTTTGGAGCCACAATGTTGCTCATGATCATGTCTCCAATTTTAGTTTTTTTTAATTAGTGTCTCCATTTTTATGTGGTATGGAGTAGAATAATTGTTCTTCATTATTGTGCAATAATTGTTTTTATGGGGCTATGATTTTTAATTTATGTGGTCAGGGCTACCAATTTTAATTTTTCAATAATTAGTGTAGAATAATTTTTTTCTAAAATTGGATGACTAAATTAAATAAGTGTAGAATAAATTGTACTTTCAAGCTACAATTGTTGTTCATGAAGCTCCACTTGTTATTAATTTCTCTGTAATTACTGTCTCAATATTTTTTGTACAGAGATAGATCGAGAGTGGATGCATCTGTCCCGAGCGGACAAGCGATACATGCTTGGCGTTAGCAAGTTTATCGCTGATGCCAAAGCCGATGCTGGGGATGGAAACCATGTCTTCTGCCCATGCAAATATTGCATGAATCAAAGAAAATGGGTCCAAACTAAGACTATACGAATGCACTTGCTTAACAGGGGGTTCATGCCAAACTATACGATATGGAGTATGCATGGGGAGGTTCGTGTGAATGATCTGCAGGAAAACAATGATGATGTGGCCATGCCTGATATAGCCCTCCACGATGCTGTCACTAACGAGGAAACCGGTGTCAACACATAATGGAGATTATATGGGCATTCCACTGCTTCTTAGCCCTCGTTCGTGACGGGGTCGGCATAGCCCTCATGTGGCATTCTACTGCTCCTTAACCCGCGTCCCGGTAGATGCCCGGGTCGTTTCGGAGACCGACTCAGGTGGCCCACTGGCCTCCCCTCGATGGAGATTCTGTGGGTATGACTCGAGGTTAGGATCGAACGAGAAGGTTGAGATGACCCTGTCTGCTTCGAAGCAGATTGGGTGAGGGCCGCTGGGGCTCATCTGTGTTTTCTCCCCTGGCTCTGTTTGACGCAAGGCTGCCTCGAGCCCTTCGCGGGCTGACCTTCAAACCCCGGTCGGTCGTTGCTCATGTTTGAATGAGGCAACTACCGCTTCGTGACGCAACACGGAGCGTTGTGATGCATTAATTGCATATGCGATGCTTCGGATGTATGGGATGAATGAATGACTGTATGAATGAACGTGCGAATGCGTGTATGAGAATGGATGAATGAATGATCATATATTAGAAAAATAGAGTAAGGGGATTGGTAGAGTTACCTTGTCGACTCAAGTGATAGGCTTGAGGAATTTTTATCGGATATGTCCGAATGGGATCCATGTTCGTCGTTCGTGACGGGGTCGACATGGCCCACATGGGGCGTCCCTCTGCTCCTTACCTATCTCTTGGCATTCGCCTGAGCCGTCCGATCGACTCAGGAAGTCCGTTGGTCTCTCCTTGGCGGAGATACTGTTGTTGGGCCCTTCTAGGTCCTACCTGGGAAGGCGGAGGACCACCTACGAGCGGTTGCGCCTTATTTCCCACACCCAGCGTGCGGTAGTGGTGGGCCATGCCTAGGCCACGTCCCGTCTAACCAGGCACCATCTCATCGGGCAGGGCGTATCCCATCGGTTAGGACGCGTCCCATCGCGTTCCTCATCTGCATTGAACAGGGGAAGAGAGAGGGTTTTTCTCCCCAACCCTTCGCCTTTCTCTAACTGCTGCGTCTCCTCCTTAAATAGGGGAAGGGAGAGGGTTTTCGTCCCGTTCCTTCGCCTATTCCTCAACTACCGCCTCTCCTCCTTCTTCCTTCTCGCCAAGAGCGTTCGTATGCCACGGCGGTTCCTAGGAGAAAAAGGGTAGAGCGAGAGAGAGGGGAACTCACAGATCTATTTGCGAGTCCGAAGTGAGATGTCGAGCTGGAGGCCATCCAATGTGGATGAGACGGTGCTGGCCGCCTTCGCCGAGAAAGGGCTGCTTCCGCCGAAGGAGGTGGCTCACTGGAGGACTCCTGCGGGGGAGGTGTTTCCGTGACCTCGGGCTGACGAGGTTGTCTCCTTCCTCGCCTTCCATGAGTGCAGGCTAGGATATCTCGCTCACTGGTTCCTACGCGGACTCCTTAATGAGTGGGGCCTAGAGCTGCAACACCTCAATCCGACTCGGGTGTTGCACGTCGTCGGCTTCGTGACCGTCTGCGAGGCCTTCTTCGGGATGGAGCCACACGTGGACTTCTTCCGACGGATCTTCACCGGGCAAGCCTTGTCGGAGGGGAAGCCGCCCAGGACTACGCCGGTTGGGGGCTTCGCCCTGTAGAAGAAGCCGAGTTCGTTGGGCTCCTACCCCACGTACACCCCCTATGACTCCAATCGGGGGTGGTATGGGGAGTGGTTCTATATCCAGAACCCGGCGGAGACGCAATTCCCGTAGTTCACCGGTAGAAGGCCGGAGAGGCGGGAGAGCTGGTCGTGGGGCCCCTCCAGCCGGCAGAATAAGCTGGGGATCATCGAGGTGGAGCTCTAGAAGCTGTTGCAGCACGACCTCGATGGGTTGCGGGTGTTCCCCACCTTCTTCCACCATCGGGTCGCCCCGCTGGCAGAAAGGACACGGCCGATGTGGCTCTACTCCGGTCGGTGGAGTTGGCGAAGGACGAAGCCTAGAGCCGACTCGACCGGGTGCTGCAACTGAAGGCCCGGGAGACCCTCGAAGGAAAGCCCAGACCTCTCCACATCGGGAAGCTGCCCAATTTGGTACGTTCTCCTCTCCTTATTCCGTGTCCCTTTCGATCTTGCTCTCCTGTAATTTGACTTCAAGTCATCCGTTTCGCAGGGACTCACCGGTTATAAATCCCGGTCGCATCTCCCGAAGGGGCCGGAGGGCATGGCTCGGCAAGCTACCCTGAAGGAGGCGGTGGTCGTGAAGAAGAAGAGAGCTGAGAAGGCTCGGAGGAAGCACAGGAAGGAGATGGAGATCGCCCGACGGGTGCGGGCCGGCGAGAATCGGAGTCACATGGAGCGGAGCTCGAGTCAGAGGACCCCACGGAGGTGGGTGGTGACGTGAGCTCTTCTGAGGATGAGGGTATCCTGAGCATCGTCGCGACTTTGGTGGAGCGTCGCGAGCCTACGGCTGCGTCCACCGGCGGTGGGCGGGAGGCTGAGAGGCGTGGTGACGTTCCCGTGCCAAGGAAGCGCGCCGTGAGCTCGGACGCCGTCGACGAGTGGGAGGCGAAGCGGACGCGGTCGCCGCACCCTTCGGAGGCATCGCCAGCCTTGCCCCCACCTACTCCGAGCGTGGTAGGGCAGGCCGGGTGGTCGGAGGAGCGGGCTCGCAACCCCGCGTCTTCGGGGTCGGCGTGTGTGCGCGACCCACAATGGGGGGACGCCCCGCCAGCTGCTTCGGTGGCCACGCCACGAGCCGGCGGTCGCGGCGACTCACGGGCCGATCGGGAGCTAGCCGGGTCGACTCCCCTCCCTCGGTTGAAGTGAGGGGGCGTGGCTCACGACCTGTGAGCGGCCCTCGTTTGGCGGGCCTATTGCCAGCGGGTCGGGGCTTCAGAGCCCTGCCGCTTACATTCTGGTATGCATTCTTTGTTTCGTTTCGATCTCATAGTTTGAGTTTTTTTAGCGCGACTGACCTATACTTTCTGATAGCGGCCAGATACTGACGGGACTGAGCATCGCCTCGCCTCCCATGTGGGAGGAGTGGAGGCCCATCCTATAGCAGGTCACGATAAGAGGCGGGGAGAGTAGGCTGGCGGTGATGCGGCCTTCCCCTCTGGGGGCTGCGCCCTCTCGACCGGTCATGGGCCCGACGGTGGCGGCAGCGGAGGTGATGGTGGCAATCCCGGTGGCGACGGTGAAGGTTGGGTCGGAGGTGACCCTTGCGACCCCTCCCCCAATAGTCATGGTGGAAGAGAGTAGGGAGACCGGGCTCCCTGCCTCGCCCGACGAAGGGACGCATGGCTCACCTTCCTGGTCGGAGTTGTCGGGGTCAGAAGGAGATGTGGCCAGACCAGAGGCAGAACAACCGCTGGCGGGCCATGAGGTCGAGGAGGTGGAGATGCCCTACCCCGGTGAGGTAGGCACCAGGGTGGAGCCACCGGCCATCCCACCATCGCAGGAGCTGGCGGTGGTTCGGTCGTCGGTTGGGTCTTCCAGCGGGTTGGGGGCGACCACCGACCTGGTGTGGCCCTGCCCCGGTGACCCGAGGAAGGTTTGGTTCATCCTTCGAGATAAGGAGGAGGTGTAGCTCTGGGACGTACTTGGGGGGAGAGGACTCATGATGGAGTCCGATCTCGCCCAAACCAGGGCGAGGCTGGAGGAGGCCTTGGAGCGGGTCAAGGTCGTCCATCAGGCGGTTACGGTCGACCTGCCCCACGTTGCATAGGTAAGTTTTCTGTGTTCGTTCCTTGACTCCTTGGTCTTTCGTTGGTTGCCTCAACAAGCTTGTTTCTCGTTTTGTAGGATCTGGAGGAGATGTCGAGCCACAAGTTCTGTTTCCTCCAGGAGGAGCACGCTCGGATGGAGCGGGAGGCTACGGCATCGTGGTAGGTCGCTGAGCTCGAGCGCCAGCTAGAGTCCACCCGCCATGAGTCCCAGGACCGAGCGGTCGAGGCGACGGAAGCGCGGGCGACAGAACTGCTCGCGGTGGAGCGGGCGACTGCCGCTGAGCGGGGGCTTGACGCGACTAAGGTCCACCAGGCGGAGACCGAGGTGGTGCTCCAGAAGTCTCTGGTAGAGACCGAGGTGGCACTCTAGGGGTTCCTGGAGGCTCTGCAGTCAGAGCGGAAGGCTCGGTCGGAGGTCGACCAGGAAATGCTCGCGCTCCGGGGCCAGGTGCTCGGAACGGAGGAGTCAAACACTCGGTTGCGCGAGCAGGTGACTCAGTAGGAGGAAGGACTCTCCATCCTTGAGAACACCCACCTCGGTATATACCTGTTCTGATTTTGGTTGATGTCTTGGTTTTTTTCTTTAACTTGCTTCTGAGCTTGTCATCCTTCTTCCAGAACTGGGTGGAAGGGTTGAGTCGCTGGAGCGGGACCTGGAGACGGCCAAGGCAATGATTGGTCAGAATGCAGAGACGTTGGACAAGTCCATTGAAGAGCGATGTGCTCTCGAGGGGGAGCTCGACCAGATCCGCAACGTTGCCTAGGTCGTCGTCTCGGAGGTGTTCGGGTCGGCGCCGAGCACCAGCACGCCCGCTATCCGACTAGCGGAGGTCCCCGATGAAGTTTGGGCACTTATCTCCGACGTGATGTTCTACGGGACATCGGGGGTGCTGACTTCGATGGCGACGCACCACCCGGACCTAGACTTCGCCGCCATCTACAGCGGGTATGCCAACGGCTAGAGCCCGGACGTCATCCATGCGCTCGGGGAAAGGCTTTTTCGACCAGCGACCTCAGGGCCACGTGATGTCCGCAGATTCTGACATGGACCTCAAGGAGGAGCTGCTTGCCTTGGTCGGTAGGGATGCACTTCATGAGTACACCCAACGGACTTTGTTTGTAGAGTTCGTTACTGATTGCGACGAATGTCTTGGCACGTCGAGCGATCCATCGCGCTTTAGTCCTTTCGGGTGGGAGAACCTCCTCGAGGAGGTAGGCGAGTAGCGATGCTCGCTAGTCGGCTTGATCGAGTGCTGCCATGGCGACGTCGACGGGCGTCGTCGTCATGGGGGCATCGGGGTTGGAGCCCTTGAGCGCCGGGTTGGCATCGGGGTGTGTTTGGATCAGACCTTCCAGGATGCGGGCAGACGGTTCATGAAGGTCATTGATGAAGACCCCGTCCAGAGACGGAACCCGCCTGGCAGCCAATTTTGTGAGAAAATCGGTGGCATCGTTGTCCTTTCGGGGGACATGGTGTAGCTCGATCCCCTAGAATTTGTCCTTGAGCTTGCGCATCTCCTGGCAGTATGCTATCATGAGGGGGCTTTTGCAAGAGGACTCCTTCATGACCTGGTCGACGACCAGCTCCGAGTCGCCGCGGACGTAGAGCCACGTACCGCCGAGCTCGATGGCAATACACAGTCCGTTGATGAGGGCCTTATATTCCGCGGCGTTGTTTGAGGTTAAAAAGTGGAGACAGATTACGTAGCGAAGCCTACTCCCATCCGGGGAGGTCAGAACCACTCTAGCCCCTGAGCCGGGTGCCATTATGGACCCATCAAAGTACATCATCTAGTACTCGTGGGTGACGTCTGGGGTAGGGAGCTGGACCTCTGTCCATTCGGCAACAAAGTCCGTGAGAGTCTGAGACTTAATAGCGGTACGGGGGATATAAATGATGTCGTGGCCCATTAGCTCGAGTGTCCACTTGGAGATTCGTCCCGCGGCGTCGCGGTTGCGGATGATGTCTCCGAGCGGGTATGAAGTGACGACCGAGACTTCGTGGTCGGTGAAGTAGTGCAGGAGCTTCCGGGTCGCCATCAGCACAACGTATATGAGTTTTTGCACTTAGGGGTACCGAATCTTGGGGTCGGTGAGTACCTCCTCGACGAAGTATACGGGTCATTGGACCTTAAGGTGGTGTCCCGGCTCCTCCCTTTCGACAACTAGGGCAGCGCTCACCACGTGGTTGCTTGCCGCGACGTAGAGGAGGAGGGGTTCTCCCCGTTTGGGAGTGACGAGGATTGGGGATGACGTTAGTGACGCTTTGAGGCTTTTCAAAGCTTGTTGTGCTTCCTCAGTCCAGACAAAAGCGTCCGTCTTTTTAAGAAGCTTGTGGAGAGACATCCCCCATTCGCCAAGCTGGGAGATGAATCGGCTCAGGGCAGCCAAACAGCCGGTGAGCCTCTGTACGCCCTTAACATTGCGTATAGGGCCCATGTTGGAGATGGCCATGATTTTTTTGGGGTTAGCGTCGATGCCGCGTTCGGACACGATGTACCTAAGCAGCTTTCCCTTTGAAACCCCAAAAACACATTTTTTGAGATTCAATTTGATGTTGAACCTTCGGAGGTTTGTGAATGTTGCGGCCAAGTTTGCGATCAGGTCGCAAGCTCGAGCTGTTTTGACCACTATGTCATCAACATAGACGGCGATTGTTGGTTTTGGCCGCTCGACTTGGTCAGGCTGATTGAGCGGGTCGATTTGATTGGTGAAACATTGCTGCATGCACCGTTGATAGGTGGCGCCAGCGTTCTTCAGGCCGAAAGGCATTGTTACGTAACAGTACGAACCATACGGAGTGATGAACGAAGTCGCGAGCTGGTCGAACTCTTTCATTGCGATCTGGTGATAGCCTGAGTAGTCATCCAGAAATGAGAGGATTTCGCATCCTGAGGTGGAGTCGACTATCTGGTCTATGCGTGATAAAGAAAAATAGTCCTTCGGACACACCTTGTTGAGGACAGTTTAATTAACGCACATTCTCTATTTTTCGGTCTTCTTTTTAACAAGAACAGGATTGGCGAGCCAGTCGGAGTGGTATACCTCTTTGATGAATCTAGCTGCCAGGAGTTTGGTGACCTCCTCGCCTATGGCCCTGTGCCTCTCGTCGTCAAAGTGACGCAGGCGTTGCTTGGCAGGCTTCGAGCCCGGGACGAGGCGTAGTGCGTGCTCGGCGACCTCCCGCGGTATGCCTGACATGTCGGAAGGCTTTCATGCGAAGACATCACGATTGACGCGTAGAAAGTCGGCGAGCTCGCATTCCTATTTGGCCTAGAGCTGGGTCCCGATCCGCACCGTCTTGGTAGGGTCAGTGGGGTCAATTCCCACCACCTTAGTTTTCTCGAGTGGGCGGAAGGCAGTCGAGGAGGTTGGCTTGTTGCAGTCCGGGACTGCTGGGGTCGACAACTTCCCGAGCCGCGGGAGCTCGGACGAGTTGATGACGGCAGTGGCGAGCTCGTAATGCTCGCGGTCGCACGTGTAGGCGTGCGAAAAGGTGCTACCCACAGTGATGACGCCGTTCGGTCCCGACATCTTCAACTTCAGGTAGGTGTAGTTGGGGACCGCCATGAACTTGGCGTAGCATGGCCGTCCCAAAATGGCGTGGTAAGACCCTAGGAAGTCCACCATCTCGAAGGTAAGTACCTCCGAGCGGAAGTTGGCTCGATTGTCAAACGTGACGGGCAGGTCGATCTGCCCGAGCGGGTACGCCTGCGTCCTCAGGATCACACCGTGGAAGGGAGAGCTCGCCGGGCGGAGCTCCGACAGGGGGATGCGCATGGCGTCGAGGGTGTCAACGTAGAGGACGTTGAGGCCACTGCCTCCGTCCATTAGCATCTTGGGGAGGCGCTTCTTGTGGATGATAAGGATGGTCCCTCTGATCAAAAGTGATTGGAGATTCTGACCAGCGAAGGAAAGTGGGGATGGGCGTCTCGGCGATGCATGCCTCTCTGTAGCGCACTTTATGCTGGCGCTTAGAGTAGATGGCATCGAATCCGCCGAAGATCCTGATGCATTTCGGGGTCGGTTCGCGGTTGCAGCGGCGTCATCGGCTAACGTCGCATTCCTTTCACCTTCAGCATTTTAATTTGCTTGCAGTGCCTTGCTCAATTAGATAGGAGTATACTCCTATATAATAAGCCGCGACTCCGTTGTGTTTGACGAGCGAGCTGGCTGCGTGGCGACCAGAGTCATTGATTTCTTTTTATAGCTAGGAAAAAAAAGGAGGTGCCCTGAACAAGCAAGCAAAGCAATCATGTTGGTGTTGCGCACGCAAGCACGGCTCTCCGATGTCCGTCCTATGTCGCTGTCGTCCTTGGTGTGTGCTCACATCCTGGTGATAAGCTATAGCCATTTAGCCATTGTTAATCTCCTCCTCCCAGTTGGACACTCTCGGCAAGAAACTGCATGCATGCATTGACCGGATAGTGTCTTTATACACCCACATATACAAGACGATACGCTGCAAGAACGTGGGGATGATAGCTACTGAGCAGAGAAACAGATAACTTATACTATAGCTCGTTTGTTTGGTTTTTGGCTTGCAAGATTTTTCATCCGGCGGCCATGGCTGTCAATTCGATCTCCGCCCGCCACGTTTGCCGGCTCCGATGAAGATGAAAGGAACCGGCCGAAATGGCTTTCGGGGTCTGCGTCACCGTCTCGCTGACCTGTGCGACGTACGTACTGTGCACTCTTCTTGCACCCGAGGCACGCCACCACATCATGTGCGGATATATATGGGCTACCAAAGAAGGCGGCCCGTTTTTCTAACTCTTTTTCTTGGGTCCCCCTTGCATCACCATTGAACGTATAATACGATTCGAACGTATACACACTAGCTACTCGCTCGGTTCTTCATTTCATTTTTGCCCCTCTCTCTCTCTCCTCTTGTGTCGTAGGCGAAACATAATTAAAAAAAAGCTTCAGATTAAGGGTCTGTTCGCTTGTCTGAATTCTAGAGGAATCTGGATGGTTCGGAGGAATGCTGAAGGAATTTGTGAGAGAAAAATACTGTTTTGAATGAAAAAATAAACGGATCAAGCCGGATTTAAGGGGACGCGAACAGGACATAAGGCAGAGGGGGGCGCCACGATGCGCACTTTTAATTAATTAAATTACAGCCAAGATTATCCCACGTTGTGCACATAATATGCTTGTCTTGTGATATTAGTTATCATTATCCACAGAGCTGTGGGCAAGGGGCAAGGGATGGCCTCGGACATTATGATGAGTTGTTTACCGTACAAAAACGCAATCCCTTGCCTCATCGGATTTAGATATTAAAATAAAAATATTTTGGCTCCGCTTGGAGTGGAGTGGCACCAAATGGAGTGCAACGCGGCGTGCCACGTGGCCACGGCCATTCTCCGTACTCGATCTCGTGATCTCGTCCCTCGCCCACGCGGCCACGCCCACGCCCACGCCGTCCTTGCCTCTGGTAGGTCGGCTCCGAGGGAAGTAGGAGAAGTTCCCTCTTTGGCTCTTTTCTACCGTCTCCCCGTCTCCGTCGTCTCGTGGTGCCGTGCGCTTCCGAGACAGCTCAACTCCACTCGTGTTCCTCCACCACCAGCGCCGTCACCACCACGTCGGCGTCGCCATCCATCGTCCTCGTCGGAGCCCAGGCCAGCTGAGAGCTGACTCCCCTCCCTGAAAGGCTGGAACCCTCCAAAAAAAAGGGTGCGGATAGCGTGTCCAAATTGAAATCGAGCAGGAGTTCGTGCGCCCCCGTTTTCCCTCCGCCTCTCTATTTAAGCTAACCTCCGGATAAACTCCGCCAGCGCAGAGGCCGCCTCATCCGTCTCCATTCCGCCCGCCACCTCACTCGCTTACCTCCTCCGCCGGTGCCCGTGCGCCATCTCCACTCCAGCTCGCTCTTCATTCCGCCGGGACCACGTCGATCGAAGTGCCAGGTACGGCACTGCCGCCTGCTTTCTCTCCGGCCGGCGTCCCGCATGGCCGCATCGCCGGTTAATCTACCAGTTTGTTTCGTCGTTGATTTGCTTTGGAGGATCGCGTCGCACGGGCGTACGCGACCTCCTGCGCGGGGGGATTTGATTCGTGGCGGGGTTTTCCAGGCGGTTCGGGTTAATTTGCGGCTCCAACGGCGAGGTCCGCCGATCAGTGCGGTTAATTTGGGGGCGCCGGGCGCGGCTGCTGGCAGCTGGCGAGCGATCGGTCGGTGGGCGTTGGGGATCGTCGGCGACGCCGCCGTACACGTGCTTTCGCTCCAGACCTCCAGAGGACAAGGAGGGAGGGGGCCCAGCCTGTACTGATGATACTATGATAGGCAGTTGGGCTGTGAACAACCGGACGAACTAGTGTGGGCGCTGAGATAGCGGCAGGCAGCCCGTGACGAGGTGGTGATACTACGGACGGAACGGACAGTGTGAGCGCGATGCGTCCGTGACTTGGCTTGCCTACGTGGTTCAGCTTCTGGCTGCTGCTGACTAGACTAGAGTGATCGTTGCGCGGTACAAGCCGTGCAAGGACCATTTTCTAGTACAAGAGAAAAGGAAGCGGACATGTGCAACCATCTTATACCAGCAGTACGTAGTAAGGGGGTGTTTAGTTGGGAAGGTAAAAATGATGGGATGTGTTAGAAGGATGTCGGGAGGAAGTTTTGATACTAATAAAAAAACAAATTACAGAATCCATCATAAAACTACGAGATGAATCTAATAATACTAATTAATCGGCCATTCAGCATATGTGGGTTCTGTAGCATTTAAGGCTTTTTATGGACTAATTAGGCTTAAAAGATTCGTCTCGCGATTTTGCCGAGAACTATGCAATTAGTTTTATTTATTTTAATTCTGTGTCATGTCTTGAATTTGTGACACTTTTAGGGTGAAAATTTTACATCTGCCGGGGCCTAAAGTCATATGCTACACTTTACCGTCTCTTTGTCCGTTAGTAAACAGGGATTTGGAACCTTTCATTGCTATCACTACTACTACCGTCTCTTTGTCCGATTTTAGTAACCTTGATTAAATAAACGATCTTTCATTGCTGGAGTTTGGACTGATTCATTCGTATCGTAGGATGCTGCACTCTCTGTGACAGCTACTTGGTTGGATTACTAGCTTATTTTGTTTCTTTGCCAGCCAGCGCCCCGCAACTATGGAGTAGAATGAGCGAAGTTCAACTAATAATTTGTTGTCGTAGCAGATTGCCATGCCGTCTTTGAACTGTATTCCCCTGACAACATCTGGCTAATGATTTTGAAATCTGTAACGACCTGACTGTGTAAACTCACTTCATTTCCAGGAGTTGTGGATTTCATGTCCGTGGTCGTGGCACCTTAATTGGACTCCGATATGGGTTCTGCTGCTACTGAGGTGTGTAATCTGACCCTTTTGTTGTCACAAACCATGCGGTGTTTTGATAACCTTGTTCTTTAACATGAAGGTTAATTATTTTTAAAAAAAAGGAAGGTTAATTATGTTGATTACATTTCCACTCACAGGGCAATGACACCTTGCTGGGCAATGGAGTTGTTGGGATTCTTGCTGAGACTTGTAACATGTGGGAAAGGAGGGCACCATTAACTCCTTCCCATTGTGCTCGCCTTCTGCTCGGAGGAGGGATGAACGGGGCTCGAGTAAACCGGATTATTGTGCAGCCAAGCACGAAGAGGATACATCATGACGCTCAGTATGAGGATGTAGGATGCGAGATTTCAGAAGACCTGTCAGAGTGCGGTCTTATTATAGGCATCAAACAACCAAAGGTCATATTTCTCATTAAGCTAGATACTCTATTGGACAGTGCTCTGTACCAGTATCATCATGGTTCTGAAACGCTTGGAGGTGTCTTCACTTGAGCAGTTGCAGATGATTCTTCCAGATAGAGCGTACACTTTCTTTTCACACACTCACAAGGCCCAAAAAGAGAATATGCCACTGTTAGATAAGGTATTAAACATAAGCTTGTACCTTCATCATTTCAGTCAACTGCCATTATCATTTCTGTAGAATATTAAAATGTTGACTAACGTTCTCAGATCCTTGAAGAAAGGGTGTCCTTGTTTGATTATGAGCTAATTGTTGGAGATGATGGGAAAAGGTCGCTAGCATTTGGGAAGTTTGCTGGTAGAGCTGGCCTGATAGATTTCTTACATGGTCTCGGACAGCGTAAGTACGATGACCAACACTAATAATCAGCTCATGCAATTACTTGATGATATTATGCCTTTGATACTTGGATTTTCCATCTGGGTTTATTATAGGAACTAGTTAATTTGCTCACTGCAACTTACAAGTAATTGTTTACAATGATTTAAAATGAATTCAACTGCTGATTCATAGTACAATCTATGACTGGAGATGTCTCTGTTTGGTGTTGTATGTCATTCAAGTGGCCTAAGGTTTTCCCTTACAATTTCAGGATATTTGAGCCTTGGATACTCGACTCCATTTCTCTCTCTGGGACAATCTCATATGTATCCTTCGCTCGCTGCAGCCAAGGCTGCAGTCATTGCTGTTGCTGAAGAGATAGCAACATTCGGACTTCCATCCGGAATTTGTCCGATAGTGTTTGTATTCACTGGAGTTGGAAATGGTAATTGTGCTGTCAACATATTTCCATTTATTGATTTTTGTAATAGGAAGCCTTGCGCGCTTTGCCTCTTTAGGAGTTGAGTCCTTTAACATTGGGTGATTTCATGATCTTAATGGTTTCAGGGCATAAAACATTTCTTCTACTGCACATGTGGTGTTATGATCACTCCTGTTCCATCTCTATTTTTGGGCCATTGCACAAATACTATGTCGTTTACAGAATTTTGCTGGTGTATATGCCTGTCGTTTTAGTGCAAGCTCAAAGAAAATACATCTTACTCTTTCCTTTCAAGGCCAAAATGACCTTAACTCATTGACATTTCCTTGAATTATTGTGGTTAAATATGATTTGTGAAACTAAATATCTTAAGCCTGCTGGCACTAGAGGGGATATTGATAGCATTACATCGACCAAAAAGTTATATAGATATACATGCTTTCTAAAGGAAATGGAAAAAACTAGACCTTAGGGTACTACGTCTCAATTTTTACTACCTTAGTGATGTGGTTTTATCTGAAAAAACTTACACTTGACATATATAACTTCAACGTGACAGTCTCTCAGGGCGCGCAGGAGATATTCAAGTTATTGCCCCATACCTTTGTTGATGCTGAGAAACTTCCTGAAATTTCTCAGGTATTATACTTTTACTCATTCTCTTGCATTAAATCATAAGTTCAACTAAACTAGTTTAACTAACAATTTCTTATGTAATATCTCTTCCCTAAATGAAATTCATCAAATTTCTACCTCCTTTTTCTGTATCCAGCAGGATTAGCTATTGTTACTTGATTTAATTTGTAAGCATGCTTCTTAACAAACCTAGTTATACTCTAACTCTGTTTTTAATGTTACAGCCCAGGAATCTGTCTAAACAATCTCAGTCGACCAAGAGAGCATTTCAACTATATGGTTGTGTTGTGACTCTAGAGACATGGTTTCCCACAAAGATCCCACCAGACAATTTGACAAAGTAATGCACGTCTCTTCAACCATAAGTGGATTTTTAGTTTCTCCTTGATGGTCAGTTATAACAACATTTTGTTATATTCCAGAGATGTATTCTACCACATACCCACATTTTAATTTCATCATGACCTGATACAATCTTCTCATTATACTGGTTGTGCATCAGGAGCCTTTGTGCCTATCTTTTTTTTTTTTTTTTGGTTATAATGACCATGTCCTAATGTACTTCATCTTCTTATACATATATATATATTAAATATATTTTTAAGTAAATTGCATCCATATTTGTCAGTTATTTTTCTAATTTGACAAGTACCTCATTAGCTTTTCAATGGCCTCAGTGCCTCACTCAAAAATCTTAAATTTGTGTAATCTGCAGGCTGACTATTATGCTCATCCAGAACACTACGCCCCTGTTTTTCATGAAAAGATTGTTCCATATGCATCTGTCATCGGTATGGTCTTGGATGAGTGCTTTTATCATAAATTGTTCCATTGTACTCTTTGAACCAACTAGAACGTGTTTTTATCAACTTTGAACATGTGAGACCAGTCATATATGGGTATTACCTTGTTTTGACGCAATCTTTAATACAGCTCAGGCACATAATTCTTTCTGTTTCCGTTAATGTTAATACTCTTAAGAAAGTACAGTATTACTAACTATTATTTTGTATAGCATAGAACAGTTTTAGGGTAAAAACTAGCTCTGTCCATGATAAGATCGCTTTGCGGCTTTTGTTATATAAAGATGGTGGGATTTAGTAAATATCTGCTACATTGTAATAAATTTCTGGAGTAGACATATTTGTCCACACTCTATAATTTGTGTCTTCATGGTTTCTGCAGTAAACTGTATGTATTGGGAGAAGAGGTTTCCACCATTACTGAGTATGGATCAGTTACAGCAACTGATGGAAACTGGTTGTCCTTTGGTTGGCGTCTGTGACATAACTTGTGATATTGGAGGTTCCATTGAATTTGTCAACAAGAGTACATCAATAGAGAGGCCTTTCTTCCGGTAATGCATTCCTCCATTTTTCCATTTTTAAATTTAAAACTGGAAAAACTATAATAACCCATGAGTAGCATCACAGTATCCTAAAGTGTGTTGGCATTACTTACATCCCTAATTCTTTCGAATATACGTTGTGGATGCACAATTTGCTTAAATCTTCTGTCCTTGCCTAGTATTGTAGTTCAGTGGAACATTCTCTGATATTTACAGCACCCTAGATTCTTGGTGGCTGCTTCCTCAATCATCACAGTTACTGTTTAATAGTTTCTTCCTATAGTTATGATTCTGACTAATTACGGGATACACAACCGTAGGTATGATCCTTCTAATAATAATTCATACCATGATGATATGGAAGGTGCCGGAGTGATCTGCTTGGCTGTTGACATTCTCCCTACAGAGTTCTCTAAAGAGGTACTCCCTCCATTCTCTTTTTTAGGCACCTGAGCATTTTTGTTAAAAAACTTATTTATAAGGCGCTGCAAGGTACCGAGGCGTACGTATTAACTTGTGTTTCACGGCACTCGAAGCGACCAAGCATGCTTTGCATCGGATTGGTCAGAGCTAGTTGTATCACACATGCATGCATCTAAATTTGGAAGTTAATCCATCCAATTTGAGCGACATGGCATGCAAAATGGACACGTGTGTGGCACCCAATGCTAGATTAATTCTTGTATGTGTACTGCGCTGGCATCTTGGTATCTGTAGTAGTGCTCGTTGTACCAAAAAAACACAATGGAGGGAGTAACAGATTTCTTACTACAACAAAGATGCTATTTTGTATAGGCATCAGCTCGCTGCATTGATCTTACTGATTTTTTCTCGAACATTGATCTTACCGTTGTCCCATTGTATTTGAACCATGTAGGCCTCCCAACATTTCGGAAACATATTATCTAAACTTGTTCCTAGTTTGGCCTCAGTAAAGCAACCGGCAGAACTTCCTTCCTACTTGAGAAGAGCTTGCATTGCACATGCTGGCAGATTAACTCCGTTGTATGAATATATCCCAAGAATGAGAAACACTATGATGTAAGCTTCAAATACTTCTATTCTTCACCGTTGTATTCCTCTCAGATAGTTCCGTTGTACGATGTGATCCATAAAGTTGCAAACCAGTTAAATAGATATTCTTGTTAAAATACGTGGTTTATTTTAGCATTTTGTACTATGCTTGTTACTCTACAATATGGGGAGTAGCATTTTGTTAAACAACCCTACAAATTGTATTCCTTCAAAGCTTCAGTTCACGGACTTCTTTACCATGGCATAGCTATGCTTGTATCCAACTCACAGTTTTTATTTATGCTGAGTTTAAAGGGGGGTAGAGTATACTTATGCTGTGGAATTAGTCTATTGTATAGGATCCTACTTTGAATACATCCCTTGCATTCCTCTGCACAGTGTTGCCCCATTGGGCATGGTAATGGATGTGTTTCTGAACTTATATATTTCTACTTGTAAACCAGAACACTTCAAGTTTTGTAGAGGACTAAGTGGCCTAGTTTTTACTCTGCTTTGTTCTAACTAGTATTTTTACTGGTTCTCTTTAATAAATGGACAAGGAATCTATGATTCATGTGTCTTTTGTTATCAATAATTTGAACACCATCCTATTCCTGTTTCTTTAATTTTTTTGTTCAGAATCTTCTCTATGTAGTGGTTGTTCATGTTGTATAAATTGTTTTTTGGCATTTTCCCTAGCATCACATAACCATAGTTTTCTCGTTATGGCACTTTGTGTGCTTACCAGTATTTACCAATCGCCACTTTTTAATGGTCATTAATGTTGTTATCAAAGTTATATTCTATTTCTTGCAGAGATTTGGCCCCCACAAAAACAAATCCATTGCCTGACAAGAAGTACAGCACCCTGGTTAGCAAATAGTATTTTCCTAGTACTCCAGTGCATTCATGCTTTGTATTTGATCAATACAGAATTACTTAGGCTTTTTGTCTTTAAAACTGTTGATTATATGAAACAGGTATCTCTCAGTGGGCACCTATTTGATAAGTTCCTTATAAATGAAGCTTTGGACATCATTGAGACAGCTGGAGGTTCATTTCACTTGGTTAGATGTGAAGTTGGACAAAGCATGGATGATATGTCGTACTCAGAGCTTGAAGTAAGCATTTAACTTCATACTGAACCTCAAATTAGTTAGCATGGAAATCTTCTCTGGAAAAAGTATTAGGATAAATCTTTTTAAAGAAGAATAGTTCCTACTTTCTTTTTAAAGAACAAATCTTCTGCTGGTCAACACAACCATAATTTGTTTTGTTTCTGAAACATATGATACACACCTTTTTGCAGGTAGGAGCAGATGATACTGCCACATTGGATAAAATTATTGATTCCTTGACTTCTCTAGCTAATGAACATGGTGGAGATCACAATGCCGGGAAACAAACTGAATTAGCTCTGAAGATAGGAAAAGTCAATGAGTGTGAAACTGGTGACACAGTTGATAAAGGAGGGCCAAAGGTTTTAATTCTTGGAGCTGGAAGAGTTTGTCGACCAGCTGCTGAGTTTCTAGCATCTTACCCAGACATATGTACCTATGGTGTTGATGACCATAACGCAGATCAAATTCATGTTATTGTGGCATCTTTGTATCAAAAAGATGCAGAAGAGGTTATTCTTGCAATGATGCATTCCCCATCTCTTGACAATTTCTCTGTACTGTTTGGTTGCTTGCATGATTTGCTATTAACATGCTTTATGGACATCAATGAGCAATACCAAATTAAAAATAGTGTATTTGGTCGTCTTGTATACAATATTTGTGGAATTTAACCTTTTATCTTCTCATGTCTCTGTATCTGTACATGCAGACAGTTGATGGTATTGAAAATACAACTGCTACCCAGCTTGATGTTTCTGATATTGGAAGCCTTTCAGATCTTGTTTCTCAGGTAAGTTTCATCCTGATACTTAATATGAGTGGATCCCCATTATTTTTTAAACCAACTTCATTCACGCTTAGGCAATAGCTCCAATGTGGTTCAGGATGTTGATTTGTGCTTTCTTTCTGGGAAAATATTTTAAATTGTACCCCTGAATTTGTTAATTACAGTACTAACTTGCCAGAAGATTAATGACGCGAGCTCCTCTTGCAGGTTGAGGTTGTAATTAGCTTGCTGCCTACTAGTTTTCATGCTGCCATTGCAAGAGTATGCATAGAGGTAGTCTTCTTATGTTCGTGGTGATTTATAAAATCCTTGGAGCTCTGTTGAAGCATTAAACCATTATTGATGTGATATTTATTGTGAGGGACTTTGACTGACAAATTCATCTATTACAGCTCAAGAAGCACATGGTAACGGCAAGCTATGTTGATGAATCCATGTCAAACTTGAGCCAAGCTGCCAAAGGTGCAGGTGTAATTATACTTTGTGAAATGGGCCTAGATCCTGGCATAGGTACTTCCTCAATGTAATGGTCACTCGTGTACATTTTAATGAAATGCTTATGCAAAACATATTAATGGAAGTATTAGGGAAAGCAGTGTATAGTGAGAGAAAGTGCTCTTTCATCATAGGTTAATTTTCCTGTAGAAACAAGTTTAAGTATATTGATTTATGTTATGCAGATCACTTGATGTCAATGAAGATGATTGATGAAGCTCGTGCTCGAAAGGGAAAAATAAAGGCATTTACATCTTACTGTGGAGGATTGCCATCTCCAGCTGCAGCAAACAACCCACTTGCCTATAAATTCAGGTAGATGTATCCATGTTCTAAGTAATTCAGTTATCAGTAGTAGTACAATGAGGTTTCTACATCCAGATATTCTTAACAATAATATTTCACGTGGCATCCATTCAAAAAATATTTCACGACTGGTTCAAAAAAAAATATATTTCACGTGGCAAATTTTTTGAAATGCTAATAGTTATATTCCTCCTTTTCAGTTGGAACCCAACTGGTGCCCTCCGGGCAGGGAAAAATCCTGCTGTCTACAAATTTCTTGGAGAGAGAATCCATGTAGATGGTAAGTCTGTTACAATTTATTTCTCCTGACGTGCTACACTAAATAAGGAGCAAATGCTTGCTCGCCTGTTCCCCTTTTTTTCAAAAATGATGGCAGTAGCTTTACATAATCATTGAAGAGAGAAGTAGATGCTACAAATTACAACATACATCTCATATAAACACACTGTGTAGGCTTTGGGACTTGGCTGGGTTCAGGCACCTGCGTAGACTTCTTCCAATGGTCACAAATGCTTTCGTTTCATAGTCCTACTTTCTAACTGTTTCTTGCATTTTTTATAGTGGTAATCCCGGGATTACCACTAAAGCTTGTATTTTCACAAAAACTCTACTTCCTCTTGATGAAATCCGTACCTCATGGTACGGTCGAGAAAAAAATGTAAACACACTGATAGGAATAGTACCAATTCAAGAGGTGGGACGCTAATGTATCAAGGACCAAACTTATACGCTATCCATGTATTAGTTTTCTGTCCACAAATAAACAAACTGTGGAGTTACGGAGCACTTGGATCTATTTCATATCCTGTAATCTAATAATCTGTTGAAACAATGGATTACTCCATACAGCTCTTGAGTGATTTACTTACCTCTTCAATAGGTCATAACTTGTTTGAATCAGCAAAGAGGCTCAGACTACCAGAGCTTCCAGCTTTTGCTCTGGAACACTTGCCAAATCGGAATTCCTTGATATATGGAGACCTTTATGGTATCTCCAAAGAAGCATCTACCATATACAGGGCTACTCTTCGTTACGAAGGTAAGCATCTGCATACCTTTTGCTTCAGTGAGGCATTGCTTTGCATTGCAAGTCTGATTTCCATTCACCATTTTGCTGCACATGTGCAGGTTTTAGTGAGATAATGGCAACCCTGTCGAAAATTGGGTTCTTTGATGCTGCAAATCATCCACTGCTGCAAGATACTAATCGTCCAACATATAAGGGTTTCCTTGATGAACTACTTAATAATATCTCCACAACTAACACAGACTTAGATATTGAAGCCTCTGGTGGATATGATGATGAGATGATTGCCAGACTATCGAAGCTCGTGTGTTGCAGAGATAAGGAAATAGCTGCTAAGACAGTCAAAACCATCAAGTTAGTCCTGATCCCGTGCTACAAAATTCACATCTTTTATGAACTGTTGTAGTGCAATATAAATAATGCCATCAAGTTAATATGTTAAAGAATCCCCAGGCAAAAAATGATTTAGGGATAATAGAAACAGGAAACATGAATGCTGTAGTTGTATTTTATTTTAGAACTGACAAAACACAATCATACACGAGCAGGTTCTTGGGACTACATGAGGAGACTCAAATTCCTAAGGGTTGTTCAAGTGCATTTGATGTGATCTGCCAACGAATGGAACAGAGGATGGCCTATGGCCACAATGAGCAAGTGAGGCTTAATACTATCTTACCACCTGTCATATGTCTCATGTGTTGCATGTAGCTGTTAAAATATCTGTAGTACAGATCTTTCTTTCTAAAATCATAAGAGATTCAACCTTATATTTATATTATCATAAAAAGAAGTCAAGAAGGTAATAGAAAAGTGGCAATAATCTCAAGCTTACTAATTTATTGTTTGTAGTTGCCTTAATCAGTTCAGTTGTATAAATTTGACAGGGACAAAACTCAGATACGAAAATGCACTTTTGATTCCTAGCAGATTTGCAGTAGATTGCCAGTTTAATGATTAATGCGAATCCAAACTTCTTTACTCTGGTCTACCACCATATTTCGTACTGTTTTTACTTCATGTTAAAAAAAATGGATTAAATCGAATCAATAGCCTTCCTCGGATAACCATTGCTGAGACACAGCTCCTGCAAATTCAGGACATGGTACTGCTCCACCACGAAGTCGAGGTGGAATACCCAGACGGGCAACCCACCGAAAAGCACCAAGCGACGCTACTGGAGTTCGGGAAGGTTGAAAATGGCAGATCCACCACTGCCATGGCCCTGACCGTTGGTGTTCCAGCAGCAGTAGGGGCCCTGGTAGTAAACCTAACCACAATTATACTTGCATAACAGTAAGGATAAAAGCCAAAAAGGAAAATGGAAAATAATGTATGTTCATTTGCTCTCGAACCATGTTATATTGCAGCTATTGCTACAGAATAAGGTCCAGACAAAAGGAGTGATCAGGCCTCTGCAACCGGAGATCTACATTCCAGGTGTGCTATAGTTTTCATGCCTGTCCTTGTGGAACACGCGCAACTGTACTGACTCAGTGTATTTGCATGTGTGAAGCATTGGAGATCTTGGAGTCGTCAGGCATCAAGCTGATTGAGAGAGTGGAGATTTGAAAGTTCCAAGTCACTGTCCGTTCGGATCAACTTGCTGTGGCTGTGCTGCGCTGCAGCCTTAGCAGCTCTCAGCTGGTCATCAAATGTGAAGAAAGTTGCAGCAGCTACAGTGAAACGGCTGCAAAAGTAGCTACAGCGAAACGGCTGCAATGTATGATAGAGTACATATATCTTTTGCACATAGTATATGACCTGTCGTAAGAGACGGCAGAGAAACCTCTGTATATATGACTTCTCAAATAATGCCCGGCAAAGAAACCTCTGTATATAAGACCTATCAAATAACGCCGATCAGTTGGCTTGGCTCTTTTGAGGGGCTTATAATGAGGCCGACCATGGCACCACACTATTGCCCGTCAGACTGACCACATCAGACTCGCAGGATGCACCACCCTGCCAATATATGGTATGACTGTAGAAGTTTTACGATGCACAGAAGCAACCAGCAAAGCATAATCCAGATGAGACGTCAGAGCAACAACCACCTGCGTTGCCTGAGGTTTACATTGCGTCAGTTCTCCGAATGAACTTTGCGTTATGTGCACATCATCAGTCATAAACACAAGCAACATGAATCACCGAGCAGAGAACCTTGTCTTAAAAACATGTGGTACAGGTTAGTCACTGGGGATCCAATTTGCTAAACAAACAACAATCTTTGCATAGAACCTCATGACGATACAATCATCAAAAAGATCCAGAGTTCTAAAAACAACAGATCCCATGAAGACGCACTGACTAGTTGTACACCATATACTTGGGTGTTGCACTGAATTTCTGGTAGCCCTTGATGACCTTATTGACAGCATCGAGGAAGTCCTTTTCTGTCACCGTTTTCCTGCGAGCACGGATGGCATACATCCCGGCTTCTGTGCAAACGCTCCTTATATCCGCTCCTGGAGTAACAAGCAAGGCTATGTGAGAACCTGATCGTCTATCGTAAAATCTTCGAGTACAACAATCAAATCAAACAGATAACATTCTGATCAAACCACAAAGCAACTCACCAGTAGAGTTGGGGCAGAGCCGTGCCAGAAGCTCGAAACGAATATCTCGCTCACAGTTCATGGTTCGTGTATGGATCTTGAAAATTTGGGTACGGCCCTCCAGGTCAGGTAGCCCGAATTCTACCTTTCTGTCCAGACGACCAGGACGCAGAAGCGCAGGATCCAAGGTATCAGGCCTGGAGAAAACAGAGACGGTGGTCAGCTTCTGGGGCCTGGGATATGGCCAATAAATTTTATAGCCATTATAAACAATACATCTTCATGCAGCCATGTCAGTTTAAGGCATGGAGCCTAATTTTCATGCAGTCATGTCAGTTTAAGGCATGGAGCCTATAAACAATAGGTTTTCATGCAGAACTTTGCATATTCAAAATCCTATGTTTCTTCAGATAATATCTTTAGAATAGAGTACGAGGTAATCACCTAAAAGGATCTGGAATTACATGAGAGTAAAATGAAAAAATGAAATACCTATTAGTGGCCATGAGAACTTTGATGTTTCCTCTTGCATCAAACCCATCAAGCTGGTTCACTATTTCCAACATTGTTCGCTGCACCTCATTGTCGCCACCCACCCCATCATCAAAACGAGCACCACCAATAGCATCAACTTCATCGAAGAAAACAATGCATGCTTTCTTTGAGCGGGCCATCTACAATAGAGGAATTCGTTTCAGAAATATGTTGAACAGAAAAAACTGGATGAATCTTTACAGATTCGCAGCACTAGATATACCTGGAACAGTTCCCTGACCATCCGAGCACCTTCTCCGACATACTTCTGAACTAGCTCACTTCCAATTACACGGATGAAACAAGCATCAGTCCGATTTGCTACAGCTCTTGCAAGAAGAGTCTTGCCAGTACCAGGTGGACCATAGCAAAGGACGCCTTTTGGAGGGTCAATACCAAGCTTGACAAACTTTTCTGGGTGAAGCATAGGAAGTTCAACAACCTGTAAAAATGGTACAGCAAAGAGGAAATAAAGTAGGTCCATAACTAACTGTGATGAAGTATGTGCCAGCTCACAAGGAAAAAGGATCACATACTTCACGCATCTTCTCAATCTGCTCCTTGCAGCCACCAACATCATTGTAAGTCACATCTGGCTTTTCCTCCACAGTCATCATGGTAACACTTGGGTCAATTTTTGGTGGAAGAGGGATCTGAATCTGGTACTTGTTACGATCAACACTGCAACAAGCATCAGGTGTGAGATCACAAATTTTTCACTAGGTGGGAAAAAGTTTCAACTTATTCAGGAACAATAGCACAACGCATAGAGAAATAACCAAAAGGCCAGTCATGTTTCAGCAATAAAATGAATGCACAGGATCATTTTTAGATTAACCAACCTTTTCATCTCTTAATATTGCGTAGGGCAGAGTTTTATACTAGCATCCAATCTATGCAGCTAACAATTATTTCCAATGCAATAGCAGTATTCAAAGATTACTAAAATACATAGATACACTACATTCAATATTGCTTTTCAGAAAAAACTACGTGCCTACCAAGTCATGGTGGTCATGGAGGACAGCTAATTCAACAAACCAATGCTTTCTCATCTATGTCAAACATGTTCATGACATCTTTCCAAGGGACATGGCTATCACTACACGAATGGCCATTGCTTTTTTAAGCCTTCTAATAAGTAATAACTCAAATTAATAAGCATTGTTCTCATAAGACATGCAGCTTGCATGATGGCATATCATTTTCTTACAAATAATCACCGGAAAGATGGGCCAGTTTTGTATACATTCATCACAAGTACATAAATGCATCATAGTGTTGTAGTAGAAATGAATGACTAAGTATGATATGCTAAAGGAAGAAGACACTTTAAGACTTATGATATGCTTAATTTGAAAATACAGGATGGCATACCCGACCCTCATCCCTTCCTCGATATCAGTTGGAGAGACCTTATCCCCCAGTCCAACCACAAACTGCAGGAATCAAAACAAGGCATAAGAAAAAAGTGTACAGTTTCTAGGTCGCATGAGATGGAAATAAAATGGCAAGCATGGCATACCTTTGCAATTTGTTTTACATTTATAACATATTTGGCATCATCCGTATTAGGGCTTATAATCTTTGTACACCTTGCTACCTGCAGGAGGATAAAGAGAAGTTATTAGTGCGCTGGCACATGTAAAACTGAAACCGAAAAGATTTTGTGCCCAACTATCATGCATGGTAGGTCGTAATTCAAATCTGTAAAGACTATTAAGTAACACAATATCAGGTTCAGTTAATATACTTGTAATGGTTGTTCTTCTTGCATCATCTGTTTATCTGAAACCAAATCCCACTGGCTAGGTGGAGCCAGCCCTGTATCAGACTCCTTTATCCCTGCATTTAGTATAAGAGCACATCTCAGGTCAAAAGGAGCTTGCTAACATTAAAACAAGCTGATGAATTGCAGAACAACATAGAACATAATAGAAAACACCAGACATAAGACATAATAGAAAACACCAGACATAAGTTGTGGTCTCATAGCCAATTCATCTTACTACACTATTAAGTTAATAACATGTCATTACTACACTATTAAGTTAATAATATGTCAAATATCTAGAGTGCAGGGTAATATATAGCAGCACCCCCATGCCAGAACTACAGAGGAATCACTAAAGAAACAGTTCCCATCGATTTTTACCCTTGTTCAGTAAACTAGAATGTTTCAAGTGTAACACACTAAATAATGCATCACTACATCTTAACCATTTGGATAACTATACGTGAGATCGTCAATTAAATGAAACTCCATATTAGCTGCAAGTAAATAGCCAGCTGAAACAAGTGTTGCCAAGTGAATATAATTCTCAGTGCAATAACTCAACAGTCTAAGCTAGAAGATGAATAAAATGCCACAAAATGATCAAACTTATCCTTAGGACCAACTCAGAAACAAATTGGCCTACATCTCCAATGCCACACCGAAAAAAACATCATAATAAAATTATCACTCACCACAAAGGTCATTGATTTTCTTGGCCATCTCCTTGATCTCCTTCTCGACCTTCTTGATGCTGGTCGAGTACGGCCCAAGCCCCTGCAACAGCATCCAGCAAACCAAAATTAGCAAACATCAGCAGTTTCTCCCCTTCCAATCACACACGGCGACCTAAATCTGGTAAAAGCACGATGCCGTTACAAACGACAGAGGAGATCAAAACCCTAAACCGATCTCGAGCCCGAATCACAACGAACACAACTCTGAAGCCCCACCCCCAAGACCAAATCACCAAAGAACCCTAGATCCACGAGATCAGAGAGATCCAAACGGGGGTCGAGGGACGCACATAGGTTTTAAGGAGGGCGATATCGTCCTCGTCGAGGGGGCGGGGGTTCTTCTCGTTCATGATGTCATCCTCCGGTTCCGGAGCCATGGCTGTCCTCCTGAGCGAGCGGTGCTTCTCCGGCGGCGAGGGGAGAGGCGGCTGTGGCGGCTCAGGTCCGTGGGGCGGTGCGGGGGCGAGGAGATTGGAGATGCCTTCATCTGGGGTACTTCGACTTCGTTTTATTGGTATTTTTCTTTCCTCTTCTCCAAGGGACCCTTCTGCACCGTGTGATACTGATCGGACGGAGCTAGATATAGCTTTGCCTGTTATACAGACGGAAAATGGAAAATTGGACGAGTACCAATGAAAGATGTAAAGTTTGGAAATGTACCCTTCTTTGCTACTATAGGGATGTTTTGGTTCCGCAGCCCGCCACACATATGCACACGCCGCAATGCTACGTTTAATGTTTGCTTCTGCGGCAGCCACGTCACTTTTCAGCACAAAACTCCACAGCTGTGGCGTCGATTTTTTGCCGTTGCAACTTTAGGCACCGCCACAACTAGGCGTGGCACCCTATGGCCGGTAACCAAACGTGCCCGATATATCATCAAATTGTCACAATGATATTGATTTGTATCGTCAGCCAAACATGCCATATATATCATCAAATTATCACAATGGTACTAATTTGTGTTGCTTTTGTTAACTTTCCTAACACCGGGCTCTTTTCTTTCAACTCTTGAATCATCTTCTTCATGGTTCTTCTTGTTCAAACTTGATCCTCGCCGGAGAGTGGAAGTTTGGTGTGTCTCTGGTCATCCTGTTTATCCTTTCTTGGTGCCATGATCTCTTGCCAGCTCTGTGTTCTGCACACATCTCTTGCCTCGGCAAGCAATGGTGTACAAGTACAACTAATCTCCTCGCTCCTCTGTGTTCTTCAGGGCAAACATCAAGCCAAGCTTATGTTATTCTTCCTCCACCACAAATAGCTCGAGCTTCTCTCTTTCTTCCTCCACCGCAAGCAAGAGTAGATCACCGAGACCCTCCAACATCATTTATTCCTACCTCTCCTAACTCCTAAGGCTGCAAACTGCATATCGACACCACATCCTTAATCCCATCATCATTTCCATCAATCCAAACGCCAATTCACTCCTATAAATCATCTCCTCATCAACTCCTATAGTACAGACACTAACAAAATTGTATGGCCTCGTTGCTTTCCTAATAACTTGTATTCTTGTGTGCTAGGCATCTTTGGTTTACATTTGTTTTGATATGAGGGTAGTCTAGCTTGTACCTGAGAGCCAGGCTCCCGCTGTCAGGGTTCATACATGTAGGACCAATTTGTTTGGGTGCATGTTTACATCCATCCTGCCCGAACACAAATGTTAATTGGTTGCCTCGCTCGCACCAACAAGTGTTTTTGGCCGCGTGGTGGTGGCTTTAGGCCGGTCACTAGTGAATGGTGATGGTTCAAGGGTGGGGTGTGAGCTAGCTAGACAGCAGGACCATATGGTTACAGGTGGCGAAGGACATGTAGATGAGGAGGGTCAAAAGAGGTGGCAGAGGAGTGAGTGAGAGAACAAGTGAATGAAAGAGAACACGGTGAATTAGTCGAATGGGCAGAGTAGATGATGGAACAGTTAAGGTAGAAGGCCAAGTAGATGTCGTTGGTTTTTAATTATATATATCCTACGTATTGCTCGCCTTTGTGCAGATGTAGTTCTATGCATTTTTGCTAAAATAGGGGGACACATTACCACAGCGTGAGCGTTGCTAACGAAAACAACACTAGTCTCCTACCTCCCACCCACCTCACCGCCTCCACCATCGTCCTAGCCCTTGTCGTCCCCGTCGCTAGCCGCACCATCCACCATCCATCCCTACCCCCACTCTAAACTAATCTGAACCAAAGCTCCTCGTTTCTATCGGCCCGTCGTCGGCCTCGCCAACCACCCAGTCAACAGCACTGCTAGCTACACCGTTCACCCCTCACCCCCTCCTCCTCCTCTCTGCCCTCCCTAATCCAAATTGGAGGTAGACATCGCTTCCCTTGCCCCCGTTGCATGCTCTACCTAATCGGTTGTCTCCCACCACCCATTTGGGGGCACCCCAATCACCTCGCTCGTTGTCCTTCAGCTTGCCATAACCGTTGTCGGGCCCCTCCCCCTTCTAAAGGGCACCGACCATGGAGCCCCCCCCCCTCTCAAGACCCAAAACTCGAACCCTAAGAGCCTTGGCCCCTCCACTTCTTGCCTCGTCTGAGCACACCACCGCGCTGGTTCACCCACCTCCGGCTCATTCTATGTGCTCGCCGCCTCCCTCCCCTAGCCTCTCGAGCTCACAAAGGCACACGTCAAACAAAGATTGTGACATAGTAACGGACTACATTAACCAACGTTACTTTGGATCTCACCAGTAGTCACCCCTTCATGCCATAGCTGAGCTCGTCAGCTCGATCGCCAGAGATGCATTTATTCTGGCCGTATCCGTATATATATACTTCTGGTCAGCTACTAGCTGCTAGTGCAGCCACCTGTTGACGTTGCGTACATGCCGTTGCTTTGGCCTCTGCACGGGGGCACGGGGCGTACGTTGCTGTTATCACAGGCAAAGATGACACGCGAACGAAGTTCAAATAAGATCCCCGGAAGTACGTCGCATTAATCCGTTCGTTTGTTCCTCACGCAAGGTGAGTGTTGACAAATCGAGCCATCACTGCATCTGCGTGCAAACGTCGTTGACTCCACCAGTCTACGTAGTACGTTCCCCCAGGATGAGACCTCGCATGTCGCGCCACGCCTAGCTCTCGATCGCTTCCATAGTCCCATTCCATTTCTACACACGGACTCCGCCTCACTCTCGCCACCTTTACGCAAAGGCGTCGCCATTACCGTGCCGGCCAAGCTCCCCACCCCACCCCCACCCCCAGCAAAAGAACTACCACCGACGATGCTTCCCCTGCCTGCAGCTGCCTTCAATTCGATCGATGTCAGTACGTGTAGCAGCCTAGCAGTATAGCTAGCATCATATCAGTCGCTCCCTAGTCCCTACTTGCATCGCATACTTGCCTGCTCGACTGCTCGTTGCTCTCAACGTCTCCGGTCCATGCAGCGGCAGCACAGGCTAAGCTAACAAAATCCTGTGATCAGCCAGCGCAGCAGGCCGCGTCGTCTAAGCACCTCTGATCTGCGACGACTGTGGTGTGTGCGTGCGCGCTTCCTTATTTGCTTGCCAATCGATCGATGCCGTCACCGCCGCAGCCGCCGCCGAGGAATTCTCTCAAGTCGTTCATGGGCAACGGCAATCACGCGCCCCTGCAGGTCGGCGTGAAACAGAGGCACGGCGGCGGCGGCTTCCCCAGGCTGTCTGCCTCCAGCAAGGCGCTGGTCCTGCTGCCGCTCCTGCTCCTGGCCTTCATCTTCCTCTTCGTGTACCCCAAGGAGTTCGAGCTGCAGGCGATGCTGAGCGCGTGCGGCCCGCCCGCAGCGGAGCCGGCGGCGGCGGGCGTGGCGGTGGTCCGGAAGCCCGACTTCCGGCTGCTCATCGGCGTGCTGACCCGCGCGGACCTGTACGAGCGGCGGCACATGCTGCGCATGGTGTACGGGCTGCAGCTCGCGTCGCCGGAGGAGCCCCTCGCGGCGCACGTGGACGTCCGCTACGTCTTCTGCCGGCTGTACAAGGACGACCAGCGCGTGCTGGTGCCGCTCGAGATCCTCGTCCACGACGACGTCATCGTGCTCGACGGCTGCGAGGAGAACCTCAACGGCGGGAAGACGTACACGTTCCTGTCCACGGTGGCGCGGCTCTACGCCGACGAGCCGTACGACTACGTGATGAAGGCCGACGACGACATCTTCCTCCGGCTGCCGCAGCTGGTGGCGTCGCTGGGCGGGATGCCCCGGGACGACATGTACTACGGCGCCACCATCCCGTGCGACAGCATGGACCCGTTCCAGGAGTACATGGCCGGCATGGCCTACGCGCTGTCGTGGGACCTCGTGCAGTGGATCACCACCTCCGACGTGGCGCGCAACCACAGCGTGGGCACGGAGGACATGCTCACCGGAATGTGGCTCAGGCTCGGGGACAAGGGGAAGAACCGCTTCAACGCCAAGCCGGCCATCCACGACTACCTCAACCCCGTGCCCGTGGACCAGTGCGAGCACGAGTTCATGCCCAGCACCATCGGCGTGCACAGGCTCAAGAGCAACCCGAGGTGGGCGGAGGCGCTGAAGTACTTCAACTTCACGGCAGGGCTCAAGCCGTCCAAGTCCTACAAGATCGACTAACACCTAGCCTCTCCTATCTACTACTGTAAGTAGTAGGGATCGATCCATCGGATGCGTGCATGCGCGTTGCTTAATTTTGAGGGAACTTTTAATTAATTTATACATAAAAACAAATGTGTTCCTTGATTTGATCTGTGCTCTTCTCACAAACTCCATCTTCCCACTTGTTTTTTTACCATATTTTGTACTTCATAATTTTTTTAACAAATCAGTTAGAAGAGCTGCCGGTTATAGTAAAGAAAAGAAGAAAAAAATCCAGATTAGTCGGTACAACATAGCAGCAAAAACACCCTTAAGAGTGAAACAACGACTAAACACCAAAGAAGTTGACAAACAAAAAAACATCTAAAGCAATTGCAACTAAACCTTTGGAACAAAACCTACAACAATTGCAACTAAAATAAAATCTAAGGAATAGGCAACAAAATCTCCATCACGTTACAACCTGTCGGTGTTTCGAGTTACCACCAACGAGTAAATTTCTAGTATTTGCGCATTTAGCTCGGATGGTGTGCTTAGAGGACATGAGGTTTATACTGGTTCGGACAGAAAGTCCCTACGTCCAATTTGTCGCTGCTGCTCGTGTTACTAGTACTGAAAATCTGTAGTATGGTTACAAACAGGTGAGAGAGGGAAATGATCCCAAGTTTCTGGTGGAATGAGTGAACGGGTGCTGAGAGCTCAATCGCTGCTCAGCCGTGTGTTCGTATCGTGCTCTTGTGCGGATCTGGATCCGATCGGGTCTCGATGGGTCGATCCCCTTCATGAGACGCTCTGCTTTCTCTTTTATAGGCCAAGGAAAAGCACAGGTTACAGCGGAGCAAAAGGAAAAGAATGAGAGAGAGGAAGGCTTCAAGGATGGTCGAGTCCTTCTCCTTCATGCAGGTTCCCACTGATCCTGTAGATGTCAATAGAGATGGCTTCACGTTGCGGCCCTGTTCGTCACTAGCGCCATACGCAGGCGTCATCTGCCGGTCATGGCGCTCCATTCCGTCCCAGCGGACGTCGTGGTGAACTGACGCGTTTGTCATCGTTCGTACGAGGGTTAGGCAGAATAGCACCGGCACACCCAACGCTGTTCTTGATGTGAATCCTTAGGTATGGCCCGTCATGGCCACGGGTTACATCGAGTCGTGTCAGTCTCTTCCCCGGTGTCAGAGCTTTGACCCAGGCCCATACGCTTGGACCTAGAGTGGTTGGCGGTGGTATGGGTCTCTATCGGGCGAGACAGAGCACGAACCCAAGGGCTCGGGCGAGACGGAGCCCGCGGCCTCGGGGTCGAGCGAGGCGGAGCCCGTCCCAAGGGGTCGGGTGAGACGGAGATCGTGGCCTCGAGGTCGGACGAGGCAGAGCCCGCACCCAAGGGGTCGGGCGAGACGGAGATCATGGCCTCAAGGTCGGGCGAGGCGGAGCCCACACCCAAGGGGTCGGGTGAGGTGGAGCCCGCGCACCTGGGGACCGGTTGGAGCCATAGTCGTGCTCTTGACTGCTCGGATGAGTCAATGTTGATGACTATTAGCTCCTCCTCTTCGGGTACCCTAGTATTGGTCCCCGACAGTAGCCTCTGAGCCTGCGGAGGAATAGAATACTCCTACAGAGGCTTTTTCGAACAGGGGGACTTTGAGGGCCTTGGCCTTCTTTTGTTGCCCACGGCGTGACCTGGGGACGGTGATTCCCTTGTGTCGTGATCGGACCCCTCGGGGGTATAGCCATGAGATTTGGTGGGTTGAAAAAGGTCTTTCCTGATTCCGACCCCTACAGGGATCTGTCGTTCCGCGACCACGCGTTCGGTCTCCTTGCGAGTCTAACTTTCCTCGATCCCCCGCCCGTAGCAGGGGTTCGATCGAGGGTCGGCTCGTCTTTGTGATCGTCTTCCCACAATCGTTTTTTCCGATAAAAACGGAGGGGCTAAGCCGTGCCACGATTTTCCTCTATGGACGAATCATGGCGCTCGATGAGCTGTTAACGGGCTAGTCCGAGTGGGGCCACGACATCCCATTCATGGGGTCCGACTTGGGTCAGCTGGTGACCGACCCTAGATTCTCAGCGGTCAATCCATATTGTTCTCGAGTCCGTTCGACCGGTCTCGAGGGCTCTCTGTTTTTCTTTGAGAAAAAATCATGGATCGTATCCGCCGAGACTCAAACATGGGCCGAGATGCCCATGGTGCTCGTGCGCCTGGGTACTGGCTGCTAGCGGGCCCATCCCTTTCCACCCTTCACTCTAAAGGTGCTCGGAGCGGTTGTCGAACCCGTCGGTGGGCCAACCTTTGAACTCCTAGGCCTAGACGGGCTATAGGAGTGTTTTCAGCTCCGTATCCCTCTTACCTGTGATGGGTCATGGCCCGTTCGGGGAGGCGAAACGTCTAGCGTGCGTTTTCTGAGGGGACAACCATAGGTTGTGTGTGCACGCCCCACGATGAGACATGGTGACAGGTCATGGCAGGCGTGGAGATCTAGGCGGGCGGTAGGTTTCCTCACACCCGTCACCCCTATAAAACCAAAGGGTTAGCCCTCCATGTTTCATACACACGCCTACATTCTTACCTCCGTAGCCACGCTGCCGCCAACACTTAGGTTTCTTACCTCCGCATCTCCTCCACCGTTGAGCTTGCACCCATCCGTCCCCACCTCCAATGGATTCGTGGTGCCATTCTGACATCACATTCCAGCACATGGAGGGTCTCGTCCATCGTGGTCTTCTCCGTACGCGGACCTTGGCCGAGGAGTGGTTTCTACCTGGCAATGAGGATTCGTCATCCCACCCAACGGCTACGTGGTGTCATTCGCCTACTTCCACGAGCGTGGGCTCGCGACCCCCGCCCACAAATCCTCCGGCGGCTGCTGCACTTCTATAAGATCGAGCTGCAGCATCTCAATCCCAATGGGATCCAGCACATGGCGGCGTTCATCGCGCTGTGTGAAGGATTCCTGGGGATCGGCCCCCACTTTGACTTGTGGAGGTATTTCTTCGCTGTCAACCTCCACAAGAAGAGGGAGAAGGACGACAGGCAGGAGCTGCACATGCCGATGGGGTGCGCCGGCATCCAACTTTGGAACAATCAGGTCAGCGAGTACCCGTCCATGTGGCTCTCGTTGTCCAACAAGGGGTGGCACTCGTAGTGGTTCTACCTCAAGAATGACGCTGCCGCTCTTCTGTCAGAGTTCACTAGGCACCTGATCGAAGAGGCCCCATAGTAGTGGAGGAAGTGGGGCATCTAAGAGAAGGACAAGAAGAAGATCCGAGATCACATCGCCGCCATCCACATCCTGAAGGAGAACGGCCTAAAAGAGTCGGGCGTCATCGGGGCTTACCATGCGAGGAGGGTGGCGCCGTTGATGATGCGCGCGCTCCCACTATACGCAATGGCGCCCGAGGCATCGTTCGACGGAACAGCGCTCGCCGAGGGAACGCTCCCCAACTATGAGATCACGCAACGCATTAAGGAGGCGATGGAGCCTTTGCGGGACGACGTGGGTGCCGCCCTCGACTTCGTCTACCTAGTACCGAGGCATCCTTCGATGCGGCCAGAGCTAGGCTATGTTGTCTTCGTAAGTTTCCCTTTCTCTTGACTTCTCTTCAATTGATTTCCCAATCCCGTGAGACTAACTTTGAGAGGGGCGGGACCAGCCGAGGGACCTCATCCTCATGGATCACCCGACTCTGCTGTCGAGGGATTTGGTCGTGAGGGCGGTGAATCCCGCCAAGGGTGAGCAGCTGAGGAGGATGAAGTAGGACAAGAAGAGGAAGAAGCAGCAGAAGCCATGGGTGCGGGAACGAGGAGAGGACACTAACAACGATGATGACGATGACGATGGTGACGACAACGAGGTGATGGAGGAAGAAGAAACGGTAGCCGACGATATCGAGTGGGACAACCTAGAGAGCGAGATTGCGCTGACAAGCATTAGTTCATCCTTATAGGCGTCGGGACCCTTCCTATTCCATGGAGAGGAGGGTACATCCGGAAGAGCATGCCCCCGAGGGGTGGGGCCATCGGGATGTCATGCCCATTTTGGGCGGCTGCCCCTAGGAGCCAACAGATGGTGGGCGGCCCTCGGTCGGGCAGGCGTGGGCGTCGAGGCTCGATGATGGTGCCCCGGGCGGGAGGTGGCGGCTTGGCACCCCGTCGCGCCCAAGAATGTAGGTGGAGTGGGGGCATTCGCCAGGCATGCCCTAGGCCCAAGGAGCGGCGTGGGTGAGCCCGCTAACCCCGCCCGGGAGAGAGGGACGGGCTCAAAATGGCCTCATTCCGATGAGACGGAGCAAAGGTCGGGGAGTTCATCCCCAAACACATCTGCCGCCCAACGGCGCTAAGGTGAGTTATCAATTCCTCTATTTTTTCCTGTTTTAGTCGGATTTCATCATGACTTATGTTTTTCGTCCCTTGCAGCATCGGCAGGCAGCGGAATCCTTTGGCATTGGCGCCGAAGAAGAGCATTGCCCTAGATATGTTTAAAGCACAAGGGTGGTGGCCATTCTAATTACACTAAAGAGGTGTCATGCCCATTTTGGGTAAATGAGTAAGGAGCGGCGCTTAGTGTGGCAATTACACGATGAATATATAGCCAATCGCAGGGAGAATGCAAATGACAAGAGACAACCAATTTTTCTCCCGAGGCACGTGCTTGCAACACGCTTAGTCCCTGTCGACCAACACTTGGTGGTTCGGGACTAAGGGTGTTTCACAAACCTCGTCCATGACGCAAGAACCGACCCACAAGTGAGGTAACTCAGGTCGAGCAAGCGCGGCGGGAAGGTATAACCCCTCACAATCACCAAAGGCGCCACGAACAATCACCAACTCGACGATCCGGGCGGACGTCCCAGGGGTGGCAACCACCAAGAGAAACAAGCGAAATCCATGCAACACGCATAACCCAAGTGCCACTAGATGCAATCACTCAAGCAATGCACTTGGATTCTCTCCCAATCAATGATGATGGATCAATGATGGAGATGAGTGGAGTGGCTTTGGTGGTGGCTATGTCAATAGATGGGTATCCCTTGAGCCGGCCAGGCGCCTAGCCCCCATCAAATAGAGCCGCTTGGGAGGCATTGGCGTGGACAGTGGCTCTCGGTGTCCGGTCGCTCGATGACCGTGGCGACTCAGCGGCACTGCCGGCGTGGTCCGGTGCGTTTCAAAGAAGCTCCCGAGAGAGGTTCGGCGACGCGTCCGTCCACCGCACCGCTAACCCCCTTCTGCATCGCTGGAGGGGGGACATCCATCATCCCGCGAGGACGATTCATGGTGAGAGGGTCGACGGCGATCATTTCGATCAACTCCATTTCAACGGCGAGGAGTACCCTTGCCCTAACCCCTAGCATTGGCATCCGGGCAATAGAACATGGACATTTCATTTTTTCAAAAGCCTACGCTCCTTGTGCACAGGTTATCGTAGGATTTAGATCCGTTGATGCAATGAGTTAGAGCATCCTTGTTACACTCCGATGCCTGCTAGAGCATGGATACCTTTGAAAGAGCCTTTTGTTTTTCTCTTTCTCAAGTTCAAGCATTTGATCATCACCTTGCTATCACCATTGTCATGCTATGATCTTCTATTTGCTTCACCACTTGGACCTAGGTATCACGTAAACTAGGTTAGCTTAGGGGCCCTAGACCAGGCCACGGGCGCATTACGCAATGTTGTTGTTCCCTCCGGCTGTGTATTGTTTGGTCCTGCTTCTTGCCCTTTTTTCCTCTATATAACACCTCTAGTGTTTTGACCTAGCATTAAAACTTGACATGTCATCATATGCATTGCAAAGCATTCATAAAGTAGGAAATTTTGGATGAATTCACTAAATAAGCTTTATTTCATAAGTTGTTATTTTATGTGATGTAATGTGATTCAAAACTCTAAATGAAAATCATTACCACAAGGGTCAAATTTCATGTGATCATGTGAGACCATGTGTCATTTGACTCAATTAACCCTAATGGGCCATGTTACTGGTCAAAAATCAAAGTTAAGTCAAAAGGAAAACAAATTAAATTTGAATTCAAATTCAAATCATAAAAGTCCTTTTTGCCCCTTTTGTTTATTGCAAAATCCATTTGGAATTTGGGGGTGTGACAAAAAGCAAAGTTGAAGCTTATTTTATAAGGATCAACTTTGGTATTCAAAGTTTTTAAAGTTTACATATAAAATTTGGAGTAATTTTGAAATGATTCAAATGCTCAAATGCACAACAAATTCAAATTTTAAAATGGAGGCAGAATTTGAAAATATTCCTTGAAGCAAAGTTGTAGAGTTTGAAAAGATGAGCAACTTTCATTTTTGGAGATTTTCATTTTCTTTAGAAAATCTGAGAGTAATTTGCAAAATGAACTCATTGGCAATTCTGTAATTATTCGGAACAGTAGCACGACCACCGCCCCACCGCCGGCGTCCTTTCTCTAGTCTTCCAGACGCGCCCGTGGCCGCCCTGCTTCGCGCTGGCATGAGCGGCTCACTACGTGTCGTTCCCTCGCACTCTTGGCCATGCTATAAAGCTCCGACGCCATCGTTGACTTTGATTTCTCTCCTCTATTTCCCGACGCCACCGCTTCAGCTCCGGCGAGCTCTCCTCGACTCCTCAGCGTAAGCCAGTCTCGGCAAAGCAGTGCTCCAGCTCCGTCTCATCCTTGCGAAACCATTCCACCAACTATGGTTGTCTGAGTCGACCGAGAATAGTCGCTAGCGAGCCTTCTTTCTCGCGGCCAGCGACCTTACCCGAAGCTCCATTTCACCGCGGCTAGCTTCATCCGGTGAGCCGTTGTCCTTGCTTGTTGTCTCTACAGCTTCGTCTCAACGTTGTGATGCTTAATCCATTCTTGCTTGATCATTTTGCTCACTGCAATCACTGGAACTCCGTCTCCGACGAAGTCTGCTCCGCCGTGACCGCTGTCACCATCGACCCGCGTCACCGTAGCTCCTCCGGTCTCGTTCTTTGCTTCAACACGTTCAGGGTGAGCTACTGATCCTTTCTAAGCCTTTTGTTTGATCTCTACTGGCCTTGTTTCATCGGCGTAGCGATGTCGTGCCACCGCGTCCGCCATGGCCGGTGTTAGCCTTGTTCCGTGTCGTAATCAACCTCCGTAGTGCCACAGATTGATGCGCCTAGTCGTTGTGAACGTTTTGGTGCTATGTCCGTCGCTGTTGGGCTCATCGGCGGCGAGTTTACGTCGGTCAGCGACGTTGTTGCCGCAGTCAAAGCCGAAGCTTAGGGATGACAAGTGGATCCCGTTTGTCAGCGACTGTATAGTTCAAATTGAATTTTTTTATTTTCAGAAATGGATGAATAGTGTCTATTTTTGTTATTTTTGTGTAGATTTGTTTAGAGCTCCAAAAATTATGAAAATTTTTGTGTGACCTCTATGTAATGAATATTATTTAGGAAAAATATGAAACTTGAAATTTGAATAAATTTTTAATGTTCAAAAATTTAGTCAATTAATTGATAAATGCAACTTCCATAATTTTTGTGGGTCACTATATAACTCAAAAATTATGAAATTTATTTTGGTACACTAATTTGTCATGAGAAAGCTTACATAAAATTTTGAGGTCATTTAGAACAAGTTCATTTTTGGGCTTATTTCCAAATTAATTCAAAAATAAATAAAAGCAAACCCTAAGTGTTAGGTTTTGGGTTTGATCTTGTTTGGGTCATGTTTTGTGACCAGTAGGATTTCAAGATCAATTTGGTCAAGTCACTTAGGTCATAAACCCTAGATGTTAGTGTCAATTAGTTTTGTTGACTTGTAACTATACCAGTGAAGAAAAGTTGTATTCAAGGTGTTATTACATTTCATGCACCATGAAAGCATCATGTTTACATTATCATCATGTTGAAGCATATGCTATTATTTCGTGTAGAATCCGAGAGTGAACCGATTCTAGTTGAGCAAGTTGTGGAAGAATCCCCGGTTGTCTCAGGATTTGATATTTGTGGTACTGATCCGGAACCCGAGATCGTCAACGAAGGCAAGCCTCGGTTTATGCATTAAACCATTACCTTATTTACTTTGAAAAGTTTATCACCTATGTTACTTATTGCATTAAGTTGTTTAATTCAAATGTTACCTACTTGATGCATTGTCTACCTTGTTAATTGTTTACCATCCTTGAAGATGTTTTCATTTACAAAAGCGTAGAATGCTTAGTATGCTTTATGGTAGGTTTTCAAAGTAAAAGTTTCGATACAATCAAAGATGGCATACTAGCCAAAGAAATAAAGAAGATAAAATGAACTAGAGACTAGTCGGGTGACTTATCTTGAATGTTGGATAATGTTGCCGACTACGTCGCTTAAAGGCCACTCATTGTGGATCTTCTGAACGAGACACTTTGTAGTACTGGTCACATACTCCGGTAAGCCTACTTCGGCTAATCCGATACTAAGACGAATGCCCACGCACTGGGAGTGGAGAGATGGCGGGAGTAGCGTGTACCCTCGTGGCTTGAATGTGGCCGGATTTGAGGCGTGTTGTACTCTCGTTTACCGTGGAGACGGCTTAGTATGGGAGGATCCAGTAGCGAGGTTGATATATGCAAGATTAAGTTCTACATATGTCGTGTGATAAGGAATCCCCAGTTGGGACTTGAATCAATTCGAATTGCCGGTGCTCCGTGGATATGGAGACTCGATTCATTACAGAAGCAATGCAGGACTGGTGAATTACTAAAACATGAGAAAAAGGAATGGAATGAGAAGGATTGGAATATGGGATATGAACACTTAGTTTGAGATAATGAACTAAAGTACTTAGGGGTAAAACTCAAAAATAGGATCAAGAATAGTAAGCTTTTGGCAAAGAACTTTTGAATCTTGCTACATCCTTACCTTGACCCAACACCTGCATCCCGAAGACCTTCGCCCCTTTTTCGTCGGGTCAGTCTTGTTGAGTACTTTTGTACTCAGGGTTTGTTAACCCTTGTTGCAAGTGAGTCACATGCGCAGGCTTGTTTTGGTCCCTGCTGCATGTCAGTGTTTGAAGTCGATGACGATGAGGAATGATGAATGGCCTTTGGATAGGGCACTAGTTTGTGTGAAATAAATAATGTTAATGTAATGTTATCCCGCTAGTATGGTTGTATGACACTTATGGTTTTGTAAGTTTGAAACAACTGGTTTGTAATATTAAAACTTAAGTCTTCCGCTTTATAACCTCTGGTATGTATATTGAAAACTGTTGTAATCTGCAATGACTGTGATTGGGATCCTATTTGGAAGAGATTCGTGGATGATTCGGGTTTCCTGAGGACACCCGACAGACCTGTTAAGTTGTTGGGAACTTATGTACGCTATCAGAGGTCTGTTGAGACAACGATAGGTGCACGTGGGCCCGATTTCTTAGGAGGTTCTGCCACACTCTACATACTTTTTGTATCCTGACCATCGTCTCCCTGCAGTCCCTTATAGCTCATAGCTAGGGGAAATCTCAGTTCCTTCATCAACAGAAGGAAGCCTAGGATCACCTCGTTGAGGAGGCGTAGCTACGTGGGGAGGTGATAGCTCAGCTCATTGCTGCCCAGCAGAGGGTGGTCAAGCTGACTCCCCTCGCCGAGGAGGCGGCCAATCTTCGATCGCGGATGGCCGAGGGCCGTTAGGATGCTGACGAGGCCCAGAAGGCGTTTGAGGCCCTATTGGCAAGGTCATGGAAGGATGACAATAAAGCCACCAGGGTCAGGAAGGAGCGAGATGAGTTGCTCTAGAAGGAAGCCGAAACCCGCCAGTGGATCCTTGGCCTTCTGGGCAAGGTTGAGAAAGAAAAGGATCTGTGGCTGGGGGCCAAGGAGAAGCTTGTGGCCCTAGAGAAAAGGGTGAGCCTGGATGTTGCGATGGTTGCTTGGCTGCACAAGGAGCGGGATGAGCTGATCCAAACTGCGTAGAGGCTCCGCTCGGAATGCGGCGCGGCTCACGAGGAGCGCGACCAGGCTTTCTAAGAGCGTGACTAGGCCTGGTAAGAGCGCAATGACATGCAGCAGAAGGTCGGCTCCCTCTAGGCCGAGCTGAAAAGGGAGAGTGATGAGGTCGGTACCCTGAGCGCCACCCTCGGAGTGGTCTACGACGACCTTGAGGTGGTGCGGTCGGAGGGGACCAGCTTGCTCATGGCTCATGCCGTCGAGATCAGAGCTCAGGTGCGCCAGCTCAAGAGGAATGCCCTTCGCACTGGGGTCAATCAGTCTTTCACGATTGCTCGTTCTCATTATGGGGACAACTTCGATATGGAGGCGATGAGACATGGCTACGCGCCCAGTTATGAAGTCCATGAGCTGGAGGAGATGGAAATGACAGTGGCTCCCCTTTCACAGGACCTGGCGGATAGGATAAAAGGCATAGTTCTCCCTCAGAGGGGCTAGTTAGTTAAATAGGTCGGGTGGTCGTTTTTGTAATAAGTGGACAAATTCCGACCCTTTTGTTTAAACAAGTTTGTTATTTTGTTTCGTTTGAACAAAATTGTTCTTTCTTCCTTTTTATGTGTAAAAAAGGGGTTAGTGCGTTCCGACCCTTCCTATTGTTAAGACCGTAGAGTTCGAGGTGTGGGCGAGAAACTCTGGTCACGCTGGTAAGCAAGAGTGCCGTAGCCGCTAAGGCGTAGGTTTCTCGCAGTCCGACCAGTTTTACTTGGCGTTCATTTCCGCAAGCTTGCCTCTAGGTTTTTAACATGAGAAAGGGGTCGGGCACGGCGACAGTTTCAAAAAGGGTATGCATATACCCTTATCAGCCCCTGAGTGAGACCTGATCCCTTGCCATTGCCGGGGTCAGGTTTCACTAAAGATCTAGGAGACGATAGCGAAAACTAGTAAGAGAAAGCGTCTCTTGTTTTAGAAATGTTATTATTAGATTTCGTACGTACCCCCTCCCTAGGTTCCGAGCCATCGTTCTACGACTGCGCATTTGGTCTCCTTGCAAGTCCAACTTTCCTTGAGCCCCGTGTGTAGCGGGGGTCCAATCGAGGGTTGACTCATCTTTGTGATCGTCACCCCATCCGCGGTTTCCACAACCGGAGGGGTTGAGCTAACGTTACTTGCCTCGATGGCTCGAGTGATGCGCTTGGTGAGCTCGCTAATGGGCATGTCTAAGTGGAATCTAGGTCGGTCGTTCGTAACAGGGTCGGCATAGCCCTCATGTGGCATCCTACTCCTCCTTAACCTGCCTCCCGACATATGCCCGAGTCGTTCCGGAGACCGATTTAGGTGGCCCGTTGCCCTCTCCTTGATGGAGATTCTATGGGCTTGGCTCAAGGTTAGGATGAAACGAGAAGGTTGAGATGACCCTATCCGCTTCTGAGCGGGTCGGGCAAAGGCCGCTGGGGCTCATATGCTTTTTCTCCCCTGGCTCTGTTCGACGCGAGGCGGCCTCGAGCCCTTTGTGGGCCGGCCTTCGAACCTCGGTCGGTTAGATTCTTGAGTCAGGGTCGGGCGGGTCGAGCCCCTGAGCCTAGTTGGGCTTGGTAGGGGTCAGCCAAGTTTTATGCGTCACCCTATCCACGGTTTTCGAAGGGGTTGAGCTAATGACACTTGCCTCGATGGCTCGAGTGTCGCGCTCGGTGAGCTCACTAACAGGCATGTCCGAGTGGAATCTAGGTCTATCATTCATAACGGGGTTGGCATAGCCCTCATGTGGCATTCCACTGCTCCTTAACCTGCCTCCCGGTAGATGCCCGAGTTGTTCCGGACACGGACTTAGGTGGCCCATTGGCCTTCCCTCGATGGAGATTCTATGGGCATGGCTCAAGGTTAGGATCTAATAAGAAGGTTGAGATGACCCTGTCTGCTTCTAAGTGGATCGGGCGAAGGCCGCTGGGGCTCATCTGTGTTTTCTCCCCTAGCTCTGTTTGACGCGAGGCGGCCTCGAGCCCTCCGTGGGCCAGCCTTTGAACCTCAATTGGTCACCGCTCATATCGAATGAGACGACTACCTCTTCCTGACGCGACACAAAGCATTGTGATGCAACAATTGCATATGCGATGCTTGGATGTATGAGAATGGATGAATGAATGCTCATGCACTGGGAAAGTAAAGTGGTGGTTGGTAAAGTTACCTCGATGGCTCGAGTGACGGGTTCGGGGAGCTCTTACTAGATATGTTCTAATGGAATCTGGGTCCATCGTTCATGACGGAGTTGGCCTAACCTGCATGGGGCATCCTGTTGCTCCTTACCCGCCTCTCAGTAGCGGCTCGAGCCATCCGATTGACTTGGGTGACCTGCTGGCCTCTCCTCGATAGAGATTCCACTGGTGGGCCCCTCCAAACCCTTCCGGGAAGACAAAGACTAAAGCTCAGGGTGTGGGCAACAAACTCTGATCACGCTGGTGAGTAAAAACGTTGTAGCTGCTGGGGCGTAGGTTTCTTGTAGTCCGACCAACTTTACTCAGCATTTGTTTCCACAAACCTTGCCTCTAGGTTTTTAACATGAGAAAGGGTCGGGCACAGAGAATGTCTACCAAATAGACATACTCTTACTAGCCCCCAAGTGAGACCCGACCCCTTGCCATTGCTAGGGTTGAGCGTCACTTAAAGATCATGGAGTCGATAGCAAAACTAATAAGAGAAAACATGCGTAAATTAAGGGTGACATGTTTCTCGGCAGCGGCCCGAGTCGTCCGATCGACTTGGGTGACCCGCTGGCATAGAGCTTACCTTGATGGATCAAGTGACGGGTTCAGGGAGCTCTTTAACGGATATGTTCGAGTGGAATCTGAGTCCATCGTTCATGACGGAGTCATCATAACCTGCATGGGGCATCCTATTGCTCCTTACCCATCTCTCGACAGTGGCCCAAGCCGTTCAATCGACTTGGGTGACCCACTGGCACAGGACTTTCCTGCGAAGATAGAGGATGAGATCACCCCAAGAATTTAGTTAGGAAGATAAGCCAGGTGGAGAACTCATAACAAGTGAACAAGCTCTTAAATTTTATTATGGCCAAATAGATTTTTAGCCCTTCTCCCCCTTTGTATAAAAAGGTTAATGCGTTTTGACCCTTTCTGTTGTTAAAGCTGTAAAGCTCGGGGTGCAGGTGAACATACTCTGATCACTCTGGTGAGCAAAAATGTCATAGCCGCTGGGGCATAGGTTTCTTGTAGTCCGACTAGTTTTACTCAGCGTTCGTTTTTGCAACCCTCATTTCTAGGTGTTAACGTGAGAGAGGGTTGGGCACGGAGAAATGTTCGTCAGGTGGATATACTCTTAAATGTGTTTTGACTCTTTCCGTAGTCAAGGCTTAAGGAGCTTGGGGTGTGGGAAAACTATGATCACGCTGGTGAGCAAAAACACCATAGCCTGTGGGGCATAGGTTTCTTGCAGTTCGACCAATTTTACTCAGCGTTTGTTTCCGCGACCCTCACTTCTAGGTATTAACGTGAGAAAGAGTCGGGCATAGAGAATGTCTACCAGATAGATATGCTCTTATTAGCCCATGAATGAGGCCTAACCCCCTGCCATTGCTGGGGTCGGGTGTCACTAAAGATCGAGGAGTTGATAGAGAAACTGATAAGAGAAAGCATGCATAAATTAAGGGTAAAAACGATATAGTCGTTCGATGTTCCAAGCGTTGATGAATACTTTATCGTCGATGGTCCTAAGCTTGTAGGTGCCTGGTCGGAGCATCTCTGCGATGACGTACGGTCCCTCCCATGGTGGAGAGAGCTTGTGGCGGTTCTTGTTGCTCTGGACAAGGCAGAGCACCAGATCCCCGATGTTAAATGCCCGACCCCACACTTGATGGTTGTGGTACCGGAGTAATGCTTGTTGGTACTTGGCCGAGCAGAGGAGGCCAACGTCGCACGCTTCATCTAGCTGGTCCATGGCATCCTTGAGGGACCCCTCGGCTCCTCATTCGTCATACGCCCTGACCCTTGGCGCTCCACAGTCAAGGTCGGTCGAGAGGATAGCCTTGGAACCGTAGACCTTGAAGAATGGCGTGTAGCCGATGGCCCGGCTGGGGTCGTCCTCAGACTCTAGAGCACCACGGGAAGCTCCGTGACCCATCGTCCACCAAACTTATTCAACCAGTTGAAGATCCTAGGCTTGAGGCCTTGTAGGACCATGCCGTTCGCGCGCTCGACCTGCCCGTTTGTGCAAGGGTGCGCCACAGCGGCCCAATCATCGTGGATGTGGTATTCATTGTAGAATCAAAGTAACTTCTTTCTGGTGAACTACATGCCGTTGTCTGTGATAATGGAGTTTGGGACTCCAAAGCGATGGATGATGTCAAGGAAGAATAGCACGGCTTGCTCGAAATTGATCATAGAGATCGGTCGAGCCTCTATCCACTTTGTAAACTTGTCTACGGTGACAAGCAAGTGCGTATAGCCCCCGGGCACCCTCTTGAGAGGTCCGACCAGATTGGGCCCCTAGACCATGATGGCCACATGATGGGGATCGTTTGGAGTGCTTGGGCCGAAAGGTGGGTCTATCGAGCATAGTATTGACACCCTTCGTAGGTGTGCACAATCTGTTCAGCGTCAGCTACTGCGGTCGGCTAGTAGAAGCCTTGTCGGAACACGTTTCCGACCAGGGTTCTAGGTGCGGCATGGTGACCGCAGACCCCACTGTGGATATCACGCAGCAACCACTTCCCTTGTTCTATGGGGATACAAAGGACTTGGCACGACGCGCAAGCCGCCGAGCCTCTGCTTTGTCCATTGGCAGTGCCTCACGGAGGAGGTAGTTAAGGTAAGGCGTCCTCCAGTCGGCTAGAGGGTCGGGCTCTATCACTGGATCCTCGTCAAGCTCTATGACTTTAGGGTCGGATGGTGCCGATGGCTGATTAGCCCTCGAGCCCAAGGTAGGCGGCCCGTCACTGGCTTGTTTCGGCTCCTCATAGCGGACCGAGGGCTTGTACTGATCACTGGAGAAGACACCTGTCGGCAACGGCTCTCGGCTGGACGCCGTTTTCGCTAGCATGTCGGCCGCCCCATTGAGATGCCTCAGAATGTGATTGAGCTCGAGACCATCGAACTTGTCCTCTAGCTGGTGGACTTCTCGATAATACGCAGCCATCTTGGCATTGTGGTATTTTGATTCCTTCATGACTTGGTCGATGACCAGCTGGGAGTTGCCTCGGACATCGAGCCGTTGGATACCCAACTCGATGGTGATGCGTAGGCTGTTGATGAGTGCGTCATACTTGGCCACATTGTTGGAGGAGGAGAAACGGATGCGAACCATGTACCTCATGCGTACCCCGAGGGATGAAACAAAGACCAGCCCCGCATCGACGCCTTTCTTCATTAACGATCCATCGAAGTACATCGTCCAATACTCTCAGTCGATGACTGCTGGTGGCATTTGGACCTCGGTCCACTCTACGACAAAATCAGCCAGCACTTGGGACTTGATGGCCGTCCGAGGGGCATCGGGCATATAAAATGCCTTGGCCCATCAGCTTGAGTGTCCATTTACGTGATTCTTCCTATGGCATCCTGGTTTTGGACGACCTTGCCGAGATGGAAGGACGTCACAACCGTCATTGAATGTGACTCAAAGTAGTGACACAACTTTCTCTTGGCGATAAGGACGACGTACAGGAGTTTCTGGATTTGGAGGTAGCAAGTCTTAGAATCGGACAAGACCTCGTTAATGAAGTACATGGGACGTTGTACTTTGAGGGCGTGTCCCTCTTCTTCTTGCTCTACCACCAGGGCGGCGCTGACCACTTGCGTGGGGGCCATGATGTAGAGCATAAGTAGTTCCCCGACGGTCCGAGGGACCAGGATCGGGGCCTTCATCAGAAGTTGCTCGACCTGTCAAGTGCCTCCTGGGCCTCAAGCGTCCATTTGAAATGGTCGGCCTTTTTTAGAAGCCGATAAAGGGGGAGACCTCGTTCACTGAGGTGTGAGATAAAGCCGTTGAGCGCGGCGAGGCACCCTATAACTCGTTGTACCCCATTTATGTTCTAAATCAGTCCCATCCTCGTGATGGCCGAGATCTTCTCTGGGTTGGCTTCGATGCCACGCTTGGAGACGATAAAACCCAGCAGCATACCCCTTGGGACCCCAAAAATACACTTCTTGGGGTTGAGCTTAATGTCATTTGCTCGGAGTTTCACGAAGGTTTGCTCTAGGTTGGCTACAACCTGGTCAACCCATTTGGGCTTGACCACGATGTCATCCACGTAGGCCTCAATAGTCCGCCCGATGAGATCCCCGAAACACTTAAGCATGCAACGTTGGTACATCACCCCCTATCTTTAAGGCGTGCTCGGTGACTTCTCTCGGAATGCCTAGCATGTCTGAGGGTCTTCACGCAAAGATGTCTCTGTTGGCGCAGAGGAAGTCGACGAGCGCGCTTTTCCTATTTGGAGGAAACCGTGGTGCCAATGTGCACCACTTTGCCCTTGGAGCCGCTGGGGTCTATGGGGACCTCCTTGGCGCCCTTTACAGGCTCGAAAGACCCTAGCCGACCGCTTGGGGTCGGGTGCTTCTTCGGCGACCTCCTTCCTAATGGCCGCAAGCTCTTTGGAGGCGACAATTGCCGTGATGTGTTCGCAGCACTCGACCTCACACTCAAGGCGCGCTGGAAGGACATGCCTATGGTGATGACCCCACACGGTCCCAGCATCTTCAACTTCAGATAGGTGTAGTTGAGGACGGCCATGAACTTCACGTAGCATGGACGTCCCAGGATGGCGTGGTAGGTTTCGTGGAACCCGACCACCTCAAATGTAAGGGTCTCCATCATATAATTGGTCGGATCCCCGAAGGTGACAAGCAGATCAATCTGCCCAAGTGGCACGGCCTGCTTTCCCAGCACGACGCCATGGAAAGGCGCCCCGGTGGGCCGGATGCGTGATCGGTCGATGCCCATGGCTTCGAGCATTTTAGTGTACATGATGTTGAGGCCGTTGCCTCAATCCATCAGTACCTTGGTAAGCCGCTTCGTGCCGATGATCAGATCGACCACGAGCGGATACCTTCCCGGCTGTGGGACGCTTTCCGGGTGGTCGGTCCGATCAAAAGTTATGGCGGACTCCGACCATCGGAGGAAGGTAGGCGCGACCGGCTCGGCCGTATAGACCTCACGACACACAAGCTTCTGGCGTCGCTTGGAGTGGTAGGCCACCGACCCTCCGAAGATCATGAGGCAGCCATCCAGCATCGGAAATCCGTTGTCCTTCCCTCGGCATCGTCTATGGCCAGCTTGGGGTCCCCCCTATGCCCCCCCTTGTTGGAGCCTTTGAACAAGAACCGCTTCATGAGGACGCAGTCCTTGTATAGGTGCTTGATGGGGAAAGCGTGGTTCGGGCATGGCCCTTCGAGCAGCTTCTCGAAGTGGTCCGGGGTGCCCTCGGCGAGCTTTCGACCCCCCTTGCGGTCAGCGATGGCCACGAGCGAGCCCTCGCACCGCTACTTGTTCTTCTTTTTGCTGGGATAGTTAGAGCCGTCTTCGCCGGTGTCCTCGTCCGCTTTGCCTTGCCTTTGAGGCGTTCAAAAATCGCCCCGACCGCCTCCTCGCCCGAGGCGTGGCTGGTGGCGATGTCGAGGAGTTCCTTGGTGGTTCACGGGCCCTCACGTCCTAGATTGTGAACCAGGGACTCACAGGTGGTCCCAGACAGGAAGGCTCCTATGACGTCGGCGTCGGCGACGTTGGGCAGCTCATTGCACTACCGGGAGAAGCACCGGATGTACCCATGAAGAGTTTCCCTAGCCTTCTATCGGTAGTTTTTTAGATCTCATGGGTTCCCAGGACATGAGTATGTGCCCTAAAAGTTTCTTAGGAAGATCTCTTTTAGGTCCGCCCAACTTTGAATTCTGTTGGGCGGAAGGTGTTTCAACCACGTTCGCGCCGAATCTTCCAGGAACAATGGAAGGTTGTGGATAATGAAATCGTCGTTATCCGCTCCACCGGCTTGGCAAGCAAGCTAATAATCCTCGAGACACAGTTCGGGGTTCGTTTCCCTAGAGTATTTCGGGATGTTGGTCGACGGTCGGAACCACGGTGGGAAGAAGACGTTGAGGGTGTGTCGGCCAAAGGCCTGAGGTCCCGGCAAGTCAGGACTCGGGCTTCGATCCTCGCCATTGTCGTGGCGTCCGCCATGACAAGGGTGGTAGCCGCAGCTTGCCCCCTCCCTCGCATCGCCATGGGTACGTCTACGGGCATCAAGGGGGTTGCGCGCGCGTCATGGTGAAGGCCAGGACGCTCATGCACTAGGACCGCGGTGCGCGGCCTGCCGCCTTGCTACGCCTGGAGGACTAACACGTCCATGTTGGGTCGCTCGGAGGGCGCGTGCTGGCTGGCGTCGAGCTCGCGTCATCGGGACAGCCAGCTCTTGGCCTGTTGCGCCGCCGCACGCTCGAGTAGCGTGCGAATCTCATGATGAGCCCGACGATCCTCGGGCGTCACGGGCCCCGGAAGCCCCGGAGCAAGGCCGCTGCGGAGCCGATGTTCTGGCTTGTCCAGGTGAAGTGTGGGAGGGCTTCATCGTCCTCGATGATCCTCCGGTTCACGTCATGAGCCACGGTGCGTGCACGCCCACCGTTTCCGTGGCGCTCGATCTCTCGCTCGAGCTCCACGCGTTCCTGCTCGAGCAGGAGTCATGCTTCCTCGAGCTCTTAGTTTAGGCCTTTAGCTGCTCTACCCGCAGGCGAGGTGGGGCCCCTGCATCCCTCTTGACCTTGTCGTCGAAGTCGTTCGTTGGGGTAGCCTCTCCCTCATGGATGCTTTCGACATGTTCCTCGGGGGTACCTGCCATGAAACATTCACGAGAGGGGTGATGGCTCCCCCTACTGGAGTCAGAGCTGGAGGGTGACTCCGATTCTGCTGCGAGGAGGTCGTGAAAAGATTCCATGACATATTTGGTCATCCCCACGAACTCATCGTTCGTAGGGGATGGGGGAGTGCATTGCGCCACAAGGTGGCCAACGGTCTCTGCGGCGTTGCACAGACCGGACTGGAGCGTCGTTGGGGCACTCCGAACGAGGTATTCTGGGGAGAGAGGCTCTCCTCTAGCAAGCTAGGTCATGACATTGGCGAACGAGGAGGTGAGGTGGTGCAGGTCCTCCCGGGATGGTCGAGGTCCCAGGGAGGCACCGAGCTGGCGCTCTAGCCTCCCGTAATCGAAGCCGAGGAGCAGGTCACTCCCCGGGGTGTGAGATTCTGGTGGGTGCAGCTGTAGCTCCTCAAGGGCCTCGGCGATCGCGTCGAGGCTGGTGGAGTGGAGAGGTTGGACGGCGGCAGGGGCCTGCGCCAACTCTCCCTCCGTTGTGACGATGAAGTTCATGTTCCCGAAGCGCACGTGCGCGCTCGGGACCCAGCTGATGCCGTGACTAGCCATCCGAGGCCTAGTGTGGATGTCAAGACGCACAAAAGGCCCCTACTTGGCGCACTATCTGTTGGTGTTTCGAGTTACCACCGACGAGTAAATTTCTAGTATTTGCGCGTCTGGCTTGGATGGTGTGCTTAGAGAATACAAGGTTTATACTGGTTTGGGCAGAAAGTCCCTACATCCAGTTCATCGCTGCTGCTCATGTTACTAGCACAAAAAGTTTATAGTAGGGTTTACAAACAGACGAGAGAAATAATCCCAAGTCTCTGGTGGAAGTAGTGAACGGGTGCTAAGAGCTCGATCGCTGCTCAGCCGTATGTTCGTGTCGTGCTCTTATGCGGATCTGGATCTGATCGGGTCTCGATGGGTCGATCCCCTTCATGGGGCGCTCTACTTTCCCTTTTATAGGTCAAGGGAAAGCGCGAGTTACATCGGAGGAAAAGAAAAGAACGAGAGAGAGGAAGGCTTCTAGGATCGCCAGGTCCTTCTCCTTCATGCGAGTCCCGCCGATCATGTAGATGTCAATATGGATGGCTCCATCGTCGCGGCCTTGTTCGTCACTAGCGCCATGCGCGTGGCGTCATTGCCAGTCATAGCGCTCCATTCTGTTCCGGCGAACGTCGTGGTGAACTGACGCGCCTGTTAGGCGTCATCTGCCGGTTAGGCAGAATAGCACCGCCATGTCCAACGCTGTTCTTGATATGAATCCTTAGGTATGGCCCGTCATGGTCACGGGTTACATCGAGTCATGCCAGTCTCTTCTCCGGTGTCAGAGCTTTGATCCAGGCCCATACGCTTGGACCTGGGGTGGTTGGCGGCAGTATGGGTCTTCCTCGGGCGAGACAGAGCACGAACCCAAGGGGCCGGGCGAGACGGAGTCCGCGGCCTCGGGGTCGGGCGAGGCGGAGCCCGTCCCCAGAGGTCAGGCGAGACGGAGATCGCGGCCTCGAGGTCGGGCGAGGCGGAGCCTGCACCCAAGGGGCCGAGCGAGACGGAGATCGTGGCCTCGAGGTCGGGCGAGGCGGAGCCCGCACCCATGGGGTCGGACGAGGCTGAGCCCGTGCACCTGGGGACCGGTTGGAGCCGTAGTCGTGCTCTTGACTGCTCGGATGAGTCAATGTTGATGACCATTAGCTCATCCTCTTCGGATACCTTAGTATTGGTCCCCGACACAACCACTACAACAAAAAAAATAAAACCTAATGAAGAGGCAACAAAATCTGTATCACGAGGTCCAAAAAGCATGAGCTTCTCCTCGCATGAGAGAGCGGAGGGCGGAGGTCCGGTGGTAGTAGTTCCCTTAAGCAGACTGCATGGCCATGAATGACATCCCAATCAAACTTATGATTCTTCCCAGTAATGTCCAAATCCTCACACTATTTTGCACTCCTTCACAATACATACTTGGTGAAATTCAACACACATATAGTAACAGTGAGAGAAATATAAAAATCTCTATTTGCAAGAAGATTGGCGTTCGGGGAACACCTTTGCCGCTCTGTCGTGCTGATGCGAAACGGGCCATCATCGCACGGTTGGAGGGGCTACGTGCGACTGACGCAGTTGGCCTACCCCGTGTACTCTATTTTCTACGCGTAGAAGTGAGGCGAGCCACATAAAGTGGTTGCACTGGGGCACCTGCTTGCCACTCCCACCCTCGGTGGCCGTTGTAGCCTGCAAAGGTCATTGCAGGCGAGATGCTGCGTTTTGGTGGTGACGTCGCTCCCCACTGCCCTTATTTCTTCCACCTCGACCAAGACCCCAAGCGTTTTCTTATAGGCTATCCATCGCCTATAGCGGGGGGATAGAAGACATAAGCTAGTAGAGAAGTAATCTCTCCTGCGGCTGGACCGAGCTGGCCCTGAGCTCATGATGTGTAAGGTGAGCCATGGCGATTGGTGTCCCTGGGTACCTCCCCCACTCCTAGCTCCACTCACGTTGGCTGCCATCATCTGCAAGCTGCTCGCCTGAAAACTAAAGCAGGTAGCACCACATCTTCTTCCCTTCTGTTTTACTTCTATGTTCCAAATTATAAGTCACTTTGTTTATTTTTGATACATAGAATTTGCTATGTATCTAGACATATATTAAGTCAAAGCAACTTATAATTTGGGATGACTTTTCAAGCTTCTGTGCAAACGCTTCAGGAATTGAGCTGATGGCGGTGCTATGTTTTCGTTTTTTCAATCCATATTTCCTTCGGATATTGTGTCGCATCCGTATCGATCCGTACCTTTAAAGTAGCAGCTGACCCTAAATTCTCAGTTGTGGCACATGTGAAGCTTCACGGTAGATATTGCTTGAAAGAAACATACCATGCTTTTATCTAACTTTTAGACGAGGTGAAGTTTCCCAAACCCTACAAACCATTTGTCAGTATTTATTTGATTCTTCGTAAGTACAACTCAAACTACTACGAGGAACCTTTTGATGCTGGCGTGCGCATACAGGATGCATGAGTCATGACAATAGGTATGCTGGGATTTAGTGCCTGTTTGGTATGGCTCCGGAGGGTCTCTGGCTCCGGCTCCTGAAGGAGCCATACCAAACACTATTGTTTGAAATGGCTTCACCCGAGAAGCGCATGGGAGAGCCGGAGCCTTTTTGCACTACGAAGGAGGAGCCACGATTTCAAACTTCTCGCGGCTCCACCTGATGGTCGCAGACGTATGGACGTGGTTGCCCTTCTCGGCATGCTCTTTGCCCGGGTACAACGTACAAGACAAAACCGACGCCGGCGTGGTGCTTCACCGTCGGGCAAATCGTGCGAGCAGCGGTGCGGGCGCTTGCGCTGTGCGAGCAAGCGACGGCCTAGGCAAGTGCGTTGTGGGAGCGCACGGCGGCGTGGAAGAAGGCAAGCCTTGCTTGGGCGAGGGCGAGCGGTGGTGCAAGCATCCAGGTGCATGCGGCGGCGGCCAGTGCGAGTTGCTAACGAGCGGCGCGGCGGCGGCGTGCGGTGTTCAGGGAAGGGAGCAGGAGGTCTGCAGCTGCAGGCCATATGGGCCCTTGGCCCAAAACCGAACGTTTAGCCTTATTTTTGTCATAAAAATAATTCAAATACGGTTTACCTTAATCATGATAAATATTACGAGTAATTGATGTAATATTGCCAATTTTAGTTTCAAAAAAATTACATGCATTTTAATTTCTCATGCGTACAACCAAATCAAATAATAAGCGCATGAGTACTTTGGACATTTGATATATCTCATCCATTTCAAAGAAATAGGAGGAGTTGTATTGCCAAACGTTTTCTAAAACTATTTTAGCTTCTTCAGAAGAGCCAGAGCCGGAGCTGTTTCGGAAGGAGCCAGGTAGCTCTTCACAGTACAGCAACATAAACTCTAGCTATTGCCTATAAAAATCTAAAACAGGTATGCATGACAACATGTATGGTAGATCGATCTCTACACGGCTAGACGTGGTAGACGTTGTCCAAGTCCACATGATAGAGCTTGGACGGCTTGAGCCCCTGGGTGGCGTTGAAGAAGTGGAGCGTGCGCGCCCACTTGAGGCGGTCCTTGAGCTTGTGCACGGCCACGGCGTCGGCGATGTGCTCGTGCCGGAAGCAGTTGACGTCGGTGGCCATCTCCCTGTCCCAGTAGTCGTACATCCTCGGCTCCTCGTTGTACACGTTCTTGTACTTCCCGCCCTTGCGCAGCCAGCCGCCGAAGTCGACGTCCTCCCAGTCGTTGTGGTCGTCACGGAGCTCCGGCGTGGCGGCGATCCACTCCGCCACGTCCCACGACACGACGTACCCCATCCCGGACATGTACTGCTTCTCGGGCAGCCAGTGGCAGGGCGTCAGGTAGCCTTGGTACGCGTCCCGCCGCGCCTTCCAGCGCAGCGACTCCGCCAGCGCCGCCACCCGGTAGTAGGTATCGTCGTCGGTCTTGCCCACGTAGTCGTACCGCTCCCCGGCGAACAGCCCCGGCACGGCCGAGAAGTAGGCGTACGTCTTGCCGTCGTTCATGTTCTCCGTGCAGTTGAGCACCACCACGTCGCCGTGCGCGATGATCTCCAGCGCCACCAGGATGTGGTCCTCCTCCCGCTCGATGCGGCACATGACGAAGCGCACGTCCACCACCGCGCGCACGGGACGCGGCTGCAGGGAGTAGGCCAGCCGCAGGAGCGCGCGCCGCTCGTACGTGCTTGGGGTAGTCACGATGCCCATCAGCAGCCGCAGGTCCACCGCCTCCTCCGCTGGAGAGCCTCCGGCGGCGAGACGGCCGACCGCTGACGGCGAGCCGTTGTTGTCGTTGCATGACGACCACGAGGACGACCCGAACATCCCCGGGAGCCTGAAGTTGTCGGGGAAGAGGACAAGGTAGATGACCGCAGCCAGGAGGATGCCAGGGAGGAGGAAGAGCGAGGTGCGTGGGGACGACGACGAAGCTCCAGGAGAAGACGGAGGCTTCATCCTGCTGTCCGGCCGCCCGGCGGTCGTCGTCTAGCTAAGCTTCTCAAGTCTGGCTAGCTGATTAGCTGCTGCTGCTGCTGACTTGGTGAGCTCAGTAGTGCTCGGCGGCGAGCTGTTAGTTAAGCTTACTTAAGTAGAAGGAGCACTGACACTGTGCTTTGCCTTGCAGGAAGGTAGATCTGAATCCAAGTGTGTCTGTTCACTGAACTACGACTCCGGGGAGTAAACCGCGCTTCTATTTTTTTGTATAATCCTAGTGTGAAAATCGATGCCTTGAGCTGTCCATACATAGCGTTTTTTACTGCAACATGTGAGTGCGTGACTACAATTGGCTTAGATTTAAGCCCCCGGTCAGCTTGTGGGTAAATCTTCTTAACGGAAGGTCATCGACTGCATTTATTGCGTAGATCCGAAGCGAGCAGGATCCGAGGAACGTAACGTGCAGCTGTCCACCAATACTACTACCGTGCATCATTTTTTTAATCTCCAATCGAGTTCTGTAATTCCTATCGTTTTAAATAGTGACACCGTCACCAAAGTATAGCTTTGTCTACGTTTAGTAATAAATTTATTGTTAAAGTAATCTTTGAAAAGTAAGGACATGTACAACCCACAGACGGGAGGTCGTCTGTAAGAGCCTCGAATCTAATATACAGACAGTTAGAAAGACAGATCGTATAACCCACAGACAAGGGGTCGTCTACAAACTGTTTAATGCTTTGCATGTAGCCAAGATCATTCATGAATATCATTTTGTATACCATTGTGTTGCTATTTGATAGATAATGGATTCACAGCTACGTTGACTATACAAAATGAAGCCAAAGAAATTAGAATTTTTTTCAAGGTACTGTGCATTGGCATTTCTGCAACTACATACATCGTCATGACAGCCAAAGGGCTACCCAGTGTAGAGAGCTCCTGCTCTGTGCGGAGTATGGGGAAGGGTGTTAGTGACAAGCCTTACCCTCGCCTGTGCAATGCGAGGAGACCACGACTCGAACCCGGGACCTTCCGGTCACAAGCGGTAAAACTCTACCGCTTGCACCGGCCTCGCCCTTCTCATGACAGCCAAAGAAATTAGCAAATTTTCAAAATACTATGAAATTAGAAAATAAAAGCATGCCGTTCCAAAAATAATAAAAATAAATAAAAATAAAAGCATCACAGCTCCATACATCAGCAGCTTGTTCTGCTATGACTACAACTAGCTTTCTGGTTCTCATCCTGTAAACAAACAGAACGAAGGAGAAGATCAGACGAACAACTGATAGTAATTTTCAACTGAGAAAGCTAACTGAGATATCAACGACACTCGCACTAACTGAACAGTTTTCAGCTTTCTGAAAGCTAACAATTTAGCAGCTAACGATAAACTGATACACTAACAACTTTTAGAAATGATACAATTGCAGATTCAGATAGCTTTCAGAACTGATACACTAAAAGATGTAGATTCAGATGGCTAACAGTTTTAACTGCATGTACCACTATCTGCATACCAACCAGTTTATACATAAGTAAACAACGAGAAAAGACACAAAAGGAAAAATGGACTCTGTTCTAGCACAATATGAAGAACCAGTAGTCGTTTCCGTCAGCAACCTCAGATCGACACAATCAAAACGCCCTATGTAGATTCTTCAGATCAAAACAATGCTCCTAAATCAACAAATTGTAGAATCATCATGGCTGCATCAGTAAGAGGAAGGTACCTCAGATAGTCAACGCCGCTGCTCCAATGCTATCTACCATGGATCCAGGCACGCCGCAGCAACCAGCTCCGTGCCCCCGCGGCCGCTAGCTCCACCTGTCGATGCTCCTCCTTCTATTGGGCGCTGCTAGCTCCACCTACGTGCCCCCGCGGCCATCGCCGCCGTGTCAGAGTCCCCTGCGCGGAGAGGTCCGATGCCACATGGAGGGACGAGCACTTGCGACGCAGCGCAGCGTGAGGCTGTGGCAGGGCCGCGCATACAGGTCCGTGAACTTGCGGAGGAGCTTGTGCTGGCCGTAAGCCTGCGTGCTGGATGCCGCCACCGCGTCTAGGTCTTCCGCCCCAAAGCCGGTGCCGCAACGGCGTGCTCGACCCCGCGCGCACAAAAACCAGAATCCAAGCGCACCCACGCGGGATCCTAGTGCGCAGTCGACTCGAGACGCCGAGCCGTACAACACCATCCTTTGGGCCTCGGAACACATGCCTTCCCCGTCGTCTCGTGAGGCGACGGGGCCTCCGTCTCTAGGCTTCGACGGCGTGCTTTCTGCAAAAACAGTCACGAAGAGACGGGACGGAGACACGCGTTGCACGTGCCCTAAGTTATATACATCTTATCTTAGCATCATCAATGTTAAAACTAGATGTTTTAAAAGCTATGGACAGTTGAAGTTATAAAGGTTTGACTTTGACATTAGCCTAGTAGTAACAACAGAAATTAGGAAACGGAGAGAGTGCATATGTTTATGAGTGTCCACCATATGATTTAAAAAAAAAAGAATGTTAAAGGCAATATCATAATGACTCGGTAGCAACTTACACCCCCTACCTCTGCCTTTCAGGAGACTAGCAACTTCGGTCAATAGTTTCTGTTGTTGATAAGCCAGTCACAACTGATTTGTTGTGAGAGAAAAACATTGTTACATGACTGATAAGACAGACTGATAAGTTCAAACGAATAGGCTGTCCATGTGATCTAAAAAAAAAGAATGTTAATTACAACTCTAAGTGTTCTAGTGATGATTCCTCTATTCTCCAAGATAAAAGCAACCTCCCCCTTGAAAAACGCTTGTACTTAAAACATCAAGAAGTGATTAAAGGCTAGGATTTTAATTAACATATTTTAAACATCTACTGGTTCATTTCCAAGGAAAGCAGGACTTTATATACTCCTCGTTTAGACAATTTGGCTAAAGAACATATCAATTGGCTAAACCCTCAATTAGACAAGTCCATGCCCTTGTTAGAAAATTCGATTGAAATTGAAAAAAAAATGAGTCACTTTATCATTCTGATTGTACAAAAGCACATGAAATATTTGTCATAATGTCATTGGCTCAGAATTTCTCAGTGAGAGCACACATAAAATTGGCTGGTTGTTCCGTAGATGCTTCCTGTTTATATAAGCACAAAATCTCCTATCAACTTTTCTCTTCGGCAATGCATAAAAAAAATTAACGGGCCAGGCTTCTCCGTCATTTTTGAAGCACATGTTGGGCCATTCAACACGCGATTACACGTATTCAGCCTGTTAAAGCCACATGTCCACATAAGTACTTGGCCCATTTAAAGTAGCCCTAGCCCAGCATATCCGCAGTAAGCCAGTACATCCTCGATACAACACCATTCGATCCCAGCCGTTTACTTGTGAAACTGACGGGTACTTAACCGCTGCTACCGCCTCCTTCTAGGGTTTCTTCCCCTCGTGGTTGCGCCGTCCCCCGCACTCGACCTCCGAAGTCCGAACCCATCGTCTCCGGCGGCAGCAGCGAGATGGTGAAGGGGCGCACGGGGCAGCGCGTGAGGCTCTACGTCCGGGGCACCGTCCTCGGATACAAGAGGTGAGCTCCTTCTCCTTCGCCCCAAGCCGATCGCCCTTAGCTTTGCCCTTGCAACCGTGTTGTGACGCGCGTGCGGGCGGTGGGCGTGGCTGATGCAGGTCCAAGTCGAACCAGTACGAGACCACATCGCTGGTGCAGATCGAGGGGGTGAACACCAAGGAGGACGTCGCGTGGTACTGCGGCAAGCGGATGGCCTACATCTACAAGGCCAAGACCAAGAGCAGCGGCACCCACTACCGCTGCATCTGGGGCAAGGTCACCCGCCCGCACGGCAACTCCGGCGTCGTCCGCGCCAAGTTCAGGTCCAACCTGCCGCCGGAATCCATGGTGAGCTGGAGCGCCCCCGCGCCCTCCCCTTCTCCATTCGTCGCTACGTCCTGCTCTGCATTCTGTGCTCTGTGCTAATTCTGTTCTGCTGTTCCCCCTTTGTTGCAGGGCCGCAAGGTCAGGGTCTTCATGTACCCCAGCAGCATCTAAAGGTTAGTGTCGATTGCAATCTACTCAACTTACTGCTACTAGTTGCACGCCCTGATTATTGTTGAATACCTCATACCTAGTACCTCTTTACGTGTTGCCATTGTAGCTTCATCCTACACGGCTATACCCATTAGTGCTGCTGTGCCCTGTCTGCAAATGTGTCTTTTTGGCAGATGGACTTGTTCTTATGTGGTGCAACATGCCCAATTAAGGATTAGTGGCTGGTTATTTGGCTGTATTCTCAGTTGTGTACACCACCGAATAATCAGGCAATCACATTGAGATTCTACAGGAACCTTTTATTGTGTATTGATAGAATCATGTTGTTAGGTGATTAAAAAGGAGACACATCCCAGCTATTTCTACACACATGAATAGGATTAGCAGAAATTATCCGCAGGACACCTGTGCTGCCTGGTTTCAGTGAAATTCATTGCCACATTGGTGTTGTATAAGAAAATGGATAGAACGATAGCAGGCTTATTTGGTTGATTGAATACATCTGCATTTTGATAGTTCTGGAATCATAGTCACTTATTTATTTGAGCCCTTTCAGCCTCCCACACTTCCAAGCTAAGTGTATTTTCAATTTCATTTTCCTGTTTTGTGTGGGATTCTGTTGCTAAGCATAGCAGAGTGCCAGAGTCACCTTACCTAAGTATTTGGTTTGTTACTAATTCTGAATTTAGAAAAAAATTACTTTTGCAACTATCTGTTCTTGCTATCATCAAATGTTTTTCTGAGAATACTTGCTGTAGTTCTCCAATCTCCACACAAGGCCCTTTTTATCTGCTTCTAATACTGTCTTGTCCAATGCAGATAATTTCAAGGCGTGGAGGATCGTGCTTTTCTTCTAGATTTTATCGTCCTTAAACTGTCATTGTAAGGGTTGTGTTCAGGTTGAGAGTTAGCAGGTTGAGCTGTCTATTTGAGAACCCTTTAAAGTTCTCCAAGTTTTGTGTTATGGACCACTTGAAACATTATATGGAGTTTAAGTTAGAACTGAGTTATCTGCCATATTTTTGTATGATGATTGCGTTAATGGTATACGCTCTCATTGCATCTTGAGCAACGGTTCTGTGATTTCATGAGCGTATCTCTGGATCCATGGTGAAGGGCGGGCCTAGTGCAAACGGTTGAGTCTTACCGCCTGTGATTGGAAGGTTTCAGGTTCGAGTCGCGGTCTCCTCGTATTGCACAGGCTCCTCGTATTGCACAGGCGAGGGTAAGGTTTGTCACTGTCACCCTTTTCCAGACTCCGCACAGAGCGAGAGCTCTCTGCAGTGAGTACGTCTTTTTTTTTTATCTCTGGCTCCATGGTCATGTTAAGGTGTATTCAAGAGCTGTTGATGTGCGGTTTCGTTTCATGATGCTCCGGAACCGGAGGAACCAATGCACCAATCGTTCTCTGACCGTCATCGTGCTCTTTGATTGGTCTGCGTCATTTTTTTTAGATTTGTAACAGGTAATTCCAATCGTCAGCTGTGGCTGCGAGTTACCTATAGTCTGATGTTTTAGGGCTTGTTTAGCGTCCAGACTTCAGAGACACCTCTTCTAAACAATTTTTTTTTTGCGTATCTCTTTCTTTCTACACCTTGTTCGCTTGATCACATCAGCTATGATATAGTGTTTTTTTTCCATAATAAAACAACGTCAGCCAATTTATAAGCCACGTAAACTTATAAGCCACAAACGATCATGGTGCTAAACCGCAGCCAAGCTCGCGCAAATCATTGGGCCACGTCGCCTATTTTTTTTTATCAGCCGTCTGATTCCCTCGCCGATGTTGATCTAGCCGTTGATCCTGTCCGCCCAGCTCGTCTCTCCTGGTGCTTCGCGAATACTCCACTCCTCCGGTTGCTCGCGTCCTTCGCGCCGGGGACGCCGGGGTCCCCAGGCCGAGCTGAGGTGGCCGGGGCGCCCGCACGCGCCACGGTGGCTCGGGCCGCCGCGCCGCGCCTACCCCTCCCCCTTCCCGCCTCCTCTGCCCGCACCCACGCCCGCGCCAGGGTCGCTGGCCCCCCCGCACGCTCAGGGGAGGTCTAGGCCGCCGTGCCTGTGCACCCCGCGCCCGCGCCGGGAATGCCCGAGCCACCGGGCGGAGGTGGGGAGGGTGGACGCGGACGGGCAGGCACATTTCAATCCATGATCCTAAATCCTTACTGCAAAAGAAGAAGAAGAAGAAGAAGATGTATTGCTGGAGACCCGAGACCTCCATCATCTTACAGCACCACCCGTCGCCCTGCCCTCCACCGACCTCATCTGCCCACTCTCGACCTGGCCGCCCTCAGCAGTCAGCCCTCCTCCACCGCGCCTCCCGCTCGTGACGGCGGCACATGTCGCGACGATAAAAGGGAAGGAGGACGGCCGCAGTGGTGGCCCGTAAGGCCGTAACCCATCCTCGGCCGCGAGCCACGCCCGGCTCTCCCCATCGGATACGCGTGTCGCCTCCAATGGCACGGCCGTGTCTACTCTTGAGCGGTTACGGCGCCGTCCAGGGCTTGGCCGCGCCACCACATCCGTGCTGCCGCCAGCAGCAGTCTAGGCGAAACCACGGAACAGGGCGTGGAGGCTAGCCATGGTCGACCGCTGGGAGTCCGGAAGGGGACAGCGGTAAAAGCATTCCGGCCACCTACACTGGCGTCCCCTGACCGGCTAACCCGGAACCACCCAGCCACCATCACACCTGGCTAGCTGCCTACAGGAGTACGATGGAAGCGAGCAACTAGCACGACTAAGCGACACTGCCTCTACTGCGTGCAACATGTCCGACAAAATGTCCAGCCGCATATCACATTAAGGTACACAGTCCTGTTCAACTACCGTGATAGCCCATTTGATATACTACCCACATAGCCTAATGGTGTTGCAATTTGCGTGTTGCCAAGTTCATTTACAGTGTGCGCTTGAAGATTCATATATACTATGATGCTTTCTGTTCAACATATTGCAAGTAGCAAGATGACTATTTCACAGTTAGCACCCCTTTTGTGTACTGTTCTTTCTCGTACTAAATATATTGGTAGTAATCAGAGAAGAAAGCAAGTATCCATTCATGTCTTCCTGTAAATTGAGTGGAAGCTCGTGTATATTTTGGATTCACAGGAAACTCCATGGTCCATAATCTTGTAGCAGGGATTATTGGTGGCTTCATTAAAGGAATGAAAGACAAGGCTGAAGAAAATGCAAAAATGAGAGAAAATTTGACGCCACAAACTCCCAACGAACACTTGGAGTCAGTTTTCTTGAAAGAACCATTTGCTGAACCTTCTACCCAATCTTGATGATCGGATAGAAGAAATGTCAATCGGTTCTCTTTCTCCTTCCTTATATATCTTAAAGCACGCATTTATCTTAAGTGCTCCCTTCCCTCTTAGCCTAGGAGTATTGAATGCAGATGACATAGAGATTGACGATCAAGTACCCGTAGCTCATGCAACAGCATCCTCCTTTACATCCCAAGGGAATAAGAGAACAACAGGTTGGAAACAATACTATGAGAACTCCACAGGAAATTCTAACCAAATGTAAGTTTGGTGGGGTAACTCATGAACATTGCAAATGGTCATGGTTTTACTGTGTATGGGAGCATTGCAGGGTCAAGCTAAATGTAGGTCCATTGCAGGATGCAGCAGCCGCAGCTGCTCATGCAAAACGTAAGCTGATGCAGAGGCAAGAGAAACTGGAGGTGAAATAGTTGCTTCTAGACCACAGTTCATATTGGTTGTCTTCATCGCAAGCCATTATTCAGAGCAATATCAAACATGTTGTTTTAATTCAACTTCACCTTCAAACTCAGATACTTGTTTTCACAGAAAGAAATATCCTTCCATATATTAGTAGCCCAACACTAAAATAGTGTAACAACTCACAAAGGCTGTAAAGTTTTATTCCCCTAAGTTTAAATTGTAGCTTGTTGCATAGCTCTTAATTTTACCCTGCTGCTTGCCCATACCTAACCCATAATATGCATATCTTGGCATTGTATTTGATGATATAGAGGGTTCAAATCTTGTGGTTCAGTTCCTTGGTTGTTGCTGTAGTTCTCAAATTGTTGTATAACTTCTTTGGCTACAACCACAAAAATAATAATTATAATGACAGTTCATGTCAGAAGTCAGATACATGTTTTGGACCTAGAACTGCGGATAATGTCAAGTGCTACTTGAGGGCAGTCAGAGGTCCACTTTCCCTGAGCTTTGACATGAGTATGGTTGTGGTAGTTTACTCATAGACACTCCATCCTCTACTATTGTCGCCTCTCAATGTTTGCACTTGCTTGAAGTTTCTTTTATAATGCACTGACAATCCCCACAAATATGCTACATGAAGTAATCTTCACTGGCTTTGATACTAACATGAAGATGTGGATGTATGTTCCATCAATGTGATTCTCTAGAATCCAACGGATAGTTGGAGGCAAGCGCCCATGTGTACTCTGTCGCCCATGTTTTCTCTATGTTAAAATTTGTTTTTTTTAACTTTGTGAATCCAGAATTGCATACTGCCTTGTTTTATGAATCCAGAATAGTATACTTTGCCTATCAGGTTGCCTGGGGAAAGCCAGTTTTAGGTCGTGTCGACTTATAATTGAAATATTCAATGCTCATACTCAAACAAAGGAGCTCGATTGGTCTCCATATAGACTCACGCATGGCAGGATGGCCCAATACAGGTAAGCACGCGGCAACGCTGTAACACCCTCGGTATTACACCGTAAATCATTTACTAAAACATGTCATGAGCATCATGTTTATGTGTTAATACATGTAATAAAGTGTGTAGATTAATTTCTGTAACTCGAAACAATCAACTAAAATGCGGAGCGAAAGTTGATTCGATAGTCATGTTATATCACTTAGGGTTTAAAACTAATTTTTATTAAGCAAAAATGCTATAGAACATGTGTGTGATACTTAAATAAAGTTTGAAGTACGAACTTTGTAGATGACAGTGAAATACATGCGGTCGAAAAATGATATTTCTAGCTAATATTTCCACTAGCTTAGAAATCGCAAATGGAAATCAAATTCAGCTCAAACTTAGAAATTTTCAAGTCTGCCTACTGCTAGACATTGCTATGTTTAGTAATTTATCGTGAGAGATTGGGTTAAGAAGTAGGGTAGTATTATGGCTTGTTTTAGTAGCCTAATATACCCTCTAAGGTATAGCAAAACTAGTTTGGGGATTGGATCAACGGTTTAGACGTCTAGAACGCTTTAAAATCCGTGCAAACATAAACTCGGGCCGTCTTCTTATGTTGGGCGCGGTCACCAGGCCGTCCTGCCCCGACGTCACGGCATCGGTGCGCCGGGTGCGCGCGCACGTGGCCATGCTGGCCGGTTGCTGCTGCCGTAGCCTGGCCACGGTGGGCACGTCGCTGGCCGCCGTGCCCACCGCTCACCTGCGCCTAGCCGTCCTGCCGCCGTGCCGCGCTGCTACCGCTGCCGTCGCGCCGCCTGGGCTTGGCCGAGGCCGGCCGCAGCGAGCCGCTGGCCCTTGCGCCCTGCTGCTCTGCCTCGCACTGCCGTTTTGGGTGCCGGCACTACTCGCGTCGCGCCGCCGCTGCTGCCGTCGCGTCGTCGTCGCGTCCGCACTGATCTGCTGCACCTATACGTTGTTGCCAGCCCTGTGTGTGTCGCCTTTGCCGCACGCACGTGGGCGAGCCCCCGTCGCCGCACTATTTATGGCACTACGGCGCGCGGGCCATGCTGGTTGGACATGCGCACATGTTGTCCGTCGCGCTGGCGCGTGGGCCTCCCGTGCTCTCCGCTCGCGTCCTGCCAAGGCATGGACGAGCCGAGCCCACCTGTCGCGTCATCTCTCTCTTTCCCTCTTTCTCCCTCTGTTTTCTGTCGCCGTCGCGTCGTGTCACGGTGAAGCCAGAGAGAGAGAGAGCACCTCTCATCAATTCCTCGTGCTCGCATCTCCGCCTTCACGCCCTCTCTCCAGCCGACCCACCCCGCCTTGACTCGTGTCACGCCGAGCTCCAATTTTGGAGCTTTGCTCGCCGCCGTGCCGTTAAGGCCCGTCGTCGTCCGCGTCGTGGCCAGTCTCCACCACTTCATTCCGCGCCAATTCCTCTGCACCACTAGCTAGCCTAGGCTCTCTCTTCGTCGTGCGCACGCTAGTTGTAGCTCTAGTGCCTCCTCTTCGCCACTGACGTGGCCGTGCCTTTGTGGTCCGCCGTTCACCTCGCAGCGCGCACGTGGCCAGCCTCACTTGGGTCGTCTCTGGTTGAGCTAGCTTCTCGATAAGGTCATTGGTGAGTGGTCGTTACTCACCCGCTACCCATACCGCCTTGTTGTTGTTGTGGCTCACCTAAACACCGTCGCCATTACCGCAGGGTGCCCGCCGTCGTGGAGAGGTCCCTCTACGGCATCTCGGCTCGTGCAACCGCCGCCCATCGTCTCGCGTCGAACCCTAGGTGAGCGTCGGCCTCGTAGATAGGTCAACGGGGGTCTCGTGTGGCCAGTGTAAGCGCCAGTGCCACCGTTCGCCGCGGCGGCGCGCGAGGGATGGTCGATGACCTTGCCGTTAAAAAGAGGAGAAAGATCCGAGGGTTCCGTTGTAAAGTTGATGTCTATAAAAATAGTAACGTGGACTGTAGGTTGTTTTGCTCATAATCCATAGGTGTTTTTGCAAGAGTGTCAGCGCGCGCGGGCTTCCTCGCCGCGTGCCGCCTCCGCGTGTGGGCCTCGCCTCGCCTGTGGGCCGCCGCACGCTCGCGCGCGCGTTGCGCCGCGTGGGCCGCGTTGGGCCGAATTGAGTTTATCTTTTTTGTGGAGAATAGAAATAACTTTTCATTTTAATTCTGAGCTAAACTTTGGTAAATCATATAAAATCTTGTAGGTATCCAAAAATTGTGAAACTAATTTTGTTAGTTCCTAAAATTGTGCTATATCTATTGGTGTATTTAGTTCATATATATATATATATGTTGATACCAGGAACTATTAAATCATTTGAGAGTGCTTGATATTATTAGGTTAAATATTGTAGGAATTTTTGTGGCAATATGGTAATAGTTGTAGCTTTGAATTTTTTACAGTAGTTTCATGGTATTATTATGTGCTCACTATAATTTTTGTAGCTTTAGAATAGACATAACATAAGGGTAGTTAAATGCTCTTTGTTTCAAATATACATTAAATCATTAGTAGAAATAAAGATATCATTCATTTGTAAAGCTAAGTGTTTGTTAGTTGAACCCAACACTTTACTTGATAAAGATGATAGTTAGCTTAGTATCATAGTCATTAGAGATAGCTTAGTAGTTTACCATGTGTATTTTTAATTTAGGAGCTGCTGTTGCTAAAATACTATTTTGTAGCCACTTTGAGTTACGATAATTACTATGTTAATTTACGAGATTATAGTAACTCCTTGCTAAGTGGTTTACTATAACGTTATAGTAAATATACTCATATGTTACAGTAACTCAACTATCGTAAATATGTATTGACATTATCGTAAATTAGTATATAAAATTATCGTAAATGGAGGTGGCTACAGAATAACTTATTTTGTAGCTGACTGAATGTACTCTCCCTATATATATTTATATGTATATGTGATGTGCATTTACGTTACAGGATTTATAATAAAACTACATGCATAGATATACCTACCCAGGAGTTCTTCTATCATAGGTCGAGTAGCTGATATGCTTAGGCTATCGGTAGCGTGAATAACCTGCCGTTACTCACAATAGGTGATTATTATTATCACTCTTATGATAAAATGGTGAAGGAAATGGAGACCGGGCAGGGATATGGTATGGGTATTGGTGATGTAAGAGGTTGTGTCCCGCGATTAACGGGGCATAGCTTGGTTACACTGTTTTATCTATCCGTGTCGGTTAAGGACCGGCCGTTGCATTGGATTCTAGCCAGATCACAGACTTATTATCCTGAGCACATACTTGTTTATGGGAGCAGGGAAGGCTCGTTGCTCTCTTATCGTGGGTTATGTCTCTTTCCGGACTGACTGATTGGAGGCGGGGATGGTGGAGGTCTAAACACCATACTGAGTCCGGGACTCATGTGTGGGGGCTTGGAGTCTAAGTTTGGATGGAGACCTAGACCCCTTGACAGGAGAATGGTGGGTCGGTCCTGCTTGTGCTTGGGGTACAAGTAGGGCGTGTGTTTCGGGGTACCCAGTTGGACTATATTTGTTCGCGAATCACCGTGTAATACGGTACGACTTGTCTACGATCTAGCACGTAGTAAGAACTGGAAGATAAAAGATGATGAAATGGATCTGATTGCTCAACTCTTGCTCGAAAGTAGAATATATGCTTACATAGAATGGCTAGATAATGAACTAATCATGATTGCTAATAAAAACATATACAAGGATTCACTACTAGTAAGGCTTTTCGCAAAAAGGAAACCCAACGAATCATAAAGCTTATCATATTATTTGGAGTCAGGAAATTATTCTCACTAGTCGGGTAAGTCTTGCGAGTACATTGTGTACTCAGAGTTTAATTACCCCTGTTGCAGGTGCAGCTTGACGAGTAGCTGTTGCGTGGAGGATTTTTCTGGTGGGCACAGACGGATCCTTGTATCTTATCGTTAGATGTTTATTGTAATTCCGCTGTTTAAATTTCGCACTCTGAACTTGATATTGTAATAATGTATTTCTAAGAACTCTGGTTGTATGAAATTGACTAAGTATTGTAAACTCGTTCTTATTATTGGATCCTGGAGGGAAAACATGGATTATTCGAGTTCTTCCTTGGGTGTGCTCGACGGAACGGTCCGATATAGCTTACTCTCGGAGTGCTTAGTATTTGGTGGAAGACGAGCGTCTCCGAAAACATGCTATTTCGGATGGTTCTGCCACAAACGTCACGCATGGTTTCTAGTTCTATTGGTTCTCCTAAATTAGTTTTAACATATAAACATTGATTGTACGAAATGATTATGAGGCTGTCAGTGTGATAGTTAAATGGCTATCTTCTTCTGATTTACTTACAAAGAATTAGTTTCTACATGAAGTTTATTTAAGAGCGTCATATAGCTTTTAGCTTCAATTCCCACAGTGAATTTTCTAACGACAAGTGCTTACCAATGATCTCATAGATCGTCTGCCAATGATCAAATCGTCTAATACTGACAATGATCAAATCGTCTAATGCAGTGTCGTTTACGATTTTTTTAATGATGTGGGGGAGAGATGTCTAGTACAAATGATCAGATCGTCTGATGCAGTGTTGTATATAATTTTTTATGAAAGGGGGAGAAAAAGGTGAGAAAATTTTGTGAAGCAACTGTCTCATGAGCTGATTTTTTTGGAGTAACTCTCTTACCATTATATACGATTTCTGCTATGCAAATTACAAGCTTTGTTTTGTTTATCTTGAAATTAATACAATAAAATTGTAAAAGGAAGGAAATTAATTGTATATATAGGTTGATCTTTAAATCATTTCAAAGACCATATTAGAGCATCTTAAGAGTTCCCTAAATCCTTCCTAATCATTGGTTTTTAGTAAGATGAGAAAAACGCATCTTCAATAACTCATAATCCATCCTCTTAATCTTTTAGAACTTAAGAAAAGTCACCATATTCTATGTAAAGTTACGCGCTTTCGAGTCACGCGTATCTTCTCTCCCGCGTGTGTTTGTCGGCCAATCTAAATGTGAAAGGGTGTAGAAAGAATAATTTAGAAATAGTATATGATTTATGATGTAAAATTATCTTTTATATTTTAGGGAGTGGATTATTAGAAACTTTTGACATGATCGTCTGGGAGTCGTAAAACTAAGCGTTTTTTGAGGAAGAAAATATTGAGTACTACCGGACATGCTCAGTAGCGCTTGCATTTGCAAAACAGAAACGTGGGCCGTAACCACTGGGCTTAGTATAGGCCATAACTGCTGACGGCCTGCTTTTGCCCCAAAATTTTTTCAAGCCCAATTGCCCAACCCCTCTCTCCGCGTCTCGGTGCCTCGCCGGCATCGCCGCTCGCAATCGCCGTCGCCATTCGCGCCCGCCCGCTCAAAAGGAGTTTTCCCCCAACAAAATCCCTCCCTTCTTCTCACGGTCCTCGACGGACGCCGGGCATGGCGGAGGAGCAGATGGAGGATGCGTCCACGGCCGCGGCGGCGTCCACGCCGTTCCAGCTCCAGTTCGACAAGCCCATCCCGTCCCAGGTCTAGCCTCCGCCCTCCTCCCCCGCCTCCCCCTTCTGCGTAGCCAAACGCTGTGTGTACGAGTTCGTGCTGTTCTGATTCTTAACCAACATGTGCTGAGGCTACAAAATAGTGTGCGGCCTCTTGGGTTCACGCCGTCGAGAGCAATGGCCAGTTCACGAGAAGTGGCGGCTGGATCCTTGGGTTGCTGCTGCCGAGCGTTGCGTGCGTCCCAACTGTTGTTTGTTGAAATTCCTACGAGGATTAAGTCGGATCCTACTGTCGCTGTGCAGAGTTGACAGGGATGCTGTTGGGTTCAGTGGGAACTGGTTGGTCTGAACTCTCTGTAAGTCGTGAGGTGCTATTTCAGTATTTCACTGATATGGAGCACTGATTTCAGCTTTGAGTGCTAATTTTTGTTGGCAAATGCACTTTAGTGATTGCACCGTTTACTCTTGTTCATGTTTAATCCGTCTCATTCATCTTGTATCGTGTTTATAATTCGCTAAAAAAGCATTCCTTAAGTAACAGAGAAGTTAATAGCAAGCACATATATCATACGGTTGCTGACACTGAATTTCACCTTTTGTCGCCTTATATCATTTCTGTAATTCAGAATCAATTGAGCACAATGAGATTCAATTTCCCATTGTTTTTTGTTCCTATTTCTTAATGTATGCTTTTTTAGACCAAGGACCAATTCTTAATGTATGCTAAATGGGGGCATTGGGCACTGACGTGCCTATGTTTCATACTTGTAGATAAAAATGGCAGAATGGAATCCAGAGAAGGATCTGCTTGCTATGGTTACTGATGACTCCAAGGTTCTCCTCCATCGCTTCAATTGGCAAAGGCTATGGACAATCTCTCCAGGTTGGTACACCCCTACTCCATTGCCCTCAGATGGCCATTGCTTTACTCACTTTGAATGTTCCTTGTCTTTACAATCAATATGTACAATCTGTCAATCTCAGTGTGCCCTTCATTTATACCTTTTTACTTAGTAGTTATAGTGATTTATAAGATCATGTCTGCTTTGAACTTCCAAAAGGTAGTGAGAAGTGAGAAACTGAGAACTAAAGTATTTATAATTGTTCAGGGAAGTGCATCACATCAATTTGTTGGAGCCCTGATGGTAAAATAATAGCACTTGGCACAGAAGATGGTTTGGTTCTTTTGCATGATGTGGAGGTGTGTATCTGGATGATGATTAAAAACTCTTGGTGCCTTTTGTGTCTTTGTATGAACATTCATTCATACTTCATAGAAACCTGATCCAGTGCCTATCTTCTCTTAATAATTTTCTAATTGCTTATTCCCATTTTGATATCATGCTTACTAAACCTTTATGGGGAACTATTAGGAGGCAATTAAGGGACACAGGCCTCAAGGACTTCTTGCCCAACTATGTTTTCAATAGAGGCATTTTAATACTTCTTGAAGAATAATGTGCGCCGGCTATACGATTGTGTTTGACATACAGGACCACTTGATCACATACAGTTGGGGATCTTGCAGCCACTGCTTGAACATCTATGCAGATTCTCAAGACCTCATTCTTCCATGATAAACTTCTCACAATATTTTCTTGAAATGAAATACACCCTTTTCCCATGACGCTCTCTTAGTATCTTGCATCCTCTGCAAAGCTAGCTTGTCCTGCTTCCAGCTAGCCACCTGCTGCCTGCATTAAAACGAACTTTACAAATCGACGTCATCACTCAACAAGTAGTCTGTAATAAGTGTAATGTTTTCTTTGACCATCTTTCAATGGCTAGTTAAGCTTGAAGGGCTAAAAAATAATTTGGTGGGGGGAATTTACCCAAAACTCTGCCAAAATGCTTAGGTACAGGCGATTGATTGGCACTATAATCACACACACAGAGGGGGAAATGTATTGCAGTGTCATTAAATTTCTTCGCAATTTCACTCAAATTGTTAGTACTAGTAGTGTATGTAAATCTTTCATACTCCCTACCTGCTTTAATTTGAGTATAAGACAAAATCTGCACAGCTTGCCACTGTCAGTTAATCTGGAAATATAACAATGTCTCATGCTGTCAAGATCTACTTGTTACTTTTCTTTTACACTGTCACTTTGTGCATTTATAACTGAATAGAAATCTCATTGCAGAACGGGAAGATGCTAAGAACTACAAAATCCCACGATGTTGCCATTGTATGTTTGAATTGGGCAGAAGACGATCCACTGTCAAGGGTATGCTATTGCCTTTGCCATCTTATTGTTGCATCTCATTGTAATATAAAAATATAGCGCCGTCCAATTTTAAACATCATATAGTAACACATGTGTAGTCATGAAAAGTTTCAGCTCTAATCAAAATTAGTTTAGGTCTCTACTAAAACTTCTCATTACTGAGCCTTCTGCTAATTTATTCAGCCTGACAAGGATGAGTTTTTATCCTATGAAGACCGCACCACACGTTTCTTTCCTCCTGCTCCTGTGATGCCTAGGATAGGTGGACTAAGTTCTGGAGATACTGGTATTGCGGATGAGAACGAAGAAGCTATTCCAGAATTTTCTAGTGCTTCCTGTCAGCGTTTTAATATTCTGTGCAGTGGTGGCAAAGATGGTTGTGTTTGCTTCAGCATTTTTGGAATATTTCCTGTTGGAATGATAGTAAGTAAATACAGTGACTCAGTTATCCATAATTTGAACTCAACAAAAATTAGTCTGTCATGCATGCTTTTTCCTGCTTCAATGTTTCCTGTTATTGGTTCTGGAGACCTTTCTACCCTAACAGCTCATCTGGAAATCTGTTCTACACAGAGATATTTTGTGAAGTTAATATGCTCAATTTAAACAAAGCAAACAGAAGTTGAGCCCTAGCCTTTTAGGCTTGGCTATTGTTATTAGTGGCAGACTCACAACAAACTCTAGGTGTCATCTGAGTATCTGACCATTTACAATTCATCTTCTTTTCCATGTGTTGACAAGCTGGTGGTTTAATATGAGAGTAGAAGTTTCACTTATTTTATGCATTTGCATCTTTATTTACTGTCCTGTGCAATCTCAAGGGTTGAACCTATGGGCATTTCAGCAATCATTGCCAATTTTCTGTGTCATTTTTTATGATTGTTCTTTGTCCAGTTCAATGCTCTATGAACCAGTAGCTTTATGCCTTTGAAATTTCAGAACATAACTAAAATCCCAATCAATGTTGGATCTTCTGGAAAGAGTTACCAACTCCAGGATGCTTCAGTCAGCAAGGTAATTGATGCTTAGTTTCCGATGCGCATGTTAATCTCCTAGAGATGAGATCGTGTGCACTTTCATTTAAGAAAAAAGAGATTATGTGCACTCATTTTTCTTATATCAGGTCTCTTTATCAAGAAACCTCCAGAAATTGGTTCTTCTGTGCTTTGGAAAGTTGGTTGACACCGACAACCTTTCTCACAGCTGCGAAAGTTCTGGATTACATTGTCTCTACCTAGATACTTCTATCTTCTTCAACCGGTAATGACATAATTGTTTCATTGAGTTGTACTTCCTTCCTTCCTTCCTTGTTCAGAAACCATATCTTGTTGTCTTGTATGCTGAGTTCTATATTAAGATCCACATTTAGTTCTAGAATTACCTATCTTTTAATGGGCCCATGACTTGCTTTACGCACTACAATTAGGTTTTATAGAAACATGCACAATTTCATTACTAAAAACATACCCAAAGTATTTCATTGATAAACTCTTTGTCTGTGTATGAATTTATGCTTATTATTGTCATGTACTAAAATTTGTATTTATCATCCATAAATGCTGTAAAGAAAAAATGAGCTGCATCAGGTGTCCCAACAAGCATCAAGTATTCAAGATCTGGTCGAAGTTGTCCGTGCTTCTGTATCTTTAATATCCAAACAATGGTCAAACGCCATGAGTTTATTTCATGAGAAATTTAGTGCCTTGCCCAATCTGATATCTGCACATGGTATGATGGTTTCTCTTGAACCATAAGCATCAGGAAATTTGTGCCTTCATTCTTCCATAGCTGAAAGTTTCTAACATGAAAATTTCTATATGCTTACAGGAGTGGAATCTAGTTCTGAGGATGAGTTTCTGAGCCTTTTGTTTGGGACACGAACAAGTCCAGCACTTCACCAATTTTTAGCTAGTTCACTTGGTGAAGCGGTAATTGTTGCTCCTACCACTTCTGTAACTTGTTTTGTGAGACTCCCTCAATTGTCATTCATGTGTGGGTAGGGTCTCAAGAGGATAGCCAAGGCTGTTGACAGTGCTGGAAGAGATATTCGTGGCATTATCACTGAGCATCTTCAGGTCAGCTACTACCTACTGATGCCACAGAGCTTTCTTAGCATTTTACTAGTTAGGGACGTCAAACTGGATTTTCTGCATGAAAATATAACTAATTATGTGATTCCCTAAATTCAAGGTCATATAATTTTGCTGGACTAACAAGTATTACAGTACATGTACCTTTTTCCTTAGTTTCTATTGCAAAAATTGAGCGCCTTCTTATTTATGTTCTTTATTTACAGCCTGCAGTGGAGATTATTTCATTCAGACTCGCAGAATTAAGAGGCCTTGCAAGATGGCGTTCACGATTTCAAATTATCGGGTTGGATGAAAAGCTTATTGATGGTGTCACTGAGAGTATAGGGATGTTAGTTGTTCAAGTTGAGCGCTTTTCAAGGGTTGCAGCTACTGTTGTTTATCTGGTACCTTTCTATTTTCCTTTTGCATATTCTAGTACCTCCGTTTGAATTAGTTTTTTTTTAATCTTTTGAAAATGAAGCTCCTACCTCCTACCTAAATAATGTCCAATTTCTTTTAATGACCAAAGTGTGCTAAACAGATTCATCCTATTGACTCTGTTTATTCGAGTAGTAGGCTGAACAAATATTTCTGCAGTTGCCTACCATTTGCCAGTGAATGTTTGAACAACCAATTATGTTCCAATAGTTTTCCCCAAAATTTAGTTTTCTTAGTACCTAAATTCTGCTGGCCTTGTGGATCCAAATATGACATCTTTGTGCATGCAGCATCTTCAAATCAATCTGTAGATTTTGATACACCTAATTGAATCTACGGTTACCAATATCATTTATGCATTGATCGTGCTTTTATTAGTCACATGCTATTTGATGTGCATTGTGTTTGTGCTATAGTATGTGTTTCTATGCTCTATCCTCTATGCATCATGGTTGGTGGTGATAATATGTTGGCGGGTTTATTCTATACTCTATAGTAACTAACTACCATTGTTAACTGTTTCCCAGTTTCAAAATTTCTTCGCCTGGGTTTTAAAGTCTGTTAAAATATTATTAAATGAGCCTACCGACCAAGTTCCAGCAGCAAACAGGTTAGTCCTTTTTTCCTGTTATTCTCTTGATTCACAAATCATGTATCAATATTTTGTTATTAATTACCAGGTCTCATCCTTTGTAGTGAACTTGTGGTGATTTTTCTTAAGTTCCTTCTTGATAAGGATCCAATCAAACAGCTACTTGAAGCAGATGAGAGAATTGAGTGTGATATGTAAGTAACATTCCACTTTCTGTCGTATATTTCCTGTGTAAAAGTTAAAAAGTGTTACTAAATTATATTCTTTCATTGTTTTGTAATAAGATAACTGTCATGCACATGTCAAACCCTCCAGTAGGGTTAAATGTACATAAGAATGTTATAGCCTGACATGATTGGTGTGTTCTACCATGAATTTTATAAATGCCAGGAATTACTTCTGAAATTTGCAATTTTTAGTTTTTTTTTCTACACTTGGTATCTTGGTGTTGGAAAATGCATTGTCCTCTGGAGCCAGTTATTGAAGATCTTGGAATATATGGTCCATGAATCCTGTTTGAGCCATATGTGATGTGTGCTATGGTTTTTTGGGCGCGTTGTGTATGTTCTCTTGTTTTGCTGGATTCATTCCAGCTGTTTGTACTTTATTTTTCCTCTTCTATAATGATGAGCAGCTCTCCAGCTGGTTCGAGAGAAAAAAGATATATGAATCCTGTGTCCAAACCAGCAAATGTTATTAAAAGTCACTCAATCACATGGAGCCGTTGTTTGTTTCTATATGTGTTTTTGCCATCATTATTTAGTTTAGCTGGCTTCCCACATTTATTGTTTTTGTTCAACATGGGTTTTCAGGGATACTGCAAGACATGTAGAGCAACTAGTAGTTTTTGGAGGATTTACAGACACCCAATTTTTGGAAAAGAGTTTGGTAAAACAATTCAATGAATTGGAAGTTAGGTGAGTCATTTTATAACTTAGAAATTTGTACCAGTTATATGTTCTCCATTGCTTGAGTTTGATATTTCATCTATCGTACTTGTTTTGACTAACATTGTTGTTACTTGAACATTCAATATTTTATCATGTCTTTGTATTTTCACTTTCCACAGTAAAAATTTCAAATGTGTTGCTCCTTGCCTTTGGCTAACGTTGTTTATGCTGCACTTACCACTTCTGTTGTCATCCATTTCAGCTTGAAGGAGGCTTTCTTGATGCCATTTACCACTATCTCTTCGCAGATACAATGTCAAGGATTGCTTCCTTTATACCCTGTTACATCATCAGCTACCTTGTCATCATCCTGCATGCCAACATCAATATCATTTTATAAGGTTCATGTTCTCTTTAGTGATTTTTGACAAGTGCTCATCATTACCTGCATCCTGTACGCACCATGTTCATAAAGTAAAGCATAGTCATTAAGTTATTATTTGCTACTATGCCTGTCTGGAACTCATGTACATACCTTGCATCGATGATGATGTTGTTCTTCATAATTTGTAACCATCGTTACTTAAAAAACAGGATGAAGATTCATCGCATGAGGAATCCTCCTATAGCTTGACTGACTATGTATGCTTCAAGATACCTGATGGATCATTAAATAAAAGAAATTGCATCGGTGTGATAAAGGACTCTGGTAACTGTTGTACTGCCCTCAGCATGACGTCCCTTTCAGGTTTTCTGTTGCATATACCTGACGAATATGAGTGTGTTGACCTGTCACTTTATAAGGTACTCATGTTGTATCTGTTCAGACAATATTCCAGTTTTTGCACAATACTTGGCATAGCTTGCAAAAATAATAATTACCCATTTTTCAAACAGGACAACCAGGTAGTTTTACTACTGAGTGAAACGTCTTGTTCTGATAGCCCTGCAAAATCTTGGATGGTGATGTTGCAGACAGAGAACTTTTCCTTTATGCCACTCTCAGGAACATTCCCTGCAAATATTTACAGTTTGCAAAAACTAGTGGTAATAATTCTTGTTTCCTCTATGTTTGATCTCCTGCTATATACTTAATTTCATAGCAGCTCTCTATATAATCATCAGTGATGTCTTCGAATTGGTGTACTAGCAACAACTTAATTTTGTGCTATTTTATTACTCGTTAGTAATTATGACCTTACCTTTTCTGTTAAATGGAAATGGTACTAATATATTTTCTTCTTTCCTGTCACGACACTTGCAGGCACTAGATCTGCAATTGGACACAGATTATGGGAAAGTTCGTAGCATACCTCACACAGTATCTACTCCACTTGCAGTCAGTGGTATGTCGAGCATGAATTTTCTATGTAGGAATCTTATTTGTCATTACAATATAGATATATAGTGTAACTCCTGGCGCTTCCTTCTCTGATCGTTTTATGCAGCATCAAGAGGAGTAGCCTGTGTCTTTTCATCTCGGAGGCATGCCTTGGTTTATATCCTTGATGAGGATGAGGAAGAGGAGGGGGATGAAATTTCAGATATGGAGTGATTATTATCCAATTTCTTCACCGTCAGCTCAGCCATTTGAGTGAAAAGAATTCAGCTTCAGCATTGTCTGCTGTCTTCTTGCGCTGGAGGCAGAAGCCCGGAGATAGCAATATGTACGGAAACGTTCTCTCTCGTTTTCACGGCAATGCAGTGCATGCTCGGGTTCTGTCAGTGTGTTAACAGGTGCGCAGCCGCTTTTAGGGCTTATTAAACAGTCATCCAGATGTGTGGGCACTGCATGTTGGACTCCATCGTGGTTATCTGGAAATCGTGCCAAATGGGAAATGGTGTCGTGATATCTTTGATTTAATCACTCATTTCTGATCGCGTTGTGTTATAATGAGTACTTGTGTAGTTGTGTTACAAATCTAGTGGTAAGGTCAACGTGCAAAAGAGTCTCTCAAATCTTGATGGTTACTAGGGCTGATATGTAAAAAGAAAACATTTTATGTTCATTCTTTTATCGTTCGAGCTACTAATGTACTATCTTCGTCCAGAAAAGAATGTAATTATGGGATCCGTGCCGATCAAAATAGCTAAGTTTGATCAAGTTTATAGCAAATAGTATTAATATTTATGTCTTCAAATAAATTTATTATAAAAATATATTTTATGACTAATCAAATGATACTAATTTTGCATCAGGAGTGTTAGTATTTTTTTTTATATAATTTTGGTTAAAGTTTAAACTGATTGATTTCTCGAGAAGTGAGAATTGCATTCTTATGTGGACTTGTGGTCCGAGGGAGTACTTACTTGGTAAAATACATTGTTTAAACTTGTCTTGCACCGTCTCTAGCTCTAAACTAGGCCCTACGCAGTAATTTCATAGGACGTAGCAATTTTATAAGAATCTTTTCAATTTCATAAAAAAGCGTAGGATCCAAAGAAAAAAAAGTTCGTATTTTAAACGGCCCACTTTATACCAGCTTACTGTCTGCATGTGCCACGTACGCAAGCGTGGCACATTGAGAGTCCAACCCTTTGTTGCCACTAGCGGACTAGCCATCAGATCTTCAATCCTTCAGGGTATACCAGTCTACTGCCCACATGTGCCACGTACGCAGAATCCAACACATTGTTGTCATTAGCCATCAAACCTTCAATCCTTCGGGGACTCTTTAGAACGCGGGAAAACAATTTAGTGAACCCTTCATATTAGGTGCAGGTTGGTGTGCCATTGACCAATGAAAGAGAGGAGATTGATGAAACCGGAGAGGTATCGCATTGCTAGGTGGACTCTTCATATTAGGTGGCACACTGGTGTGCTACATAGACGATTACAAAAGTGACCATGAACACTATAGGACCTTGAGTGACCTGCTCCTTCTGGTGTCACGTTACAAATAGGTGACTTTTATAGTTGTATGAAGCCAACCATTTTAAATATTAACTACTAAATTTGTTTTAAAGGGTCATTTGATATCTAAATAGAGCTTCTAGGGGCTCTGGCTTCATATGCATCTGGTTCCAATAGGCTAAAAATGAACTGGTGAATGGAGGAGCCAGCAGAGCTGGGTGTGGATGGTTAGTAGCATTAAAATAGTGCTATAGCAGAGGAGCTGGAGCCTCTAGAGCCACACCAAATGAGTCCTAATTTTACTCTTAACAAGTAATGTAATTTGTGGTCAGAGCTTGAAATGATCAACTTCATAAAATTTTAAAACATTATTCCCTACATTTCTAAATTATAAGTCGTTCTGACTTTTTTAATATGTAGTTTTAAAAAAATAGAAGTCGTTCTGACTTTTTTGGATACATAGATATTAAAGAAAGTTAGAATAACTTACAGTTTAAAATGGGAGAAGTACTTATCTGTGATTGGAGAAAATATGTAACAATTTAAAAAGTTAGATTAGCATTTTAATGGTTCACATACTAGAGTAATGTTCAATGATGCAATTTAATACATGCATGTCATGATATATCCACGATATACCATTTGGCTGATTCATAACCATGATTATATTATGATTTTGTTTTTGTTTTTGGCGATTGGTGATAGCATTGGAAAAAGTCTACTCTATCCCCAACTATGGAGTGGTCTACATAACCCCCTCAACTATAGAGTAGACCTTTTCCTGATAGCATTATTGAGGATCTCGTTGCAACGAGCCACACAATCAGAAATCTGAATCACGGACTCATTCTTGTAATATTGTAGCAGCAACTTGCGATTGCACAATAAATTCACAGTGATACACGAACATAATAATCCTGTACAAATTAGCTGCACGTGACATCATGATTTGCCGTTCCAACCGTCAGGTATGGTACCAAAACTGGAATTCACGTAGCGTGCTTCGATGCAGCACCAAACCTGTGTTCGAGTCAGGCCCCGTTTAGATGTGAAATTTTTTAGCTTTTGGCTATTGTAGCACTTTCGTTGTTATTTGGTAATTAGTGTTTAATCATAGTCTAATTAGGCTTAAAAGATTTGTCTCGTGGATTTCGTCTGATCTGTGCAATTAGTTATTCTTTTTATCTATATTTAATGCTCTATGCATGTGCCGTAAGATTTGATGTGACGGAGAATCTTGAAAATTTTTAGATTTTGAGTTGGATGTAAACAGGCCCTCAATGTTTGAGCTAGCGCTGCAGCTAATGCTCGATCGGTTCGCCTGGTACCGGATCGGACGCAACGGCAGGCAGCATCTGCTCGATGGTGTTTTGCCTCCGACGCTAACCCGCCATCTGATCTTCAATTCTGAAGCAAAGATTTAAAACTGCCCTGGAAAAAAAAGAGAAAAAACAAAGCCAAAAAAAACTGCTGCATCGCCCGCATCGCACCGGCCACCAGCCAACTCCCCTTTCCTTCCAGATCTCCCCGCCCCGCATCTCGCCCGCCAGCGACCGGCGAGGGGGCGCGCGCCCGCCGCCGCCGCGATGTACCTGGCGTACGGGTGGCCGCAGTCGATCCCGCTGGACCCGGGCGACTCGGACCGCGTGGTCCTCCTCCGCGTGCTCGGCCGCCTCCTCCTCGCCGTCTGCCCGGCCTCGCTCCACCTCTGGTCCGCCGCGCAGCACCGGGTCCGCCTAGCCCGCTCCGACCGCTCCCCGGAGTCCCTCGCCGCCCACGGTCACAACGCGCACGCCGTGTGGAGCCCCGACGCCAAGACCGTCGCCGTCCTGGTCAGCCCACTTCCCCCTCCCGGACCACTTCGCTCGCTCCCGCCGCGAGCGGCAGACTCACCATGCTGTTTCTGTGTGCTGTGTGCAGACCTCTTCCTTCTACCTCTACGTTTACAAGGTTCAGCACTCGGGGAAGCAACTGATCGTCGGTGGCAAGCAGGTCCCCGGGCTTTGCCTGGCTAGTATATCCCTAATCATCACCGAGAAGGTTCCTCTCGCCAATGGCGTTGCTATAACGTACTGTGTTCGCCGCTCCTTAACTCTTCCTCTACATACAAAATGAGGTGCTCCACTACCGCAGGGGAGCTGACTTGTAAGTTTGATCTCGTGTTGCAGGAGTAATTTCGTGTGTGACAGCAAAAGCATGCTCCTCGGACTATCCAATGGGCATGTGCAGGTCGTGTCCTGGAACGCTGAGGTACATGGAAATGCATGCAACTTTTGTTTATTGTAAGTTACTGATTATTAGGTGCGAAATATAGGTCTGCTGTACCCGCTCTTCCTACTTGCTATGCTAAGTGTTGTCTATGTATTTTGTTGTTGCTTGCCAGTTCTCAGACAGCTTCAAGCTTGGTTGCTCTGTGTGTTCGTCTGAGAAACCTACTGCTGTCGTAGATGCGTTGGTGTTTGATCCTCCCAGTTTGCGAGAAAACTCTAACGCAAGGCCTGCTCCTTGCTGCACAGGCAATTCTTCTATTGTCCATGTTGAGCTGTCGGTGAAGCTAAGGTTGCTGGTTGCTTTGTACTCAGGCTGTCGCATTGCCCTCTGTACTATTGGTAAGAAGGGATTAAGGCAGCCTGGCGGCATCAGAGTGGAGAGATGGTTGGACACTGATGATGCGATGTGTACTTCTGTGGCTTCTGAGCAACAGATTCTTGCTGTCGGGTGCAGTAGAGGTGTTGTTGAATTGTATGATCTGGCAGAAAACACGCGGCATATACGAACCATTTCGTTGTATGATTGGGGGTAAGTCTCGCATGGTATTTTATTGTTCACGAGCTATAGTAGCTGTTACATGGATACTTCTGTTTTTGACTGCCTAAATTTCTGGCAGTTGATTTCAAATCCTATGCTAATTTGTGAGACAACCCTGCCTGGCACTTTGTCTAGATAAAATATTTTTAGCATTATGTTGTTGTCTTGTGTTTAGGCTTGGATCATTTCCTTTTCCCTAGAGTTGTCAATTGTTTAACATTTCGTGAACCTTCTGTGGTTAAGGTGTAACCATGCCAGTTCACACAGCTCTACTTTTTGGTTATTCTATTTTAAGCTGAGCTGTAACTACTCTTTTTCCTTCTTTTTTGGGTAAAAAATTGTAGGTATTCAGTGGAAGATACCGGTCCTGTTGCCTGTATATCTTGGACGCCTGACAATTGTGCTTTTGCAGTCGGGTGGAAATTTAGGGGACTTACTGTATGGTCTGTGTCTGGATGTCGGTTAATGTGTACTATTCGTCAAACTGGTTCAAATTCTGTCTCATCTCCAATGGTGAAACCTAGCGCTCTAAAATTTGAGCCTCTTATGGGAGGAACATCACACATTCAATGGGATGATAATGGATATAAGTTATTTGCTGTCGAAGAAAGCTTGTCAGAAAGGGTTCTTGCTTTCTCATTTGCCAAATGTTGCCTAAACAGAGGGCTTTCAGGCACAACATATTCCCATCAGGTTCTTTATGGGGAAGATCGAATCCTTTTGGTGCAACCGGATGATGCTGATGAACTGAAGATATTGCATCTTAATGTTCCAGTTAAGTGTTAACTTCTTTGCCTTTGATTTATTTGAGGGGTTAAAATGCTGCAACCTCTATTGTTTGATGATGCATTTTTATGATAATAATATATACTTTTCAAAGTAGGTTTCATACATTTCCCAGAATTGGCCAGTTCTACATGTGGTGGCAAGCAATGATGGGATGTACTTGGCAGTTGCTGGCTCTCACGGGCTAGTGCTATATGATTTGCGAAATAAAAGGTGGCGGTTTTTTGGTGATGTTACACAAGAGCAAAAGATCCAATGCAAAGGCCTTTTGTGGCTGGGAAAAATTGTTATTGTGTGCAACTATGTTGAATCGTCAAACACGTGAGTTCTCACTTGTATACCAACTTCCTTGCTATTCCTATCTTGTAACTGACTTGGCCCCGTTTGGTGGAGCTTTGGTCGGCTTTGGCTCCAGCTCCTCAATGCACTGTAGCAAGGAGCCGTTTTTCTCTTTTCTCAAAATGAGCTAGGAGCTGGTGAAGCCACTATTTTTGGCTTCACTAGCTCAGGCTCCTATGCGCACTGTAGCAAGGAGCGGGAACCGTTTGGAGCAGTGCCAAACGGGGACGAAGGCTCACCTTTTCTGGTTGAGCATGGGAGAAAGCTCGCAATATGGGAGTTTCTTGCATTGAACTGGTGTTCCTTGAAGTACTAGCTGAACTGCATTTTTCTGCTTATATTTTTATCTCATTTATTAACTTAGGCCTCCACTGCCTTTCTAATTACAATATATTTTAGTCACAGACATGTTTCATTCTTTTGGCTCAGGTACGAGCTTCTCTTTTTCCCAAGATATCATCTTGATTATAGCTCTTTACTCTACCGGAAACCACTGCTTGGAAGGCCAATTGTCATGGATGTTTTCCAGGATTATATATTAGTTACTTACAGTCCATTTGATGTGCATATCTTCCATGTGATGATCTCGGGAGAATTGTCACCTGCTAGCAATCCAGTTTTACAGGTAATGTCCGTCGTGAAAGAAATTTGCAACCCCTATTCAGAACGTGTTTCCAATTTTTCTCTGTGAATAGTTATTTTTATTCTTTGTATGGATGAACAGCTTTCAACAGTGCGAGAACTTTCAATCATGAGTCCAAAGAGCCCACCTGTTTCAATGTGCTTCATTCCTGAACAAAATGACAAAGGAGTGCTGAAAGGAGATACTAATGGATCCTCTGATCTTTTGTCGCAGCAACCATCAAGGTACTTTTCTCCCCCATAATGTTACACAATCCTTTTCTCCTTTGTCTTTATTATTGTTATTTATTTATTTATTTATTTATGATATCAGATGTTTGATCTTGCGGACCAATGGGGAGCTTTCTGTGCTTGACATGGATGATGGACATGAACATGCTCTCACAAATTCAATTGAACTCTTTTGGGTCACTTGTTCCCAATTTGAAGAGAAGGGTAGTCTTATCAAAGAGGTTTCATGGCTTGACTATGGTCATCGGGGTATGCAGGTTAGATTGATCTTATTATTTTGCACATAATCGCTTCACCATAGATGCCTCTTTTAGGGGATAGTTATTTTTCAAATATCCCTTTCTACCCTTTTATAAACATAGCTGTTGCAGGTGTGGTACCCATCACATGGAGCAGATCCTTTTAAGCAAGAGGATTTTTTGCAGGTATAAGTTTCTATCATGAGATAATTGTGAATATCTGTTTTAAGTTTTTCCACCTTTATGTGGAACTTGCTGCAGTCATAATATTTCCATATTCTGTTCCTTTTTTAAAAAAATTCGTTGAAGACTCATGATGATGATATTAACAGCTAGTTATAAATGCTTGTCATGTGATACTGTAGTTGGATCCGGAGCTTGAGTTTGATCGTGAGGTGTATCCTCTTGGTCTTCTTCCAAACGTTGGTGTGGTTGTTGGTGTTTCTCAGAGAATGTCCTTCTCAACTGCGGAGTTTCCATGCTTTGAGCCTTCACCTCAAGCCCAAACAATATTGCATTGTTTATTACGACATCTCCTTCAGGTAAATCACCTTCCATTTGTTGATTCTATATCTCACATTTCCATTTGTATTCTAAGATGCCATTTATCTAGTGAGAAAACAGTTGGTATTACAAAAGGCAATCTTGGTGGCTAGGTGCTTGTTGCCTCATGGCTCCTGTGTCTTTGACATAATTGGCAGTAGAGGTGCTGACGGGGTCTTAGGTGGGCTGGCGCCACAGAGTTGGTGTGATGGGATAAGTCTCTGTGTTGGCTGGTCTTTGTGAGGCTGCAGCATATGGTCTCCCTGACTGGAGGACAGCAGCAGCAGCATCCTTGACTGGAGGACAGCAGCAGCAGCATCCTTGACTGGAGGACAGCATCTTAGCATCTAGGACTTAGCATCTAGGACTAGCATCTAGGACAACATCTTGGCATATGCTTGGCTGGCTAGCAGCCTATAAATATGTATCCCCAAACCCTTAGGTTGGTATGGCATTTGTGTGAGAAATAAACCAGAAAATTGCCTCAACTCCTAGTGTCATCCTCTCTCGATGAGAGTAAGAATTCTGCTACTACCAAGAATAAGAATTCAGCGACTAACAACCCAGTATCGAGCCAGACTATCCTCAGAGAGCATCTCTGCTCATCTCTCGCTCATCTCCTTTCCCAGCACAAGCGGCCCAATTTCAACTGGAGCAAAGAAGCAGCCTCCCGCGCTCTGCCTCCTCCTCTCCTCTGCAGCTCGTCTCAGGCACCCTCTCCCCACGCAGCAGCCCCCAGTAGCGCGTCATGTCCGCAGGCGATCTCGGCTTCGGTCGCCTCGAGCACGCCTGTGGCGTCAGAGGAGGCCGAACTTTGCTGGCAGAGAACGTGACGAAGCGGCGGCAGAGATCGGCCTGGCGGCGTAAGTGCGCGTCGAGGTCGGGAAGCAGGTGAGTGGCAGGCAGCCAGAGCGAGCGGCAGCGGGCGGCGGCGGCGATGCGTGCATGCGGCAGCGGTCGAGGTCGAGAGGCTCAGGCGGCAAAGAGCAGCCGTTTACGTTGCTAACGGCAGCGCCGACGCGGACCTCGGCTGCTTTGGGGAGGGGCGGCGTGGCGTGGCGGCGATGATGGGGCGCCAAGACGCCACGCGCGCAGCGGCGGCGCAGGCAAAGCAGACGCGCCGCCGACGGCGCTCTGGAGGAGGCGCGCGACGGCGGTGGCGCTCTGGAGGGGCGCACGCGGCAATGATGGCGGGACGGGTCGATGGAGAGCGCGGCCTTCACAGTGCGGCGTGGGTTCTCTCTCCCGGATCGGTACCATGGTTACCACGGGCTCCAGTACGTTGTAGGGAACGTCGGCCCCGGCGGTGGGTGGCCTACCCTCACTAAGACCAACTACGTCGAGTGGGCTGCGGTGATGAGGGTAAAGCTCCAGGTGCGGCACATGTGGGAGGCAGTCCGGTGCGGCGACTACGACCGGGATCGACGGGCGCTGGATGCCCTCATCGCCGCAGATCCCGCCCGAGATGCGATTCTCGCTTACCAACAAGCGGATCGCCAAGGAGGCTTGGGACGCCATCGCTGCGCAACGCGCGACGGCAGCCGATCGCGCGCGCGCAAGTCCACACCGCAAGCACTTCGCAAGGAATGGGAGAACACGCCTTCAAGCCGTGTGAGGACGTTGATGACTTTGCTCTCCGTCTCAACACTGCATTGCGAGAAGATGGTGCGATTCGGCGATGACACCTACGGCGAGGAGAGAGCGTCGAAAAGCTCTTCCGCTGGCCCCCAAGAGAAGTACAAGCAGATGGCTCGCTCGATCGAGTTCCTGCTGGATCTCTCCACGATGTCGATCGAGGAGGCGATAGGTCGCCTCAAGGTCGTCGACAGCGATGAGCCACAGTCTCTCTCGGGGCCCATCACCACTGGCGGGAAGCTCCTTCTCACTCGGGAGTAGTGGGTTGCCTGCCAAGGTGACCGGAAGAAGGGGGAGCCTTCTTCCGCGACAGGCGGCCGCAAGCGTGGCAAGCCGCGCAAGGCGCGCAGAGACGCCCAGGTCGGGGCGCGAGGACGCGTGCCGAGGGTGATGATGCGCGTGAGGCTTGTGGCGGCGGCGCACGGCAGCAAGCACAAGCCAAGACGAGACGACACTCGCCGCAATCTGCGGCCGGCTTTGGCCATTGGGCCAAGGATCGTCCGACAACCACGACGCGCGGCCAGCCCCCATCGTCAGACAAAGCGAAGGAGGAGCCGGCTCGATCATGGCACATGCAAGCATCGAGCTACCTCCGGTGCAGCACCGCCGCGGCGCTCTCCTCCACCTTGACGAGCCAAAAGCACACGCCCTCCTCGGCGCGGCTCCAAAGAACGACAAGGCGACGGGTGGTGCCTTGACACCGGTGCCACCCATCACATGACCGGTCGACGGAGTTCTTCACCGAAGCTTGACTCTAGCATCCGAGGCTCCGTCAAGTTTGGGGATGCCTCCGGCGTGGAGATCAAGGGCGTCGGCTCCATCATCTTCACTGCTGCGTGTCACGGTGAGCACAAGCCGCTCACCGGAGTCTACTACATCCAGCGTTGAGGAACTCCATCATCGCCTGGGGACAATTTGGATGAGAACGGTTCGTCGCGTGGTGGTTGAGGATGGAGTCATGAGGATTTGGGATCGCCGCGTGCCGCCTTCTTGCCAAGGTATCGTAAGCGCAAATCGACTCTACGTCCTTAACGTAGGTGGTGGCACAACCCTCTGTCTCGCCGCTTCGTCGGGACGACGAGGCGTGGCGAGGGCACGACAGCGTTGCCGGGCACCTTCACTTTGAGGCCACCGGCGGCTCGGTGTTGCGGAGATGGTGTGAGGCTGCGCGTGCCTCGACCATGTGGAGCGGCTTCTGCGACGCTCTGCGTGTTGACGGCGAAGAGGCGCTCCCCCTTCCCCCGGGCGCGCGAAGCCGAGCCAAGGAGAGGCTCGAGCTTGTGCGGGGACTTGTGTGGCGGTGACACCGCCACACCGTGAGGACGACGCTACTTCCTGCGCCGTCGTCGGCGACCTCTCCCGCTACATGTGGGTGATGATCCTCGGCAGCAAAGGGAGAGGTTGCGGACGCCATCAAGCGCGCGCTAGAAGTCGCCATGGAGGCGAGAGCGCGTGAGAAGTCCGCCAGGTTACGCGACCGACAACGGCGCGTAACCAATTCACGGCGGCGAATTCACATTGCATTTGAATCGCGTCGTATGTATTGATTAAGGGCATTCGGCGCGCCACTACAGCAGCGCCGTCTGACGCAGCAGCGAAGAAAGCGGCGTCATTGAGCAGCGCAACAGACGGTTGTTGTGGAAATGGCTCGGGCCCTTCTCAAGCGAGAGGGGATGCCGGTTGTCTTCGGGAGAGGCGGTGGTGTCGGCCGTCTACATCCTCAACCGCTTGTTTACCAAAGGCGCCGACGGCAGCGACGCCGTCGAGGCTTGGCATGGGCGCAAGCCGGCGGTCTCCCACTTGCGGGTCTTGGTTGCTCGCGCGTTCACAAGGAGCTTGGCCACATCAAGATTCTCGACGGCAGAGCACTCGGGAGTGTTCATCGGCCACGCGGAGGGCTCGAAGGCCTATCGCATCCTCGACCAAGACACGGCGTGTGCGCGACGCGCGCAACGTTGTATTCAACGAAGGGCGAGGATGGGCGTGGGACAAAGCGGTGGATGACGGCTCGGCCCGACGTATGACGACTTCCTTTGTTGAGTACGCCCACTTCGAGGGAGCGGGGAGGCGGCTCTTCTTGACGAGCGCGTTACCCCCCGGTCCCCGAGCCTCCACCGACCTTTCGGCGCTGCTACTCGACGGCACCACACTCTCCGGCCGGGACCTCCTCGGCTGCGATGAGTTCTTCGCCCGGCTCCACCACGGCCGCAAGCACCAAAGACCGACAGCACCTCTGCGGGCACGTCTACTCCAACACCGGCTCGTCGCGTCGAGCACGGCCGGTTGAGCTTCGCTACTCGCTCTCTCACGACGAGGCGCGATCGACGCATACCACGACGGCGAGCCGTTGCGGTATCAGACGATAGAGAACCTTCTCGGCGACCACCACCGGTGCCGGGATTGGTGCCTCACAACACGGAGGCGCCTTGATTGCACCTTGCGTGTGGACGACGGCGAGCCTCGATCGTTTCTTCGAGGCCGAGAGACACACGGCATGGCATGGCGCCGCGATGCAATTGGAGATGGATGCGGTCGAGAAGAACGCGCTTGGGAGCCTCTTGACCTTCCTCGTGAGTCGCCGAGCGATCACCCTTAAGTGGGTGTACAAAGCGAAGAGGAATGAAGCCGGGCGCCATCGTCGCACAAGGCTCGCTTTGGTGGCACGAGGTGCGGCGGAGGGAGTCGACTTCGACGACGCCATGTGGTACGGATGGAGTCCATGCGCGCTTAGCCGCCCAGGAGGGTGGCGCGTTCATCACATGGACGTCAAGTCGGCGGCCCTTAACGGCGACTTGAAGGAGGAGGTCTACGTGCACCACCGCGGGATTTGCGATCTCCGGCAAGGAGGGCAAGATGCTCACTTTACCGCAAGGCCCTCTATGGCTTGCGCCGTATCGAGGGCGTGGAATGCCAAGTTGGATTCCACGCTAAAGGGATGAGCTTCGAGCAAAGCCCGCATGAGGCGACCATCTCACCGACGGGGCAGTGGAGGAAATGCTCTGCTGGTGGGTGTCTACGTCGATGACTTGGTGATCACCGGCACCAAGGATGCGGAGGTGGCGGCATTCAAGGAAGAGATGAAGGCCACCTTCCAGATGAGTGACCGTGGCCCTCTCCTTCTACCGGGAATTAAGGTGCACCAGATGACTCGGATCACGCTTCGACGAGACCGCCACGCTAAGCGCGTCGTTGAACTATTTGGGCTCACCGATCGCAACCCAGCTCTCTCACTCCGATGAAGGAGAGGTCAAGTCGAGCCGCGCGACAAAGACGACGGAGGAGGTGGACGCCTTCGCAGATACCGGCGTCTTGTGGGGAGCCTTCGCTACCTCGCCCACACTGCGGCCGGACTTGGCATTCTCCGTCGGCCACGTTAGTCGGTTCATGCAATGGCCGACGACGAGCACCAAGAGGGTCGTGAAGAGGATCATCCGCCACGTTGCGGGGACTCTCGACCACGGCCTCTACTACCCTAGGTGCCCTGGGCGGCACACTTCGTCGAATGCAAATGACAAATGACCACGCCGGCGACATCGACACCAAAGAAGAGCACGAGTGGGATCCTCTTCCTCCTCGGCAAGTGCCTCGTTAGCTGGCAGTCGGTCAAGCAGCAGGTGGTGGCCCTATCCAGCTGCGAGGCCGAGTACATAGCGGCCTCCACCGCTTCGACTTAGGCGCTCTGGCTCGCTCGACTGCTTGGTGATCTTCTCGGCAGAGACACTAGAGCGGTGGAGGTCAGGATGGACAGCAAGTCCGCTCTGGCCCTGGCAAAGAACCCCGTTTTCTATGAACGGAGTAAGCACATTCGGGTGAGGTATCACTTCATCCGAGGCTGTTTGGAGGAAGGGAGCATCAAGGCGAGCTACATCAACACCAAGGACCAGCTTGCGGACCTGCTTACCAAGCCCCTTGGGAGGATCAAGTTCCTTGAGTTCTGCTCCAGGACCGGGATGGTTCAACTTTCCCACAAGACCCAAGACTTAGGGGGAGAATGATGGGATAAGTCTTTGTGTTGGCTGGTCTTTGTGGGGCTGCAGCATATGGTCTCCCTGACTGGAGGACAGCAGCAGCAGCATCCTTGACTGGAGGACAGCATCTTAGCATCTAGGACAGCATCTTGGCATATGCTTGGCTGGCTAGCAGCCTATAAATATGTATCCCCAACCCCTCAGGTTGGTATGGCATTTGTGTGAGAAATAAACCAGAAAATTGCCCTAACTCCTAGTGTCATACTCTCTCGATGAGAGTAAGAATTCTGCTACTACCAAGAATAAGAATTCAGCGACTAACATGGTGCTGGTGTGTGCAGAGGAGTACTCGTTGGGTGCTGCCTGCTGGGGGGGTTGGGGGGGGGGGGGGGTGTGACAACAGTGGCAGAACTTTTGTAGGAGAGGTATCAAATGGTTGGAGGACATTGTGTTCCTGTTGGAGGGGAGTGCTAGGGGATTAGGCTTTGAGAGCATTAGGTTTTCTCTTTTTTTTTAAAAAATGTTGATGTTAGCATATTTAGTATGATCATCGTGCTGCTCCTTTGGAGCTGTGTAGAATTTGGATACCATTCAGCAAATTAGGCAGAGTGAAGGAATATTTTCATATAGTTTCGGGTTCTACTATTCATCTGCAGTAAGTTATGTAGTAAGGCTATTTTCTTTTGACCCAGAATCCCAGATTGTTTACATCTAACATCTTAAAAAAAGTTTGTTACATCATGACATTCTGTTCCTGATGGTGCTGTGCTTCTCTGAGATCATTGCCTCAATTTTTGTTGACTTATTGGCGTAAAAACATTTTCTGATGCCTCTAAATTTAATTATCCTACGTTAATTGTTTAAATCAGAGGAACAAGATTGAAGAAGCTTTGCGCTTGGCAAATTTGTCAGCAGAAAAGCCTCACTTCTCTCACTGTTTAGAGTGGCTTCTGTTTACAGTATTTGATGCAGATATATCAAGGTACTTTTTTTCTAGCTTGCTATATTCTGAAACAAAGGCAGTCTTCCATTGCTTTACAATGTTCCATCTATTATTTAGTGGCTTTGCTAGATGTGCTCTGGTAAGTTCTTTTTCCCTGACATATGTTTTAATTACAGGCCAAGTGCTTCAAAAAATCAGGCTTCACAAAAAGTTGATCCTCCCAAGAAATCTCTTCTTGAGAAAACTTGTGACCTGCTACGGAATTTTCCTGAATATATGGATGTTGTAGTCAGTGTTGCTAGGAAAACTGATGGTCGACACTGGGCTGATCTTTTCTCTGCAGCTGGACGATCCACAGAGTAAGTGTACATACAACCCTTCTATTTGAAATATGCATGTTCCTTTAATTCACATCTTCAAAAGATAATGTTCTTTCAGTTTGTGCTGCTGTTCTGCTTGTAGTAATTACATAGACAGTATCAGCATGTTCCATCTTATAGTTATATCTGTGGTGTGTCTGTAGTTTGCATGTAGTTAGTTACATACCTGGCGCACCTCTCATAGTTGGTTCCCATCCATGTTATCTTTGTGATTCATATGTTAAGTCTGTTCACTTGTCCAAAAAAAGAGGTTATTAAGACTAATTATCATGAATCATTAGTGTAGTAAGATCTGTTAATAGTTTCCTTTGAGAAAATTTAGAGATTTGTCTGGTTCCTTGTGTTTGAGAGGACAGAGATGCTGTTTTATTTCTGTTATCTTATTATCTGTCAGTTTTCTTCAACTTCTTGATTCTTTATTGATTGCTATAAGCATATGTAGAATTTAAGATTTATCACGCCCATGCATTTATTGATATACCAGAGCGTGAACAGAGTATGGTATCCCTAAACTGGGGTGAACTTGAATTTGTTCAGACAAATATCTTTACTAACCGGCAGTATTTGAATTTGACAAAGATTTCAAATAAAATATTTATGCTTTTAGTATGACCAAACTTTCATGATAGGATGTTTGAGGAATGCTTCCAACAGAGGTGGTACAGGACTGCTGCTTGCTACATACTGGTATGTAACTGCTGCGAGGTGTTACAGTAAACCTTTATAGGATGTTTTGATGGCTATCCAATGCATATAATAATGTTGTTATATTTTTGATACTGCACTTTCGACCTCTTGTTTTTATTGCTTGCATTAATTGGTCCAATCCTGTATGGAGTTTGTTTATTTATTTTTGTAGTTTATGCATGAAGATAACATTATTGTTAGTTTTTTATTATGAATTTATTTATGGTCATTGTTAATTTTTTATCATGAATGTCTGCTATAAGTAGCATTGCCAATGTTTTGCAATTATAGGTCATTGCCAAGCTGGAGGGCCCTGCAGTCAGCCAGTATTGTGCACTCCGTTTGCTACAAGTAATTCTCTTACCTCCACCATGTGGTGGTTTTAGCCAGGACATTAGTTGCCTCAGATGTTCCATCTCTCAGTCTCACTTCCATATGATTGTTGCTTTCCAGGCTACACTTGATGAGTCTTTGTATGAGCTTGCTGGGGAGTTGGTATGCTTCTTATGCTATATGTTGTTTGTTTTCCTATATTAGTATACTTCAGATGAATAAGGGAGTACCTTCATACTTAGGTTCGCTTCTTGCTAAGATCCGGAAGAGATTTTGAGAATGCCACTTCAGACTCCGAGAAGCTCTCTCCAAGATTTCTAGGCTATTTTCTGTTCCGTTCACCATATAAGCGGCAATCTTCTGATTTGAAAAGGTACACCCTGTTCTTTACACTTAAAAAATGCTTCTGTTGGAAAATCTCTCATATGTTATTTCTTTTGTTCAGCAGTAACTCAATGAAAGAACTTAGTCCACATATTGCCTCTGTTATGAACATTCTAGAGCGCCATGCTAGCTATTTGATGTCTGGCAAGGAGCTTTCTAAACTCGTGTCTTTTGTCAAGGGGACTCAGTTTGATCTTGTGGTGAGACTCTCGTCATTCATCGCTTTTAACAAATCTTATTGTCCAAAGCTGTTTGTAATTGATCTATGTCGTAACATCATGCAGGAATATCTACAACGAGAAAGGCAAGGGTCTGCTCGTCTGGAGAATTTTGCTTCTGCACTTGAACTGATTGGACAAAAGGTTCTGGTCAATTAATCACAGTTTTTATGATTATGCTTATCATTGTAAATTTATTGTATTTTGGTTGTTTCTCATGCCCCTTTGGTCCATCCATATGAATAAAGTTTTTTTTTTGTTTTTATTTGCTTCTTGAAACTTATTTACCATGTACATGTTGGTATTCTGATGACAGCTCCAAATGGATACACTGCAAAGCCGACTTGATGCAGAGTTCCTTCTAGCTCATATGTGTTCAGTCAAGTTTAAGGAATGGATCGTGGTGCTAGCTACTTTATTGCGGCGTGCAGAGGTAAAATTTTAGAGTTTTTGGTTTAAAATTACACAATACATATGCTAACTTTTCTTAATAATTCATTGATAAACTTGCTGCTATCTTTTCTATCTGGACTACCCTCCCCCACAACACACACTGAAAACCAAAAATTTCAATAGGTACTATTAGTATTTTATCCATCTGACATCAGAGTTCACTTTTCCACCCCTTCTACTACATGTGGCACTAGTAGATAAGTAGATAAATGGGGAGGCGCAGTGGAGGCAATGGATTTTGAGGTGGAATGGTGAGGTATCAGGGCCTCAGGGGTACCTGCACCCTGCAGGATGGGAGATATGGATGACAAGGTGGATGTTGGTAGTGGCAGAACTGCAGAAGCAGGCATTGCTGTGGCATGTGGTGTTGCCAATCGTTTGAACTTGATCCAATCATGTGTTATCTGTGCAAAATCTTTACTGATGCCAGTGTTGCTATATCTTCAAGGTCCTGCTTGGATTAGGGGTTTGAAGACATTAATTTGAGTGGAACTTCCCAAAGAAATACCCCTATCCAAGCACCCCCAGCAGAGTTCATCTAATTCAACTAGAACTTCCATGACACAATTAGAATATCGAGACAGACTATGTACATGTGACTTAAAAAAGGAACTCATAGCAGGATACTGACATGTGAAAGAATCCACTACAAACTTCTAGATGGCAAATATCAATTTCTGCAAATAACATAACATCCTAGCTTCTTATGTTTTTACCAAAATGGAAAATAAGATGACATTATTCCCTATTTTAAGTAGGTATATATGATCCTAAGACAGTGAAGCTAGTTAATCCCAGTTGATGTACTATTTGACATGGTATAAGTCTGGATGCTATTCTGACCTATGAGAATATCATCTTTTTTAATTTAGTTTTGAAGGTACAACTATTTAGAGGGGTTTCTTTTGATGTGAATTATTTAGTTGAGCAAAACACTCATCCTTGCTGCTGTGATGTATTTTTGCTTCCTTAGGTTTTGGTGGATCTCTTTCGGCATGATTTGCGATTGTGGAAAGCATATAGCATTACTCTACAGGTTAGTGGCGGTTTTTTTTTTTTGGTTGGATTTGTGAACTTTTTAGGTCTCTCTAACATGGTTACAATCATCCTTGATGCAGTCACATGATGTATTCAGAGAATATCTTGACCTTCTTAATATCTTGGAGGAGCAGCTTTCGTCTGTCTCTGATCTTACATTGCAAAATGGACCATTGTCATGAATGCTGGATGACGACACTGATTGAAAAACCAGCTGAATGCGGCGTTTTGGCCTTGAGTTAATTAACACATACAGTTAGATGAGAACAGCGGTGGGACCGGGAATCTGATGTAAATAGATTATTCAGGGGTTTTTCCCTTCGAGCAACACCCCAGAGGCGCTATGGCAGCTTTTTGTGCAGTGATCAGCTAATCACCTTTTGTTGTATCATAAGTTTATTGCAGCGAAGTTGAGTGTGCATTCTTCGCCTTACTGTAAGTATGTGCTGCACTCTTAAAATTGTAAAGCATATACCAATTTTGAGCAACAAGTTGTTTTCTCTGTTCCATAGAATCATGTTTAAGCTAGAAGTAACATGTAGATAGTCCTCACCTGATGTTTGTAGACTCTTGAGATATTATTAAAACTGACACTATGAGGTTCTTTTAATTGCATTTTTACATGCCATACTGATGTTTTTACTTTGGGCAATTAATGGAAATACCCTAACCTGCAGGAGGAATTTATACAGTGGATGGGGTTGCCTTCCCCTGCCCTTTGGCAGGTTAGTAAAGTGTACCCTGGAGGCAAGTTAACATTTGAAGTGTTTTCTACAGCTATAGGAAATGTATTTTACTTCTACTGTAGGTACATCGGCGACCATGTATATTTATTTTTGACAGCATACTAGTCGTTCATCCACAACGTGTTGCACATGCCTAGCCTCTCCATTGCAAGGGCGTACAAATATATATATATATAAATCTACACAATGCATGCACATGCACCAGAGTGTATCTGTATCGACCTTGAAAGGTTTGGTACAAAGTCTGAAAAAGGGTATACATTGCTGTCCATCACTGTCATATTTACTGCTGTCGCAATTTGTAGTAGACTGTTTACTTATGTGCGTCGTGGCCAGATGCACCCTTCGCTGTATGAATGAATAATCGCCAACATGGGCAGCACGTAGTGATGTAGCCATGTAGGTCCCCGCTGATGCCCGAAGGAGTTAATTAGGAGTGCAACAGGTAGTTTGGTGGTTTTCTTTTCCTTGTCATGGTGACCATGCCGCCAGGACTCCGAATCATCGCCGCGTCGGTTGCGCAATTTGCACGCTCGCGGACTTGCAGTTGGGGCTCGCCACTTGCCCACTTTTCCTGTCGTGGACTCGTGAAGTCGTGAGGGCAGAAGGCATGGTGCCTGATGCGGTGCCGTTTTCGGTTCTTTTCCTGGTACTGCCAGAAACCGGAGAATTCCCTTGGGATAGGCAATTCGATGGCGAGAGGCGGCAGCAGTGGCGAACGGGCGGCGCCGTGCTAACATTTACTGTTAGGTGCGTGTCACACGGGGAAGGTAAGGGAAGGGAAGGACCGATCTGTATGTAAAGCCTAAAGCGGCGGTACTGGCAGGGCAAGCAGCAGCGAAGACGCAGCTAGCCGTTCTCGTGCAGTAGTAAGAGTCAATTGGAAGCAATCGTGACGTGCGAGCCCGTCAGCCGTCCATTGGAGCATCTTTCGCTGCAGCCACCGGAAGTCGAAGCCGTCGCTGTCATCCTCCTGGACGGCTGGACCTGGAGACTGGAGTGACTGGGTGAGCGAGCGCGCTCCATCTCTATGGAGCGGAGCCCGCCAAAGTTGGACGAGCCCGAGCGAGTGGCGCCTGTCGCGAGCCCCAGACCTGGCTGAGGAGTGAGGTCCCCCCCGGCCACCGGCCAGGGGGCGGCGGCCAAGGGAGACGTGTGACAGTTGATGGCAACAGCCCCATCGCGGAAACGTCCACGCTGGCCGCCCAATCTGCGACTGCGACGCGACACGATACGCCCCGCGGGCTATTCTCGGACAGCGAGGCCCCGACGCGACCTCCCGGCACCAGCACAGGCACAGCAAGGAAGCCAGAACTGGAACGAGCCGAGCGCCCGGAGGCCGCGCAGGCCGCATGTGCCCATGTCACCATGTGGTGGTGGTGCGGTGCCCGGCCGTCGTCCCGTGCTGCACTGCTGGCCCTGCGGCCCTGCCTGTGCGAATAGTCCCCGGCTCCCCGCCCCGCACGATTTCCGTGGCCTCGGGCGTGCGCGTGCGGCGCCAACGGCGCCTGCCTTCCCCGCCTAGCATCAGCTTGCGGCTCCGCGAAGGCAACTAGGGGCCACACGCGGATGCTGCTGCGCGAGGCGCCGCGCGGGGAGAGCCACACCACACGCACGCAAGGCCACGGTTGGCTTGGTTCGGCTGGCACCCGAACGCGCAAGGGGTATGGCGGGACGCGCCCGCGGACCGGCCGTTGGGGGAGGAGTGATTGGATCGGATCCGGAGATGCAATCCGATCCCCGGGGACGGCGTTTTGTTTTTGTTTTTGTCGCGTGCTGCCCTGTTTGTGTGCGCGGGACGCGAGAGCCGCGGCGACAAAGCAACCGCCGGCGGCAACGGCTGCGTGGCGTCGGATGTTTTTTCTTCTTTCCTTGATGAGGGGCGGGGGTGGCTGATGCTGATACAGGCATGCATATAGCAATCCTGATGGCCACCTTGATGTACGTGCCATAAATCCTTGTACCGTGTGACGTAGACCGGTGAACATACACGGAATGATTTTTTTTTCCTTTTGCGAGAAAACATACACGGAATGATTGGGGGTGCAGGGAGTACGTGTCGACGATCGGTCGGCGGGGTCGAGTCGACGGAAGGCGTACAAGGTGGAATGTGCTAGCGACCTAGCTGCTTTGCTTGCTGAGTTTAGGACTCTTCACGTTTTACGGCACCAAGGTAGACCAAGGCAGCAAAGGCAAAAACGTACGTAATGGGCTTTTAGAGTAGTGTTCTTTATTAATATAAATCCGGGCGACGATTATCCCCACTAGTCCATACTGACGATAATGTGAACAGTGCAGTTTTAGGGGAGTGTGACGTACGGAGCATCCTGATCTTCTAGTGCGTCTATGTGTCATGTATATGACAGGGCACCCTGAGCCGTGATGTATATAAACATGCTACCGCAAAGTGCCAATTACAAAAATAGCTCATCCATCTTATCCGGCCTGCACAAGCAGCACGTCACTGCCTCACTGGGCGACTCATGCAGATACATGCAAGCTCCACTAGTCCACTAGATTAGACCTTGTTAACTTCATTCCCTATCGTTCTGTCGTTAAAGGACGGAGTTTTATTCAACGTCATCTGCCCCCGGCGCCACGCAATGTACGACAAAATGGCAACAGGCTCGACCGCCTTTTATATCATGCATGGCTTAGAATTTTATTTTAATTTCCTACCCTTTTCGGCACAAACCTAACTAATTAAGTGGTAGCGCTCCTAGCCAGTGAGCTAGCTAGCCTGCTCACGTCCCCTTCTCTTTTTCTTGTTTGCGAGAATAGCCTGCTCACGTCTCTTAACGCCGATCCTCGATCAGGAATATATTCTTGGCTATGTTTGGTTTTCTAGAATTCTGTTACATATATATGGTTTTGATTCTTCTCCTTTAGAGCACAGCACTGACGTTTGTCTGCTCTTTTGCATTATTGCAAGTACCTCTTGGTGTCACCTTTGGCCTTTGCGTGCCAATTTTTCGTGCAGAATATGTGGAGCATATCTGCGATAACGTTGAGCTAGCGCTGACCTACAATGACTTGTGAAAAGCTTTTTTAGAAGTACTATTCAATCCTAGTCAAATACAAAGTTTAGTTGGATCTGGGTGCAAGAGGGTAAAAGGACTGTGTTGTCCATCCATCTTAAATAGAGCCGATGTAGGGAGTGCTCCAATATAGGTGCAAAGTGTGTTGCATTAAGAATGAATTAAGAAGTTGTATATTGAACGTATATCATAAATTTGTTGCCGATGCATTTGGTAGAACTTATATTTTAGGTATTGAATCAAGTACACACTTCATCTGTCTAAACTATAATTGGTTTAAACCTTTTCTGGATATATAACTTTTGCTATGCATTTAGATGCACATTATGCCTAAATGACTTAGTGTTGTATGCACATCTCATCATTATAAGTCGTTTTAACTTTTCTAGATGCATGCATCTAAATGCACATTATGTCTAAACTACTTAGCACTTCTCCGCTAGAGCCGGTGCCGAAGCTGGAGAAGTCTCAAAAATTAGTTCCTCCTCTACACACTATATATAAACGGCTCGGGCTTCTCTTAATTACAAAAAAAAAGAAACCTAGCGTTCTCTTCGTGTGTATGGTATGGCTCTCAATGCTGAAACTGTTGTCGAAGCTAGAGCCACATCAAACAAGTCCTTACAATTTGGAATGAAGAAAGTGTATCTTAAAAATTGATCCAATGATATTAAGCAGTACTCCCGGTCTAATTTCCGAGTATTCAAAGAGACATGGAAAAAGAGATAGGTAGCTGAAAACGTTGATGCTACACCTCCCGGTCTCATTTCCGAGTCATATATTTTAAATCTATTAGCTGGATAGCGTACGAGGATTAGATAGACGATGTGAGCAAGTCCAACGACAATATATAGTCCGTCAAACACTCCAATGCAAACTCAATAATAATGACGCATCGTGGTACGTTACGGGTTCCATATATAACACTATCACATATGGTTTTGATTCTTCACTAAGAGCATATTACTGACGTTTGTGCGCTCTCTTTAGCATCGCTGGGCATATTTGGTATCATATTTGCCTTTTTCTTTGTGATGAGTAGTCATAGGGGTATATTTCAAGCACATCTTATGGTATCCTTGACTTTGAGTGCGCCGTCCTATAGGGACTTATGTCACCTTCTGTTAGATATTATATATCTTTAATTATAATCAAAAGTTTCAATAGCATTCCATGAAACATGGAAAGGAATCTTCCAATCTATTTTCATGTCACAAATTTGTTTTTGGCTGGACTGAGATAGGCCTCCATTTTGTGAGAACAAGCATTTGACGACCATTAATATTTCTTTTATTAATGCATGATTTTATTGTTAGTGTCAACTTACCTATGATTACAATTTTGTATCACATACTCACTCCGCCCTAAGATATAAGGGATCCATATTTCAAAATTTGAACTAAAATACAAGGTACATTGGGTCACCCAAAACAGCAAGCCAGTATTTAAGAAAAAAAAACTGGACTACTGTCGCTATCCTAATAGTAAGGGGTGAGATGGTCTTTTGTCAGACTCCTTGTTTTATCTAAAAATCAATTGGATACCTTGTAGGACGGAGAAAGAGTAAATAACAAACAACATATGGCTAGAACAATTGTTGGTTAAAGAATCATGTCCTAATGAAACCCATCATGCCTATTAATTAAGCTTAAGCAAACAGAGTAATGAACCATGGATAACGGATTGATTTATATCTACCTATCTATATCTATTATATCTATATATATTTCTTATATATAATCTTAAACTCCATTAGAACTTTATCTATACATATAAGCTATCAGCATCAACAGCTCGCTAGCGATTTGTAGCACCTATTCATATAAGATATCCAGTTAACGACTAGATAGGCGCTGTGAGTCATATGGCTAACGACTAGAGAGTATAAACACAGTGAGACACTTGACTCAGTAGTGACGACGCATGGGCATCGGCGTACGTGACTGGTTCCATACGCGTGCGTGTGCCGCCGTAGTACCCAGCCGCCCAGGCAAGCGACCAGCCGAGCCGGGCCGCACGAACCCCCCGGCGTCGGGAGATAAATCGGGAGCAGAACAGAGCAGGAGCAGCCTAACAGAAAGGAAAGCCGCGTGTCCTCCCAGCCACTGCCACCCTCCCCACCTCTCTCGACCCCACCCGACACCGCACGGACCCGGAGCCGCCCGCACCGCCTCCCGCCCCCAAACCGGCGCCGACGAGCCCCAGCGCCCAATGGCGGCGGCCTTCCTCTCCCTGGACCTGGAGCCCCGCGTGACATGATCCCTGGCCCCCCGAGGAGGGGAATATCCGGGCGCGCGCGCGCACCCCCGCACCACACCCCAGCCAGAGCCCGCCCACACCCCCCAATCCTCGCCTTCCCCACCTCAAATCCTTCTCGACTCCTCCTCCGTCTCTCTTCTCTCCTCCGCCGCCGCCTCGTCCGCCACCCGGCGGCCGCAATTGGCTGCTCGTGCTCGCGTGGCCCCGGATCGCCGCCAGGTGCTCTATCTCTCTCGCGTGGATTCTCTGAATTGTTTCATGCTCATCAGTCCTTTTGTTTTGTTCTTCTTCCGCGTCTGTTCGTTCGTTCGTTTTGGCCGGGGGAATTCAGGAGGGGTTGCTTTTGGTACCGGGTGGCGGTTCGAGATTTTGCGGGAGGGGATGGGTCGAGATTCGTGGGAGTCGTGGCATGCGGTTCCGCAGCTCCGCTCGAGGTGCTCCAGCGAAGATTGCTGAAGCTCATTCCATGATTATTTTTGGAGTCGGATCGCAAGCCTTTGATTTCAGCACTCGTGCGTTAGCCTTGCTTGGCCCTTGTCATGGAAAGTTGTTTTGTTCATCATGCATCAGCTTCGTTTCTTACGTATCTGGATTGTTGTTGGAACTTAGGTCATTATTTGTGATCAGTGAAGGCCCAACCTGTGTGGGATCAAAGGTGTGGGCGTTCCCTTCTCGACACCAGATGACCTCTGCATTTGTTTTTTTGAATCCTTTATTTTTGGTGGTCCTTGTTTTTTTGGAAAATCGTTGGAGAACTGGGTCTCCGGTAGCGGTAGGATTTTTCTGAGGTGCTATTGGATGGACTTCGTGTGCAAAATAAAGTACTCCTATATATGTGGTAATAACTGTGTGATTTGGTAACGGAGCTTCGTGTAGATCACTTACCTGTGTGATGGAGATGCACACTTCACTTTTTTCCTGCCTTCCTTTAATGCATTAATAACTGTTTCTTTGCCCCCTTTCAACAGGAAGTGACTAATTGGTGGTGCGCATAGGACTTGCTGGATTTCAGCTGTCTGATATACTCAGGACTCAGTGCTGATCAAGTGAACCTATTCACTTCAACTTGGTTTCAGTCTCACACAAGTATGGCGCCCTCTGCCGCAGCCCTGGTTGGCTCTGAGGCTGAGGGGGCACCACGCATGGCCAAGTTCCTCTGCAGCTTTGGAGGCAGTATCCTTCCCCGACCGCTCGATGGCTGTCTTCGATATGTTGGCGGTGAGACAAGAATTGTCTTGTTGCCGCGTGACATATCATATGCTGACCTAGCTGCACGGATGAGAGGGCTCTACAAGGATGCTGACATCATCAAATACCAGCAACCTGATGAGGATCTGGATGCGCTGGTCTCGGTTGTGAACGACGACGATGTGGTGAACATGATGGAGGAGTATGACAAGGTCATTGCCACAGGGGAGGCGTTCACTCGGCTCAGGATCTTCTTATTTTCTCAGCATTTGGATGATGATGCTGCATCAGTGGCCGTGCATTACAATGTAGACGAGCGGGAAACAGAGAGGAGGTATGTAGATGCGCTCAACAGCCTTGGTGATGTTAGGTCACCTTCCTCCCCTGTATCTGTGGAGCAGCTTTTTGGCATTGGAGGCAATGATTCAGGAATTCCAGATTTTGCTGGCTTGAGACATTTGAATGTCCCTCGTCCATCACATAGTCAGAGGTATGGAGAGATGGATTCCCCTTGGAGCCCTGCATATGTCTCACCAGGCCAGTACGGAGTGCATGATCCAAGGGATTTTCCAATTTCACCATCATCTGCAAGGTTCCAAGTAGGAGCGGAGGATTTTGATGAGAGGATTCCTGACGACTTTGTAAGGCAGTCACCAAAATATCGGCATTATGAGGCCCAGTCACCATCACATATGGATAATTTAGTCTGGCTTCCACCTGGTGCTGTAATTCAGCAAAATTTAGGCTTTCCTGGTAATTTGAGCCGGTCCAACAATTTTTTGGATGGGAACAGTGGATGTGATCACTGCCGTTCACAATTCCAGAAGGGTCAAGGTTCAGTGAGTGATCCTATCTATATGAATCCTCGTTGGACTCGGCCAGTCCAACAACATTTTGACCAAGCAAGCATGATTAATGATTATCCAAGTCACCATGCTAGTTCTTGTTCAGATTACTGCCGCCCTGGTGAGCATTATGTGGGAGGTCAAGATGTTAGATTGGAAAATGGTGTTTATGTTAAAGAGCAAAATGATGGTCATCCTTCCGTGTTTTATAATGAGTCACATCCTCACGATAGAGTCTGGCATGCGCATACCAACCAAAGTCATCAGCGGTATGAGGATCCAAGGCTGCATCATCCTGCTAATGGTAGAGTGATCGAGCCATACATTGTCGATGCCAACTCTGTAAATTCAGCATTTGCACCAAACAAAGTATATGAAATGCATTCAGCATCTCTTGGTCGTTCTAGCCATGAAAGTCCTCACTATTTTCATGGTAGCAGTGAGCTCATAAATGACACGTATCACAACCAACAAGCTGGAGGCAGTGGGTCGTATGTGCAGCCAGCAGGGTTTGAAGAATCCCCTGGTCAGCATTACAACCACTCTTCGGTCTATGGTGCAGATTCCTTTTACCAAATGCAGCAGAATTTGCCACCCATTCAGTCTCTGAGGAGGAGAGCGAACAGCCCTGTTCACACTGCCTCACCATATGATTCCTCACACCTGCCAATACCAAATGGGAGCATTAACATGAACTTTGTTAGAAATACAGGTGATGTCAGTCCCAGGATACCAGGTCTACCTGGATATGATCGAATGCCAAACCCATGGACTCCTCCCAATGGCAACATACCATATAGAGTTGTTGGGCATGATGTTCCTGCTGCCATGGAAAACACTAGTGCTTTAGGTCCTAGGTCTAATCCAACTGCTGCTCAGTATGTTCAGCCTTTTATTGCTCCTGAATCAATCCAGCATCAACCTGGAGCTCCATTGAGGGAGGTTCATCCTGAAAGAGCATACCCTGTACCCATGCCGGCTGATAGCAAAGTAGCTGTTTCTGCATTGCCCCTCACTGATCAATTATCCAGGTTGGATGCAAACACAATGAAGAAACTTGAAGGTCCGGATGATGTTAACTCTACTCGAAATGTGAATGAAACAACTCCTTTGCATGCTGTGAATGAACCAAGTACCTTACCCCACCATGTTGGAGCTGTACATGAAGTCGATCCTAAGCAGGAGAAGCCAACCAAACATGAAAGCAGGCAAAAGCAACATGAAGCTGGGGCTACAGCACTGCAGGAATGTGGGGATATTTCAGAGGATAGATTGAATTTCCTTCCTGAATTAATTGCCTCTGTTAAAAAGGCAGCACTGGAAGATGCTGCTGAGACACAAATAGCCCAATCAGATGCTAATGCTTCTGTTTCACCTGTTCCTGATGATGACGATAATGGAAAGAAGTTGGATGAGGCAACTGCTGGTGTAAGTAATGCTTCAAGGTTGAGTATTATAACTACTAAACTACAAATGGTCTCCACTCAAATCGTTTTGTTTTGCAGAATACCGATGCAAATCAGGACTCTGATTTGCAAGGAAGCCTTGATCGGCAGAAGAGCTCCAAGATTGAGTCCACAACTGCTGAAGCTGAAGCTTTGTCAAAAGGACTACAGGTATGTTTGGTGATCTCTTTTTGTGTAGTACTGTTTGAATTTTACCTTATGTTGCATTTATAATCTGTATGGATCATGCAGACTATACAAAATGATGATTTGGAGGAAATTAGAGAGCTGGGTTCAGGTACTTATGGGGCGGTCTATCATGGTAAATGGAGGGGATGTGATGTTGCTATTAAAAGAATAAAAGCAAGTTGCTTTGCTGGAAGACCATCTGAGAGAGAGCGTTTGGTACGTTTAATTTGCTTTGTTGATAGGTCCCTCAAATTTAGATTTTGTGCTTTCAAATGTTTGCACTGACCTTACATTACTGGTTCATCAAAGTCCTTGACAGTATTCTGAACAATATTTTGAGTTATTCAACTAGGCTGAGGAGAAAGTAAATTTGAACTTATGCTTCTGTGCAAAATGATTCTAGTTCAGCTTTATCTAATTTTTGCAGATTGCGGATTTCTGGAAAGAAGCTCTGATCCTAAGCTCACTTCATCATCCAAATGTGGTTTCATTTTATGGTGTAGTTCGTGATGGTCCGGATGGAAGCTTAGCAACTGTTACTGAGTTTATGGTCAATGGGTCTCTCAAACAGTTCCTGAGGAAAAAAGACAGGTACTAGATTTCTTAATTCAAGAAATAAGAATATATTTGATCTTTTATTTCTCCTTTATCAAACTCTAAAATAAAGCACTTGTGCAGGACAATAGATCGTCGGAAGAGAGTAATATTAGCCATGGATGCTGCATTTGGCATGGAGTATTTGCATGGGAAGAATATAGTCCATTTTGACCTGAAGTGTGAGAATCTACTGGTGAACATGAGGGATCCGCAGCGACCAATCTGCAAGGTTTGATCCCTTCCCCAGCCTTTCCCTTTACTGCTTTATCTTTCTGGGGAATTCTTGTGGCAATGGTGGATATCTTCTCCTGACTTTTCCCCAACTCAAATACTTTCTGATCAGGTCGGTGATCTCGGACTATCTAAGGTTAAACAACATACTTTGGTATCTGGTGGTGTTAGAGGAACCTTACCATGGATGGCACCAGAGCTTCTGAGTGGGAAAAGTAATATGGTGTCAGAGAAGGTAAGACTGCTTTGTCTTGTAAGTACATTAATTAGACCATATTAAACAATGCCCCACTTTTTTGTATTCTGAAAAAAACTATTTTTATGTATCTTGTAGATCGACGTCTATTCGTTTGGAATTGTCATGTGGGAGCTGCTTACTGGGGAAGAGCCATACTCTGATATGCGTGCTGCTGAAATTATTGGTAATGTCAAGTTCCCTATAGTAATGTAGAATGCTATGCCTTGATCTGTTATGACACTTTCCACCACGTTTCGACATTATGTTTTGGTATATCTTAGTTATAATAATTTGTGGACTTCAGAACTGTGAACAGATGTTCAGTGAAAGTTATCTTCTAGAATTTACTTGCGTTTGGATTTGGATGCAGCTTTGAAAGAATAAATAAGGCCAAGCTAATAAAAAATAAGGTGGGATGTATAGTGGACATATAAATGGGTCAGTTGTAAGTCCCCAGATGTCTAGAGTAGTGAAGGTGGGACATATAATTAAATAGTGGACTTCAATACAAAGCCAGATTAATGTAGTTGGCGCTGTACCTTGAATCGGGTTATTGCAACTGCAATGATGATGAAGGTTCAAGGACTTGACAATGTGTATGGTGTAGTTATGTAGTTGCACTTGCAGAATTTGTTTTCTTTTTTGGATTTTCCTGTGATAGCATGACTTTTTCTCCCTTTGCATAGTAACATTGGACAAGCCAATGACAATTTGGTAGCTGTGGATTTGCCCTACATTGTGCTGCGTCATGTTCAGTACAGATATAATACAGATAGGGGATTTATGTTGAGTTTTTTGAATCTTTGTCATAAATATATCGCCGAGGCTTGTTATTATGTCAGAGAAGTGATTTCATTGCAATGCATTTTTCTAGGGGGCATTGTAAACGATTCCCTACGTCCTCAAATCCCTTCGTGGTGTGATCCTGAGTGGAAGGGGTTGATGGAAAGCTGTTGGTCCAGTGATCCAGCTGAGAGACCGTCCTTCACTGATATATCTCAAAGGTTGAGGAAAATGGCCGCTGCAATGAATGTGAAGTAAAGGTTCGGAAGCCATAAAGGGGTCATGTAAGTGTTCCCAGATCCAATATAGTGATTACAAGAGGAAGGCAGAGTTCAAACTGGATTATTTTGAGTAAATATGTTTCAAATGTCTTAGCAGCATCTCAGTTTACCCTACTCCGAGTGATTATTTATTAAGTGCTTACTTCATGGAAGAAAATTTATGTCATGGAGATTCCAAAGCATGTTTAATGTGAGTCAGCTATTGGGTTTGTTTATTCCTTGTATGACCCACTAGTAAAAACTGATGTTTCTGTTACCTGTTTCAGGATTTTTTTTTTAATCCTGGAGTAAACCGGCTATCATTTGCCTTCCGTCGAAAACAAGTATGCTATATAGCGGATTGTCTTGATGGGAACTGTTGGACTGTAATGTAAATAAGTTTTGACCTGCTTCGTGTTGCTGGCACGTATTAGATGTGCAAAGTAATAGGGCACGATCAAAGCTGGACACAGTTATCCTTTTTCCCCATACAAATTGTGTCCTAGGAGAGAAGGATCGAACACGACTAGAGCTATCCTTGTTCAGATTGTACATAGTCTAAAAATAATAGTATACTGTTTCCCCTGTATATATCATCACTTCCTATATTTGAATGCCCATATGTTTGCATCGTCCTTGTTTCACCTCTGCATGTCTGGTTACAATGTATTCTCCTGTTTTGTTGAAACTTTTATCTTGTGGTTATGCCCAACCCCCATTTATTTGGAGGGAAAGTAGAGTAGTTTTACTGTTCAGTCCTAATCGATCAGGTAAAGCTACTGTCTATCCAAGGAGGCCATGGAGCCACGGTATCACTTGCATGCCATTGTTGTGCTCCATTGTTGGCCATTCTGTATGCAATTTGACTGGTAATTTTAAAGAGCTGTGGCAAGCATATGATTTTGCAGACATAATGGAGAAGGATGTTTAGGTAGCTCTGCTCCATGAATGTATGGGCAGCGTGATGCCTGTCGCGTCCAACATTCGGACTTTCTGAGATTCTCTAGCATGTTTGTTTGGCTGTGGCTTGTCATAAACGATCGTAAATTTTTAGCCGGAACAGTATTTTTCTCTCACACAAACCAGCCAGCAGTACCTCTTCACAAACGAGCAACGAAATGAACCAGCCAACCGAACAGGCTGGGCCTATTTGTTGGTGTCACTTAACCTGCCAGTTTTGTTCTCCTCTTTTATGTAGGAATATCAGATTACAGTTTGATTAACAAGGATAGTTTCGCCACCCTATATATAATTGTGGCCTGGCCGGGCCAAAATTACAGTGTAGCCTAGTTATTAGTAGTAGGTAAGCTGTTTTGATCTGCATTATTGTTCAGAGCTCCTTGCACTTGTCTTCCCAATCAGACTGCTTAACTCATTGCAGGTACTCGTTGTCGTTGACATCTATTTGGATTTTGGAACCTGCTGTTCCTTGCGATCTTTACCAACACTATCGTACACCAGTATCTGAGCTATGATAGGCCACGCATGGTTCATATGGGGAACTTTAGGGTAGACGTGCCTTTCTCCTGTCTGATCATCACTCACTGATTAGCGTAAGCTAGCCTGGCAGGACCAGTCTAACAAAGAACAAAAGGACTCCAACTTGCTCACCAAACCGCACAATTAGCTGCCACTACTAACACTAAACTATCCTAGCACCAAATTGCAACTCAAAAGTCAAACACATTAACAAATGACACGGGCAGCCATTCGCCTTCCTCCTTCGTTCTCTTCCCCGTGTTGCGTTGCGTTAGCTGCTGAATCGATGAACTAACAGGATTATTGATGAACTGAATGCTTTGTTGCTTGATGATATGCCTGCTGTTTGCTGCCTGCCATGGTTTGTGCGCGTAGGTGACAAGTCAAAAGCTCCCCCCAGGACAGGGAAGAGGATCGGAGTTTGTGTGTCATTGTATTTGTATATATGGCGAATCATTGCAGGACCGATGGATGGACAGGAGTCACAGTAGGTGCGGCACGGTTTGGCCTCTTCTTCAGAGCTCAGGGACACACCAGCTAGGCTAGTTAGGGTTCGTGCAGGAGTATATATATAGTTGATTGGCCATTTGATTGACTGAATTTATTTATTTATTTATTTTAATTTTGATTGACTGAATTTAGTGACTATTTGGTCTGTAATTTGTGTTCGATTGATTGATGATCGTTGCGGTGATGTTTTGCACGTACGCCTGCATTGGAAGGTATAAAGGCTCCTGGTCCAGGGAGGCTTGATGAGATTCAGAAAACTCGGAATTGAATAGTGAGGCATAGGTTGGATCCGTTCCCTTGGTCGCTTCTGAAAAGACAGAATTCGACAGGGTGGCGAGCTAGCTAGAGAGCCCTGCCAGGCTTTTCATTCTCCTCTCTGTGTCTGTGCTAGCTAGCTATGGTGATGCATGCAACAACCAGAGCCTAGAGGAATCTCCAGCCCCAATGCAATGCAATGCAAGTGAGATTTCTGATTTCTCCGTCCGGCCAGCACGGTCCCGGCCGTCGCGACACAAGCCACCACCAACCACCCTTTTCATTCTAGGGTGGCAGCGCGCAGCGGCCACCTCGCCATGCATCTGCTGATCTGATCTCCCTGTCGTCCTTTGCCACTCGCGTCACGGTGCAAAAGGAAGCAGCCTCTGGAGAAGCAGTGGAATTATTCAGTTTCTTGCAACCCCTGACGTCAAGCAGCTTACACTACCACTCCCAGAACCAACAGGTGTCCGCAGCAACCGCAAGTGCACTGGGATTCTGGGAATTCAGATGTCTTCAGAGAGAGCAGGAACGGTAACAGCCTAACAGGGCCGGCTGCTTTTTGAATTTTGATCTGTTCTTGCCGTGATAGCAACTGGTCTGGTCAAATCAGTAACGACGACCTTCAGGCTGAAGCAATTAGCGTCACCACTAATAACTAACTTTTGCTTTCCCATTCCCAGCTAGCGTTAAGAAATATCCTGCCGGTTAAATCCGGCACTGTGCTCAGACAGTGAAATGGGAGCTTATCTTTGTCGCCGTCGCCATATGACAGACCGGCCATATGTTTGCCTGCTAGCGTGACACAGGTATATCACATGAATGGAAGAACCACCCTAACGGCATAGGGGCTCGTCCAGTCCAGTCGCCCTGCTGTTTGTCGGGGCAAAAAAAACTTGAGATCGATCGATCAATCGGTTGGGGAAACAGATAATTGACAGGTGATGGATGGATGGCAAGAAATTAAAGGTGTGAGGACTGAGGAGGCCCTTGTTGATCTGATCGGATGAATGGATCTTGCATGGTCGATCGGCTGCATGAATGCAAGATGGAGCTGTCCGATCATCAACGGCTACCATATATAGCCTTTTTTATCATGGCCGTCTAGTGTATTACTACTGTCCATCGCCTAAACGGAACGCTCTGTAATGCTAGATTGCTAGTTTTGTTTTTGTGGTTGTACGTTGTGCTATGCTAGTGATGCCGTCTGAAGAACGGCAAGGGCGCGATTATTATGGGATTGTGGAGTTTAGATTTCACTGAATCCCTCCATAGCTTTAGTTGCGTCACCGTGTAGAAAATCATGTATCATGTGTCAATATATATGTGAGAGAAATTAGAAGAGAAAAAAAAAGGCTGACCCTTTGATTGATTTTACCTACCTTATTAAGTTATTGTGCAGATATGATGATAAGAACACACGCAGCATGAAGGCATGGCTCATGTACTTTGCTTTGGGGTGCAGACTGCAGAGCCTCTTAGCAGGCCAAAGTACTACTATGCATATGCATTCAAATGCTAGGCTCCAATGAGGCTCACCAAAGGATATCCAGTTATTCCCACTGCCTTTTGCAACTTTTTTCCCTCTCTCTTTGTGCTCATCATATCTCCTTTGATCCCTTTCCATTTCCCCTCCAAGATTTCCGACTGCTATAATATAATCCGTTTCATGTAATCATGTTGCTGATGATGCGCCAGACAATCCAATGGAAATAAAGGGGCCATGGGAATATGACTCTGCAGGAAATGGCAATCAGGAACGTACCAAAATGACTCCTCCCAACCATTTCTCCTTTGCTACGACCCTGCTGCTACGGGGTGTGCTTATTTAATTTAAGCCATCCTACTTTGGGCCGGCTAATCAAGTCTATCCTGTGGACTTGAGGAGGATTAACTTGGATTTGACTTTTGAGAAAAGGTGATGGCTCACTTGCTTCCATCTACTACTTCTGAGCCACTGACAGTGGGGCCAGTGGCCTCTGATTGACTACTTGTGTGCCCCACTGTCGGTGGGTGACCAACTAACACTTCATGGTTACTTCTGGATGGTTGGTTGTTTAGCCCGTCAAATTATAAGGTCAATGGATTATCAGGGTTTTGGCGCCAATGTGGTTATCTTCAATGTAAAGTGGCTTTGCCATGCATTAATTCTCCAGCTTAACCTCTTCCTGTTTGGAGGTATCCCCTGGTGCATAAATTAGTAGGGGCACAATGGCCACTTGTCTGCGTGTGGCATGCAGTAGTGAGTGACCATATCAGAGCTGCTAATTCAAAGACAGGTAGCTAGAGATGGAAGAGTAATCAACAGCTGCTTGTGGCTAGCTAGCATGGCATTGTAAATTGGTGTAATTAATCCTTGGTGTTCCCTCAAATTCCTTTCACTTGGAAGGTTGTTGCTGTTGGTGATGGTTTTGTATGTATCACTGTCCAATGATCATCATAGGTAGTCAGAGTTGTTGGATATCACTGTAATGCTGTTGGTGATGGTTTTGTATGTATCACTGTCCAATGATCATCATAGGTAGTTAGAGTTGTTGGATATCACTGTAAATCCGGATAGTTACCTGCAGCCAACCTTGGAATACGTTACAGGGCATTGAAATTTTTTATTCTTTGTTTTTTTAAAAGCTAGTACGTAGTATCCTAGAATTCCATATAGATAAATATATATGTATAGCATTTAATAGCTGAACAAAATTTCCAAGCCAGGTTAGGTGGTACAAGAAGAAAACAAGCAGCTCTGGAACTGGAAGCATGCATGGAGGACTGGGAGAAGATGGTCAAAACAAAAGGAGAACGCATGCATGTATGAACCGATCAAACTGTAGCTGAAAACTGAAGATGTTGGAAGTATGTATTATATATACATCTGAATATCTGGTGATGGCCATGCCTTTGGTTTCAACAGTTACACAAGTGTGTAGCTAGGCCGGTAGCCTCATCAGGTGACCCAGTCATCCACGTTTCTTTTGGTCTTTCAGTTACGTTTGCCACACTTTCAATATGTGACTCCATCTCTTCCTTTGAACTGCTGGTATATATATGTTCTCATTGTTCACCACCATTATTTTTCTTGTTTACTTTTTCCTGGTGCATTCTATGAACCTTTACTTCATTCACTTCATTCAGTCTATGGATGTACGAACTATATATGATCGAAGCGAAGACTGTTGTACGCCCATGACGTACGGGTGGGACTAGCTAGCTGTGTTTTTCCTAACGATCCACACGCACACAGTGACGCGATAGAGATGTGTATCCATCAGGCTTTTGTGACCAGATCGATTGCTTAATTTACAGTAAATCTTGGTTAGATATATGCATCGCATCGATCGAAGTGTTTCTCTGTAGCAACACGCATACACGGTTTCTGACATTGCATATACAGAAGGAGAATATATACTATTAGCTGATGGTCGACGATGAGCTCATTGCATCGATTGCACACGTGTTTGGTTTACCTCTAGTACACATCATGACTTATATATATAGTAATATATAAACAATAATAAAACATTCAGTAGCTAGCTTTAGTCCGGCTACTTGACTATGTTATGGTCAAAGGTCAATACGCTGTTAGCTGTTTGAAACAGGAAGTGGTGAGCCAACGCAATTTCAAACCTGGTGCCCTCAAAGTCTAGCTTCATGGGCAGCAGTCGTCCAGCTCCAGCCCATACGACATCTGCACCGCACTTATAATAACCAAAAAGGGAAGCTGTTCGCTGCACAGAGCCTGCAGAATCGATCCATTGTCATGGATGTTAGGTTTGGACTGAATTGAAAGTCTCTGAAGGCACATATATATGATCCCGGGCGGAATAGAAGAACCTTTCAGAATACAACGTTGCGACCGGAACAAGTAGCTCTTCTGTGCAAGGAAGAAATAGAGCAATAGCAGTTGGCGACCAGGCAAAATGCACAGGCTGTCTAATTCGAGTGGAGTCTGCTCGTCTTTTGTGTTTTGTGTGGTTTGGGTGCTTCCCGGTTTTCAGTTTTTTTTTGTCTTTCTTCTCAGTTGGGTGGGTGACCTACGTGCCAAGTAAGTTGTGGTTTCTGTGTTTATGTCTTTTCTGTAAGTAACTCTTTGTAATTTTGTTTTCTCTTTTTCTCGTCTAATATAAATCCGGCAAAGTCTTTTGCCGCCTTTCGAAAAAAAATATATATGATCCCGGCATATTCAGGGGAGCTGCATTCACATGCAGTTATTATATATATGCACGCAGTTAAAAACATGGAGTGTTCAGCCGGCCGGCGTCGTGTCAATGGTGGATTTGATGTCACGGCGATCGATAAACTACTAGTGTCTGTGTGTGTGTGTGTGGAAAAGGTAGGCAGGGCAGCGATATAGTAGGGAAGAAAAGGCAGCATCCAGGCGCTGTTCAAAGGGTTTTGTCACACGCCAAACAATCCGGGGATCGGCTGCGGATCCAGGCAGTACATGATTTGGCTCGTCTTGTTCCTTTCATACCATCAGTAGTCATCAGATGCGGTGCTGGATACTATATATTCATCAGCCATTGGATTAATTATCTATCCATCGATTTCTACTAGTGCACATGCTGTCGATCAGTGAGCTGAGGTTGTTAAGAGGCATAGTAAAACGAAGCTATATATAGTACTAGTAGAATATTACTCCTAGTAAAGATGAGAATATGCTACTACTCTGATCAGCATCAGCTGACACTAATTTTAATCTCTTTTTTTTAAGAGTCAAAAAATTATAAGTTCAACCAAATTTATATAGAAGAATACCAACATCTATAAAATACCGAATGAATAGCATTAGATCAACGATGAAATATATCTTCATATTAAGCCTATTTTGACAGAAATGTTGAAACTGACTTTCAGTAACAATGATATGGCGAACAGAAGATCCTGGCGAGTGCATGGGAGTGTGGTGTGGTGTGGTGTGGAGCCTGCCAACCGTCTCATCAGTCATCACCAGGCAAAGGCATCAGATCACTCCCGTATTTTTCTCGCGGTGTCCGGCGGTCGCCCGGCGTCCCCCTCCCCCGCGGCTATAAAGCTCGGCGCCACCTGGCGCCACCTTCCTGGCCTCTTCCGGACTCGCACCACCCGGCCTCCATCGGGCATCGGCCATACCACTAGACCACCTGCTGCCTGCCTAGCTACACACACCTCCCTGGCTCGCTCCATATCCGCCTGCCTTCCTGCTGACTCATCAATCCCTCTTCTTTCTCCGACGATCTCCTGTACCTAGTGATCGAGGTTATTGGCTTGAGATCCAGTTACTACCTCGCTCGCTCTGAAGAAGAAGCTGACGACGCAACCCGCCGCCGCAGACATGGGGAGGGCGCCGTGCTGCGACAAGGCGAGCGTGAAGAAAGGGCCGTGGTCGCCGGAGGAGGACGCCAAGCTCAAGGCCTACATCGAGGAGCACGGCACCGGCGGCAACTGGATCGCGCTGCCGCAGAAGATTGGTATGTACTATTGCGTCTTATCTCATCGATCCTTTTGTGTTTTTCTGATGAAATTCGTTAGGTGCCTCTTTAATTTGGTTGTTTTTCCCCCCCTTCTGATCCGTGTGCTACTGCCTATCTATGGACTAGTCTTTGTCAGGCGTGGTGCTGGTGCAACCATGCATGAATATGGATGCCTACCTAGGATTCCTACTATATACTACATAGTATGGCCTCTCCATATTCATCCGATTTAGACGAAGCAAACTTTTTGTTTGAAAGATGAGAAGCAAACTTTTTCAAAAGATGTATATATGCATCTGCTGCCTTTGTTGTATCGATTGAGATCCTATATGCGCATGTCTTCTCCGTAGCTCAAAACCGAATCAATCCCCACGAGACTTTAGTATCATATGCATGTCGTCTGATTAGTGTAATCCAATATATGTGTAGATATGTCTTCCCGATAAAATATTTGTGCAGTCTTCAGTTTAAAGTTTTATTTAATGAAAGGATAGATGTTTGATTGCTAGCTCTTGTTCCATCATCGACTGATCTATTTGTTTGTCGTGGTGTGAGAGATCTATAGCTAGACAGAGTATCAACGTGATAAAGAACAAGCCCATTTCGTTCCCCTTTCTTAACTAAGAAATACGTACGGTGAACATGATAATTACATGAAATCAAAACAAACGATAAGCTAGGCCTTAGCTAATACGTGCGCAGCAATTATTTGTGTATAATTACATCATGTCTATCTGCGCAGCTCCTTTCCTATATCCTGCTAGGATTTGTTTTCTGTATATATCTAGCTAGGTTTTTCATTGCTACTACTTTTTCATCTATGGTTTTAATTTGTCCCTGTACTAGATCAGTAGCATCTAATAATACATATCGCGGTATATATGCCAGTCATATTCCTTGTATCCTTTTGCCTTCTGAATATATATGAACCGATTACTTGTTAATTTGATCTGATTTTAATTAACTGAAGTATATATGTATGATGAATAATATGATTTGTTACAGGACTGAAGAGATGCGGGAAAAGCTGCAGGCTGAGATGGCTCAATTACCTGAGGCCAAATATTAAGCATGGTGACTTCACAGAAGAAGAGGAGCATATCATTTGCAGCCTCTACATTAGCATTGGAAGCAGGTAATTAATAAAATCAAGTACACAATAGTTGCAAACTGCACGGCATGTGCACACACATTTTTTTAGAAAAAGGAAGTACATGGCACATGCATCTACCATATACTACTGTACATACAATTACTTCAATTTCCTCTTTTCCCTGAACAAAATTTGATCATATGAGTACATGTTCAGGTGGTCCATCATTGCAGCGCAGTTGCCGGGGCGAACGGACAACGACATCAAGAACTACTGGAACACCAAGCTGAAGAAGAAGCTCCTCGGGAAGCGCGCGCCGTCGCGGCGCGTGAGGGCGAACCAGGATCCCTACCTCGCCGCGGGGGGCGGCAACATGTGTAGCACCATCGGCGTCGTCAATAACAACAGCGCCGCCGCCGCGACGTCCACGCAAGCCCTAAGCGCGTCGGCTCTCGAGCGGATCCAACTCCACATGCGCCTCCAAGGCATGTACGGCGCGTTCGGCTGCAGCGGCGACGGCAACGACAACAGCAACGCCGCCGCCGTCGGGGCGGTGCCGCAGTGGCCGAAGCTTGAGGCGCTTCTACCCGCCAACAGGCTGCTCCCGAGGTCGATGCCGACGGACGCCATGGCCACAACCGTGAGCGTGCAACAGCACCATCAGCATCTGGTCGACCACCAGAGCCTTGCCGCCGGCGCCGGTGACGCCGCAGCTGTCGAGGGCAAGCAACACCTCAGCTTTGCCGATGGGGAAACCTACATGGCGCCGCCAGGAGGAGCCTTTTTCGAGCGGCCCAAGCTAGGGTTTTACTCTCCATCCGCCGAGGAAGCTGCCGCCAGCGTAGAGATGAACTCGGGCGCGCCGATAGTTGGTGGCGGCTACGGCGGCGCCGGATTCGGACCGCATCATCATCACGACGACGAGCTATACGACTTCCTGTACAGCAAGTACGGATCAGTGGGCGGGCTGGCGCACGACGGGCACGTTCCAACGTTGCTGGAGCTGCAGTGCCCGGACGGCGCTGCCGTCGTCGGAGCCGATGAGAAGTTCTTGGCGTGGACCGCGTCCGCCTGCGATTACGGCGCGACCGGCAGCCATCAGACCCAGCAGGGAAACTCCATTGGTAGCAGTCTGCACGATTACGTGCTAGGCGGCTATGATCAATGAGAGTAGGGTTTTGGTGACATGTCGTATGTGTGTGTGTAAAATTCAGCCTGTTCGCTTGTTGGTTTCAGCCAGCCCAAACCAGCCAGCCAACAGTGATTTTCCTCTCACAAAAAATCAGCACCAGCCAGCCCAAACCAGCACCAGCACCAACCAACGAACAAGCCCATAGATCTTATATATAGTTCATTTTCCAAACTGTCCAGTCCATAGTTATTATATATGTATGTTTGTTTTCGATTGATCTTAGAACTTGCTGTTAATATATATATATATATATATATATATATATATATATATATATATATATATATATATATATATATATATATATATATATATATATATATATATATATATATATATATATATATGCATGGATGCAAATTAGTAATTCAATATACTATATACTCCTGGTTAATTAATCAATATAGATTCTTTGCATCGTATCTATGCATGGTCCCTCTCATCTACAAGAACTTTGTGGTGCTCTAAGGAAGAGGATGGAGACTGAAGAGGCCGCAGGAGTGAATTGATTGTCGGCAAAGTTATGGTGCAAAACCGGCCTGCCGACATTCTGTACGTGGCAGGTCTCCATTTGAGGTCCTGTATGGCCATGAACCACGACAGTTTTGGTATTGAACGTGCTGATGCTTGTGCAATTTCTATCTCATCTTGGCTACACCGTCTTATGGTTGATCACTTGATCTGGTTCGCCTACACACCTGCTTCAAGCGCAGCAACGAACTAACGAATGAAACGTAAGTGTCGTTCTGAGCGCGCGGGGTGGAGTGCCACACTAGTGATCGAGATTACCTTAAGCTCCATCCATGCATTGTCGCCATTGGCACCTCATGCTAATCAGAAGCTGGCCTTGAAGATCTTTAGCCCCCTTTCAAGTGGCTGCTCATGTGACTAGTTGTCACGGACATGTGGGAGGGGGCTCATCTTCCAAGAGTGGATGCCTTTCCCACTCATATTCCTCCTCTTCTCCCTCCATCTCCTCTTTCTCATCTTCTCCTCCTCTTTATCCATGGCTACAAAATTTAGAGGGTACTTCAGGTAGGGGGGCTAGAGCCCCCTCATGTTGGATCCGCCCCTGAGTGTACAGAAATGGTAAGTAAACACTGGTATAGTGCGTATGGCCAAGAACCATAAGATATCGTGTGCCCCATTCGCCCCGAATCCTTGATCCTCATCCACCGTGACACTGCCGAGCGCGCTACGACTCCGTCTGTCCCGTACCTCGCCTGCAAGGAGGAGGAACAGTTCAAGGACAACCCGCGCACCTGGATAAACAAGTCGGGCGAAGCCACTTTTTTAGCTCTCATAAAGGCTTCCGTCTCCAAAAGAACACGAATCATTGGCAGAGCGAAGCGGAAGAACGCCCCCTACCTCGTCTGGAGCAGTACCAAACAGGGCTTTACCAACAAACATTTTTTAGGTAATTTCGTCCACCCATTAAATGATTTTTCAGTGTTATTTTTCTAGTAAACGACATTATGTTATTTTGTAACGGAGCAGATCCAAGGTATAATTTTATAACTTTGAATGAAAAATGTATTATAAGATTTAAAAAATTCAAGCCCTACCTAGGCCTTACAGAAGTCGCTTCATATTGGAATTGATTATTGGCCATATCACTTTCTCCGTAGAAGCAATAACCAGATTAGGAGTCACTAATGGGCCATGGCCCAAAGGGCAAACGGTTTTTGTGGTCTGTTTGTGGCCCATACTGCTGGTACACAAAAGTAGACGGCGGTACCGAGTGTATGGCCAGTAACCGCCTATACAACTAGGCAGGCAGGTGCGCTACGCCGCGCCCGTATTGGCTGCACAGGCCTACAGCTGTTTGTGCTTTGTGAAGTCTAAAGTGATACTCTTGCATCTCAGGGCAAGGTAAACAACAACGACGGGATAGTATTCAGCACTGGTCTATAGAGACTCAAATATACATTAGTAATTCGTTATGGCTACATAAATGTACATGTTTTCAGAAAAAAATAGAAAATAGTTTGCAAATATTCGAAATGGTTACAAAAAGTACAGATGCTTGGTATGTTGTGTGGATTGTAAGAAAACAATAGCAGCTGGACCCTCGTCTCCAAATTAGTTCAGCAAGAATGAAGCCACTGTTGCTGCATGACCTTTGTGCTCTTCGAATGTTCTCCCTGCAATCTCTTCGTCCAACTGTATTTTAGATACACTTGTGAATAGGCTTGTAAAGCAATTAAAATTGTTGGTCAATGAATGCCCTGTTCATTTGGCTGATAAGCCATGGCTGAAAGTACTATTGGCTGATTTACTGTGAAAGAAAAATACCGTTCGTTGGCTGAAAAAGTACGGCTTATAAGCCAAGCGAACAGGGTAGAAAATTTGGGATGAGCATTTCAAGCCAATTAGAAATAATTTCAACATCAGTAAGGTTGCCACTAACAACAGAGATAATCTAAACATCAGTGGGGATGATCTCAAAATATGGCATAATACTCTTTGAATGATAGAACCAAGAGTGACGCCTTCTGCAAATTAGAGGCATTTTATTCTTTCTCCTATAACAGATGGACTGAGCCTCAACTGATAGAATTAAAGTACATACGATTACTCACCTGCAAGTATTCAGAGTTGATCTCACCGTCACTGAATATAAATCTCTGTTGAACAGGGAGAGGTCTTAGTTAGGAGGGAAGCAACATAGGGGTCAACACGGACTCACCAATTCTGCTCATATAGAAGAATATAACAGCATTAACAAACAAAAACATGCAGTACCTTGAGAAGGAAATTTTCTTGTTGAAAGAGACTTATCAAGTCCGTTGTGCCATGTGCACAAGGTAAACAAAGATATGGTGTAAAAAACTGAACTACAAAAAAAATGAAGGTCAGAACAAAGCTAATAAGAATATATATGGTGTGTGAAAGTAGCGCTACTCACGCATATTTGGTGTGTGAAAGTACACATAAAAGTATTGTGACACAGTATAACTTGAAAATAAAAATGAACTTTTACCATAAATTAGTCATTTCATTGTTAGAAAAATTATCCAAGATACAATCGACGCAAGAAAAAGAGTGTAAGGGCCTGTTTGATCCTATCAATTGAAACCAATGTCTAAAGAATGTTTTTCTTTTCATTATTAGATTCCTAATTTCTCTCAATTCCTTGGAAGCAAACAGACCTTAAGTAGTAATATTTGAAGAACATCTCTCTCCTTGGCATCCAATCTCTGTTGGGCGGAATACCATTTACAGACATGCATGAAACATAATCAAGGATGCATAGAATGCAGATCCAATTAACATCTAAGGTAACTGGTTGGCAATTCCAAAGCTAAACTCAAAGGATGCACTGAAAATCCATTCACTTAAAGAGCGATGGTAAGGTATGAGGTATGACAGTGAGCAATAAAACGAATTGAATCGTAGCAGAGTACATGTTGTCCAGAATGGCAGGTCAGTGTCATGTGCGATCAACACGCATTACAACACCCTTTCCACAATCTGAAAAGGAAATGACCTGAAATCAAAGGGAAAAAACATCTCAGTTGAGATTGGATCAGTCATGAAATAGCAATTGTATGAAGACATGGGACTAATATACAAAGCAGGTTGTTTGTCCCAACTTCACAGGTGAATGCAAATAATATTGCTTTGTGCTGTAACTGTTTGTAAATATCAAGAACATAGAGGCTGGCATAAGAAACATTAAGAACCAAAGGTCACACTGAGTCTGTTTCATATAAATTGTAATCTGCACAAAGAAAGAAAAAGACAGTAAATGTTATTGGGTACATAAAATTTTCAGTTAACAGAAGCAAAGTTATAAGACATAGCTTCAGTGTTACCTAATAAGAGGCTGGCAAGTGGCAACAACAAAGAACAGTTCATTGCCCTCACCAATTAGTTTGTATGAACTCTGGAAATACCTATTCTATCATATTTTGGCAATAGGATTTAGCTAGCTATTGCACAATGTATATGAAAGGAAAAATGATGTAAAGTCATTAAGGTAATAAACTAATCTATCATCTATTATACTCAATAGAAATTAAACGTTATTTACAAACTCTCAATCTCTAAACATTTGTCACTCAAAATCTCATAGCCAGAATCTAAAAATGACAGGCAACACAGGGAGCAAGACGACAAATGCCGACACAGATGTGAGATCTCTGAATGTTTTGTAGATTGGGGGGTTGCGGTGGGATCAAACAGGAAGAGGAATACATCTGAAAGAGTACTTTGTATAGACTTATCTTAGGCAAGTTTCATCTAAATACACTACACTGCTACAATGGTGCAAATGAAATCTGGATAATATACAAAATAGCTAAATATATACAATACCTTAACATGTCGAAGAAATCACATATGCTTTCACCTGTCAGCGCTTAATAGGATATTTCTTTGTCAATTAATGGCGCAGGTATCCTAGGTGCAAAGAAACATCGTGAAAGCACCATAGATCAGAGAAAGCACAATAATTGATGAGGCATAAAACTTTCATATGGTAAAGCAAATATACGAACCTGAGAGCGGTAGATTTCCCAGATAAACCACAATAGGTATGTGAATATAATTAGTTCCCGTCAAAGCAACCAAAGTGCACAACTTAAGTAACGAATTTGGAGTTTATGCACGGTAGAAGTTGTACAAAACAGGGGAGGGGACCGGAGCAACCTTTTTGTGCGGCCCCGGTAGTGAACGCTGAACGACTGATTTCGCCCATTCTTGCAAGCAACAAAGACGTCGACTAAATCTGAAAGGAGGAAGGAATGAGGTGATAAACCGTTGTTACCTCTCGGCTAGGCTAGATGATGGGCTTTATGCGCGAGGCAAAATTTGGAGGCAAGTTACGGGTGGGGAAGGGAGCGACCTCATCGAGGGGGCCAGCCCGGAAAGGTGAGTAGAAGACTTGCGGCAATATGAACCCACAACCGTGGGTGGCACCGCGTCGAAAGCTACCCCAATCTGTTGTGGTGGGCAACCTTATCCCAATCTGCTGCGTTCGACGACCTCATTGAGAAGAAAACTGCTGGGAAACGAACAGAGAAGCCGAAGAACTGAATATTACTCACCTCGTGGAGAGCAGATGCTCCGCGGATCGGCGGCGAATCCTCGCTTGCTGGCATGGATCCGAGCCCTTAGCCAGCCGGTAGAATCGCACCTCGAAGGCCGCCATGACCCCTTAGCCACGGATGTAGCCATCGAGCGTCGAGCGGCAAGGCGTAGTGGTGAGGCAGGAGGAGCTGTGGTCACCGGGGACCTTGCACCGCCTGTGGGGAAGAACGCGAGGAGGCGGCGACAGCGAGTCGGCCGGGCGCGGCATCTGCGCAAACTGCAGCTTGGGGAGAGGCGGCGACGGCAAGTCGGCTGGCGCGACATCTGCGCACACTGCGGCTGGGGCAGAGAAAGAAGAAGAGGACGGAGACGGAGGGGGCGAGGCGCGATTGTATTTTTCTATCACAGGAGCTTAGGGCCGAGGGGAGAGGAAGAGGATAAAGCGCTCTCGTTACAACGGAGAGAGCGAGGGTCAGCAGGAGGGCCCGCCCAATTAAACGGAGCGAGACCAAATCGAGGACTGCACACGCACGAGTCCACGTGGCTGCATACGATTGGTGAATAGTAACAAAACAGTAACCAGATCGCTCTCAACGCGCGGATTCTAGGAGCTATATGGTGTTTCATGTATGCGCCCCGCCCGCCTTGGCGCCTCAGGGCACCAGCAACATAGGCTAACAGAGCCTTGTTACCCTCAACCAAAAATTATGGTACACATAGACGAGGCTGAGTCTGAGGCACTCGTCTCCTAACGCGGGCATACAGTTTAGTGGAGAATCTTTTCACAATCCTTTCCCATCACATCTTTCTTTATTCTTAATTTGTTGTGGTCCCAAGCAAGTACGGGTGTCTTTTTTCTCCACAATCGCGAGTGCTGCTTCAACTTTTGTCAGACGGGGCATACGACGCTTCTGCAGGCGCTACCAACGCCGGAAACATCTAATTTGTCGAGTGTTTTTACGTTTGTCAAGTGTATTTTTTTTGACACTCGGCAAACAAATTCTTTGTCTAGTGCTGTGCTAAAAATACTCGGCAAAACAAAAACCCTCGGCAAAATAGGGGGTTTGTCGAGTGTAAAAAAACACTCGGCAAAGAGGGGGTTTACCGAGTGTCTAAAAATAAACACTCGGCAAAGAGAGGGTTTGCCGACTGTCAAAAAGAAACGCTCGGCAAAGATGAAAAAAAGCACGCCGCATAAAAAAATCCCCTCCCGTTCCCACCCTCGACTCCCTCTCGCCCTAGCTCGCTCCCTCCCTGGATCCCACCGTGCTCCTCCCTGCGCCCCATCGGCGGTCGGCCCCTCCCTCTCCTTCCCCGGCGCCGCCCTCTCTTCCCCGGCGGCCGGCCCCTCCCTCTCCTTCCCCGCCGCCCCTCTCTCTCCCCGGATCCAGCCGCCGCGCCCCCTCCCCTCCGGATCATGCCCCGCCGCCTCCCTCCCTCCCACCGGCGCTGCCGCCTCCCTCCCTCCCTCTCCTTCCCCGCCGCCTCCCTCCCTCCCGGATTTTCCCGCATCCGGCCGCCGCGCCGCCCCTCCCCTCCAGATCCGGCCCCGCCGCCTCCCACCACGCCCACCCACGACGCTGCTGCCGCCTGAGGGCGACGCGGACTGGGCGGAGGCGGCAGCGGGGGGTCACCGAAGAGGTGGTCGCGTTCGCGCGGGACGCAGCCTCGCGGCCCGAGCTGTGGCTCGACTTCCCCATCCTCCCCGACGACACCGACTCCGATGGTTCGTGGCTTCATGCTATCCTTTCTTGCCTCCCCCAGAGGCTCTTCTTCATCGGTGTCGGTTGAGATGAACTAATTGTCAGTTGCATTGTTGACTTGAAGTGCATATTTTGACATGACTGATGCGCAGCAAGATCACGCCCTGGCCGTGGAAAGCTTGGCGCCCGAGCTGGCTGATCTGAGGATCGAGCTCTGCCCCAGCCACATGAGCGAGGGCTGCTTCTGGAAGATATACTTCGTGCTGCTGCATCCTAAGCTCAGGAAGCATGATGCTGAGATTTTATCCACTTCACAGGTGATTTTCCTTGACATCTTAAGTTCAACACTTAAACGAGTTAGTAATACAAGTTCACTAGCTAAGTAGTAAGTACCTGGGGATTTTCCTTCATGCTAGTTAACTAAGTTAGTTGTCTTTGATGATTCAGTAGTAAAGTTCACCTTGGACCAATATCAGCCTAAAATTTGTTAGCTGAGGTGAGTAAAGGAATGTGAATCAGATGCTGGATCAGATTAGTTATTAAATTGAGACTGTATTGTGTTTCACATTTTGATATTTGCTACATTGTATTTGGAATCATGGAATATTGCGGTGGCAAGAAACTTAAGTGCTTGTGATTGCTTTGCACTTTGATTTGGTATATCTTGCACCTAAGGTTTTGTGTCCTGGTAAGGCAATCATGCTTGTTTGAGAACTGCGATAGTATCCATGAGAATATTGTCAAAATTTGGTATATCTGAAACTTGATCATTAGTTTGACACTTTGACCTCACTCTGGAATTTGATTTCAAAACATTAATTTCTTCGATTTTCAAAAATCATAAAAATATATTGGTTAATCATAGCCTCATGCGGCACACTTATGCACATTCTCAAGCTTTGTGCTTCTGTGCCTGCCATGGAACCTATCCTTTTTGTCGGATAAGATCATGAAGCCTTTACTTATCAAAGTGTCACAAATGCAGTGGATTATAATCCGAATCCAACACCTCATTCATGTCATCTAAGCTAGTGAAACCTTCCTACATTCCCTTCCTCCTGCCTAAAAGTGAAACTAATTTGCATTTTTTTTTTTTTTTGCTTCCTTTGCTCTTCCAACGGAGTGGAGTTAAATCACATTGCACTAGGCCAACAGTTTGAAATTGGCTCACCATAATTTATAGCTAAATTGATTCGTTGTGATTGTTATCCTCCCTGGAATCTATGCTTTAAATATTGATATATTGACAGAAAGTCTAATGTTTCTGATGCTTTAGTAGTTTATATTAAATTTTCTTTCTTGCAAGTCATGATGGGTTAGCCATCCCAATACATCCCTAGTTTGAATGGGACTAGCTTGTTCTGGACACCTCAAGTGGTTCGTTATATTCTACTAATTTTCTATAATAACTGAGTGCTTTGTCCAGTTTTATTTGTTACTGTATTTCTATTGATTCAGTTTCTTCCTTAGTACAATTTTGTTCCCAGAATGATGCTTTGCATGAGTCTGAACTCTGAAGTGCCATATGATGAAGTGAATAGCGGGAACATGTCAAATAGCAAACAGTCAGAATTAGGCATCAAGTGAATATTGACTCAACAAAAGCCATGGCCCATGGGACATAAAGTGCAATATGATGAAAATGATTAGCTCCTATGTTTGAATAATTCATTACACTTTTTAGCCCTCAGATGCATGCATGAGTCGTGAGAGGCAGATATATTGATAGAACATCATTTTCCATAGGCTCTGAATGCTTTAATAGTTTCTGCTGATGATTGTGCTTTCTTTCTAGTTATGATGTATCAACAGACCTTTTTATGTGTGCTGACTGCACAAAAGATAAGCTGGTATCTGCCAGCTCAAGACATTGTTTGCTAGCAGACTTCTTATCAGTTCCTGATTGCCTTGGCACAGATTTTGGAAGCTAGAGACAAGTTGTCACACGATTTGCAGTATCGGACGAAGTTACAAGGCAGCTATGGGGACACCGTACCTGTGCCTTTCAGCAATGAAGATGGTGTTTTAAGTTCTCCTGTAGAGGTTTTGGGTGTATTGAAGGCCCAAGATGGTGTTTTAAGTTCTCCTGTAGAGGTTTTGGGTGTACCTGTGCCTTTCAGCAATGAAGATGATATGTATGCAGATATGGTGTACTAAGAGTATTTTGTATGGCAGCTATTAAACTAAAATATGCTCAGAAAAAAAAATTTCTTTGGAAAATAGGTTTGCCGAGTGTAATTTCCAAAAAACACTCGGCTAACAGTAATGGTATGCTGAGAATTTTTTTTTTTTGGAAAATAGGTTTGCTGGGTGTAATTCTCAAAAACACTCGGCAAACAATAATACTTTGCCGAGTGTATTTTAGAAAAACACTCGGCGAATCACTTTTTTGCCGAATGTCAAATTTGACACTCGACAAACCATTTGCCAAGTACGCGATAAAAAACACTCGGCAAATAGCTGTTTGCCGACACTGTAGATGACGTGTGCTGTTTATCGAGTGTTACACTCGAGTGTTTTTTAATCTTTACCGAGTGCCTGTGACACACGGCAAAGTCACTGTTTCACTGTTTCCGGTAGTGTACTGACTGTCTGCGAGATCACTAGTCGCTGTGATCTAGACATCGGGTGCTGATATGGTGACTGAGGCAGTACGCCAACTTGGAGCGTTCGGGAAGCCAAGCCCTCAGTCCACCTCTGTCTGCCCCCATGCATGCGGTTCGCTGGTCTGGTAAAATCAGACTAGCCGGCTGATCCCCATCAGAAGCTACTATTCATCAACCAGCCGTTACAGTGTTTCTCTCTCACAAAACCAGCCAGTTTTAGCTAAGTTTCAGACCAACGAACGGGGCCATGACCCGCTCGCACGGAGGAGGGGGTAGTTCGGGGAGATAGCCTACGTGTGAACAAAGGAGCCGGGCCAAGCCTTTGTTTTTCGCTCCCAAGGAGAGTTCCGGCTCCAGAAAGCGGGAATAACGGACAAAGCGAAACGGAGCAAACGCCCCCTACCCCGTTTGGTTGGCTGAGCTTAGAAGCTAGGCGTGGAGTGGCAGGTAGAGCAGTACCAGACAGGTTTTAAACAATCTTAGGATAATTTCGTCCGCCCAGAAAATGAAATTTCAAAGTTCTTTTCCCAGTAAATGACATTATGTTGTTTCTGTAATTGAGCAGATCTAGGGTATAATCAGCCTGTTCGGCTGAGGCTGAAACGATCGTATACGATCGTGGATTATTACTGTTGGCTGGTTTGGTGTGAGAGAAAAATACCGTTCTGACTGGAAATTTACGATCGTTTACGATCAAGCGAACAGGCCGAATATCATTTCGAATGAAAAATGTATTAGAAAAAAAAATTGAAGCCCTACCTGGGCCTTACACAAGTAGGCTTAGCGCATTGGAATGATTGGCCATATCACTTGTCGTGTGGAAGCAATAATCGGAGTACGAGTCAGTGAGTCACTAATGGGCCATGACCCGGGCTGATGGTTTTCATATGGTATTTTTGTTGCCCGTACTGGCAGTATAGGACATTTGATTTGTCTCTTACTGGTGATGAGATCACTTTCACGGCAGGTTGTTCCCATTGAAACTTGAAAGGGATGGCGAGCTGATAGTTTTGCCGTCCGGTAAGAATGGTTCTATTTCCTCCACGCATAATAAGAACTTCAAATGACAAATTGGTACAAGCTCCAACGAACCTTGTATTTGGCACTTCTAATTTGCGTTGGAAATCACTGTTTATTGGTCCCGATTCCCGTATCTAAATAGATTTGCAATGGATTTGTTTAGTTAAAAGTATTGATAATTGTGAAGCTTTTGAACTCCATACAGTACGTGGTTGTTAATTCTGAAGCGAGAATTGGTACTACCATTAATGGTGTTCATAACACTTGAAACTTTTGGTAGCATAAGCCATAAAGTTAGATATGATCTGGGTCTTCAAATGGAATGACTGGAAAAAAATGATTAGGTGTTGACACTGGAAAAAAAAAGTCGTCTCAGGTGAAGTGAGGACGTTGTTGCCACTACATTTTATACCCCAGCCATCCCTGAAATCGAATCCAGCTACCGAGATGGCGCCAATCAACCGAAGTATTGTACGTCACAAACTCACCAATGTTGCTTTAAAAAAATTCTACTACGTTTTTTTTTATGTAGTACGGAGTATGTCACAATGAACATGGACGCACATACTTGACGCACGTACCGCGTGGACCTCCTCTCCCTGCTTCATTTTTTTTTTTTTTGGCCAGCCATCATGGAACATGAGCAGCACTACTCTCCGCTCGCATCTTCGTTCTTCACCCGAACAAGAAACTCTCGTACGCAAAACCTCGTATAAATGCCTCGCACAGCGACACGCAGGAAAAGTACCTGAGCTGATCGATTCAGCACCCAAATATGCCTCGTCATCGCTTCCCCTTCGCGTGCACGGCCACCGCGGCGCTCCTCCTCGCCGCCGTCGTGCTGGCCAGCGCGACCGCGACCGCCGACGCGAAGACGACGAGCCTGGCGTCGAGCTTCCTGGAGCCGCACAACGCGGCGCGGCGCGCGGTGGGGGTGCCCGCGCTGCGGTGGGACGAGCGCCTGGCGGCGTACGCGCGTTGGTACGCGGCGGCGCGGGCCGGCGACTGCAAGCTGGAGCACTCGCACGGGCGCGACGACTACGGGGAGAACCTCTTCCGCGGGAGCGGCGGCGCCGGGTGGACCCCCGCGGCCGTGGTGGGCGCCTGGGTCCAGGAGCGCGCGCTCTACGACCGGTCCACCAACTCCTGCCGCGGCGGTGGCGGCGCGTGCGGACACTACACCCAGGTCGTGTGGCGCGGCACCAAGGCCGTCGGGTGCGCGATGGCGCCCTGCGCCGGGGCACGCTTCACGTTCGCCGTGTGCAGCTACAGCCCGCCCGGCAACTACGTGGGCATCAGGCCCTACTGACAAGCAAGTCGTGCATGCCACATGTTGAGTACTTGCACCCAATTCTCTTTTTTTATACTTATTTTACGCCAAAACTTTTTACGGGGATAATGTGCATCCCCTCGGGTTTTTACTGTTCATCATTCTTTTCAAATTTGTTTGGATATAATGGACATGGATGAAATAAAAGGCGAATTCAAAATTTGGAATGGCACTTGCATGCAAGCCAATGTCTTGGTCTCTTGGAGACAGGCAGACAGACACAAACGTGGCCATCGCGCCAACAAATTTAGCCTGCAGCTGCAGGCCAGGTGTGCATGCACGACACGCTATTCAACTGCTGCGCTGCCGCGCGATCACCGTCGTTTAAAGCTCGCCGGCCCGGCACCAACCAACCATACGGTCATACTCCATTGAATCCCGATGCTTCTTCGCTGTACAAGTCGTTCGCCAGATGACCAGAACACACAGCGCAAATCAAGCATGCCCGGCCAGCTAGCTAGCCAATCAATAACCAGTGATTCTGTAGGCAAAAATAATCCTAGAGAATTTAGAAAACACAGCTATCCGCATATTGAGCTTAAAGTTCTTGTGCTTATCTGTAGCTTTTATTCGTATCTCTTATTTTGAACCGTATGCTATTAAAATAAATAATCTATATCCTAGACTTCATCTTAATTATTATTATGCTGCCATTAACAGTCTTTTAACTTCGATAAGCGACCACACCGCTCAAGATCAACGATGGAGCTTGAAGTGAGATCTAGGACGGACTAATAGTGCTAAGCGGATAATAACATTTAAACCTAACAATCACTGATTCACTGTCTACTGCAATGGAATTTTAGAAACCAAGAAGGCCGTGGCGACCGTCGGTCTGCATTAACCTCTCCTTCGTTGCTCAAGATATTAATTTTCCTCTGTCAAAGAATAATATGAGCATTAATATTTTTTATCAAAAGTATAGTGCTTATATTTATACTATCAATATATAGGGTATGCCATAATATCTTAGTGAAATGTTTAAAACTTAAAAAACTATTTTCATGGATACTAACATATAGTTTTAAATGATTTTAGATCATTGCTACATGAGTCGCTAAGAGATATTTCTCGTAAAAATGGGTTAACATGTATGTTTATTTGATATTAGTTTTTATGAATTAATTGTGACAAAAAATGGGTAAGAACATATATTGGCATAATTTAAGGTTATTTTATTTTTTCATAATAGTATATGTTGATAATTTAAATATAGGTTTAAGGGGATATTTTATTTTTATTTTATTTAAAAGGTAGTATTACATAATTTAGATGTAAATTTAAAAGGCTACTTAGATTATCTATCACTATGGTAGAATGAGCAATTTATATTCATATTTTGGGGTTACTTTAGGTTATGTTTCATAATGGCATAAATGGAAACTTATGCAAATTTAGGGATACATTATGTTCTGATAGTGGGAGAGGTGTATGATTTTTTTTTATAAAAACATATTAGACCCATGGCTATTATTATTAATGATGATCAAAGTCTACCAAATTGATGGTTGATCTTTCTCATTGTTGTGTGAATTTTTAGATTTTTTTTAGCATGTCTTGTGATGACTGATGAACGTAGGCCTCCGATTATTAACAGTATGACAGTTGTGGTCATCATTTGTTTCCTGTCAAAATTCAAAGCATTCCGGGCCAGCCTCAGGTTAACTTAACAGACAAGCCAAAAATGATGATAGAACTTGGAGCGTTTGAGGCATCAATTAGATTAGATTCTCTTTTCTTTATATTAACTACTCTTCCATGGATCATATGCGTGCTAATCATAACATATATACTCCGCATGTATGCAGGATATATATAGTATAATGGCTCCGTTCGCTTCGCTGAAAAAACAAGTCGAAACATTGTTTCGGCTGATTTGTTGTGAGAGAAAAACATTGTTCCAGCTAAAATAAACAAACTAAAAAAGACGGAATATAAGAGAAGCGAACGTGACCATAGATGTGATAATACCCCCACGCCCAGCAACTCCTTTGTTGCAAAAAGACGACGAGCAATTTATAAATTCTCAACACCCAGCAAGCATCGAGCTGTCTTCTCCTAACCCTGCGGCGATGTATTCCAAATGATCTGTATGCTAACAAGAAGGGTAGTAGTACCAGCTGCAGAAGAATGTCAAATTTGTCATACTCGTGCGCTGTGCAGGAGTGCAAGGGGCGGCCTCACCAGGAAAAAAAAAAGTCTTCGTCGACTCCTCTTGTTTCGGCGCATATTGGGCGGCGTGACGGCGTCCCCCTTGGCAGACAGCGATTGGCACGTTTCTGTCTCTTCGTTCGGTAATCAGTAGGTACGCACCAAACGTCCAAACCGAGACCTTCCTGACATGATCGCTGCTACTAGTATTTGTTGGGCATTTGGCACGGCTTACTCTGAATAATATATAAGTGCGTGTTTAGCTTTTAAAGAAACGGCATGTTTTGATGCCGAGTGCAACGTACGTTGTGATGACTTGAAAGTTGAAACACGGGGTCAGCTGCATGCGCATGGTGTTTATTTTAACCATGGCGACCTTCTTGACCGACCTCTGATTATATATACGCTTCCAAAACGGCGAGAGCTTAATGTGTCAAAGTTTCTGTTGGCAATGCCAATTCAGAGTTTCAGACTGAGCAGCATAACGCAGGGGAGGAAAAACGGTGCAGGCAAGTCAATGATAGTCTGACAGAGCAGTGACAGTAGGCAAACCACGACAAATTAGCCCTTGTTTAGTTGAGGGGAAAGTTGGAATTTGTTATCGTAGCACTTTCGTTTTTATTTGGTAATTAATGTTTAATCATGAACTAATTAGGCTCAAAACGTTCGTCTCGCAATTTCCACCAAATTGTGTAATTAGTTTTTTTCCATCTACATTTAATACTCCATACATATATCGCAAGATTCGATGTGATAAATACTGTATCACTTTTTGGGAACTTTTTTTCAACTGAACACGGGCTTACAGTTGCATTCCATCCAGACTAGATAAAGCTGCTTTGTGTGTGAACGCTGTGGATCAGTGACCGGCATATATCACTGTTTGGACAGCAAAGCTGAGTTGTAAAGAGGGGCCTGGCTCTTTTGATGAACGAAACGAAACGACCAGGCGTCGGTACCAGTTCCTCCCTAAAGTTTTCCTCCTCGTCACATTGTATGTTTGAAGACATACACGGAGTATTAAATATAGACTAAAAAATAATTAATTATACATATTACAACTAATTTGTGAAACAGAATTTTTAAGCCTAATTAGTTTATGATTTGATGATGTGGTGCTACAATAACATATGCTACTGATGAAATAATTAGGTTTAATAAATTCATCTCACGGATTATTGATGACTTCTGTATTACTATATGAACACTCACATGTAACACCTCCGATTTAATATTAATGTGACGTTACTAAACTTTACTCTCCACCTGCATTACATTACAGGTCTCGACTCGATGGAGCTGTTATTATAATACAAGTATCTCATCGGCTCATCATGGTTCCGGCCGCTGCAGATCCAGCGCTCTAAATTTTCCAGCAAAATTCCAGTGATTTATTCCTTTCCTTCTTTTACTCCCCGAGATGACTGGCACTGCTCTGCTTAGGAAACAGAGTCTGGCATTCCGAATTCGTAGTAGCTTAGCTGTTTGATTGATCTTACCATTCATCAGCAACCACAGATTAATCTTACCGTTCATTCAGCAACCACAAGATCGGCGCGTCCGAAGACCATTTGCGGGGCAAAAGCAGCTCTGAATGAAAGCAGTGAAATGCGTGGAGAGTGAAGAGAGGCAGCAGAATTCAATTGCGCTTGCACACTGGGGCCTGCCAGGAGCTACCTACTAACAAACCAATCAATAGTTTCGAGGAGCATCAAACGGTTCTTCCTCGATGGATGGATGGATGGATGGATCGGTGCCTGCCATTAATTCCAATTCTAATTCTAATTCAGCAGTTGCTTGCTACACCGGAGTAGGTGCTAATTGAACTCCACCGGAGGCGCGTTTAGTTTAGGTAGACCTTCCACAAGGAGCCGAGCCGTATTATGCGTCGCCTTAATCATCGTCGAACATGGCCGTGTCCCCCCAACAACACCTCCCCTCTCTCCATGACTCCATCCACGTGGATTTATATATATACGAAGCGCCCAGGCGAGCGAGGCAGTGGCAGTACAACCCACGCACACGCACAGACACAGCTCAGCATCGCCTCCAGGATGCCGGAGCGGAGTCCCATGGCGAGTTCCTCGAGCTGGAGTCCCAGAGCTCGCTTCTCCGGCACCGCAGTGCTCGGCATTGCGCTGCTCGTCCTCCTCGCCGGCTGCGCGGCCAATGCCAGCGCGTACTACCCCGGCGGCGGCGGGGACATGCGGTACCAGTTCCTGGCGCAGCAGAACGCGGCGCGCGCGTCGATGGGCCTGCCGCCCCTGGTCTGGGACGAGCGCGTGGCGTCCTACGCGCGGTGGTACGCGCAGTCCCGGCGCGGGGATTGCGCGCTGGTGCACTCGTCGGGGCCCTACGGCGAGAACCTCTTCTGGGGCAGCGGCACCGGGTGGGCGCCGGCGCAGGCCGTGGGCGCGTGGCTCTCGGAGCGGCCCCGCTACGACTACTGGAGCAACAGCTGCTACGGCGGCATGTGCGGGCACTACACCCAGATCATGTGGCGGAGCACCCGCCGCGTCGGCTGCGCCGAGGTCACATGCTACAACGGCAGGGGCACCTTCATCACCTGCAACTATGACCCGCCGGGCAACTACGTCGGCGTGCGCCCCTACTGACCGGCCGGCTGTCACCTGCCGTCGCCGCACCTGCCTGCACAGCTAGCTAGCTGGCCGGCTCGATCATGGCGCAGCAGCAGCCTAGTTCAGCTGGACGTCTCATCTTTGCTATTGCTAGTACTATAATATCGAGATGACATGATACAAGTGTACAAAATGAATGCATTATTGTTGCCTTGCCACCGTTATTATTTATTACTAGTACTACATTTGCTAGCGGAGTAAATTATTTTTGCCCTGCCAGCCGAGTGTACGAAATGCGTAAAGGTGGACGCGTCGTGTGGCTGTTTTGGGGCGATGGATGGATGCGCAGAAATCCCACATGTTTAATGAGGGGAGGCCGCCTCTGCCTCGGCTCGGCTCTAACTCGGCGGCGCCGTGGCCCGCGTGTCTGCTGGCTGCAAAGCCTCGAGCATTCACCCACGACACGAATCACACGATCCATGGCCATGCCCGCTACCGATTGGCAGCGCCGGATGGACGACGGACAAGCGAAGCGAGGTAGCCCTGGTCCATGGCCGTGGCCCGGCAAACAACAGCCCCGGTCCCCGGGCGTGCAGTCACAGAGACCTGCCGCTGCGTATCGGACGGGTCAAAGTCAAGGCGTCAAGCCCCAAGGAATCCGAGAGCTCCAGCCTCTAGGAAGCATGGGCAGTTTTTGCATTGCAGGGTCGCACGCAGTTGGGAGTCGAGGTGCACTGGGATACGGGCTCGCCGTGCGTCAAATGTCAACAGCACAGGACAATTAAAGGACGCTGGCTAGCTGGCTGGCTGGTTTGTCAATTGGCAATGGCGAAAAGAGGAACGTGCATGTGCTCCTGCAACGCAAATATAGCTTCTCCCCAGCCCAACTGCCCAAGCCCAGCCACTGTTGCAACATGTGCACGTTGAAGGAAAGGAGAGTAATGCACAGCAGCAGTGCAACACATCCATCTGATCTCAGGAAAGGATGCCGTAATGCGTTGCAAGCAATGGGGTCTCGAGTCTCGACTTCTCGAGTCCAAAGCGCTGACTTTTCTTATAATCCGTATTTTACAATTTATTTTTTAAGTCAGAACAGTGTTTTTCTCTCGTAACAAATCAGCCGAACAGTGTTTCGACATGTTTTTTTCAACGAAGCGAACGAGGCCTCGAAAGAAAGAAAACCGTTGACAGCGCTTTGCTGTGTTTGCGTGTGCCTCTTCACTGTTTTTCTATTCCTATTCCTATGTACCCTACGAGCTAGAGTCCGTTCGCGTGTCCTTAAACTCAGCTTGATTCGCTTTTTTTTTATTCGGAACAGCGTTTTTCTCTTACAAATTTCTCCATATTTTTTCAGATTCCTCAAACGAACGAGGCCTAAAAGTACATGCAGCAACAGTAAACAGTGTACGAATTACTGAGCAGTACTACTTCAGTCAGTGGTAGATATGCTGGTGCCCTGTGGGAACCCATGGCTAGGAAATGCTGTGAGCCTTTAAAAGTTACTATTACAACGGATGGTTATATGGTTTCGTTCGGCTTATCTTATATCTGGCTTGTTCGGTTTTTTTTTAGTCGGAACATTATTTTTCTCTCACAACATTTCAGTCAGAACATTGTTTTTCAGCCAAGATTCAGCAAGTCGAACGGGGCCATATGAGTCCACTGAATTTGAATGCATGCCCGTCTGTAATGTGTTGGTCAAAATAAGCGAGAGACCTGTTCGTTTGGCTTATAAGCTATACCTTTTCAGCCAATAAATAGTATTTTTCTCTCGCAATAAATCAGCCAACAATCGGTCTGTTCGTTGGTTGGTTTCTAAGCTGATAAACTCGGCTAATGCTAATTTGTTGTGAGAGAAAAACAATGTTGATTAGCTGATAAACCATGTCTAAAATCAACAAACGAATAGGTTAAAAATATTCAGCCATGGTTTATCGGCTGCTGAAAAGGGCAACGAATAAGACACATCCACACAGGTTCTCCGTAATAGATAAAGATAATGGAGTAGGAGTAGTATATAATCTTGGTGTAGTATCGAACAAGCTCGCGCACTTTTCAGATGGAGTAGTATTTGTACTCGAATGCTGACATGGGCTTATAGGCATGTCCGTATATGCCTGGCGTGCGTGAGCATCAGCAATTCAGCATGATCAGGTCAGCTGGTCAGACCGCATTTTACAATACTGCTACCTTAGGTACGTAGGGCTACACGACATACGGGCCCAGCGGAAATCGTAAAGTACCCCGCCCGCCGCCCATTCCAGCGCGAATGGCGCTCCTCCATGGCTCCATACAAAACATGGCCAATTCCCGCGCCTCGCCCGCCCTCATGTTCTTCTCCCCATGAGCCATGTGCCACGTGCCTTGCCCGGTTTTCCCCTGAGGCCCTGATGGATGATGAGAGCACACTTGCCGTTGGCCCGTTGCCAAGATGCGAGATGGCACTGCCTACCTCGTGTAGCTTTGCTTCTCACACATGACATACGTCGTCCACGCAGATGCACCGCAGATCTGCAGAGATAGGGAATTTGGCCGCATGCCCGCTTGCATAACGCGACGAGCTCTGCGACCTGTTTTCATCCGGCAGTGCATGGCTATGGCTCCCCGAGAACTGGGCGCCTGTGCAGTGTGTTTTGTAGCTCTTGGCGATCGGATCGTCGTCTGGCTATAAAAAAAATACAGGTGGTGGCAGTGTTGCATACGTACTCACGTACATCCGGAATTCCGATGGCAGAGGAGATGCGCGAGGCAGGGTAATTCGCACGCACGTACTCGTACGTGTTACCGGGGGCACAACACAACGCGTCTGTGTTTGAGTGATTGTGCCACAGTGTCACCTAGTCTGTTCCTGGCCTGGTGCGGCCAGTGCAGCAACCAAAGCCAGTGCCCAATGTCTCCGTACGATGAGGCCATGGCTCAGTGAATTTCAATACGTATGAGCATGGGAGCGCTCGCGACCCAGATCCAGATCCCCTCGGGCCCCTCCCTCTGGCCTCCGGCTAGCTCGCCGCAGCGGCAGGGACCCCCCCCTCCCTTCCTGGTTCTTAGTAGCTAGTAGATGTAGAGCAGTAGATGTCCCTGAGATGGGTGTCTGCCTGGCCATCGTCGTTGCTGCTGCAGTCTTCCTCGGCATCTTCCTCGTCGTCGACAACGTCTCCGCCATGGTTAGTATAAATAAAATAAATCCGTTCTCCTGCTAAGCGGATCTCCCCTCCTCTACCTCCTCTCTCACCTCCACTCACCATCACCGAGATCCGTTCTTCTCCGCTCCGCAACCTTCCCCGCACGCCTCCACCTCTTTCTTGCAGCCACCAGTCCTGCCGCTCCCTGCTTCAGCCAAGCAGCTCCTCCTCTGGCGTTGGTTTGACAGCTCCGCCTCCACCTGGGATCCTGGCTTGAGCCTTTTCTATCTCCGGCGAAGGCTTCAACAACATCCTTCGGTTGCCGGCGTGAATCTCCTTCGACGGCTTTCACTTAAACAGCCCCCACTCCCAATCACACGGCCCAGTAAGAAGAGCGTGGACCTACAGGTTCTTTTTCATCTACGGGGCCCAACACTCGGCCTGATTAGACGCTTTCCTTGGAGATAATGGAGAATTGGAGACCGATGCTATGACTTGACTAGCTACAATGTTTGATGTGCTACCAAAGGAGTACATTGCAGGGGTGGTGCCGTGGTGGTGACCCTGTGGACAATATGTTACGTGCGACGGAAGGCAATTCATGAAAACGTCTATGGCAGCCCTTTTATCCACGCATTGCTTTGTGGACAGGTTTATGTCAGAGTTGGAAGAGGAAAAGCCAAAGCAAAATCCTGCTGCTCGCGTATCCCTGCAAACCCCGGCTTGGGTTGTCATTTGTCAAGATTAATGTGGACGCAACGTTGTCCAAGAATGAATTGAAGGCTTTGGCAGCGGCGAGCCAGGGATGAGGCTGGTCGGTTCATGGAAGCTTCAGCTCTAGTTCTACGAGGAATAACTGATCTAGAGGTGATGGAATCCATTGCCTGGAGAGAAGGTATCACCCTCGCCTCGGACTTACAAGCGAAGAGCTTCTGAGCGGCCAGAGATTGCCTAAGGCCATGTTTAGATTCCAAAAAATTTCACTCTAAAGTGTCACATCGAATCTTGCGATACATGCATGGAGTACTAAATGTAGACGAAAAAAAAACTAACTGCACAGTTGGGTGAGAAATCGCGAGACGAAACTTTCAAACCTAATTAGTCCATAATTAGACACTAATTACCAAATACAAACGAAAGTGCTACAGTAACCAAACAGTAGCCAAACCCAAAAATTTTTGGGAACTAAACACGCCCTAAATGTCACGAAGAATATTCTATAAGGTTGTTGGTGTTTAACAACCAACATCATGTCACGGGGTCATCGGGACAGAGTTTGGGGAGCTTCGGCGTATGCATAACTCGGCGGTAAACGCGAAGACAACGATTTATACTGGTTCAGACCGCTAGAATAGTGTAATACCCTAGTCTAGTTAGACATGGTGCCTTTGCGTTGGGGTTGTGTATGATTGATTGGATACAAGCAGTGCGCGTCTGCCTCTCTTTATATAGTCCAAAGGGCATGGTGTATTCTTCTAGTGCTAATCGGATACAATTGAGGAATTCTAGTTCTATTACGGAGACTATTTTTTCTAAAGTCTGACTAGATCGGTCCTTAATAGCTTGAAGATCACGCCACCTTATTCCGTGTCTTCAAGTAGACCGTGGGTCGGCCTAGACCCTTGGCGGGTCGTCGGCCTTGTGAGAAACCCTCAAGATACTGGTTCGTCAAAGGCAGCCTTGGAGTATATGGGCAAATCGTTCAGGAGATCAGTGCGAGGAAGGCAACTTTCAGAAGCATTGAATTTGTGCATGAGAAGAGGAAGTCCAATATCGATGCTCATAACATTACTCGTAGTGCTATCCATGCTGACATAGGTCGGCATGTTTGATTTTTGAGTCAATCGAACGGTGTATGTAACTCTTACAAATCTTCTAGTTAAATAAAGGAGAGTGGTGTTGATAAAAGAAAGTTATGTCGCTAACACGGTTAACGAGTTCATCGTGTGCAAAAAATAGAAAGAGATATAGCTGAAATTGGAGAAGAATCCAGCGGATTTTATGCAAACCACTGTAAAAAACACAGACGCACCTTACATACATCAACACTCACCTTACCAAATGAGTAACTCTAAAATACTAAACCATAAGATTTTAAGATTTAAATCTTAAAGTATTTTTAAAAAAAAAATACAAGTACTCTTTTTTTATAAAAAATACAAATACTCTAACACGGGCTCAGACCTCGACACGAATAGTAACTAAAAAAGATCTCTAAAAAATACAAGTACTCTTGTCAAGTCACGAGGAGACGAGGATTCGGAGATAGAGGCGGTGTTTAAGACTACTCCACTATACGTTTTTCAGCTCTGCTTCATGTCTTTTAGTCAACAGGTTCAACACCTTACAACTCTGCTTCAGAAAAAAAATGTGCTATGTAAACTTCATGTTTTTCACGAGGGTGTTCGATTGTAGAGTTTGTGGAGTAAAATTTGTGAAGAAGTCTCAAGCACCCTAAGTTACGTTTGGTTCGCAACAATCCGCTCGCGACGCTCGTCGTGGCTACCTGGGTAGGTTGGCATATGCGCCTTGATACGTGCCACGTACCTACTACGCCGCCGTGTCGCCGCAGGAAACCACCAGGGGCGGCTGAAACATTTGGGGTTGGGGACACGCGTGGGCCTCAGGCCAACGACCGCCTCTCTGGGCTTGTTTGGTTCGTGGCCTGAACCAAACTTGCCTGGGTCAACAGCTGCCTGGATGCTGCCTGTGCTGCATTTGAATGGAGCCCTAGATAGCTGACTGGGTCAGGCAAGGTGGCCTGAGCCAGGCGATCGAAAACGAGTGCCTGGTGCAGCGCTTGGGTTAGAACTGTCGCGTCGGTAGTTTTTCTTCTTTATTTCTCTGCTGTAGCTCTTTGGTGACCGAGATGACACCATTAATTAATATTTAAATAGGTACTCTTGTTCCTATTTTTTATTAGTCATTCGGTAATAGTTGTGGCCGAAATACCTTGAATATATTTTATTCTATATTCATTTCTTTATTATAAATAGTAACATTATTTGTATTTTATAATATTAATTTATTAAAAAATTATTTATATTATTTTTTGTATTATAATAATATGGATTGCTCTAACGATGTTAAAGTTAAAGTTATATACACAAGAAAACATATTTTCTCTCTCTATTAAACTTCTCAAGCACAGGCTTTCAACCAAACACATCATTTCCCTACTTACCTGGCCAGACATATTTCATTAAAATTCCAGACAACTTTCAGACAACACTTTTTACTAGACAATTACTATTACATACCTGGTCCCATGAAGTCCCCACAGGGTGACAGTGCAAAGAGACTTACAGCAAAATTTAAATCTTTAAGGAAAGCCATTAAAGATCGGCAGAGGAGTCTTTCTCCCCTGAAAAACACCATTACCAATATTAAGTTAGTCACACAATTTTTTGATCTTATTGAAGAATTCAGGGATTTGAACCTAGAAGAGTGGAATTTCAGAGTCATCCTCAATGAAGAGTTGTTATCTCTCCTAGAATAGCAAAAGACTTATTGGAAGCAATGAAGAGCAATCAAATGGGTCAAGTTTGGAGACGCAAGCACTCATTTTTTTCATGCCAATGCTACCATCAGGTATAGGAAAAATCTAATTGCTTCTTTGGAATCAGATTCAGGGGAAGTTCTTCAAGCACACAAAGAAAAAGAAAATTTAATATGGAAAGCATACTGTCGGGTTCACAAACCCGGGGTCCTTCAGGGACCGGCTTCCACGCCAGGGCTCGGCCCAAGAAAACAGCATGTTGTTCATGGGCCGGCCCGAAAGTCTAAAAATACGACGGGCCGGAAGGACAGTCCGGTCGCCGACCGGAAGGTCTGCCCGAAAGAACGAACGCCCGCTCATCAACTTCTTCGGCCCACCTCCGACCGGAGCGCTCGCTTCGAGCACCAGCCACCTCCAGGCGGTCTCTCCGATCGGAAGGCCTGGCCCAAAACGCTGCTTCCAAGACACCCTGAGGGGCAAATTCGCCGACCTGGTGGAGGATATCCATCCTCTCGCCGACCAGATCGCCAACCAACTCCCGCCGACGGTCAACATGTTGCACGCCAGTCGATGCCTCGGAGCATCCCTCCAAACCATCCTAGAGGAGAATCCGGACTCTGAATCCCAGGGCTCTACGGAGACCCTCACCGAAACCTTCACCGAGCAAATCCCCCTCCCGTCTTTCCGGGGTGGCGCGATCTTCAACGTCAGCATCGACAGCCCTCCTCGGAATGGTGAAACCAATGAGGAACGTGCCGCTCGTGAAAACAGGAACGTCAACCACGCACATCGCCGTGAAAACGAGCGCACTCTTGCAATGGCTGAGGCTGCTCGTAACAATCAGTTCGACTCGCAGGGAAGGCCGCTCCATCGCAACCTCGACGAAGAATTCCTCTCGCGTTGATGGCCACGACGTCTTCAAAACTCCAAGCGCCAATCTGGCGGTGGCTGCTAACGAGCTTGCCCACCTCCCGCAAACGCCCGAGCTCGCCAAGGTCACCGCTATGCTTAAGGTGGCACACTGCCAAGTCAATGAGATTCGAGAGGACCAGAGACCTTTGTGTTCCACGAGTACGATTCGTCGATCAGCTGCGCCTAGATCCAATCGCCGCCCCAGTCAAAGCTATTTCGCCGACCAGTCACTGCCTCCCTAGGGGGGAGTCGAGGGCCATCGCGCCGAGCACCATCGCCAGCACGACCAGGAGGTCGAACAAGACACTCGAGTACACCTTAGCAAGCTCTGAGATGCACGACGCCGTATCGAGCATCGTCGCTTCGGTCGCCATGAAGCAGAAGTATGCCGCCATCAGAGTACGAGCAAGAGTACGGCAACCCGGACTCAGCTCTGGAGCCAATCGCCGCCGGCAACGCCGCAAACGCTGGCGTCGACAATCCGGAAGGGCCCCCAGCTTTCACTAGGGCGCTCTGAACACTCCAGTGGCCCCGTGGTTTTAAGATCACTGGGGTCGAACCTTATGAAGGAAGGATGAACCCAACCCAGTGGCTGCAGGCTTACGCCACTGCCGTTTGCGCTGCAGGAGGAGACACCAACGTCATGAAAAATTATCTCCCCGTCATGCTCACGCCAGCAACCATGAGCTGGTTCACAAGCCTTGCCTTGGATTCCATCGGATCTTGGGAAGAGCTGAAGAAAGTTTTTACCGACAACTACATGGCTATATGTACGAGGCCGAGCACCAAGCATGATCTTAACCGCATCACCCAAAAGCCGTCCGAGCTCCTCCTGAAAGGTCCTAATGGCTAGAGGGGGTGAATAGCCTAATAAAAATTTCTACAACAACACTTAACAAAAGGGTTAGACAATCATGAGGCGAAGCAAGTGTTGCGCTAGCCTACTCAAAATACAAGCCACCTACCACAATTCTAGTTTAGGTAGAATCTATTCACACAATAGCTATGACACTACTCTATGTTAGTGTGCTATCAAAGGCTAACTAAAGAGCCACACCAACCAAGCAAGCAAGCTCTCACAACTAACTACACTAAAGAGCTTGACAACTAGTTTGCGGTAATGTAAAGAGAGTGATCAAGAAAGTTATACCGCCATGTAGATGAAGGAACCAATCAATCACAAGGATGAATAACAATGAAGACTAATCACCTCGGAATCAATGATGAACACAATGATTTTTTACCGAGGTTCACTTGCTTGCCGGCAAGCTAGTCCTTGTTGTGGCGATTCACTCCTTGGAGGTTCACGCGCTAATTGGCTTCACACGCCAAACCCTCAATAGGGTGCCTCACAACCAACACAAGATGAGGACCACACAAGCCACGAGCAATCCACTAGAGTACCTTTTGGCGCTCCGCCGAGAAAGGTCAAGAACTCCTCACAATCACCATGATCGGAGCCGGAGACAATCACCACCCTCCGCTCAACGATCCTTGCTGCTCCAAACCATCTAGGTGGAGGCAACCACCAAGAGTAACAAGCGAAATCCACAGCGAAACACGAACACCAAATGCCTCTAGATGCAAACACTCAAGCAATGCACTTGGATCACTCCAAATCTCCCAAAGATGTTTAATCTATGATGGAAATGAGTGGGAGGGCTTTGGCTAAGCTCACAAGGTTGCTATGTCAATGAAAATGGCCAAGAGGGTGAGCTTGAGTCGGCCATGGGGTTTAAATAGAAGCCTCCACGAAATAGAGCCATTGTACCCCTTCACTGGGTACTGATCGGGGTGACCGAAAGCTCCGGTCCTACTGACTAGACGCTGCTCCTCAGCGTCCGGTCGCTCGATGGTGACCACGTGTCTCCTGCGTTCAACAGTGAACGTTTGATCTCAATGGTCAAAAAGTTGACCGGACGCTCCGACAGAGCTGACCGAACGCTGGACCCTCAGCGTCCGGTCATTTACAGTAAGGGTCCAAAACATGTTTTTGCTGACCGGACGCGTCTGGTCATGCTTGACCGGACACAGCCAGTGTCCGGTCACATAGTGTCTCCTCTGTGTGCCCTATGTTAGCGTATGTCAGCACTGACCGGAAACACCCTGCCAGCGTCCGGTCGCTGAGCGACCCAACATCCGGTCATGAGACCGAAACACACGCCCTCTGCAGCCACTGACCGGATGCGCCGGTCCAACCGAGACCAGCGTCCGATCACTTACAGTGACCTCCGTCTTTTCTGTCTAGGGCGCCGGTGGAGATCCTTACCCTTGCTCCCAAACTTCACCACCCTTGATCAAATGTGCCAATCACCAAGTGTATCACCTTGTGCACATGTGTTAGCATATTTTCACAAATATTTTCAAGGGTGTTAGCACCCCACTAGATCCTAAATGCATATGCAATGAGTTAGAGCATCTAGTGGCACTTTGATAATCGCATTCCGATACGAGTTTCACCCCTCTTAGTAGTACGACTATCAAACCTAAATGTGATCACACTCTCTAAGTGTCTTGATCACCAAAACAAAATAGCTCCTACAAATTATACCTTTGCCTTGAGCTTTTTGTTTTTCTCTTTCTTCTTTTCAAGTCGAAGCACTTGATCATCACCATGCCATCATCTTTATCATGCTATGATCTTCATTTGCTTCACCACTTGGAGTGTGCTACCTATCTTATGATCACTTGATAAACTAGGTTAGCACTTAGGGTTTCATCAATTCACCAAAACCAAACTAGAGCTTTCAATCTCCCCGTTTTTGGTAATTGATGACAACCCTTATACAAAGATATGAATTAAAATTCAATTGAATCCATGTTGCTTGTCCAAGCATATTTACAATGTGTAAAAGGATATGGACAAGTTTCATGAACTCCAAATGGTAGCAATTGCTCCCCCTACATATGTGCTAAGAGTTTGAATTGAAGCTTGCACATATGCTTAGATAGGAAATGTAGGAGTCAATGTCTACCAAATGATGCTAAGGTATAAAAGATGGACCTTTGAAGCATGATACCAATCGGAGTGCACCAATATACCATCCTTAGCATCATGTTTAGCTTGATACCACTTGGAAACAACACTTGGAAATGAAATCATTAGATACCCTATGCATGCTAGTTTTTTATTTCATCATTCAAACCTACAACTAGCATACACCATACAAGCATGGATATTTAAATTTTAAAACTTGTGCCATGCAAGCAAACATATGAAATGCACATTCAAATGCACCATACAAGTTCATGAGCTTGCTCCCCCTACTTGTGTGCTCAAAATATTAATTGATTTCTTTCCTTTATCATATCTCCCCCTATGTCAAGTTCTTAGCCTTCGTTGTCTTTTCACCATCTTAGTACACTAATATTACTAATATCTTTTGTTTCTCTCCCACATACTAATTTCTTTGTTATTTCTCCCCCTATCACTTATATCTTTGTTTCTCTCCCCCTTTGTCATCAATGACCATAAAGGTTTAAAAATTAGATAGGTTGAGATTATCAATTTCAATCAATGGGGTGATGATCATTTTCCCAAATTTGGTCCAATCTAGATCATTTGCTAAAGATATTTAACTTGGTTTGATCCAAGGATAAGCTTCTTCACACCTCCAAATAAGGGTTATCTTGTACCATGTTGAGTTAAACACTTAGAGCTCATTTTCTAGATCAAACTCTAGGTTTATAAGCCCACAAACATGTCATATGCTATCACTAGATCAAGTCAAGCATAGAAGCAATAGTGATACCATATAAACATCAAATTCATTTGATTTTCATGAATGAGCCTAATAAAATGGAGAGATGACTAGATGCACTAAACATGTCCATAGTAAGGATGTATGCCATGCCAATCAACTTTTACCTTGGATTGCTCGGAGGAGAGGCATGTCATATAAGTGGGAAGTGCATCAACACATATTTGAGAAATCCAATATGTTCAACTCATTCCTTAGCTTGCAAAACCTTTTCTCATCCAATGGCTTGGTGAATATATCAACAAGTTGATCTTCGGTGCCTACACTCAATGCAAATGTCCCCTTTTTATTGGTGATATCTAATGAAATGGTGGCGGACATCAATGTGCTTTGTTCTTGCATGTTGAACCGGATTGTTTGTTAGCTTAATAGCACTCTCATTGTCACATAGCAATGGTACTTTCTTGAACTTGATTCCAAAGTCACTCAAAGTGGCCTTCATCCAAAGTATTTGTGCACAACAACTACCGACGGATATGTATTCGGCTTCGGCGGTTGATAATGAAACACTATTTTGCTTCTTTGATAACCATGAAACAAGTGATCTTCCCAACAATTTACATGTGCCCAAGGTGCTCTTCCTTTCAACCTTGCATCCCACATAATCTGAGTCGGAGTAACCAACTAGCTCAAACTTTGCTCCTTTGGGATACCACAAACCAACATTTGGTGTATGCTTCAAGTACCTCAATATTCTCTTTGTAGCCTTCAAATGACTTTCTCTTGGTGAGGATTAAAATCTTGCACACATGTATACACTAAACATGACATCCGGCCTTGATGCGGTCACATATAGTAGGCTTCCAATCATAGACCGAAACAACTTTTGATCCACCATGTTTCCACTTGCATCACTATCCAAGTTGCCATTGGTTCCCATTGGTGTGCTAATGACTTTGCTATCACTAATGCCAAACTTCTTGATCATGTCCTTTATATACTTGCCTTGACTTACAAAAGTACCATTTTTCAATTGCTTGATTTGAAGACCAAGGAAGTAACTCAACTCTCCAATCATGGACATCTCAAACTCATTAGCCATAATCTTTCCAAACTCATCACAAAAATCTTGATTGGTTGATCCAAAAATGATATCATCAACATAGATTTACAACACAAATAGATCTTTTCTAATCTTCTTGATAAAAAGAGTAGTATCAACCTTGCCTATTTTGAACCCTTTAGAGAGTAGGAAGTCCCTCAATCTCTCATACCATGCTCTAGGTGCTTGCTTCAAGCCATACAATGCCTTCTTCAACTTGTACACATGGTCGGGCTTCTTGTCATCTTCAAAACCGGGAGGTTGCTCAACATATACTTCTTCATTGATATATCCATTGAGAAATGCACTCTTAACATCCATTTGATAGAGCTTGATGTTGTGGGCACAAGCATAGGCTAGCAAGATTCTAATTGCTTCCAATCTAGCAACCGGGACATACGTTTCTCCAAAGTCAAGACCTTTAACTTGTGTATAACCTTGTGCTACCAATCTTGCTTTGTTCCTTACTGCTATCCCATCTTGATCTTGCTTGTTTCTAAAGACCCATTTGGTTCCAATCACATTATGTCCCTTTGGTCTCTCTACTAATTCTCATACTTGATTTCTTATGAAATTATTCAATTCTTCATGCATAGCATTCACCCAATCAACATCCTTCAAAGCTTCATCTATCTTCTTTGGTTCAATGGATGACACAAAAGAGAAATGCTCACAAAATGAAGCCAAACTTGATCTTGTTTATACACCTCTAGAAATATCACCAATTATAGTGTCCAATGGATGATCCCTTGCAACATTGGTTGGTTGGAGGATTGGAACTTGATTGCTTGCACTTGCTTGATCATTGGGTTGAGATGATGTACTAGCCACTTGATCTTATTAATTGTCATGAGAGCCACTTGCACTAGCTTGATTTGTATCATCTTGCACATTTGAGTTGAAGAGCACTTGCACTTGATCATCTTCATCATCATTCACTTGCCTAGGCCTCAATTCACCAACATCCATGTTCTTCATGGCATTTGAAAGTTGAATGCCTCTAACATCTTCTAAGTTCTGATTCTCTACTTGTGAACCCTTGTTTCATCAAATTCAACATCATGAACTTCCTCAAGAGTACCACTATCTAAATTCCAAACTCTATATGCTTTGCTTGTAGTGGAATAACCAAGTAGGAATCCTTCATCACATTTCTTGTCAAACTTGTCCATTCTAGTGCCTTTCTTCAAAATATAGCATTTACACTCAAAGACTCTAAAATATGCAATGTTAGGCTTTCTACCATTCAAAAGCTCATATGGTGTCTTCTCTTTCAATCGGTGACAATAGAGGCGGTTGCTACAATAGCAAGCCGTGTTGATAGCTTCGGCCCAAAAAGATTGACTCACATTGTACTCACTAAGCATAGACCTTGCCATATCAATAAGTGTTCTATTCTTCCTCTCAACAAGACCATTTGATTGTGGAGTGTACTTGGCCGAGAATTGATGTCTAATTCGAAATTCATCACACAACTCATCAATTCTAGTATTCTTGAACTCACTACCATTGTCACTTCTAACTCTCTTGATGGTTGTTTCAAACTCATTGTGAATGCCTTTAACAAATGATTTGAATGTTGCAAACACATCACTTTTGTCTACTAGAAAGAATACCCATGTATATCTAGTATAATCATCAACTATCACAAAGCCATATTTGTTACCACCAATGCTAGTGTATTGAGTTGGCCCAAACAAATCCATGTGCAATAACTCAAATGCTTTACTAGTGCCCATCATGCTTTTCTTAGGATGGGTATTTCTAACTTGTTTGCCAGCTTGACAAGAGCTACAAAGCTTATCCTTTTCAAACACAACATCTTTCAAGCCTCTTACCAAGTCATGCTTAACCAATCTATTCAATTGTTTCATTCCAACATGACCAAGCTTTCTATACCATAACCAACCCATACTAGACTTAGTGAACAAGCATGTAGATAATCTAGGTTCACTAGCATTGAAATCAACCAAGTATATATTCTCATATCTAAAGCCTTTGAAGATCAAGTTAGAGCCATCTACACTTATGATCTCTACATCATCTACTCCAAATATGCATTTGAATCCAAGATCACACAATTGAGCCACGGATAGCAAATTGAAATTCAAGTTCTCTACTAGCAACACATTGGATATGCTCATATCATTGGATATTGCAATCTTACCAAGCCCTTTGACCTTGCCTTTGCCATTGTCACCAAATGTGATACTATCATATCCATCATTGCCATTGGTGTTGATTGAGTTGAACATTCTTGCATCACCGGTCATGTGTTGAGTACACCCACTATCAAGAACCCAATGCCTTCCTCCGGTTTTATAATTGACCTACAAAAGAAGATCAATTCTTTTTAGGTACCCAAACTTGCTTGGGTCCTTGACGGTTAGTCACTAGGCTCTTTGGCACCCAAATGACTTTCTTCTTTGAGCCCATCCATGGTTTGCCAATGAACTTAGCCTTTACACCATTTGTACCCTTAATAAGCATACAGGAAGAATTAAGCTTAATGGAGGATACATTAGCATTTTTGGTTTTGTTGGTGCATTCTTGCTCTTTATGACCAACTTGCTTGCAACTAGTGTAAAACCGACTATTGTTCTTCACAAAACTAGTCTTATGAGGAGCAAAGGCTGCCTTGCCTTTCTTGGGGGTATAGCCCAATCTCTCTTTATAGAGAGAAGCTCTTTGGCTACCCAAGCGCATAAGAAAACGATTCTCACCACCATAGGCCTTAGCCAAAGTGTGAGTGAGCTTGTTAACCTCCTTCTTGAGATTCTCATTCTCAACCACTAGTGAGGCATCACAAGTGAGACCATCACCACTAGATGAGGTGGAAGTGGAAGTACTACAAGAATGGTTAGTAGAAGGAGCAATGATAGACATAGATAGTGATTCATCAATTATGTCACAAGTTAAACCTACATCACAAGTATCAACATGCTTCTTTTTATTTTGCTCATCAAGCAAAGAGGAATGAGCCTTTTCAAGCTTTTTATGAGCCTTGCCAAGCTTCTCATGGGCATCCTCTAGCCTCTCATGAGATGCATTGAGCTCATCAAAGGCTTGCTTAAGGGCTTTTAGTTCCTTACGCAAGCTTTTGCATTCCCTTCTCTTGATGTCAAAGTATTCTCTAGCATCTTCTAGCATATCGAATAATTCATCCTTAGTAGGTTCATCATTATCACTATCACTATCACTTTCATTTTCATTTTCATTTTCATTACCATCATCATGTTCTTCATCACTTTCATCATCACAAGATTGTACCTTAGTGGCCTTAGCCATGAAGCATAATGAAGATTCAAAGAGAGAAGGCTTCTCATTTATAGCAATGCTTGCAAGTGCCTTCTTCTTGGTGGTCTTGTGATCATCACTATCATCATCATCATCATCACTTTAGGAAGCATCACTATCCCAAGTGACCACATATGAACCACCCTTCTTCTTCTTGAAGGCCATCTTGTCCTTCTTCTCTTTCTTTTCCTTCTTGTCCTTCTTTTTGTTCTTCTTGTTGTCATCATCATTGTCGCTATTGTATGGACATTGAGCAACAAGATGATCTTTGCTTCCACACTTGAAACATCTTCTTGACTCTTTCTTGTTCTTGGATGAAGACTTCTTTCTTCTAGCACAATAGCCCTTCTTCACCATGAACTTGCCAAATCTCTTGACAAAGAGAGCCATCTTCTCATCATCATCATCATCCCATGAATCATCTTCTTCACTTGATGTTTCTTGCTTGGCTTTGCCCTTGGATGATGTGGCTTTGAATACCACGCTCTTCTTCTCATCCTTCTTCTCATCTTTCTTCTCCTTCTTTTCTTCCTTCTCATCATCATCTCTATATGTGTCATCGGTCATTATATCTCCTAACACTTGGTTTGGTGTCATGGTGTCCAAATCACTCCTCACTAGAATAGTGACCAATGTGCCAAATCTTGAAGGCAAGCATCTCAAGAACTTGTGGGGGAAGTCCTTGTCCTTCACTTCTTCTCCAAATGCTTTGAGATCATTGACAAGCACTTGAAGCCTATGGAACATCTTCGGCACACTCTCATCCTCCTTCATCTTGAAGCTTGCAAACTTCTCTTTGAGAATGTATGCCTTTGCACCCTTCACGGCTTGAGTGCCCTCAAATGATTCTTACAATTTCTTCCATGCCTCATGAGCTCTCTCAATGTTCTTGATTTGCTCAAATATTCTCTCATCCAAAGCATCATGGATGGCACTAAGCGCAATGTCATTGTTTTGGAGTAGCAATTCTTCGGCGACGGTGGAAGCCTCTTCATCTTCTATCTAAATTTTTGTTTCTACCACCTTCCAAATCTTCCTATTGATTGACTTGATATATGTTGTCATCTTAGCCTTCCAATAGGCATAATTTGAGCCATCAAATTGGGGTGGCTTCTTGGTGTTGTTGATTTGAGCCATTTTTACACCGTAGGTTGTTAAGCCTCAAATCACGGTGACCTCGGCTCTGATACCACTTAAAAGGTCCTAATGGCTAGAGGGGGGTGAATAGCCTAATAAAAATTTCTACAACAACACTTAACAAAAGGGTTAGACAATTATGAGGCGAAGCAAGTGTTGCGCTAGCCTACTCAAAATGCAAGCCACCTACGACAATTCTAGTTTAGGTAGAATCTATTCACACAATAGCTATGACACTACTCTATGTTAGTGTGCTATCAAAGGCTAACTAAAGAGCCACACCAACCAACCAAGCAAGCTCTCACAACTAACTACACTAAAGAGCTTGACAACTAGTTTGCGGTAATGTAAAGAGAGTGATAAAAAAAGTTATACCGCCGTGTAGATGAAGGAACCAATCAATCACAAGGATGAATAACAATGAAGACCAATCACCTCGGAATCAATGATGAACACAATGATTTTTTACCGAGGTTCACTTGCTTGCCGGCAAGCTAGTTCTTGTTGTGGCGATTCACTCCCTTGGAGGTTCACGCGCTAATTGGCTTCACACACCAAACCCTCAATAGGGTGCCTCACAACCAACACAAGATGAGGATCACACAAACCACGAGCAATCCACTATAGTACCTTTTGGCGCTCCGCCGGGGAAAGGTCAAGAACCCCTCACAATCACCACGATCGGAGCCGGAGACAATCACCACCCTCCGATCAACGATCCTTGTTGCTCCAAACCGTCTAGGTGGCGGCAACCACCAAGAGTAACAAGTGAAATCCACAGCGAAACACGAACACCAAATGCCTCTAGATGCAAACACTCAAGCAATATACTTGGATCACTCCCAATCTCCCAAAGATGTTTAATCTATGATGGAAATGAGTGGGAGGGCTTTGGCTAAGCTCACAAGGTTGTTATGTCAATGAAAATGGCCAAGAGGGTGAGCTTGAGCCGGCCATGGGGTTTAAATAGAAGCCCCCATGAAATAGAGCCGTTGTACCCCTTCACTGGGTACTGATCGGGGTGACCGGACGCTCCGGTCCTACTGACCGGACGCTGCTCCTCAACGTCCGATCGCCCGATGGTGACCACATGTCTCCTGCGTTCAACAGTGAATGTTTGATCTCAATGGTCAAAAAGTTGACCGGACGCTCCGACAGAGCTGACCGAACACTGGACCCTCAGCGTCCAGTCGTTTACAGTAAGGGTCCAAAACATGTTTTTGCTGATCAGACGCGTCTGGTCATGCTTGACCAGACACAGCCAGTGTCCGGTCACATAGTGTCTCCTCTGTGTGCCCTATGTCAGCACTGACCGGACACACCCTGCCAGCGTCCGGTCGCTGAGCGACCCAGCATCCGGTCATGAGACCGAAACACACGCCCTCTGCAGCCACTGACCGGATGCGCCGGTCCAACCGAGACCAGCGTCCGATCACTTACAGTGACCTCCGTCTTTTCTGTCTAGGGCGCCGGTGGCACCGTCGAACTGTTCGCACTCTACGGGCGGACACTCCGCCGGTGGAGATCCTTACCCTTGCTCCCAAACTTCACCACCCTTGATCAAATGTGCCAACCACCAAGTTTATCACCTTGTGCACATGTGTTAGCATATTTTCACAAATATTTTTAAGGGTGTTAGCACTCCACTAGATCCTAAATGCATATGCAACGAGTTAGAGCATCTAGTGGCACTTTGATAACCGCATTCCGATACGAGTTTCACCCCTCTTAGTAGTACGGCTATCAAACCTAAATATGATCACACTCTCTAAGTGTCTTGATCACCAAAACAAAATAGCTCCTACAAATTATACCTTTGCCTTGAGGTTTTTGTTTTTCTCTTTCTTCTTTTCAAGTCGAAGCACTTGATCATCACCATGCCATCATCTTTATCATGCTATGATCTTCATTTGCTTCACCACTTGGAGTGTGCTACCTATCTCATGATCACTTGATAAACTAGGTTAGCACTTAGGGTTTCATCAATTCACCAAAACCAAACTAGAGCTTTCACCTCTGAAGCTACATCAGACACTTTTCCGAGATGAGGAATTCTATTCCCAACATCATGAAAGTTGAGGTCATCACCGCCTTCGTCCGAGGACTTCATCACCGCGAGCTCCGTTCCAAGTTCAACCGCAAGCCACCTACAGGCATTGGCGAGATGATCACAACCGCCAACCAGTATGCCGACGCCGAGGAAGCTGAGGTGCGCTTCAACGAAGATATGGGCACTAATCGCCTGCCTCGCCGCTACGACGATCGCCCCGATGACCGATGCCACAACGACTGCCGCTACGACGACCGTAGTTTTCACTGGGACAGCGGCCATGATCGGCCAGAAGGACCGAAGCCCAGTCAAAATTGCCGCCGCCGGCCAGACCACTTCGTCGCTGCCGTCAATGAGCCTCGCGCCAAGCGCAACTACGACGAGCAGTACAAAAAGACCCTCGATGGCCCTTGCCCCCTCCACAAGAACGCCAAACACAAGATGAAAGATTGCCTTGGCTTGGCCAAGGAATTCTAGGACAAAAAGCTCGATGACGACGCCAATGGCGGGAACGGAGGCCGCCGACCACCTGGGGGCAATGGCAATGCTTTTCATGATCATGACAAGGTGGTCGCCACCATCTTCGGGGGCCTCGCCTCCACTGAAAGCAGAAGAGAACGGAAGCTCGCCGCCCAACGAGTGCTCGCCGTCACTTCAGAAGACACCACCGCCAATCCAAGGTATCGCCCATGGTCTAAGGTCCCCATCACCTTTAGCAGGGCCGACCAGTGGGCGGACATACCCTACACAGGGCGCTTTCCCCTTGTCCTCGATGCAACCATCCAGAAGGTGCTTTTTAGAAAGGTCCTCGTGGATGGTGGGAGCACTCTGAATCTGCTCTTCGTTGGGGCCCTAAAGGAATTAGGTCTCGGGACAACAGATCTCACACCCTCGGACTCTTCTTTCTGGGGTGTGGTTTCTGGTAGGGCATCCAGACCGCTTGGAGAGATCACCCTGTCAGTACAGTTCGACACGGCAAGCAATTACCGCATCGAACATATCAATTTCTACGTCGCCGATTTCGACATCGCCTATCACACCATACTTGGTCGGCCAGCTCTGGCTAAGTTCATGGCCGTACCGCACTATGCATATCTGGTGATGAAGATGCCTTCGCCTACAGGAGTCCTGGCTCTACGGGCCAATCTCTCCGTCACCTACACCTGCGAGACAGAGAGTCTCGCTCTCACCGAAGCCACTGATCTCTCCATCCAGATGGCTAGCGTGGTCGCCGAAGCCAAGACAGTACCCGCCGGTGACATGGAAATCCTAGAGCTGGAGCTTCCGCGTGCCTCTACCAAGTCTAAGGAAGTCAAGGAGGTCGGCCTTAGCCTCGATGATCCCTCCAAGACTGAAGATCGGGGCTCACCTTGCCCCCAAATAGGAAGGCGCGCTCGTCTCCTTCCTACGTGCCCACGCCGACGTGTTTGCTTGGAAACCTGTAGACATGCCAGGGGTACCACGGGAGAAGATCGAGCACTCCTTGAATGTCTCACCGACCGCCAAACCGATCAAGCACAAACTTCATCGATTCGCGCCAGACAAGAAGGAGGCCATTAGGGTAGAAATAAAATGGCTCTTAGCTATCGGATTTATAAAAGAAGTGTGTCATCCAGATTGGTTAGCAAATCCTGTTCTCGTTCGAAAAAAGAATAAAGAATGGAGATTGTGCGTTAATTATACTGATCTTAACAAACACTGCCCTAAAGACCCCTTCGGTTTGCCTCGGATAGACGAGGTTGTAGACTCCACCGCCGGCTACAAACTACTCTCCTTCCTTGACTGTTACTCCGGTTATCATCAGATCTCCCTCAAGGAAGAAGACCAGATCAAGACGTCGCTCATCACGCCTTTCGGTGCATACTGCTACACCACTATGTCCTTTGGACTCAAGAACGTCAGGGCGACCTATCAAAGGGCCATCCAGGTGTGCCTTGACCAACAGATTAGCCGCAGCGTCGAAGCCTACATCGATGACGTGGTCATCAAGACCAAGACCGCCGACAACCTTATCGCCGACCTTGAAGAAACCTTCTCCACCCTGAACAAGTACCGATGGAAGCTGAACCCTTTAAAGTGCATCTTTGGAGTTCCATCTGGTATACTGCTGGGCTACATCATCAGCGCTCGAGGCATCAAACCTAACCCTGATAAGGTCTCAGCCATCACCAACATGAAACGGCCAACATGCATCAAGGATATACAGAAGCTTACAGGCTGCATGGCTGCTTTAAGCCGCTTCATCTCCCGCCTCGGCAAAAAAGGGTTACCTTTCTTCAAGCTCCTCAAGGCCTCCGAGCATTTTTCCTGGTCGGAGGAGGCAGACACAGCTTTCGAGCAGCTCAAGTTGTTCTTAACAAAACCTCCGATAATGACGGCGCCATGACCAGATGAAACTCTGCTGATCTACATCGCCGCCACTTCCCGCGTCATCAGTACAGCTATTGTTGTCGAACGCGAGGAATCCGGGCACGCTTACAAGGTGCAACGTCCGGTCTACTTCATCAGCGAGGTACTTAATGAGCCCAAAACTCTTTATCCTCAGGTACAAAAGTTGTTATATGCGATTCTGATTACGTCACGCAAGCTCCGACACTACTTCGAGTATTACAAGATTGCCGTGGTCACTGAGTTCCCTTTGGGGGACATTCTCCGCAACAAAGAGGCCAACGGCTGCATCATTAAGTGGGCTGTTGAGCTCGGCACCTACTCCATCGAATTCAGAAGCAGACCTACCATTAAGTCACAGGCGCTTGCTGACTTCATCGCTGAGTGGACCGAGATCCAAGAACCCATTGCCGCCACCTGCCCCGAGCACTGGGTGATGTACTTTGATGGCGCCCTTAACATCAACGGTGCTGGTGCGGGAATTCTATTCGTTATGCCGACCAAGGATAAACTCCGGTATGCTCTCCGCATACACTTTTCGGCCTCCAACAACACGGCGGAATACGAAGCATGTCTCCATGGCCTCCGTATAGCCGTCGAGCTTGGCGTCAAATGCCTCATGGTGTATGGGGACTCCACGCTGGTTATCAACCAACTCAACAAAGATTGGTCTTGATCCAGTGAGAAGATGGATGCATACTGGGCCGAAATCAGGAAGCTTGAAGGGAAATTCTACGGTATCGAGTACCACCACATGGTACGAGATCAAAACCAACCAGTCGACCAGCTCTCAAAGATAGGTTCTTCTCGTGCCGTAGTTTCACCGGGGGTCTTTGTTCAAGATCTCTTAGCGCCATCCATTAAAGAAGAGAAGGAAGTTGAAGAGGTTCCTCCTGCCGAGCAGTTGGTACTTGCGGTACCTTTGCCGGTCGCCGATTGGAGGGAGCAGTTCATCAAGTACCTCACCAGCGCCGAAGTACCCGCCGACAAGACCGAAACCGAACGCCTAATTCACTGAAGTAAGCATTACGTGCTGGTAGACGGTAACCTGATGAGGAAAAGCGCCAAGGAAGGGATACTGCAGAAATGCATCATCCAAGACGAGGGAGTAAAGCTACTTTCCGAAATTCACTCTGGTTCTTGTGGCAATCACGCGGCTTCGAGAACGCTGGTCGGCAAAGCTTTTCGAGCAGGTTTTTACTGGCCCACGTGAAAGCTCTAGTTTGGTTTTGGTTAATTGATGAAACCCTAAGTGCTAACCTAGTTTATCAAGATGATTATGAGATAGGTAGCACTACTCCAAGTGATGAAGCAATGACGAAGATCATGACAATGGTGATAGCATGGTGATGATCAAATGCTTGAACTTGGAAAAGAAGAAAGAGAAAAACAAAAGGCTCAAGGCAAAGGTATAAAATATAGGAGCCATTTTATTTTAGTGATCAAGACACTTAGTGAGTGTGATCACATTTAGGATAGATAGCCGTACTATTAAGAGGAGTATAACTCGTATCAAAATGCGGTTATCAAAGTGCCACTAGATGCTCTAACTCATTGCATATGCATTTAGGATCTAGTGGAGTGATAACACCCTTGAAAATATTTGTGAAAATATGCTAACACATGTGCACAAGGTGTTTGCAGGGTTGAGATGGGTTTGGGTCCCTCTCTCCCTCCCTCTAGATGCAATCACTCAAGCAATGCACTTGGATTCTCTCCCAATCTCACAATGATAATGGATCAATGATGGAGATGAGTGGGAGGGCTTTGGCTAAGCTCACAAGGTTGCTATGTTAATGAAAATGTGCAAGAGAGTTCCCTTGAGCCGGCCATGGGGCTATAAATAGAGCCCCCATCAAATAGAGCCGTTGTACCCCTTCACTGGGCAAAACACGGCTCTGACCGGACGCTCCGGTCATACCGACCGGACACTGGCCCTCAGCGTCCGGTCGCCCGATGGACGCCACGCGTCACCAGCTTCAAACGCTGTTCGTCAGATTTCAACGGCTACAAAGCTGACCGGACGCTCCGGTCAAAACTGACCGGACGCTGAAGCCCCAGCGTCCGGTCGTTTCCAGTAAGCTCCCCGAGGCATGTTTTTTCGACCGGATGCGTCCGGTCCACCTTGACCGGACGCAGACAAGCGTCCGGTGCTCAACCCCACCCACTGTGTCGTCTGACAGCTCGACCGGACGCAGCCTTTCAGCGTCCGGTCGCTGAGTGACCCAGCGTCCGGTCAGTAGACCGACGGCAGCATCATTTCGACTAACTCCATTTCAACTCTAACTTCTTCACCCTTTCTCAAATGTGCCAACCACCAAGAATTTTGCATCCGGCGCAATAGAAAATAGACATTTCATTTTTCCAAAAGCGCCGAATCCCGCCGAGCTTGCGATTGAAAGGTAACTCTAGTAAATTGCTCGTGTCATTGAGTTACCTCACTTGTGGGTCGGTTCTTGCGGTGTCCTATCGTGTGGACGAGGTTTGTGAAACACCTCTTAGCCGCCGAACCACCAAGTGTTGGTCGACACAACGGGGATTAGCGTGTTGGCAAGCACGTGAACCTCGGGAGAAAAATCGGTTGTCTCTTGTCATTTGCATTCTCCCGGTGATTGGCTCAATCTTCATCTTGTGATTGGTTCACTCCACAACCCGGCGGTATAATCGTATCACTTACTCATTTACATTTCCCGCAAACTAGATATAGCAAGCTCTTTGGTGTAACTAGAATTGAGAGCTTGTCTCGTGCTTTAATCATATCTAGTGGAGCTCTTTAGTGTAGCATTTGTGAGAGCTCTTAGTGAGTAGTAGTCAAGTAGATTGTGTGCCAATTGATCATTGTAACTAGAATTGTTGGACAGGTGGCTTGCAACCCTTGTAGAGCTAGAGCAAGTTTGCATTTCGCTATTTGTCTTACTAATCAAATTGCTCTAGTTGATTTATAGTTTTTAAATAGGCTATTCACCCCCCCTCTAGCCATATTAGTACCTTTCACCACGGCCATCTCCGATGCAGAAGACCTCGTTCGACGATGCGAGGGGTGCAAGTTTTTCGCCAAGCAAATACACGTACCGGCACAAGAACTGCAGACCATCCCAGTTTCATGGCCTTTCACATGTTGGGGACTAGATATGATCAGGCCTTTCGAGCCAGCGCCAGGTGGTTTCCGGTATGTCTACGTCGCCATCGACAAGTTCTCCAAATGGATCGAGTGCAAACCGCTTGTGTCGGCTACTGCGAAGAAAGCAGTCGATCTCTTTGAAGATATTATACACCGATTTGGTCTCCCAAACAGCATCATCACCGACCACGGAACTACGTTTACTGGCCATCACTTTTGGGAATTCTGCGAAGACCGGTGCATCTCCGTTAAATATGTCTCCGTTGCCCATCCTAGAGCCAATGGCCAGGTCGATTGGGAGAACGGCATGATACTTGATGCCCTCAAAAAGAGGCTGTATCAGAAAGATAAAAAGCATCCGGGCAGATGGCTCAAGGAACTACCAGTTGTGGTCTAGGGACTGCGTACTCAAGCTAGTCGGAGCACCGGTGTGTCTCCATATTTTCTGGTTTATGGCTCGGAGGCCATACTACCAGCGTATGTTGCTTTTCGAGCACCTCGGGTGGAAAACTATGATGAAGAGCAAGCCGCAGCTGTTCGGACAGAGGACGTCAACAGGGCCAAGGAGGAACGCCTGATCACCTGCGTCCGCACAGCTAAATATCTACAAGGCTTCCGAAGGTACTATAACCGCAACGTAAAAGGTCATTCATTCACCATCGACGATCTCGTTCTCCGCAGGAAACAGAAGACCGATGGGTTGCACAAGCTCTCCTCCCCTTGGGAAGGGCCTTATGTCGTTAAAGAGATCACCCGACCAGGCTCTTATCGCCTATGTGACTTAGATGGGATCGATGTTCCAAACTCATGGCACATCGAGCACCTCATACGATTTCTATCCTTGATGCACTCCAGATATGTATTCTTCACTTTACATTTAATAAAGTTTTGGTCTCCACAATTTGTCTCCACCTTTTCTCCATTACTTCTTAATCTCCACATACGGTCGCCGAGCACTACGATACTCCATAGCGAGCTCCAATACAACATCGCCGAATGGTTTTCTCCAAAAATCACCGAACGATTTCTCCAAATCGCTGACCACAATTTCGCCGAGCAATTTTCTCCAAAATCGCCAAACGGTTTTTTCTCCAAAACGATTTCTCCAAAAATCGCCGAACGATTTCTCCAAATCGCCGACCATAATTTCGCCGAGCAATTTTCTCCAAATCTCCAAAATCGCCAAACGGTTTTTTCTCCAAAACGATTTCTCAAATCGCCGACAAATTTTTTCACCAAAAATCGCCAAATAAGGGTCCTCCAAAGCACCGAGCACTTTTCCTCCAAACATGCCAGCGCATTTCACCAAATGTTTTCTCCAAACCGCCGAACACTTTACTCTAAATCTCCAAGATATTTCGCCGATCAGCGAGCAACCTACTTTCTTCTCTGTTCTCTTAACATCTGCCATGTATATAAGTGTTCTTCATGCATTTTGTGCGTTCTAACTACACTTTCTAAGAACTGCAGATGATCTTTGCTAAGCAGATCATTGTGCTTCGCCACCGCCGTCCATTTCGCCGAACAAGTCTATGTCGCCTGCCAACTTCTTCGCGGCGTCTTCCGCCTCATCCTCCAGCCGCTGGGTCTCCGCATCACTCAGTCCTTCGGCATATCCACCCCCTATCGCCTGAAGGTCGGTGGTTGGATAGTGGGACCGTACTACAGCAAGAACGTGGGTAGCGGCAGAGGCAACGGCGTCGCGGTTGAAGCCCTTAAAGCTTTCCCATGCCGTTTTGCATCTCTCGACGACGACGTCCGGACGTGTTGGCCTGCCGTCTGGCTCGATGCAGTCAAGCACTGGTTTGATTCCTGCAACTATGGCATCAAATTTGTCTCTCTACGTCTGGGCGTCCTGCTCCAGCACATCGAATTGTGCCTTGACCCTCCAATGGTAGTCTGCAAGTATTCACGAGCTCCATTAGGCAAGGAAATTATTTCATAAGGTAACCCTAGTCAGGGAGTACTCACCGTCTAGGTCCTCGGCCAGTTTGTTCGGCCGACCTGTTTCTTTCTCCTTCTCCTCCCAGAGTTGTTCAAGGGCCTGGCGCAGCTGTCCGAGCTCCGCATCTTGCTCTATGAGTACAACAATTGATGCCAAAAGTAAGCGTATCCAACTATGCAAAGCACTTTTGCGGGCATACATACCTTTCTTCTGTTCGGAGATTTTTTGCAGCTGTTCCAACAGCTCGGAAGCATCCTTCAATTGTGTGGAGGCAGTGGCCAGCTGCTCGGATTTGCTCGCAGTTGTTCTTTTGCAGCCGCCAGCTACTCAGACAAGACCCCTTTCTAGTGCTCCAGGTCCAACGCGTTGGATTCAGCGAGGTCCCGCTCGCGCTGGGACCTTTGGGCATTTTTCTCCAAGAGCTTCACCGCCTCCTTAAGTTTCCGATTCTCGTCGGCGAGGGGTTCCATCCTCTTTATTAAGTGGTGTTGGTGCTCGGTAGTCCGAGTTATCCCCTGAAAATTAACAATGACAATGATGGAACTCGAACCTCAAACTTCAAAGACGAATACTAATGATATAGAACTAACCTCGATCTATTTTACAACTCCGGCAAGGGCGGATTTCAGCCACCTCATCTCCTTGGGGGTGTCCTCCTCCTCGACAACTACCACCTCGTCACCGCGCTTGCGGAAGATTCGAACTGTTTGGGTTTTAGGTTCAGCATGGATGATCTCCTCCACCACGTCATCCTCTTCCACAGCAGCTGGCGGCACCACCGAGGGACTCTTTGGATGCACCGCGGGTCTGACCATGCCCTGCGTCGCTTTAGGAGGCACCGTTGGCCATCACACGCCTCTGGTTCCGTAGACCTGTAGCCTAGTTCAGTGCCGGCAGCTCTAGTTTCAGGTCCCGAGGGCCCGGCAGTACCCGCCATTGCTTCGCGTGTTGTCGCCGACCCATCCTCCGCTGACGTCGACCGCTCGCCGTCCCCAAGTCCACCCACAGGGGTCGATGACTCCTCCGCCGGCTGCCAAGCAGCCGGGGGCCCCGACATGGGGCCCGCCGGTGTTACCTCCGCCTCGGGATTAGTCCGAGGCTGCTCGTCAGACCGGATGGACGGGTTTGGACCCTCCGTAGGCCTTGCACTACATCGGATCATTTGGTTGAGCGCCAGAAACACCAAGATAAGATAACAAAGTGATTCCAACACGAGGATACTCACCGTTTGGTCTCCCGGTGCACTTTTTTGAATCAGCGATGCCTGCCGGAGCCCCCAGGCGCGGTGGGGGGTCGACCCCCATCCTTGGATGTGGAGGCCTCCTTTCTTCCAAAGTCGACCTCTTCTCTGCCTGCTGCTCTAGGGTTTCCTCCGCCTGTTGCTCCGGATTTATTTCCGTCTGCTGCTCGGGGATGCCTGTCGCCCGATCAGCAGGCATTTTTGTTGTCTGCTGCTCGAACATTTCTTCATTCCCCCTTGATTGCTCCTCCACGTGTGTAATACGTGAATGTGTCTGCACGCTCGAAGGAGGAGAAACTGGATTTTCATCGTCATCAGACCACTCGATCACCGTGGCCCTCCGCGTTTGAGTGGTCTGGTCACCACCAAGCGAGATGTTGCCCAGTTTGTGGGGAGCGGTAGTCGTTTTTCTCCTCTTCTTCTGGGCCGGCTCATCTGCCGCTGCCCGTTTCCCCCGGGATTTCTCCGACATCGGGGGGGGGGGGAGTCGCCGTGCGATCTACATCCATGTCTCTAGAGTCTGATGAGATGTCGACGAAACTTTCTTCAGGTTGTACTATTGGTCAAGGCCCACCTTCTTTGGTGGCTAATCAGCTCTCTAAGACGCTTTCGAAAAAGTACACTGCCCTATCCTGCGAATGTATCTTTGCATAAGTAAGTCAGTTCCCTGCTCGGCAATTATCAATTACACAATGCAAATTGAGATGGTTACCTCAGGAGGCGGATTAGTACAGTTGAAGGCTTTCGTATCCTTTGGCCAGCTGAATGAGACATTGGAGTTGAATATCTCTCTGGCTCGATCTGTTACTTCTTTCTTCGTCAGCCGTTCTATACTCTCCCGTGTCCCGTCGTCGTCACCTCTGAAGTCAAAGCCTGGGTGGGCCCTCTCTATGCAAGGCTGGATGCGGCGCACTATGAAACTTGCTGCAACCAGTTCTTGTCTAAGCTCCAAGTCCTTAATCAAGTCGAGAAGCTCCATCACTTGCTCCATGTCAGCGCTGTTGGGTCTTTCCGACCAGCTAATATGGCTCTCTGGGATGTGGTGGACGTCGCATCGAATTATCGGGTGGCTCTGTTTGATGTAGAACCACCTGGCGTTCCATCCTTTTAGAGAGGTATTCAGTGGTACACTGATGTACTCGCTGGCCATCCCATCCCTGAGCTGCAGGTACACGCTGCTGACCACTTTGGAACCGCCGCCGCCTTTTTTCTTCAAACAGAACAGGTGCCTGAAGAGGTTGAAGTGTGGAAGAATACCCAGAAATGCCTCGCAGAAATGGATAAAGATCGCGATGTGTAGTATGGTGTTGGGGTGCAGATTGTAGAGGCTAATCGCCCAAAATTCTAGCAGGTCTCTAAGAAAAGGGTGAATAGGGAACCCTAACCCTCGCCAGAAGTAATCTCCAAATACCATAGCTTCATCAGTATGGGGTGTCGGATAGGGCTCACTGCTGGCTGGTCGCCATCCGGCGGTGCCGCGATCTGGAAGAACCCCCGCCGCTACCATCCTGTTGAGCTCTGCCTCCCCCATCTTTGAGGGTACCCATTCCTCATCGCGGCTGGCTTCGGTGGCCATTTTTCTCGGCTTTACAGCTCCTTTCTTCGGCGCCATCTCTTCGATTTGGTTAGGGTTTGGTGGCGAAGGCCAATGTGGTTATGGATTCGGAGGTGCGAGAGTCGAGGAGGAAGATGAAGTCAAAAAGGTGGGAACAGGGTATGTGGCGGCACTGTTATAAAACACTTTCCCCACCTCTCCGCATTCAAGGGTTTTTGGGGAACCGTTCCCGCGATCTGCGCCGCTCCGATTTCTGCGATGCGGTATATGGGCCGTTACTTGGGCTTCTGCGCAACCGCAGCCCATGTCGCCCATTTATCACTGCGGTCAGTTGCTACTCATCGAATAATCTTCGACTTCTCCGCCATTTATTGAGGCTCAGTAACCGTTACTGTACAGCCATTACTCCAATTTTTCGCCATGGTTTGATTGCTCCGGTATCTACGCTTGTAGCTCGGGGACTGGCTGACTGCTCGGCTGGTCGTCTGTTATTTCTTCTACTTCTGACCCTGGCACCACATGACTATGTCATCTACTGTCAGGCTCGGGGACTAAGTGGGCACACTTCACCTTGTGGTGAATGTGCTTCATCTTGTTTCGGAGCCACGCTCGGGGACTGGTTGACTGCTCGGCTGGTCGTCTGTTATTTCTTCTACTTCTGACCCTGGCACCACATGACTACGTCATCTACTGTCAGGCTCGGGGACTAAGTAGGCACACTTCACCTTGCGGTGAATGTGCTTGATTTCTCTAGAAGACTCCTTGACTTTGGAAGTCGAAGAAGATTATCTCCCTTCCTCGTGGTCGGACTCTAAGTGGGCACACTTGGTCCACTAAGAGGAATTTTTCAATTCTAGACTTGAGCACCTTATACCCTTATGGCAAGCCATGCTTGGGGTAAGCTGCTCGTCTATGGTGCACGCTGCTCGGCAACTGCTCACAACTGCTCGGCGACTCATCACGGTGGTCGGACCATGAGTTGCTCTGCTCGGCTTTGGTTCGCACCTGCTCGGACAAGCTCAAGACGGCGTTGCACAATGGGTACAAGGAGCTCGGGGACTAGCTGTGGGGGGTACGACCCCGGATACCCACGGCAGACCACATGGGCTGCGCCCCCAGGGGCGGCCTAGCCCACAAGATAAAGCCTTGCGGGGCACAATTCTGCTCGGCGTCTCCCGCAAGACATAAGGAAGATATCCTGAAGATACTACGAGATCTATTAGGATACGTACGATCCCATGATTCTTGTAATCTGTTATTACTTTCTGGTTATCTCTCAGATCTAACCGACTTGTAACCCTACCTCCCGGACTATATAAGGCGGGCAAGGACCCCCTCCAAAGATCACGGCATATCATACGATAGCTAATACAAACCAACAGACCACAGGAATAAGGTATTACGTCATACTAACGGCCTGAACCTGTATAACTTGTGTGTCTCTGTTGCCTTCTTGTTCTTGATCACGCGCTCCTCTACCGATCAATCTACCTTCATGGGATATCCCTCGGAGGACTGCCGACGATATTCTGTCGACATACTCCGACCCCGTGACTCCGACCGGAGACCCGTAGTAAGCCTGCGTACCTCTCTTCTCCGACTGGCGCGGCTGGGGCCGACTAGAGCCATCCGACCGGGGACGCCCGCTCGGAAGGGACCAGGGGCGTAACGGAGAAGGCAGCGCACTAAGTCAAACCACGATACCGGAACCATACCCTATACGCCTACGAAAATAGTGGTCCACGACCGCCCTGACACAAGCAGTATTGTAGGCACTGACATTTGTGTCTAAAGTATTGCGGGCGTCGTTGGGCTCCCATACGGCAAAAGGCCCCCCATGCCTCTGGGCATCGATAGGGGGGCGCCAGGATCCACCATACCTGGTACACGTGTTGGGGCTCCCCACACACCAACAGTATTTTGTAGGTACCGATGTCCACCCTTCCTGAAGAAGCCACCGCAACCTCCCACGTGCACCTGACATTCTACAGCAACATCAACAGTGTTGTGGGTGCCTACCATTATCCACTGTCCTCATCGGCGTGGGCAACAAGACTTAGAAACATCCATACTCTCTGCCTCTCACCTATAAAGCCATCCCTTTTATCTATAAAAGGGGATGTGCTCCCTCCAACAAAGGGATCGATTTCCCAGAGGTCCACTTCTTCAAGTTTAGGCTCACTAGATCGATAGCTCAAAAAACCCCTCAAGCACACGCTTGAACACCTAGCTCATAGCGGAGTTCCGGTCAACCTCGGCCCTTCCGGTCGGACCTGATCGGGCCTCTCGCACACCCCTCCTTTCTTCTTCTTGTTTGTAACCCCACTACAGACTTTGAGCACCTGGGCTCAGGAATAAAGTCACCGACCGACCCACACTGGACGTAGAGCACGTTGCCTGAACCAGTATATATCCTGTGTCATTGAGTGCTAGGCCACCTCTGATCATAATGTACAGCAAAACTACAAATATTCACTAGTTGATCACTTTCTGTACCGACACATACAAAGATAGAATGGGGAAATCTGAATTTACTGGGATCACTGTGGGCCTCCAGGACTTCATTCAGCCTAGCCCTGAACTTGATCAGCTTGAACAAATCTTTTCATCCCAAGAAATTGACAGTGTTATAAACTCTCTCCCAAATAACAAGTCCCCTGGACCTGATGTGTTCAGTAACAAATTTCTGAAGAAAGCTTGGCCAATAGTGAAGGAAGATTTCTATGGTCTCTGTAGGGACTTTCAACAAGGACAAATCTGTTTGAGAAGTATCAACTCTTCATATATTACTTTGGTTCCTAAGGTACATGGTGCCAAAACAGTTTCAGAGTTTAGGCCTATCTCCCTTCTGAACCCCTCTTTGAAACTCATCACAAAGTTGCTAGCCATCAGATTGCAAGGGGTCATCACGAATTTAATCCACATTAATCAGTATGGCTTCATCAAATCTAGGACAATACATGACTGTTTGGCTTGGGCTTTTGAGTACCTACACTTGCCCCACCACTCAAAAAAGGAGATTGTAATCTTGAAGCTAGATTTTGAAAAGGCTTTTGATAAAATTGAACACCAAGCCATATTGTCAATATTGGAAGCAAAGGGATTTGGACATAAATGGTTGGGATGGATAAAGGAAATTCTCTCTTCTGCTACCTCTACAGTGCTACTTAATGGGGTTCCAGGGAAAACATTCCACTGCAGGAGGGGTGTTAGGCAAGAGGACCCTCTATCCCCTCTACTCTTTGTCCTAGCTGTAGATTTGCTTCAGTCTTTGGTGAATAAAGCAAAGGATTCAGGATTGTTGAAGCTACCAATCCCTCTAAACAACAACCAATATTTTCCCATAATTCAGTATGTCGATGACACTCTTATCATTCTAGAGGGCGATCCAAGACAACTTCACTTTCTCAAGTCTTTGCTCAATCAATTCTCTAAGTCAACTGGGCTAAAAGTGAACTTTAGCAAGTCCCCTATGTTGCCAATCAATGTCAACGAGGGTAGGTTTGATTTGCTATCTAGGACTTTTGGGTGTGCTAAAGGAACCCTTCCTTTTACTTATTTGGGGCTGCCTCTGGGATTGACTAAACCTAGAGTGGAGGACTTTACACCTTTGGTAAACAAATGTGAAAGGAGACTGGCTAGTGTCTCCACCTTCCTCTCCCAGGCAGGGAGGCTGGAGTTGACAAATGTTGTGTTCTCTTCATTGCCAACCTTTTACATGTGCACTTTCTCCTTACCTGCCACTTTGATCAAGCAAATCGACAAATTTAGAAAGCATTGCTTATGGATGGGTTCTGATATTAATGCAAGGAAACAACCAAAGGCTGCCTAGGAATTAGTGTGCCAACCAAAGGAGGAGGGGGGACTGGGGGTACTTGACCTGGAAAAACAAAATGAGGCATCGCTATTGAAGAACCTACACAAATTCCTCAACAAGTGTGACATCCCTTGGGTCTCTCTGGTATGGGACAAGCTGTACCCAAATGGCAAGCTCCCTAATCATACCATGAAGGGGTCTTTCTGGTGGAGGGAGAATTTAAGGCTGCTGGCAACTTTTAAAAGTTTTGCCAATGTAACTGTCAAGAATGGGGACAACTGCCTTCTATGGACAGATGTTTGGAAAGATGACTTGCTCTCCAACCACTTTCTAGAACTGTATTCTTTTGCCAAAAACAAAGCCCTTTCAGTAGGCAAGGCTATCTCTCAACAACAGCACCTGCACCAACTATTTCACTTACCCATGTCAGCGATTGCTTTTGATCAACTACATGACTTGAACTTGATATTGTCAGCTGTTGAGGTGGAAGAAACCAGTGATGTTTGGCACATTGGATCTACCTCAAGCTCCTATTCTTCATCAGTGGTTTATAAAATCTTTGTAGGTGAACAACACGTACACCCTATGCATAACTGGATCTAGGATTCCTTCTGTCAGCCTAAACATAAAGTATTTTTTGGTTGCTCATTAAGGACAGGTTAAGTACAAGAAACATCTTGAGAAGAAGACACATGGTTTTAGATTCTTATAACTGTGTGTTATGTCAGCAGTCAGTTGAAGAGACATTGATTCACTTGTTCTTTGGATGCCCCTTTGCAAGGGACTGCTGGAGCCTATTGAACTTGACAGTGCAAGCGCAGGGGAGCCAGCAGACATCTTGGAAAGTTTTAAATTGCAGATGATCTCTCCTTTCTTCATGAACTCAATAATCCTTATGGGATGGACAATTTGGACCGCTAGGAATGATCTCATCTTCAAAGGGCTGCAACCAAGTTTTCAGTCTAGTTTGAGTACTTTCCAAAAAGAAATTCGTCTGCTCATTTTCAGGGCAAAGCAAAGCTCTCTTCACTCCTTTGAATCAGGGTGCCTGAGTCTGTTGTAATTGCAGTTCTTTTCCTTATTTTCTTTATTTCTTTCTTTGTTTCTTGAACCCTATTGTAACTTGCAGACCTCCGGATCTGTTCTTTTACTTCTATTAAAAATCTCTGTAGAAGCTACGGCTCCTCTAGTTTCCTTAAAAAAAAAGTCATCCAGGCTGCAGCCGCCACATGAGCGCCGGAGCCGCGTGCATGGGGGTGGAGCAAGGGCGGTGCCGGGCTGCCGGGCCTTTAGATGCAGGCTCGTGACCACACGGAAGCATCTGGAACCAGCATCCATCCGAGGTCACGAGTCCATCGGCCTGCTACACCTAGGCCACGTTTAGTGGTGCCTGATTCGGCGCCGTCCGAATTGGTAGAAGTGTAGCACCAGCTATAGTATATTTTGCTTTTATTTTGTGAACCCAAGACGAAAAACTGCTACTCGCCGACTTAAACGGGTGGCATATGGACAAGCCAACGACTGATCCCGGCGTCGCAATTGGTTTTTAATTTCGCGCATTTGTCTTAAATCCCACGGCTACAAACCACGCAGCTAGTAAATCTTTTTTTATAGAACCAGGCCTTGTTTAGAATGCCTCCCAAATTCCAAGTTTAAACAGGCCCTAGATGCTCAGTTGGGTTCGTCTGCTGCAGTAGCAGTGTAGCACCAGCACTCAACCTGCTCGTCTTTTGTGAACCCAAGACGACAAACTGCCACTCGCCGACTCACGGGTGGCATATGGACAAGCCAACGACTGATCCCGGCGTCGCCATTGGCCACGCGCGCTGTCTTAAATCCCACGGCCACCACGCAGCTAGCGAGCGACCAAGAACCAGTGAACCACCATGAAGAAGCCACTGGCGCCCCTGCTCCTCTACTGCTCCCTCCTCTGCCTGGCGCCCGCGGCCGCCCCGCGCCGCCTGCTGCACGGCCACCCGCCTCCGTACGCGCGCAACGCGACGGCGTACGGCGCCTCGGCGGCGCTGTGCCCGGGCTGCGAAGCATGGGCAGATGCGCTGGAGTTCCTCTACTACCACAACCTGGTGCGGCTGGCGTCACTGGAGCCGCCGCTGGCGTGGTCCCCGCGCCTGGCCTCGTACGCGCGCTGGTGGGCGGCGCAGCGCCGCGGGGACTGCGCGCTGCGCCACTCCTTCCCCGACGGCCAGTTCGCGCTCGGCGAGAACGTCTTCTGGGGCGGGCCCGGCGGCGCGTGGCGGCCCCGGGACGCCGTCGCCGACTGGGCCGCCGAGGGCGCCGACTACTCGTACGCCGACAACGCGTGCGCGCCGGGACGGGAGTGCGGGCACTACACACAGATCGTGTGGCGACGCACCACCGCCGTCGGGTGCGCCCGCGTGGCGTGCGACGGCGGCGGGGTGTTCATCACCTGCAACTACTACCCAGTCGGCAACGTCGTCGGCGAGAGGCCGTACTAGGCGGCTAACTAGCTCAGATCAGAGTTGGTCACAGGCGATCAGTGCCACGGTCAGAATAAAAATGCGGTTTTACCGTCACTTTATGCAGCGTGTAAATTTTCCTTGTCCTCAGTTGTCGCAAGAACTACCCTGGCTGCGTGATGCAAATTTGTGGGCTGCAATTGGGCCTAGTTTTGAGGTCCATCCCATGCCGCCAAAGCTGACAGATACAGGTGGGCCTTCTGGGCCAGTCCACCCATTATTAGGTCTTTATAGAACGAAGATTTCTGAATAAACTTCAGAACTTGGTATATATGCAGAGCTCCTGTGTAACTTTCCAGTTTTGCAAATATATTTTTAAGACCTAGCTGACATCATTTGTGATCCCACCCTTTTTTGTCTGTCTCTTTTTGTCGGGGTTATCGGGGTGTCTCAAGGCATCGGTTAGTTAACATGCCAAGTGGCCCACGATATATCAGCTAGCGAAGGCCCGAACGATCGAGGCCCAGTCGAGCAAGTGAACCAAGCCGGACGCCAAGGCTAAGGTCAGCCATGACCCCTCCCTTCTGTCGTAGCCGCATGACGCACAAGAGACACACAACCTCTCCACCGTCACGACCCTGGGAGGAACAGGGAGAGGTCGAGCGCAGCCAAGCGCGCTGCTCTGACAAGAACGGACACGCCGCACTGACCCCGCAAGGACTGAGGAGACAACGGTCACCTCGGTCCGGTCAGACGCTATCCTGCGCCACGCAGCTCGGACAAGACAACACCGCCTAGCGGTGACGGCCGATACGGTGTCCACGGTCCAGATACGACTTGACAAGACGCGTGTACGATTCTACCTACTCGGGATGGGATCCACAACGGAGGCCTTGACTTAGAGGCCATCTGAACCAACGGCCCCGAAGCTCAGGATCATGGCCACCAGCTCCACAAGCCAACCAGGAGACCGACGACCTAGGTGTGGTCACCAATTCTTGTACGATGCCGCCAGGAGGCGATGACGAAGGCCACGGTGGAGACCACGCCGCGCAAGATGGCTAGCGAACCATCACCGTGCCTATAGTGCCGCCATGACCGGCACAGTAGCACCAGGTCACACCTTACCGCGACGTGGGCACAAGACCATGACAACAACCACGCCCGGACATGCACCATAAGACGGCGTAGCTTGCAAGCCAAGTTAGCTATGCCCCTACCTCAGGCTCACGACCCCTCGGTCGGGAGAACCTTCTTTGTACCTGCCCTGGCCCCGAACTCCATATAGGGACAGCCAGGGCACCATCCCAACTCATTCTCTCATTCTTCACACCATCGGACTCCTGAAGCTTCCCTTCAGGCAGTTCATCTCTTAGCTCTAGCTCTAGCTCTCCTACCTCTTCGACCATTCTTGCACCCCCCATTGTAAGATCTTCAGAGCATTCAAGCGAGGAACACGCACTCGATCATCTCTGAGACTGGACGTAGGGCTCCAGCCTGAACCAGTATAAATCCTCGTGTCTTTTGGATGCTACTATCGTCTTCCTAGAGCAGCGCGGCAATTATATAAATTTACTAGTCCGGTTTACAAAACACCGACACTTTTTCGGTAATACTTCCTGTAGGGCGTCCTTTCATCCGAATGCTCCTGTTTGTGCGCTGCGAGCCCAACGACCCCCTCCTATCCTATCCTATTTGCTCGTCCACTCGTTTTTCCATCCTATCCTATCCGCTCGTCCACTTGATTCTTCAGCAGTCACGCAAAAATCATTGCAGCATCGTGACCGTGCTCCGTCGCGCCGCCTCCGGCGTATGGGCGCTCGTCGGCCGACATCTCCACTGTGCTTGAGTGCGGCCGCACGCCTTCCTCCCTCTCCATCGCCCCTCCTGCCCGCTGCGGTCGCTCATCTTCCTCTTAGGCCTTGCTTCGTCCTCGCCTTGCTCTGGTGCCAGATATGGCCGCCTCTCTAGTCGCTTTATACGCCACCCCATGGCACAGCCCTCCGCTACCGGCTCGTAGTAGATGAACTCCTCTACCCTAGGCGTACGCAGCCGCACATACCTTCTGTTTGTTATGGCGCCGTGCTGTGCCGACTGCCTTGACGCGCCTCCGCCCCTCCTCACGTAGATGTCTTTCGCGTCGCCCGTGCTGATGGTCGGCCTGCTCGTGGATGATCTTGGACGACAGCGGCATGGTGGCTTGGCGCAGCGGGGCCGCACGCGTGTAGTTGCGCTCCCTCCATGCGGCAAGCAAGGAGATGTTGCACGAAAGCGCATGTTTTAATTGTTTCAGAGGTATGTTGCTAGTGTTTCGCAAAGATGTTGCAAAAATAGATCAGGATGTTGCATACGTTGCAATGACTATATGTTGCAGGAGTCTGTTCCAAATGTTTCATCTGTTTCTCAGACGTATGTTGCAAGCGTTTATCTAGATGTTGCATGTGTTTCACGCATATGTTGCAAGTGTTTTATCTGGATGTTGCATATGTTTGCAACGGCTTTCAAGTGTTTTTAGGCATTTTATAAGTGTTTCAGATGTATGTTGCAAGTGTTTCATCTAGATTTTGCAAAAGTAGATCGGGTGTTGCATATGTTGTAATGGGACCCACCTGTCGCTGTCGTCTGCTGCAGCTGCTAGGGTGTTGTGCATGCGGTTCCCGTGTGAAGTGGGCGTGGGAAGTAGCCGGCGCAGGCACAGGTAGTATCCCCGCGTGCTTGATACGGAGCGGGGGTGCAGGCGGTCTCCACGCACTGCGGGGAAGCTAGGCGGTTCCCATGTGCGAGCGAAGGGCGCGGGCAAGGCGACGCGCCCACGCGATGTGGGCACGAGAAACGTAGGAGGCGCAGGAAACAGAGGTGCGTGACACAAGCCGGGCGGGGGTTGGATGTCCGCGCGCGCATCTCCCTTTTTTTGAAATCATGTGTAACTTCTTGTGTACGTTCTTGTGCGTGTGGCATAGTTTGGTCAGCTTATTATTAGAACATGCATGATCTGAACACAAGTAAATTTAGCAGTAAAAATAACAAATTTAAAAGTAGTTGTCATAGGAGGAGACAAATTTGATTGTGCCATGAACAAAACAAACGAGGACAAACCTATATGCTCGTCACTCTCATGGCATACATATCATCTCTAATAACTGGAGCCCCCAACAAATTAAATATTAGCTACTGTGCGTACGTAGTATTATGAGAAGAAATGCAAAACAGATCGAGCGAAAAACTAATCATGATTTGAAACGGTGGTATACTGGCGCCATGGACGCGCTGCCGGTATGGTAACTCCCGGCGTTCCGGTGATAGCGACCGGCGGCGGGCGATCAGAACGGCTTCTGTCCCATGACGTTGCCCCTCGGCTCGTAGTGGCACGCCATGAGCGTGTCCCCGGAATCGCACTGGACGATGGCGCAGCCGAACTCCTTGCTGTCCCGCCACACCATCTGCGTGTAGCGGCCGCACGCCTTGCCCGTGGAGCAGGAGTTGGAGCCGTAGTCGTAGTGCTCCTCCTCCTCGGCCCACGCGGCGACCGCGTCGCTGGGCAGCCATGTGGCGCCCGCACCGCCGAGGAAGACGTTGATGCCGGCGGCAGGCGCGGCGGCCGCGCAGTTGCCCTTGAACTGCAGCGCCCACTGCAGGGCCCGGGCGGAGATCTCCTCCGTGAACTTGAGCGGCTTCACGTTGTTCCGGGCGCGGAGGTGCGCGTGCGGCACGTCGAAGTCCTGCCCCGGGCACGTCTGCAGCAGCCGGCGAGGCGCGGCCGCCGCCGGCACTAGTAGGACGACGGCGCACACCGCCAGGAGGAGGCAGCACGAGAGCCGGCGGCTTCTTGAGGTGCACTCCATGGTGAAGACGACCAGTGTTCGTACGTGTGTTCCAGCAAAGCTAGAGCTACTAGTCTAGCTGTGTAAGAAATGCTGGCGATGTCCAATGGCTAATGGTACGTCGTTATATGCTCGAGCAGTGCCGACAATTAAGAAATTCATCTGCCGTAATTAAGTTATTAATTACGATGAGTGAGTTACTATAGAATCCAGTGGCAGATAGATCTAGCACGCCCAGTAGATGGTGATGGACGCAGCAGCAGAATCTGATGCCATGTGATCGGGGCACTTGCATTGAGGGCGTGCTGCAGCTCGCGATCGATCGAGGCAGGCCGTCGTGCGTGTCCTCGTTTGACTTGCGATTTCATAATTCAGCTGGGCAGTGTACGAACTGTCGAACACTCTTAACATGGCTCGTTTTTTACACCATTGGTCGGCTTGACACCTTGGGCAAATCTTCGGAGCAGGCCAGAGGATGCCTGCTGTCTATACTGTACATGGGAATGGGATGGATTCTGGTCAGTTTGCAGCTGATGAAGCAAACGCTTGGAAAATGGGGTTTCCGGTGCGATCTGTCTGTTTAGTGTCAGTGTAATAATTTAATGGTTTTTGTGCAGGGGTTTTGCGCGAAGAGAAGCTGCATTGACATGATGGGAACACATGCTTTCATGTGCCTGTGCGTGCCTGACTCAGAGACCGCATCTAAGGCCTTGTTTAGATTGTGAATAATTTCAACCCGATGAGACCGCATCTAAGATTTCGTAGGACCAACTAGGCTCAAAAGATTCATCTCGTGATTTTGAGTGGTAAAGTTTTTTTTTTACCTATATTTTACTCCATGCAGTCTCTTGGAATTTTGATGTACGCCCCTCGTTCTGGACTGGAAGGTCGTTTTAGCTCTCGCACGCCTCGTTAGGACTGCATGTTTAGTTCGCATGCTAGGCCATGTTTAGGCGCCGGAGTTATTACCGTATACTGTAGCTACACTGTAGCTACAGATCTGTTTTGTTTTTATTTGGTAATACTTATTTAATCATTGACTAATTAGGTTCAAAACGTTCGTATCGCAAAGTACAACCAAGCTGTGCAATTAGTTTTTGATTTTATCAACATTTAGTACTCCATGCATGTACCGCAAGTTTAATGTGACGAGGAATCTTCTTTTTGCATAGTGTCAAAGTTTGGATTTTGGATGAAACTAAACATGGCCCTAATGTCAGCATCGCCAGGCGAGCGGAACCTGAGTGAGCCACCAGCCAGGAGGACAACGGGGGACCTGAACGCGTCACGAGCTCCTTGAACCAGACCGGACCTGAACCAAGGAAAAGCGGCCGAGTCCGACGCGCCAACGTGCGGTTCGGTGGACACGAGTGGGCGTGAATCATAGTCTAGACACAGCTGCGCCTGTGCGATTCACGCCGTGGGCCAGGGCCCTGTATACATACGAATAGAGAGACAGAGGAGAGAACAGACATATCTGAACCAAAACAATACGAAGCTTCCTTCTCCAGTTATCTGACGAGTTTCCTCTCTCTTCCTTTCTTCTTCCCCAATCCTTCCCCTTGGATGCTAACAATTGGTATCCAGAGCCTTCCGATTATCCTTCGCGTTCCCTTCCTCTACTCTGATTCGCAATTTGCCGTGGTTGGTTGATTTCGTCGCGCCGCAGTGAGCTGCTGTAGCGCGATTGAGTTAGTGTAAATCCCCGGATCCGTGAATCAAGTCGAGAACACGCGACCTGGATCGATCACCACCACCACCACCACCGCCGCCGCCACCACCACCACCAAAGCCCCCGTTCCGATTCCACTATACTCGCTCCGCCAAACGTCTGGGCGCAATGAATCCGGATACCCAGCTCCTGTTGGCGGAGATCCAAAAACTCGCCACTGCGCAAGCCGCCACCCATAAGCAATTCGCCGAGCAGAAGGATCTCCTCGAACGGCGATTCAGCGAAGCTGATGAAGTCCTGGACAAGCGCTTCCGGGAGGCGGACGCGGCGGTCGAGCAGAGGATCATCGACTCCGAGCTTCGCCAGGACGCACGCCTCAGCACCATTGAGAAGGCCGCCTCCGACCTCACCTCATGGCGCCAGGAGCACGAAGGCATCGTCGACGACCTCCGTCTTCGCATCGGCAAGCTCGACAAGTACTGGAACCGGTCCGTGATTGAGTCCGCTGCCGCTCACATCGAGCCGGCCATCCTCACCGAGCCATCGGTCAAGTCGGAGCAGCACGCCGCATCTGCATCTGCTGGCTACAAGGCTACTCGGCCCAACGGGCACGGCGTCGATCCTCACCACCTAGAGAATGAGTTTGGGGTTGTCACAACCTATACTCATTCCCCGGTCATGGGTATGGACAACTCCTCTACGAATCCCCCTAAGTTTCATGGCACTGCAGATGCCTTAGTGTTATCCCGCAACCGCCCACCCAAGCACCACCATAACCCCACCGGCAAGCTCCCAAAAATGACCTTCCCAACCTTTGATGGCACTAACCTTAAACTATGGATTACTTGCGCTGAAGATTACTTTGAGATGTACTCTGTTGATCCCTCAGTCTGGATTCAGTGCTCGCGCATGCAATTCCTTGGCCCTGCCAAACGCTGGATCCAATCAGTTACTGACAAACTGAAAACCATGACCTGGTCTGAATTTTGTCAAGAGAGCATACCCGCTTTGATCGCGATCAACATGAATTTCTCCTTCGCAAGATGAACCGCATTCGCCAAACTTCCTCTGTGCAAGATTATGTTGATCACTTTTTCTGAACTTGTTGACCAGCTCACAGCCTATGATTCCTCCACCAATGCTCTGCATTACATCACTCGTTTCCTAGATGGCTTACATTCAGAAATTCGTACTATCATTCTTATTCAGCGCCCCGATTCTCTGGATACTGCGTATACTTTGGCATTGTTGCAGGAAGAGGATGCGGAGTCATCAAGGAAACAGGAATTCAAGCCGTGGAATCAGAAGGCTGGTTATCCCCTTCCTCAACGACAAGATCGTGTGCAAGCTGGGACAGCGGACAAGTCTGTTTTGAATCAAAAACCACTAGACAAGAAGCTGGCTGATCTCAAGGCTTACCGACGTGCCCGTGGCTTATGTGATCACTGCGGAGAGAAGTGGAATCGTGACCACAAGTGTGCGCTACAAGTGGGACTCCATGTCCTGGACGAGCTCTACGCTCTTTTCTCTGACGAAACGGTAGATGGTCCGACAACAGATGGCAATGAGGGACCAGAGCCAGAAGAAACCTATTGCTGCCTATCTTATGACACTATAGCACAACCGAGGGTAAAGACATTGCAATTCCAAGGCATGTTTCAGCAGCAGCTGGTCTTGATCCTACTGGACTCAGGTAGCTCCACATCATTTATCAGTCAACAGTTACTGTCTCAACTGTCAGTCAATCCAGTTTAGTGTCCTTCACTAGCTGTTAAAGTAGCCAATGGTGAGATGGTGCTGTGTTCTGCTCAATTGCCAGCAGCAGTATGGAGTATTCAGCAGTATCAGTTTACTCATGATTTCAAGGTTTTGCCCATCACACACTATGACATAATCCTTGGCATGGATTGGTTGCAGCTTTTCAGTCCAATGAAGGTGGATTGGTTGCATCGCTGGTTGGTCATTCCTTACAAGGGTACAACTGTCAGGTTATAGGGCAATCTACCATTGGGAGTTACTGGGGATGATAAACTGTTGGTGCAGATATTCAGTATCACTCAGCAATCCACTGTTATCGGGGTTTAGTTACCTTAGGCCATCAGTGCTTTACTGAATGAGTTTCCTTCAGTGGTTTGTCCACCTGACCAACTACCACCTAAGAGGGACTGTGATCATGTGATACCATTGATTGAAGGTGCTAGGCCTATCACAGTGCGACCATACCGTTACCCACCAGCCCTCAAGGATGAAATTGAATCTCATTTTGAATCTATGCTGCAACAGGGAATAATCCAACCTAGCACTTCGCCATTCAACTCGCCTATGTTGCTAGTACGTAAAAAGGATGGTTCCTAGAGATTTTGTGTGGACTATCGCTACCTCAATGCCCTCACTATCAAGACTGCATTTCCTATTCCAGTGTTTGAACAACTGATGGATGAGCTAGCAGGTGCTCTGTATTTCTCCACTCTGGACCTCCTGTCAGGCTATCACCAATACGGTTATGTGAAGGTGAAGAGCATAAACTACGTTCTCCACTCATGTGGGCCATTACGAATTCAAGGTCATCGCCTTTGGGCTTTCTGGTGCGCCCGACACTTTCCAAGGCGCCATGAACAGTACTCTGAAACCTTGCCTCCACGGTGTGCTATTGTCTTCTTTGATGATATACTCATTTACAGCAAGTCCTTTGAGGAGCATATCGACCATCTGCATCTTGTTTTTTCCTTGCTAGCCCAAGATCAGTGGCACATCAAATTATCCAAGTGCAAGTTCACGCAAACTGAGATCTCTTATTTGGGTCATGTCATCAGTGCCAAAGGTGTGGCTACAGATCCAGCTAAGATTGAGGCAGTGGTTTCCTAGCCAACGCCGACTACAGTCAAGGAACTTCGTAGCTTTCTCAGCTTTGCCGGCTTCTACCGCCGTTTCGTTCGCCATTATCTAGTAATCTCAAAGCCACTGACATCATTGTTGAAGAAGCACTCTCTGTTCATTTGGTCTATTGAACATGAGACGGCATTCCAAACCCTAAAGAAGTGTTCGAGCTTAGCTCCCATGCTGGCACTGTCTGATTTCAAACGGTAGTTCTGTATCAAGACTGATGCTTCTCACTATGGGGTCGGTGTGGTGCTCCTTCAGGAGGGGCATCCACTCGCTTTCCTTAGTCAAGCTCTCGGACCCAAGAATCAAGGGTTGTCAGCCTACGAGAAAGAGTACATGGCTATCATCATTGCTGTTGATCAGTGGCGTTCATATTTGCAGCTGGGTGAGTTTGTCATTTTTACCGATCACAAGAGCCTCATCCATTTGACTGATCAGCGCCTTCACACTATATGGCAACAAAAAGTTTTCACTAAATTGTTGGGGTTGCAATACAGAATAGTCTATAAACCGGGCACTGACAATCGAGTTGAAAATGCACTTTCTCGCCTTGGCCACCTAGAGGAGCTGTTGGCTCGACGCCATCATCCATAGTTATACCTCTGATGCTCAGGCTTAGGAACTGATGACTAAGTTAGCTGTCTCTAAAAACTCTGAACCTCACTTCTCTATGCACCAAGGGCTACTTCGGTACAAGGGACGTATTTGGGTTGGGACTGATATGATTCTCCAACACAAGATTATTGAGGCTTTCCATTCTTCACCAGTGGGTGGTCACTCGGGATTTCCTGCAACCTACCGACGCATCAAGCCTCTCTTTGCCTAGACGGGTCTGAAATCCTCAGTTCACCAGTTTGTGGTTGCATGTCCTACTTGTCAGCAGGCCAAGCCCGATCGCGCCAGGTACCCGAGTCTACTTCAGCCTTTACCGGTTCCCACTATGGCGTGGCAAAGCATTTCGATGGACTTTGTGGAGGGACTTCCACCCTCTGGGGGCAAGAATTGTATCCTAGTGATTGTGGATCATTTTCCCAAGTATGCACACTTTATCCCAATGGCTCATCCATTTACTGCTCTTACAGTGGCCAAGACATTTATCACCAATGTGTACCACCTCCATGGTCTACCATTGTCCATTGTTTCTAACCAAGACAAGGTCTTCACCAGTCAGCTATGGCAAGAGCTCATCCGTTTGACCGGCGTCACTCTCAGGATGTCTTCAGCTTACCATCCTCAAACCGACGGGCAAACGGAGCGCGTGAATCAATGCATGGAAACATTCTTGCGTTGCTTTGTCAGTTCCTGTCCAGCTAAGTGGCTTGATTGGATTTATCTGGCTGAATATTGGTACAATGCCACATGGCATTCTTCACTGAGCTATTCACCATTTTTTGTTCTCTATGGTCATCACCCTCAGCACTTCGGGATTTCTGAAGACAGTACAGTTTCCTCGATTCCTCTTGATGATTGGATGAAGGAAAAGTCCATGATGAACACTCATTCAGCAACACCTTGTTCGGGCTCAGAAGCGCATGAAGACACAAGCTGACAAATCTCGCTCTGAACGCCAATTCACAGTCGGCGACTGGGTGCACCTCAAGTTGCAGCCATATGTCCAAACATCTTTAGCTCCGCACGCTAATCAAAAGCTAGCTTTCAAATTCTTTGGCCTATTTCAGGTCATCGGACATGTGGGCGACGTCGCGTACAAGCTCAAGCTTTCGGAGAATTCAGGTATTCACCCTGTCTTCCATGTGTCCTAGCTCAAGACAGCGGTGCCTACATCTAATTCGATGACTGATCTTCCCCACACTCTCGACAGGCTGCAGATACCAGTGAAGGTCCTCCAGCAGCGCATCCACACCACCGACCACGCCGTCGTGCCACATGTGCTCGTGCAATGGTCAAATCTACCGCGTTCACTAGCCACCTGGGAAGACACTAAAACTCTCCGGCAAAGGTTTCCTCGCGCCCCTGCTTGGGGACAAGCAGGTCTTCATCGGGGAGGGGATGTCAGCATCGCCAGGGGAGCGGAACCTGAGTCAGCCACCAGCCAGTAGGACAACGGGGGACCTAAACGCGTCACGGGCTCCTTGAACCAAACCGGACCTGAACCAAGGAGAAGCGGCCGAGTCCGACACGCCAGTGTGCGGTTCGGTGGACACGAGTGGGCGTGAATCATAGTCTAGACACAGCAGTTGCGCCTGTGTGATTCACGCCGTGGGCCAGGGCCCTGTATACATACGAACAGAGAGAGACAGAGGAGAGAACAGACATATATGAACCAAAACAATACGAAGCTTCCTTCTCCAGTTATCTGACGAGTTTCCTCTATGCTCCCTTTCTTCTTCCCCAATCCTTCCCCTTGGATGCTAACAGCTAAGTTAAGCTTCTTCAACTTTAACTAGATTTATAAGAAATATACAAATATCTCCACTATCAAATAGAATTCATTAGATACACAAATAGAATTCATCATGAGAGGACTATATATAGAATTCAACCAAGCCAACACAAAGCGATTAGAAGCACTCAAAAAGATTAGGCCAGACCGTTCTATTGCACTAGATTTTTATATAGGACAAGAATCAGAGGGTCAATTATTATTGTGGGACAATGAGAATCACTTGTTCTTATTTGGAGTTGCAGTTATAAAATATGCGGTCGGTTTCGCCAAAATCGATACAATGCAAACCTTGTGTCATGCTTGCAGTTTCATTTCAGGTTCAATAGTTGCTGAACACAACTAGAGGTATTAGATTCTAACAAGCGTGTTAGGACGTGCTAGAGTTTTATTATCTTAGATTCATGGATTAATTTGAGCTTGGACAAAAAGTTTAGTAGGCTAAAAATGTAGGAACATTTAGGGATAAGATTTACTCCCTTATTGATTATTTTACAAAGTTAAAATAGTCACCGATGTTAGGGGGACTGAACAAGTAGTTTGTAGCTTTTTTATAAGTAACTGATGAAGGGTTGGAGGTGCTGGATCTACAACCTGTGTTATACCCGACGATTCAATCATAGATGTTATTTCATCGATTTAGATGAATTTTGGTCTAGTTTTGAAACGTTGGCTCTTGCGACGTATCCAAGATTTTAGGCTGGTTGGTGGATTTGGTGTACTCTAGCTTCAGTGTTTGACGAGACTATCTTTGTGCATCTAGGCCTTGTTTAGATTGCCTCAAAATTCCAAGTTTTTTCACCCTCTCTTCATCACATCAATTTTTAGACACATACATAGAGCATTAAATGTAGGTAAAAAAATAACTAATTACATAGTTTGGTTATAAATCTTTTGACATAGTTAGTCCATAATCTTTTGAGCCTATACAAATCCATGATCGGACAAAATTATAATCTAAACAAGGGCCTTGTTTAGTTCAAATTAGGAATAGAAATCAGAAGCACTTTTCGTTTGTATTTGACAATTATTGTCCAATCATGGCCTAACTAGGCTCAAAAGATTCGTCTCGTAATTTACAATCAAACTGTGTAATTAGTTATTTTTTTTATCTATATTTAATACTCCATACATATGTCTAAAGATTTGATGTGATGAAGAGAGAGTGAAAAAACTTGAAATCTAAACAAGGCCAAGGCCCTAGAGTCTATTTGCATTGAGCCGTGGCAGGCAAATGCCTGGAAGGCAACAAACCCAGCCCGCTAGGCACTCGAATCGAGGGCCTAGATGGTTGCCTGTCTATGAAATTTTATGGGCGAGCAACTAAAGAGGCCCCTAGAGCCATCAGCTGCATCAACCAACACCACCAGCCAAAGGATACGAATACGATGAAGGACTTATTTTATTTCAGGTTATTTTATATGTAATATAGGGATATATTGTGCCAAGTTTTAATATAATTTTTCTTCCCTTTGAAAGAAGAAATACTCTGAAAGTTTAGTCTATCATGTCATAATCTGACATAGTTTTGCTTTTAACATCAGTTTGAAGTGGAGGCAATGGAGAGGTCTATGGTCCCGTTCGCTGGTCTGAAACTTAGCTGAAAAATACTGCTCTTCCTGAATTGTTGTGAGAGAAAAACACTATTTGGCTGGTTTGATAAACAATAAATTGAGAGGGGAGCAGTCGACTGGCTGGTGAAACCAGACCAGCGAAGGAAGCGATAAATGAGAGTTGGCACTGCCACTTGTGAAGTAGTATTGCGTCAACCATCATTGCACCAACCTAAGAGAAAGCGTGCAAAACTCTGTTGTTCGTCAGCCGTCTTCATGAATATGTATGGCAATTTTTTTGTTTGATATTAGCTTATAACTATCACTGTAGAATTTTTGTTTGAGGGGCTTACCTTACTGTCTCTACAGAATTGAGGTAGTTACAGTTTTGGTTGGCAGTTTGGGTGCAACCATACTTGGCAGGGGTCTAAATAAGCTGTGCAGTTTGACTCTATCTTTTGCATTATTGTACCCAATAAGATTTGTTTTTTCAATATCTAAAGGTGAAGGTAAAACAATCACAAGCAGCTTTCCAAAATGTAAATTCTTAGAGCATCTCCAACGGTCCCCTTTTCTATCCCCAATGAAAAAAAAAACTATTATTTTGAAGATCCTGTAGCTTCAGTAGTTCTCCAAACCCAACTTTAATGAGAATTTTTTTTTGTCAGTCCCTCAAATTATAGCATCCCACCCCTTAAATAAAGGGGAGACATCTCCTCCCCAAATCTACTATTTTTCTCATTGGAGATTAGATTTTCTCGTTCTGCTAGAGAGAAGATCTTCAAAATTTCAAAACACGTTTTGTATCTTCCCCAATAACTAGTGTTTAGGGTTAGAGTTTTCTCCTACTTATGAAGATGCTCTTGTAGTCTTATGTAACTGAAGCTCCAAAGTTTGTTGGCTGTCAAGATCAAAGCAATAAAATCAGGTGGGGAATCATTCCTCGCCGCGACCCCGTCAAAAAAAAAGGTAAAACAAGCTGTACATGGATCTTAGAAAATACACGATACCTACTTTCATCCTTTTGTTTTGTTCTTTTTTTTTGAAATTGTATCCACAAAAAAAAATTATCAAGTGTGTCGTTCAAATTTTATGTCTGTAGAAACTAGCCCAGGTTAACAGAATAATCTTACAGGAGCCCGGACTGATGGACCAGAGTGGTATGAAAGAAAGAAAGAATTATTTCGCTTCCCCATGACAAATTTTGACAGACTTGTGAAAGTGAAATGAGTGACAAATCCCTTGAGGCGTGGGTGCTTATTGAACATTTATTAAAATTTGAACCGCATGATGCAAAGGCACACGAGATTCCGCGCGCCAATCGTTGTCGTCGAAAAGCAGCCGCTGGACGGCTGGAGTATTCCGGCGACTCGAGAACCGTCCGACGTGGACCAGCAACTAACCGGGGAAATGCCCGCGTCTTCCAGATTCTACACCTCCGCCACGTGCTCCCTCGCGACCGCCTCCTCCCGTTCCCCACCTCGCCACCGCCGCGCCTCCCTCATGGGCCAGTCCCCCAGCGCTCCCCCGGGGCGCAGCCGCAGCCGCAGCCGAAACGGGAGCAGCTCGCGGTGGCCTCACCCGGGGCTCGGGCTCGACCTGGGGTTCCTGCTCGGGCGCAAGCCGCGGCCGGGGGACGAGAAGCCGGACCTGGCGAGCTGGATGCGGTGCTTCCTGTCGCAGCGTCTGCCGCAGCCCACCGCCGTGGCGGAGGAGAGGGCGGACGCGGAGGGTAAGGCCGCCGGGAGACGAGAGGAGGAGGAGGTTGGCGCGGATGAGGCTGACCACCTCGTCGTCATGGTCAACGGGCTGTACGGGAGGTGTGTGCGCAATCGTTTTGCTCTCGGGTGTTCAGTCTGGCGCTCCTATTTCAGCTAATTTTGTGGCTTGTTAGTTCGGCGGATTGGAAGTTTGCAGCGGAACAGTTTGTGAAGAGATTGCCGGGAAAAGTCTACGTGCATCGTGAGTGCTCGTACTTTGTATTAGTTGCGCTCTTCCATTTGAAACGGGTGCAATTTGTTATCGCAAACGTTGAATTAGTTCCTTCATAGAAAGGGATGGAGGGTAGTAGAACATAGAAGTGTGTAGTCAATCTTAAATCTTAGCGGAGAAGATCCAAAGTCAGGGGGTGATTTTAGTTGGTTGCTGAAAATTTGGATGTGACTGAATCCAGTGAGCTGGTGATGCTATAGGAGAATTGTCAAAGGTAAAATGCTGAAGGTGCTTGTCAGTGTGTAATTCTAAAAACAACTGCTGAGAAAGTTCTGCAGCACTAGTAAGCACAAGTCATAGCGGGCTACAATCATAGTTTGGAATTGATAGAAGTCACTGAAATGATTAATCCACAACTGGGAGTGATGCGCAGCAGCAGCGCAATCTAGTTTACTAGCGACAGTCCTGTTATGTCCACGGGTACCATCATGCTACTTAGTGAGTTTGCCATGCCAAGTTTGTTCCAACTTCCACTGCACACTTAAGTGGCCATTGACCTGGCTAGTGAAACATAACCCTTTGTGCTATTTTAAGATCACTTGTATTAATATTTCTTTAATGCAGGTAGTCAGAGCAATTATTCAAAATTAACATATGATGGAGTTGACTTAATGGGTGAAAGGCTAGCTGAGGAGGTACTATAAAGTAGTAACTTCAATATACCAATTATTTGGCTTTGTAATAGATTCATATCTCGTGTTCATTTGCCCTTTGCCAATTCACAGTTGAGTGCTATTGCTGTTAATAATCCATTAAAGTTTCCAGGGCGTCATTGAATTAACTAGAAGGTTACAAGGTGAAACAAATATTTATCATGCAGGTTCGACAAGTTGTTCAGAGGAGAAGAAACTTGAGGAAAATATCTTTTGTTGCTCATTCGCTTGGCGGTTTAGTAACAAGATATGCAATAGGAAAATTTTACGAACCTGCCATGGATGAAACATCTTCTTGTGACACTGATAAGACTTCTGATGAACAAAATGTACCTGGTGCTGGTAAAATAGCTGGTTTAGAACCAATCAATTTTATTACATCTGCTACACCACACTTGGGCTCAAGGTGGAATAAACAAGTAAGTTCCATGTTTATTTACTTATGTTCAGTTGTGAATGCTTATTACGTTCTTCTATATTATTATCAGCCTTTTTATCACCACAATAAAGTCCCACGAGCCTCCAGATATTTGAACCTTCTTCTATGATATAACTCTTAGCCCTTTTATTAACTTGGACAAACAGCTCAGAAACCCGCCCATTTTCTGAGTCTCATTCCTACTACTCAATGCCTTAACATTCCTTCTCTCATTAATTTTTCACTGTGGTTACGTTTGAGTTCAATAACAAACAGTATCAGTAAGACAGGAACAAAGACCCTGATTCATTTTTATATTTGTGTTCTTCTTCAGCTTCCCTTTCTTTTTGGTGTCCCACTTTTGGAGAGAACTGCTGCAGGAACAGCACATTTTATAGTTGGGAGAACTGGTAAACATCTATTCCTTACAGACATGGATGATGGGAAGCCTCCTCTTCTTCTACGAATGGTTGCAGATTGTGACGACGGGAAATTCATGTATTGGTCCAGTCATTGCCAAATCATATCAGTCTATAATTCATACTGGCTTCAAACGTCCTCTTTACACTGTTACCTATGCAGGTCTGCATTGCGCTCTTTCAAGCACCGTGTTGCCTACGCTAATGTAACATATGATCGTATCCAACTGATGCTACACATTTTCTATTTTCTGCATCAATCTATGAGTTGATTGTCAAAGATACCCATTTACATGTGCCCTTAACTTATCGAAATAGATATAGTTGGTTGGAGAACATCATCGATTCGGCGTCAGCAAGAATTACCAAAAGTAAACCAGCACTTCTGTTTACTAAGAGGCAGTAAAAGTCTTCCTGTGCTTTACCACTCATCTGTCTATAATATGGCCTTTCTTTGTTTCCCAGCTCAAGTTAACAGCAAATGATGAAAAGTATCCTCATGTTATTAATGTCGATAAAGGAAATCTAGAGGATCATCAGCAACAGGGATCTGTAGAAGATTCACTGGCAGATAGTTATGAAGGTAATAATGACCAATAGATATGCCATAAATTTGCATGTTTGGGTTTTGCCCTTTTTTCTTAACACCGGTTAGAAGTGTATCAGTGCATGTAAGAGTTGCATAAAGGCTTGAGAAGCTGGCTACAGAAATGCTGCTGAATGCTACCTGTTAATTTGTAAGCTTAGCTAATTAATATTCAAAATTACTGATAGGAGTAAGAGGTGCACTGCACATCTAATGATCTAACTGCAATTGGTTTCCTGCTATAGCTGTGCATTAAGACATCTGTTATTACAGAGATTATGATCCGTGGCCTTACACAAGTGACCTGGGAACGTGTGGATGTATGCTTTCATAAGAGTTGGCTAAGATACAACGCCCATAATAACATCCAGGTAAGACTACAGCCTAGCCATCTGCGGACAGTGCGGACAATTATTCTAGTACAGTTGCACTTGCATTCATACTTTTAACCATCTGGAGATTTATGCTACAATGAAACCACCAATTGGGAGTTCAGCTGCTAACTAATATGACAACTTATCTGTTGGGCAGCTGAGAAAGAATTTTACACATTGTTATTGCTACTACTACCTGATCAGTAGCTGTGAAGTGTGAACCTTTCCCTTGTTGTATATGACACTTCCTTGTTCAATAGTAACAGACAGAATTTCCTTGTATCGCTACATGATTTACCTTATTGTAATAAGGATGTAGGATTGTAGTTTCAGGGAAGTCTAAGCACTCCTTTTGGGTTTACGATGGTTTGCAGGTTAGGATCCATCCAGTTAATTCAGATGGAGAAGATGTCATATACCATATGATAGACAATTTTGTAGTCTAGACAAGTAGACTATTTCTGATGAATGCCAACTACATAAAAGATTATTGCTATTTCCGGTGAATTCGTCTTGGGGGGGGGGGGGGGGGTATGCACACTAGTTAGATAATTGGCACCAGCGGATCAGCATGTACTCACACCGTGCTGCCAGGTGATTAGAGCGTAGGACCTGTACTTGTTGCTGGCAGTGTAAATGTAAGTGTTAGTAATGTAGGTATTAGCATGACAGTGCAAATTCTTGTAAATGTGCATTTACAATGTTATCGAAAAATACGTAGTTCGGAAGCTCTGAAGTTTGTTGATTGCTATGCTGAAATAAGATGTCCTTTTATGCCAGTCTCCTGTATTGTCATTTCTGGTTTGAGATCACCACATCATGTCTGTGCGCCACCATCTAATTACCTCCTGCTTGGCAGAAAATGGGGAGGGGATAACTGGTGGCTGCCCGTCAAATCGGTTGAATCCCACAAGACGAACATGATAAACATTCTGAAGTCACTCTAATTATAGTCAATAGAGGTCAGAGAACATGTGTAGAAGTCTAAAAGAGATACAGATGCCCCCCAAAATCCTCCTCTGATCACATCCCCTCCCCCAGGACCTTTGAGGGGATGATGAATGCCAGCGTCAGAATCGTAGAAAGTTAGCCTAGAATAAATTATAGGAGTCCAAAAATCCACCGATCCAAATATATAGTGCTCTGCACACATTAGCAGCAGGAGAAGCAACAGAGGCACAATGGGCAAGTACAGCGACGGGAAGGACGCCGGCGAGGCCAGCGGCGGCGGCAGCTACCCGCTGGTGGCCGTGTGCATCGACAAGGACAAGAACAGCCAGAACGCCCTCAAGTACGCCACCGAGACGCTCGCCCACAAGGGCCAGACCATCGTCCTCGTCCACGTCAACACCAAGGGCACCTCAGGCGAGCATCATCCTTCATCTCCATGGCACGACGTGACCAAAGTTCCCTCGTCAGCTTCCTTCCCGTGTTTCTGATGACGACGGCGTGCGTGTGCGTGCAGGTGGGGTGGAGGACGCCGCCGGGTACAAGCAGCCGACGGACCCGCAGATGAAGGACCTCTTCCTCCCGTTCCGCTGCTTCTGCACGCGCAAAGACGTACGCAAAGAACTACACACATCAAACGTAGCAGCAGTGTTTACACGGTGCGATTTCACGATGTCTGGTGTAACGTAATACGTGCTCTGTAATTGTGTGCCGCAGATCCACTGCAAGGACGTGGTGCTGGACGACCACGACGTGGCCAAGTCGATCGTCGAGTTCGCCGCGCACGCCGCCATCGAGAAGCTCGTCGTCGGCGCCACCGCCCGGAGCGGCTTCGTCAGGTGAGCCAGCCAATGGCCGTTCCGTGCTGATGCCTACGCGTCCGATCCATCGCGCCATTCCTCATCAAGCACTGTGAGGTCGGTGAACAAAGACTCTGTGAAACCAATCCTGGTTTGGTTTGTGAATGAAGGTTCAAGGCGGAAATCTGCAGCAGCATCTCAAAGGCCGCGCCGGACTTCTGCACCGTGTACGTCGTCTCCAAGGGCGGCAAGGTGACGTCGGTGCGGCAGGCCGTTCGGCAGGCACCGGCCGTCTCGCCGCTCCGGACCATGATCCAGGGGCCCAAGCCGGAGCCGGTGCACGCGCAGAAATGGACGCCTCCTCCTCCGTCTTCCGGGACATCGATGTTTCAAGAAAACCACATCATGTAAGCTACTATGCCTCGCGCGCATGCAGTTAATTACGGATGCGATGCGATGCAACCCGATCGAACGAACAGCATGGTGGAGTGAGAGTGACCCCCTGTCGCTGACAGGTCGCCGTTCTCGAGGACGACGGGGCACAACGCGGGTTCGACGCGGAAGGCGTTCCCGGAGTTCTCGCTGCCGGAGTCGTCGGACATATCCTTCATCGGCTCCGCCCCCCGCAGGAGTACGGAGCGGTACCCGCCGCGGCTGTCCAACGGGTCGGACGGCCTCGACCACCACCAGCACAGCTTCGAGGCGTCGCGCACACCCAACCGGTGGGGCGACTCGTTCGGCAACGACAGCACGTCGCACTCCCAGACCAGTACCTCCTCCTGGTGCTCCCAGCCTTCGGACGAGATGGAGGCGGAGATGAAGCGGCTGCGGCTGGAGCTGAAGCAGACCATGGACATGTACAGCACGGCGTGCAAGGAGGCGCTGAGCGCGAAGCAGAAGGCCATGGAGCTTCAGCGGTGGAAGATGGACGAGGAGCAGCGGTCGCAGGAGACGCGGCTGACGGAGGAGTCGGCCATGGCGCTCATCGAGCAGGAGAAGGCCAAGGCCAGGGCGGCCATCGAGGCGGCCGAGGCGTCGCAGCGGCTGGCGGACTTCGAGGCGCAGAAGCGGATTAGCGCGGAGATGAAGGCGCTCAAGGAGGCCGAGGAGCGGCTCCGGTCCATGGCCGCCGGGGCGCGCGAGTCGGTGGTCCGGTACCGCAGGTACACCATCGAGGATATCGAGATCGGCACCGACCACTTCAACGAGGCCCGCAAGGTGGGCGAGGGCGGGTACGGCCCCGTGTACAAGGGCCACCTCGACCACACGCCCGTGGCCATCAAGGTGCTCCGGCCCGACGCGGCGCAGGGGCGGGCGCAGTTCCAGCAGGAGGTGGAGGTGCTGAGCTGCATCCGCCACCCCAACATGGTGCTCCTCCTGGGCGCCTGCCCCGAGTACGGCTGCCTCGTGTACGAGTACATGGCCAACGGCAGCCTGGACGACTGTCTGTTCCACCGCGGCGCCGGCGGGCCGGTGCTCTCGTGGCAGCACCGGTTCCGCATCGCGGCGGAGATCGCGACGGGCCTGCTGTTCCTGCACCAGGCCAAGCCGGAGCCGCTGGTGCACCGCGACCTCAAGCCGGGCAACATCCTCCTGGACCGCAACTACGTGAGCAAGATCAGCGACGTCGGGCTGGCGCGCCTGGTGCCGCAGTCGGTGGCCGACAACGTCACGCAGTGCCACATGACGTCGGCGGCGGGCACCTTCTGCTACATCGACCCGGAGTACCAGCAGACAGGCATGCTGGGGGTGAAGTCGGACGTCTACTCGCTGGGCGTGATGCTGCTGCAGATCGTGACGGCGCGCCCGCCCATGGGGCTGACGCACCACGTCGGGCGCGCCCTGGAGCGCGGCACCTTCGCCGACCTCCTCGACCCGGCCGTCCACGAGTGGCCCATGGAGGAGGCGCACCGCTTCGCCGAGGTCTCCCTCCGGTGCTGCGAGCTCCGGCGCAAGGACCGCCCCGACCTCGCCACCGTCGTGCTCCCCGAGCTCAACCGCCTGCGCGCGCTCGGCGAGGACAACATGGACTCCTGCATGGCCATGAGCATGAGCGGCCGCGGCGGTGGCTGCTTGTACAGCTCGTCCACCTTCCACAGCAATCCCTACTCGCAGCCACGACACGTAATTAATACCATTCCTAGTTCCTCCTTGCAGAATCGTTTCCTCTGATGGCTAATCGAATCCATTCCATTGTCTATGTGCAGGACGCGGCGAGCGATCCGACGCGGCCGCACCACGTCTCGCACCCGAGCCAGTCCGCCATGCCTACACGGAGGTCCAACTACAACTGATCGAAACGCCATGGAGCAGCTCAACAGTGAGCACTGGTGGTTATTTCTCCTGGTTTGGTTAGCTGAACTGAATATTTTCTCCTGGTCTGAATAGACTGACTGCTGTTAAGCGATGCAGCTGGCATAAGCAGAGCGTGCCATGGCAATGCCAATCGTGCATTGTCGGCAGTAAGTTGTAACTGTGCAGTGTGTATGGAGTTTTTTCAACTCAAAAGAAAGAAAAAAAGATGTGAATTCTGTAAACAGATTGAAATTTCATCAAAAGACAAAAAATGGGTACTGACGGCTCGGTTCCTCCCGAAAGTCGTTCTGAAATTCGCACTGCATGACGTGTAACGCTGGCTGTCGGGTGACCATTTCGTTCATCAAGGTCACACTGGTCGCAGCAAAACAGGACATTCGATCTGTCTGACGCCGACGGGGCAGCAGCCTGGACTGGAGGCACACGGTTTGCGGACATTTCCTGAAGCTGTCTGTCCTGGAGCGTGCAAAGCACAAGTTGGTGTTGTGCTCCGTGATCGTGTCGCCGAGGTCATTGCTGATCCTGTCCCCATGGTTTGCCACGCCTTGCCTCGTCCCCGTCTCAGTCGCCGGCCGGCCTGTCTGAAACTCTGAACTCAGAACAAGCAACAGCCAGGCGCTGTCAACATTCGCCTCACGCAGGGGGGAGCGTAGGTTCCACGTATCTGAGGTCGGCAAAAGCCAAGACGCGGACGCGACCCCTGCCGGCCGGTCCGTCCGCCGGTGCGCGCGCCCAGAATCTTTCACGGCTTTGTTCTCCGCGTGCTGGGGGAGCGGAGACACGGTGACCGTGGGACGTGCCAAGCGAACACGCTGCGCCCTCCGTGCCTACCGCCTAGAACGGTGACCAGACTACACCCCTTGTTCGGGCCGCCGTGTAGGTAGCACACCGCTGTGGCGGCCGGGGGGCATGTGAGCTCCAGAGCCTGGCCTGGTCCCCCGGCCTGTGCCCTGCCGGGCTGCCACAGTGCCATGCCCCGCCCGTGCGCCGACCGGCGCGGCTATATATGGCCAAAAGGCCATGTCTCTCCTGGTCTTGTGACTAACCTTCGGCCTAAGCACGGCACTATAGGCCGTAATTCATGCCGTGTCGGCTGCAAAGCGCGGTCAGATCTGTGGGCCATGCCGCCCCAAAGCCCGGTGACCTTAAGCATCTCAAAATGCTTCTCATCCAACACTTAGCACAGATTCATTCATTCAAATTTCAAAATCTCAATTCACAAGTTACAATCACAATTGTTCACAGATTCAAACTTATAAGTAAATAACCAAATGACTCATTCACAATCACAATTATTCACAGATTCAAACTTCTAAGTAAATGACCAAACTCAGTTACTCAGCCACAAATTGATCACATATTCTAACTACTAAGTCATGAATTTAGCAAACTCCAAATGACCAAATCTAATAAAACAAAAGACACCAAAGGAGATAAGATAAATAAGTTGTTTGTGCAATGCTGTCTCATTAAAAATCTTTCTAGTAAGAACTCACCCTTGTAAGAAACCCTAGAAAGAGAAAAAAAGTGCAGCATAGCTCTTATACCAAACCATTGTTCAAAGGTCTCACAGTCAGTCTCACAGATGACAGATACAGATAACACTCTCGTCTCTCAAGTCTCACACTAACTCACTAAGTACCGGCACCAGCCCCGGTCCCCACTCCCCAAATAACATTCTCCTCTCTCAAGTCTCAACTCTCAAGTCTCACACTAACTCACTAAGTCTCACACTAACCAACACCAGCCCCAGATGTACCACCAGCCCCAGATGTAGCACCAGCCCCACTTGTACCAGCAGCAGCCCTAGATTTATCTTCATCAAGATACAAATTCTTAAAGAAGTCTTTCAACTCTTAGTTGTAAACAACATGTTGTAACCTTCTTTCTCCTAACTTCCAATCCTTTATGCAGGTCAGCATCTCCATAGTTCAGGCAACAAGCGTCGTCGCCGCTCTTCAGTTATCCTTCCTATCAAGCTGAAACATGATTATGAAGAGACAGTACAAACAGGAATTGACATAATATCTCTAGCCATTATAGATAGGATTGGATAGGTTAGTTTGTGGTCACGCCACCAGAGAAGTAAATCAAAATCATCCTCATATGCAGTGACAGTGTCACTGTCCAGATAAACTGAGAGCCCACAAACAGCAGAACCAGATGAAGATGAAGCGGGGGCAGAGGCAGGGGAAGGACCAACAATACCAGATCCAGGGCCTTCAAAGATTCTTCTCCATGCCTATTTTTTCTTACCTGTATGACTTGCAGGATGTGCAGCCCTTTGAGACATAGCTGCACCAAACTTTCTCTTATATTTGTTAAACAATTTGTAAATTTTAGTTTTCACATCAGCATAATATGAACTATACTCACAACCAGTGGTCTCTTTAAGCAATTGCAGAACATTAAATAAACTTCTCATCTTAGCTCTAGGATCAAGAATGAATGCAAATAAATATAACAGAGGTATATCCTGTCAGTATTTAAGGAATTTAAGCTTCATAAGATACACAACAGCTATTAGATTTTGATCTTTTTCACTTGCATGCAAATAAGAAGAAATCTCTAGCAGATGGTGCAGAATAAGTGGACTAATTGGATAGTACACACCAGAAAGAACAACAGTGGAGTCATAAAATAGTTCCAGGAACTCCAATATATTTTTAGCTACAAACCAATGCCTTTCAGACAACAATTGTGAGTCATAATTGGAATTAATAAACACAGAAAAAACATGCTTATATGGAACCAAGTATTTAAGCATAAGGTATGAAGCATTCCATCTAACATCCATATCTAAGCCAAACTTTTTAGGTCTAACACCCTGAGCAGTACAGTAGTTCTTGAACATAGCAATTCTTTAATTAGAGGAATTTAAAAAGTTAATAGTATTTCTAAAATCTTCTATGTAAGGTTTGAACCTCTTTAAACCAGATTTTACAATCAGATTAATGATATGATAAGCACAAGCGTTTATGCACAAGACTATTGTCGGGGACCAATACTAGGGTACCCGAAGAAGAGGAGATAATAACCATCAACATTGATTCATCCGAACAGTCAAGTGCGCGACTATAGCTCCAACCGACCCCAGGTGCGCAAGCTCCGCCTCACCTGGTCTCTGAGGGCGGGCTTCGCCTCGCTCGACACCGAGGCCGTAGGCTCTGCCTCGCCCGACCTCTGAGGGTTGGCTCCACCTCACCCCGCCTCTAGGGGCGGGCTCCACCTCGCTCGAGCCTTGGGTCTGCACTCTGTCTCGCCCAACCTTTGAGGGCGAGCTCCATCTCGCCCGACCTCTGAGGGCTGGCTCCGCCTCGCCCGGCCTCTAGGGGCGGACTCCACCTCACCCGACCTTTGTGTCTGCCCTCCGCCTCGCCCGACCTCTGAGGGCGGGCTCCGCCTCACCCGACCTCTGGGGGCAGGCTCCGCCTCACCCGACCTATGAGGACTGGCTCCGCCTCGCTCGGCCTCTGGGGGGGACTCCACCTCGACCGACCTCAAGGTCGGGGGATCCATCTCGCCCGACGAAGACCCATACCGCCGCCAACCACTCCAGGTCCAAGCGAATGGGCCTTGGTCAAAGCTCTGACACCAGGGAGGTGGCCGGCACGCCCTGATATAACCCGTGGCCATGACGGGCCATACTTGGGGATTCACATCAGGAACAGCGTCGGACGTACCGGTGATGTTCTACCTAACCCTTGTACGAGCACTGACAGGCGTGTCAGTTCACCACGACGTCCGGCAGGACAGAGTGGAGCGCCACGACCGGGAGACGACACCTGCGCATGGCGCCAGTGACAGACAGAGCCGCAACGTGGAGCTATCCCTGTTGATGTCTATAGGGTCGGCGGGACCCGCGTGAAGGAAAAGGACCCGGCGATCCTGGAAGACTTCTTCTCCTTCTCATTTCTCCTCTCCCCCCACTATAACCCGTGCTTTCCCTTGACCTATAAAAAAGAAAGCAGGACGTCCCATAAGGGGCATCGCAACACATCGCATCAATTCAGACTCGAACCCCTAACCGATTAGAACACACGAGCACACGGTCGGGAAGCGACCGAGCTCTCAGCACTTGTTCGCTCCTATCACCAGAGACTTGGGACATGTCCCTCTCTCGACCATTTGTAACCCCTACTATAAACTTTTAGTGCTAGTAACACGAGCAGCAGCAACGAACTGGACATAGGAATATTCTGCCCGAACTAGTATAAACCTCGTGTCCTCTTAGCACACCATCCGAGCCAGACACGCAATATTAGAAATTTACTAGTCGGTGGCAACTCAAAACATCGACAACTATACTTACACTTAGAAGGATATGAAGGATCAGGTGAAGGATCAGGACCCAAATAACCAACAAACATAGATGTCAAAGTATTCATAGCCTTAGCATTAGAAGAAGCATTGTCCAAAGTTACAGAGAAAACCTTGTCAATCAGACCATACTCCTCAATCACACAAGCAATTCTTTCAGCAATATTTTCACCAGAATGTTTCACCTCAATCAACCTAAGACCAATAACTTTTTTCTGTAACTCCCAATCAACACTCACATAATGAGCAACAACACTAATGTAGTCCTCCTTAGCATTACCAGACCAAATGTCTGAAGTCAAAGCAACAGAGAATGCAGCAGACAACACAAAATTCTTAAGCATATTACGTCGTTCAGTAAATAACTTACTAAGATCTTTAGTGGTGGTCTGTCTAGATACCTTAACAAACCTAGCGTTATGAGCACGAAAAATGTACTCCTCCCAGGCCTCTGTCTCACCAATACCTAACGGCAAATCAAGCCTAGCAATCAAGCGACACAACTTAGATCTAGCAACATCAGGTTTATAGTCCGGTTATGCACAGAACCATCAGGATTATAAGCAAGCCTAGACTGAACCCTAGCAACTTGATTAGTTTTTTTGCCTACAAGATTTCTGGTGCCTCTTAAAGTGGCTAGCGCCAGCAGAAGATCTAGCAGACAATGTATGCTTACACATTTTATAGGTAGCCTATGTGCAAATCTGCCTACCATTCATAGTCTCATAGACGTCGTCATCAAAATTAGCCCACACAGTAGATTTACGCTTACCAATAGAAGAGGTACCAGCAACAGATGGAGATGAGCTGTTGGAGGCGACCGGGGTCCCAGTCGTCGTTGCCCCTTCATCACCACCGCCGTCGTCGCCGTCCAGATCGATCCAAGCAGAGCCGCTACCGACATCGATATCGAACAACGCAACAGCGTCCTCATGGGTGTCGTCGTCATCCTCGCCCTCGGGGGCTAGGCCTGGCGGCAAGACGACATCGTCTTCAGCCATGGCGCCCTCATCGTCCTCCTCTCCAGCCTCATTCCTCAAGGGTGCATGGGGCCACCTTGGTCACTCTATGCCACAGCTAGAGGACGACGCATCAGCTACCGACCTACGTACAAAGAGAAGAAGAAGGGTTAGGGTTAGTGTCAGTGTTTTGAACAAACACCAACTAGTAAATTTATATTTGTTGCGCGTTAGGCTCATATGGTGTACTAAAGGACACAAGGTTTATACTGGTTCGGGTGGAATGTCCCTACGTCTAGTTTGCTGCTGCTCGTGTTATTAGTACCGAAAAAGATTCGTAGTAGGGGGTACAAATGGTCGAGAGAGGGACATGTCCCAAGTCTCTAATGGAAAAGTCAAAAGGATGCCAAGAGCTCGATTGCTGCTTAGTTGTGTGTTGTGTGTGGAATCGATCCGTCCCCTTAGTGGGGTGTCCCGCCCTCCCTTTTATAGACCAAGGGGCAGCAGGGGTTATAGATGAAAGAAAGAGGAAAAAACCAAAGGGAGAGAAGGTCCTTCGAAGGTGCCGGGTCTTCCTTTTCCCTTGAGCCTGCCCTACTAACATGGCAGACCACGCTAGGGATAGCATGTTTCGCTGATCCTGATAGGGCCGGGCTCTGGCTTCATTTTAGCGAGTGGTCACGTCCCATCCTCCCTCGACGGACGATGCGGTGTGTCAGGGTACCGAGCCATGACTCTACGGGGAGTAGACGGGGAAGTAACTACGCACCTGTTACTGTTGATGACGTGAGTGCCCTCTTGGATTGTAGTGGTTGTATTGTGCTCATGTTAGGATCCACACCTGAGGGCTAATGGTGGCACCCACAACACTATAAGACCAAAGTCGACGCCTACAACACTGTTTGGGCTCTGCCCTGCCCGGAAGGGCTTTAAACCGCCCATCCCGTCGTATCATGATGGTACTTTTCTTCAGGCGTGCAGGGTATGGTCCTTGGTACTGCGGTTGACTTGAATGTCATGTCTTACCTCGTGCTCGTCATCATGAAGGAGTAGGGCGCAGTCGTCGGGTGAGGCAGCGCTACCCCTCAGCCGTCGGGCGAGGCGGAGCCTGCCCTCAGCCATCGGGCGAGGCAGAGCCAGCCCTCAGTCGTCGGGCGAGGTGGAGCCTACCCTCAGCCGTCAGGCGAGGCGGAGCTAGCGGTCAGCCGTCGTGCGAGGCGGAGCCAGCCCTTAGCCGTCAGGCGAGGTGGAGCCAGCCCTCAGTCGTCGGGTGAGGCGGAGCTAGCGCTCGGCCATCGGGCGAGGTGAAGCCAGTCCTCAGACGTCAGGCGAGGCAGAGCCAGCCCTTAGCCGTGAGGCGGACTCTAGCCCTCGGGGGTCGGGCGAGGTGGAACCAATCTTCCGTCGTTCGGACAAGAAGTGTAGTAGCATTCTTGTCTGACCGAAAGCATTAACGTTCGATGGTTATTAGCACCATCTCATTGGGTACCCCGGTATTAGGTCCCCGATAGTAGCCCCCGAGCCCCCGGGTGATTCGGATTGAATCGCCCAGAGGGTATTTTGATTCGCCAGAGGGTGCGCGCGAGCGCACCTGTAGGGTGTAGCCCCCGAGCCCTCAGGTGATTCGGATAGAATCATCCGAGGGGTATTTTGATTCGCCAGAGGGTGCGCGCGAGCGCACCCATAGGGTGTAGCCCCCGAGCCCCCGGATGATTTCAGATACAATCGCCCGAGGGGTATTTCGGACCCTTCGTGGGTATGACTATGAGATTTGGTGTTTTGACAACTTGATAGCTGATAAGGAAACCCTGGTATCCTGTTCATGGGGATTTGTCCAGGTCAGCCCGGTTGGGACTCGATTGCGGATCGAGGCTCTCTTGAGGCTCGTGCGCCTGAGTTCTGGCCGCTCACGGGCCCATCCCTCGTCGGGACGGCCGTCAAAACTGTTGGGCCAGCCCTCGAATTCCTAGGCCCAGGCGGGTCAGAGAAATGCTTTTTGACCCGTATCCCCTCTGTGGGAAAAGAGTCCTGGTCTGCTCGGGAAGGTGAAACGTCCGACACGATTTTGGTGGGAAAAGATAGGGATCGCGGACGCATATCCTATGACGTAACATGGTGGCGTATCATGGCAGGCTCGGAGACCTAGGTGGGCGGTTGCTCTTTCTGCATCCGTTGCCCCTATAAAACCAAGGGGTTCACCCCCAGGGTTTCGTACTTTGCCTCTTCACCCTTGCATCTACAACCTACGCTGTCAATCGCCTGAGCCTCCCACACCCGCATCACAGCCGCTGTTATGCTCATGTTTAGCCCCCTCCCAATCGTTCAATGGAGCCTTGGTGTAGAGTCAACATCACCCCTCAGTGCCTGGAGGGCCTCGTTGGCCGTGGCCTCCTTTGCCCGCTGACCGCCACTGAGGAGTGGCGGCTGCCCAGTAATGAGGACGAGTTGTCGCCGCCCGAAGGCTACGTGGTGTCCTTCACTCACTTTCACAAGCGGGGATTCACCACTCCCACCCACAAGTTCCTTCGGGGGCTGCTGGATTACTAAAAGGTGGAGTTGCAGCACCTTACTCCCAATGGGGTCTGGCACATTGCGGCGTTTGTCACTGTTGACACAAAATGTGACGCACTGTGCCGCACACATAGCAAGCCGAAAAGCGTAGCTTCAATCGGGTGCCCGGGTGCTTCGTGATCCGGAACGCGTACCGGTCGGTTTGACTGGAAAGAAACCGATAAGGGATAAAACAATTAAATGTCAAACCGGAACATGTCGGGTGAGAGACCAGATAGTTCCAGATATACGGCCCTCGGTTACTTTACAACGACATACGCCTATAGGAAGTCGCTCGCCAACAAGTTTATAAATCATTCGCTAATCGAGGATGGACATACGTGAAAAGATCTCGATTGCCGAATGCATATGCATGGGAAGACATGTTTGAACAAGTGAAATTGATTATGCGTTAATGCATATCCAAGCTCAAAGAATCCAAATTGAGTTGGGGTCCATGAAGAAGGAACGTAGATAAACACGATTAAGCCAATCTAAAACTCGTGGTCCGCCGCAGACGACACCTAGTTTCATCAAAAACTTAAACGTGATTAACATACATGAACCCACAACATGTGACAATCTAGATTAAAATAATTCAGCCATTACGAGCATGTTATCTATTTGCAAAGGTATTATGAAAGTAATGATCTTGAAGCTCGAATAAAACCATAGAAGAGGGCCGAACAATATCAATCTAAATTGGGCAAAAGTGTGTTACAAATATATAAAATATTTAAAACATGCAACACAGGATAACTTGATGAATCTATTTAGATTTTGCCGTAATCTAAATAGAGCCGATAACTATCTTGCTTCCACTAAGCATATTGAGCAAACGTCACGCCGCTACGGTATCTACTCATAAACAAAGTATAAGCAAAGACTTCTTGATTGTCAAGCAAAGATCCGCCGCACGATCATTGAAAACAAACAAGACTACTTGCATCACGCCTAAATCCACCGCATGATACTAAACATGATAACAAGGTTGTCGGAACTTACGGAGGTCGACGGATCGATGACTCCTCTCGAAGAACCTCGACGACACGACAAAAGGACTCGAAAGTTGGCACGGGGCGGTTGTATTGATTTGGTTGTGAACGCCTATTACAATGGTCGAGGGTCAATATTTATACCCTCTAGACGAAAACACGAGTCCTAAAAGACTACGATTTACAAAGGAATTCTTAAATAAACTTGGAAACTACGATTCCTTGCCCCAAACTCTCGAGTCCTTTATTATTACAACTTTCATCTTTTCGATCGGCTTTGCTTGCCATCTTCGCTTTCCCGAATGGGGTTACCGCCTTCCGAATAACCGACCGCACAAGCATTTAGCCGACCGCCATGCGTTGTTTGCCGAACACTCTTCTTCCCCGCATGTGGGTCCACCGTCATCTTCGTAATTGACCAAAATCCAAAGTGTTAACACATGCCCCTCAATTTCGGGATAAAAGTTGTTTTATTCGAAATTGACCACAAGCTCTTTCATCCTCCTAGGTCATCACCGTTCAAAACCGCAAGCCGCCGCCCAAAATTTCAATCTTTCAACAAACTCGAACCTCCTTTAAATCTTCAATGGCGACCTGTGATGAAATCCCAGAGGTAAACTTTATTTCTATTCGCAACTTTCATCCCATCCTTCCGCTCCTCTTTTGACTTATTCCCTCTCCGATTTCAATCATCTTCTAAAGGAGTACAAGAGCCGATTTTGATCCCTTACGCCGCCAACCCCGACTCCTATTTCCTTGGCCCAATGGGAAATCTCGACCCTTCCGAAATCATTGAGAAGGAAACTCAAAGAATTCCTTTCAAGTCCGGAATTACCTCACCAAACCGATGGCCAAACACGTTCAAGAATTGGCCATTTCCCCAATCACCGGATGGCGAATCTGGTATAGGAGAATGTTGGAGAAGAGCAAAGCAACCCACTGGAAAGTCGGGACATCGGTCATTGTCCGGAGTTATCTTTAGCAGAGACACCTGTGAATGATTCCTTCGATAGCGACTTTCTCATTTTGGTCTAACGCTACCAATGCCTTTATCTTCGCCATGGTATTATGACCATCACTCTAGCCGACGTATACATGATGACCGGTTTGAATGTGTCATTGCCAAGATATCCTTATAAGTACAAGAGCAAGAGTAATCAAGAGCCGTTAGTTACGGATGTGGATGGGTCAAACATATTCGTAATTACATGAATGCATCCGGGCGCCGTCTCGATAAAGAGTTGAAAGCTTTCATGAATATGTGGCTATGTAGATTCATTTTTGTGGAAAATCCAATGAACCAACCACGAATCACATGGTAATGGTGAAGACTTGGCTGCAGCACCCAGATCCCATTAGGCAAATATCTTTTAGGGTCCGCTTATCATATGATGCATCGATCACCCTTCGATGTGCCAAGGTGGAGAAATTTCTTGTGTGAATGGTCCTGGTGGCTAATTCAAATGTGGCTCCAACTATATATGCATCAGATAACCCCCGTGAGCCTCTTCAACCTAAGCTTCCCTCGCTTAACTATGTCAAGGCAAGACAAAGAAAGGTTAAAGCTTGTCGACTTATGGGGAAGCAAAAAAAGATCTATAAGCATTGATATAGACATTGGTCATCTCTTCAAGCTATTTTTCAAAGGATTCGCAATGTGCTCGGTTTCCTTACAGGAAAATGAAGATCCGACTTTGCCCCGCAAGTTTAGCTATAAAATTGGTTGTTCGGGCCAAGAATCCACGAGATTTTCAACTCCTTTATCAAACCTTGCACTTTGCCAAACCGAATTTCATCATGGGAGATTAGTACAATCCACCTATGAGTTCTATTATCCCAACATGGTAGCCAGACAATTAGGATGCGCCAACCGCCCCTCAAAATTCCTCTTCTCAACAATCATAAAATCAAGGGAAGCAATAATAATGAAGGAATGGAAGCCAAGAAGGTCTTTGAATTAGGATGGGAATTACCAATATATGAACCATCTCCATTTGGGCTAATAGATGCCGCTCATCCCTCTTTGTCTCTTGGTGGCAAGAATGGCATGCTCATATCTTCAATATAGCAGTTCATTCTTTATGCAAAAACTTACAACCCGATTTTGCTTCCGATAAAGTGAGGTAATTTCATTATGCCCATCATTTCTTATTCTTGAATCCACTTCTTATTTTAACATCCGGTTATGCACGGGATCTTGAGTTTACTTCCCCGCCAAAGCAATTCAAGATTATCCGGCTGGTCCCAAACTCCGCTCGGGGTTTGATGCTCCAAACTTAAAGGAATTCATGAAAACTTCAGAACTTTGGATTCAAAGACTCTAAAGGCACTCATAAGAACTCTCGCTACTTCAAATTCCGTGATCTTCCAGAGGAAAAGCAAAAGGAAAACACCGAAAGTTTTCTCTTACCCAAGAAACCAAGGACCAAGAAAGCCAGATTATCCCTTAAGGCATGAACCTTCTGCTTTTCTTATCAGGTCAACCATTTCATTTAGCAAAGAAGTTCGACTATCTCTACATTCATTCCTTTCATCGCAGCCACAAGTCGAAATTCCCATACCGGGTAATACCTCATCAGAGAACCAACCCCTCAAGTTTCTAATCAAGATGAAGAAATCCATGATAGCGAAATTTCAGAGACCCATGAAGTCAAGGTTCAAAGGCTCATAAACCCGATGAGACTATAGGTAACATTGCTCAACCAATTCTCCTCTCCTTTCTCTTTAACAACATCTATCTCTTATGCACATTATCACTTACTTTTATCGAGAATAGATGAGATTTTAGATGAACTCGGCAAGGAAACTTCTCCGATCAATCTCCAGATCCGCCTCCTCTGAACCTTCAATCAAGTCCTCCAGCAAGCTGTGGTATAACCCATCCCGATGACCAATCACCCCAACAGTAATGCCTTGTCTCATACTATATTTTAGCAAAATTACCCAATCGGCTAACACCTTCTTTCTTCCTCTTTGTCTAGAAGAACATCACTAAACCGACCACCCGCCTACTCCTTCTCTATTGAGGACTACATTATTGAGAAAGGTGAAGAGATCACTTCTCATCAAACTTTGTCACCGGAGAATCAAAGCTCGGCTAAAAGAAGTGATTATTCTGCTGAATAAGGATACCATCATGTCCGGTTCAGATGCACTGGATAAAAGACCTCCTTGAACTCATTGATCAAGATATCCCTTCGCTCTCAAGGCTCCCTAGAATCTGCGCAAGCCCATCTTGATGATCACTTTGCTATGGTGAGAAGGGCAACCAAGAACATATCTTCGAGGGCCGCTTTGCGAAGGATAGATCTTTGAAAAAGTCGGAGATTAAAGATCTTCACTCTCATATCCAGACTACGAGAAATTCTTTGGCAACCTTGGAGCTCGAATCGAGATCCATGGAGGATGAAAAAATCAGACTAGAAGCTCAACTAGCCGAATGAATGCCAAAATTCGGTCTCACAGGCCCACATAGCCAATCTGCAAGAAGAACATAGAAGCAACTTCACTAAAGATAGCTTCGACCATCAAAGAAGACCAGCAGATCAAAAATAAATTGTCCAAAGATCCGAGTTTCAAGATGAAGATCAAAAAGTGCTAGATAATGTTAGCCGAATCAGATGAAGCCATAGAAGCAATCAATCATCTTTCAACCAAGAGACATTAGGCTTGTAATAAACTTTAAGTGTGATACCCTTTTTCCTTGATTAAACAACTTTATGTTCACTTATTTTCATTCGTTCGGAAAAAAGCAATCGGCCATTTTCCCTTAAATTACTCGATTAGAATATAGTCGATTGTCTCCATTCTTCCGATAACCGAACGAATCCAATCCAAATATCGTGTGAAGGTATAGCCGAACAATGTTGGCTTCAATAAATCATGGAGATATTCAAGCGACGCTCGACTTAACTCAGGCTGGCCCCGATCCAAGAACGGTCCATCAAAAGGAGAAAACCTACTCCGCCGCTCGGGATTCTCGCCCCCACAACCCCGTGGAACTCGCCACGATCCTCGCTCGCTTATAAATAGACTTTTCCGCTGGCCTTCATCACTATCTTCGCCTCAGCGTTCTCACATCCGTCTCTTCCACTTCTTTCATCCGATTCACTCGTAGGAAACCCTAACCTCCATCAAAGCAAATGATTAACAGTGGCAACCGTGGCAAGCGCCCCGCCGACGGGAAGTCAAGGAAGCGAGGCATCATGCTGCGGCGTCGTGGGTATGATTCGCTTTTGCCCCTTTGCAACTTCCTTGTTCATCTCTTAATTTCGATTTCCTCTTTCTCATTCATCGGGATAAGGGTCATCAGCTCCAGCCAATACCATCTCCTTCCTCCAGTAACGGCAGCTCAACCGGGAACTCCATCATCCGGCTCCTCCGGGTCTTCCAGCTCCTCAAGCTCCTACCACTCCAATCCTTGGGGTTCAGCAGAGCCAGCAGACGCACACCATCCATACTCTCACGAGGAGGCGCTCAAGTTTCGCCAGGAGAGGGACGAAGTTCGGAGGAGCTAGGCGACGTCTCAAGAAGTTCGGCATTGATCAAGCCGAATGGGAGAACCAATGAAACAATTTCTGCGACGCCATCACCGGTTTGATATTTTCATTTTAGTTTTGTCACCCCGACTTCCTTTGCTTGTCGACCCATTTCTTCTTTTTCGCCCAAACTCTTTCCATGGAGAATGACCGCTTGAAGACGGCGGCGAACAAGATTGCCGACAAGGTGAATGCTCAAGGGGAGACATCGAGGCACGCCTTGATGCCGTGGACGGCCGCATTGATCGTGTCGTCATCCAAGGTGTGCACCTCGGCGCTTCTCTCGGGTGGCGGCAATGACCTCCCAAACCAACGAAGACTACTCCTCCCAACCGGTTGGCTTTGTTGGAGGACGCCAGACGAAGTTGACGACATCGATGAGCGCCTCGAGGCCACGACGATCATCATCTGCCCTTGCCGAAATCACAAACCCCAATCCGTCCTCAACAAGTTATTTGAAGAGTAGTTTGTATTAGGACGAACTTTATAAATAATCTCATCCTTTGGAATGACATTTACTTCTTTGATTCTCTTGGTAGAATCCGATTATTGCCGTAAAAATGTCGAAAACATCCCGCTTTTGGATAAACATTCTTGTGCTAGAGGCGATGCAAACTACATCGGCTATTTTGTGCTAAAGGCGATATAGACGATATCGGCTATTTCCAATCTCAGATCTCGATTTTTAGGCTAAAGGCGATATGAACAATATCGGCTATTTTTAGTCCTCAGATCCGATCTTCTAGGCCAAAGGCGATTTTCCTTCCGTCGGTTTTTCCGATCTATATTCACGAACCAACCTCAACACTGGGTAGTATTTCTTAAGAAATCTTCCATTAATAGCTCGTAAACTCTTCTCCTAATAAAGTCTTTAATATGTATGCATTGCCAGCAGCACACATTCTACAATTCGGAAAGGACCTTCCCAATTTGGAGACCATTTGTTCGAACGCTCTATCTTTTGTCCCAACTGGCAATATGCTTTTCCAAACCAAATCTCCTTCTCGCTAATTGTTTCAATTTTAACCTTTTTGTTATAATACCGCAACGCGTATTTTTTTTTTTCTCAATATTTTCCAATGCCTTGAGACGAATCAAATGTAAATCTTCCAATTCATCCATCATCGACTCTTATAATCTTCTTTTGCCAATTCTTTCAGAACACAATTCGCCTTTGAATCTAACCGTAACTCCCATGGTAGTACAAAGATGATGCCCATAAACCAGTTCATAGGGAGACGTTTGAGTGGATCCATGACAAGCCATTCGGTAAGCCCACATTGCTTCATTAAGAACCAAGTGCCATTTCCTTGGTTTTCATCAATCTTCTTCTCGGATAATTTTAATCATAATCTTATTTGATGCCTCTGCTCGACCATTAGCTTGTGCATAATAAGGAGAAGAATTATATAACTTAATCCCCATACTTTTGGCAAAGTCACAAAATTTCAAGAAGTAAATTGAGTCCCTCGATCGGTTGTTATAGTCCGAGGAATCCCAAATCCGTGAACTATATGTTCCTTAACAAAACCGATCATATTTTCTCGACGTTACTTTCTTCAAAGGGATAGCCTCAACCCACTTGGTGAAATAATCCGTGGCCAAAAGTACAAATTTGTGTCCCTTACTAGAAGGAGGATTGATCGACCAATTAAATCTATACCCCATCCTCCGAACGGCCAAGGCTTGATTATAGGATTCATAGCGAATATTTGGAACTTTTTGAATATTGCGAATTTCGACAATTGTGACACCCTTTGTAATATTCAAAACAATCTTCCAACATAGTTGGCCAAAATAACCAGTTCTCCTAATTATCCACTTCATCCGATAAGTCGAATCGATGTGCACCACACAACCCTTCGTGAACCTCATACATCACTTTCTTGGCCTCTTCCCGACTCAAGCATTTGAGCAATACTCCATCGATGGACTTGTAATATAACCGATCATCAAGAAACACAAACTTGAGAGCTTTGTACCTAAGTTTTCGGAAACCCTTTGAGATGGATTTTTCAGATAATTGGTAACTTCAGATCTCCAATCACCATCTCTCTGGATCAAGATTTAAAACATCTTCCTCTATAGTAAAAACTTCCCGATTCTCTCGATATCCGTAAGCTTTTTGAGCTAACTTATTTGCTTCTTCATTGTACTCTCTAGGGATATGATGCAAGGTTACTATCAGAAAATTCTTCAAAAGTTCTCTACACTCCTCATAATATTCTCTTAACACATTATTCTTGCATTCATACTGACCATTTAGTTGATTAATCACCAACTCAGAATCCCCAAAGATTTCAACAGCAACGGCTTTTACTTCTATAAGAAGTCAAGCCCTCTAAGCAATGCTTCATACTACCGCTGCTTGATTGTTAGTAACATGAAATTCAATAGGGATTGTGATACTCAAAAGCTTTTCCTTGTGGGGAAATCAAAAGAATACCAAAGCACCACCACCTTTGTTGCAAGATGATCCATCAAAGAACAAGGCCCAAGGCACAATGTTTATCGCCTCAATGTAAAGATCCCGATGTTGGGTAATAAAATCAGCAATAATTTGACCCTTTACCGCCTTTTGCCGATTCATACCTTAAATTAAATTTCGACAATGCTAAAATCCATTTGCCAATTCTTCCATTCAAAATCGGCATTGATAACATATGTTTGATTACATCAAAACTAGAAACCACCACGCATTCGAATTCAACAAATAGTGCCGTGATTTGGTACAGAGTAATATACACACAAGCAAAAGTTTCTCTCAGAGTCGAATACCTTGTTTCCGGGTCTAATGACTTTCGGCTAAAATAAGCTATGACTCTTTCTTTTCCTTCAAACTTGCATAAGGGCCGATCCTATCGTTAGGCTATCGGTCGCCACATACAACTTAAAAGGCTTTTCAAGTTGTGGAGGTACCAAACATTGTGGTGCTTTCATATATTGTTTGATCTCATCAAAAGCCTTTTGTTGTATGTCACCCCATACAAATTTTTGATCTTTCTTGAGCTTCAATAAAGGGAAAAGGGTAAAACTCTTTCGATAAATTGGATATGAATCTTCTTACAAAGTTGATTTTGCCTAACAATGATTTCAATTTCGTGAGATTAGTTGGCGGCACAACTTTGTCTATTGCTTCCATGCTCTTTTTCCCAACTTCAATTCCTCCTTTATGAACTAAAAATCCCAAAAACTCACCAAATTAAACTCCAAAGGCACATTTGTTTGGATTCATCTTCAAGCCATGCTTTCTTGTGCACTCCAGAGTCTTTCTTAAATCGGCTAAATGTCTTTCATGATTTCTAGACTTGACTACTACATCATCGATGTAGATTTCTACAATCTTGCCGATCAACTCATGAAAAATATAATTCATAGCTCTCGATAAGTTGCACCAAAGATTCTTTAACCCAAACGTCATGACTATCCATTCGAACAAACCAATATGACCGGGACATCCGAAAAGTTGTTTTTGAAATATCTTCTATTGCCATAAAAATTTGGTTATAGCCAAGATTACCATCCATAAAACTAATGACTTCATAACTGCTGTCAAGATCTACCAAAGAATCGGAATCGGCATTGGGTAACCATCCATGGGAGTAGCCTTATTAAGATTTCTAAAATCTATGCAAACTCTCATTTTCCATTTTTCTTATATACTGGGGTACTATATTTGAAATCCACTCGCATACTTGCATGGTCGAATAAAGTTTGCTTCTATTAACCTTTCAACCTCCTTCTTCACATCGGCCAATACCTCCTCTTTGTATATCTTCCTTGGAGGTTGTTTATAAGGACGAAACCCAGGTTTAATGGGTAATCGATGCTCAACAATGGAACGATCCAATCCGGGCATTTCCGTAATCCCAAGCAAAACAGTCTTTAAACTCTTTCAACAAATCTATCAACTTTGACTTATATTCGGGTCTAACTTTGCACTAATATACATCGGCCTTGGCTTAGAACCATCACCAACATTGATTTCCTCCAACTTATCAAATTGACATAAAACCACGCCCCAACTTTCCTTTGTTGCCATCGACGGGATTTCCCATTAAAATTGCTATGAGAGCCGATCGCTTGGATCTATTTGTTGGCCTTCGCTAAAAAAACATTTACAGGACCTTCTTTCCACACTTTTCCGGAGAAACAATCGACGCCTCATATTCCCAATAGGTAGATTCCGTGGCAAAGAACACTTACCGAATTATTAGCATGTACAACTTCAACATCATCTCCAACCCATTGAATGAGAATTTGATGCATGTTGAAGGAATGCAACAATTAGCATGGATCCAATCTCTCGCCCAAGAGTAGACTATATGCCCCCTTGCCATCAATGACAAAAAAGGTAGTAATCGAGTTTTTGACCCAATAGTCATTTCGACATGGATAGCACCTCGGGTATCGGAAGGATTGCCAAAGAAAATCCCTAAGCACCATGTCGGTTTTCAGTAATTCTTCATTAGTCATCCCAAGTTTCAAAGGTAGTATAAGGCATGATATTGATAGCAGCCCTCCATCGACAAACATCTTAGTTAAAGGCTTGCCATTGACATATCCCTTTAAATAGAGTGGCCTCAAGTGACGATTCTTGATTGGTTTATCAAAACAAACTCTTTGTGTTAATACTTTGAGCCATCAAATCCTCGACATTCACTTTCATCAAAATCGAGTACACCTCTTCTTGGAAATCTTGGCTTTGGAGCTATAAACTCGATGGGAGGAAGAAAGCCATGCAAGTATTAGCGAAGGACCACATCATCGAGCTTCTTTTTAGGACGCCAAATTTGCTTTTGTTTCGCAACTTCTTGTTCCAACTCCCTATTCCTCAATCGTTGTACTCTTCTTTTTCGGCTTTTCCTTAGGCCCGAGGACACCATTGTCCTTTTGCCATACGTATTTACAAAAGTCAGCTTCTTCATTATGCACTCTATCATGAATCCAACTTTGAACTCGCAACTCTTTTCCTTTTTGATTCTCAAAGCCACCTATTTTTAAGCGCCGATCATCTTCGTGAATCTTCGTTCCAAGTCTTTCATAGACGGACGGCGGTTGACTCGAGATTGCCTATACTACTGAGTAATCGAGCACTACACTCCGGACAATTATTTCTTGCAGCAACCTCAAACCTTCATTCCAACAATGCCTAAAGAATGAACAACCCCAATGAGACTGCTCCTATTCTGTCATGTATTCTTCTTGCTCCCTTCGGTATACTTCTTCCTCATACCTCCGGCATTCTTCCATAAACCATTGTTTCTTATGAGATTCTTTCTCTTGTTCTCTCCGCCACTTGTTTAGCAAAATACGTGATGTAACTCGGGTTTGGAAGTTTGACCTTTCTCGGTTCGGCTATTCGAAACCGAACTCGATGTCTTCTTGAAAGACTCATCGGTGATTTGCCGATCCGGGTCAACAAAGACCACTCTCCTTTGCTCTATCGAAGTCAACACTTTCACCTTGCCTTTACCTTTGAGATCATTGGCGGATATCACATTCACAGAGAAAGAAATCATATTTTGTGGAAAAGGTCGATCATCAATTTTCATCTTGCCATCAAACCTCAAATGTCCCTCTTGGATAGCTTTCGGATTCGCATTTCAACACTCGGCAATCATTAATAGAATGAGAATTAGTGTTATGAAAGCCACAATATTTTTGTCTTTCACTCCTTCAGACGTAACATAGGATGTCCTTCCGGTAACTTGATGCGTCCTTCCTTTATCAACAATGCAAAAAGTCTCATTCATTTTAGTAACATCAAAATCATAGGTTCCCTTTTGTTGTTTCAACCAGCGTTGACTAACTTGAGTGGGTTCCTTGTCCCAATTTAACTCATTGCAGACTATCTCATCCTCATCAATATACTCACCGCTTTCGTCCGTAAAGCCCCGATACACCTCATTAGTGGCATTGTTCTTCCGAAAGCGATTATCTCTCCCGAATCCTTGGGCTTGATTACTCATAGCTGCTAAACGTTGTGCAAGTTGACCAAGATCATCAAACTCTAAACCGAACAACTTCTCCCCGATATTCGCAACATTCCTACTATAGCAATTCCGGGTAGTTGATCATCTCGGTAAATTTAGAGAATAACACATATTCTTGGTCTCCCTAAATCTGCTGAAGATACTCCAATGGTGTTTCATTTGTTCTCATCCTCGACTCATGAGATCAACCAATTTCTTCTCATTGGTACCAGTATAGAAATATGAATGAAACTTACGCTCTAGTTTCGCTTACGTACCAATGGAATGAAATTTGGTAGAGACGTGAACCATGTGAAAGCCGGTCCTGTAAGAGACAAAGGAAAATATCGAATCCTCCATGCCTCATCCAAGCAAAGCTTCTCCAAGTCGCATTAAGTACCGAATCGATGTGCTCTATGGTACTAGTATCATCTTGACCGTAAAACTTGGTCAAATCTGTTGGAGGCTTCACCCTTGGAGGCAATGCCACTCTGTTGTACCATTCGGATAAGGAGATTTGTATGAATAGGATTGATTCTTTGGCTTCAAGTCGAACCGATTTTGCATCATATCAGCCATCCCTGTGCATCAAAACATCAATGCTCGGATCCCTGGTTTCCTTGTACTTGCACTCCGGAAGGCAATCCAAACACTTCTATACCACGGTTTGGCACGGCATTGATAGCAATATGTAATCGGTAAATTCTTGATATCCATCTCCATACATATTCTTCTCAGTAATCTATTTGATGCCGGAGAAACTCTATAAGTTTGAAAGTGGCACTTCTCTGTGGTACCAAATGTCATCGCCATAGGTGGGATGTGACCGCTTTTCAAATGTGAGTCAATCCACCTATATTTGAAGGCGACGCTTACTTCCTTTCCAACAGGCTTCTCTTGATGCTTTGGAACATTGAAAGCGCGGCCCACTAAGTGGTCCAACATTTTCCTCAAGTATTTATCAACCATTGGGCCAAAAGTACCGATCATGATTGCCCAAAAGGTATTCGTAAAAGGCGTGTGATGGTTTGTCATGGTTTCTCCCATAGCTTTATAAACTGTGGCTGCCATCTTTCGAGCATCCTCCTCTTGATGTAATCAGTTTGATGCGGAAGAAGAACCCTTGGCATTGACTGCTTTTGAAATACTTTATTGCTCTTGTTTTTGGAAAAAGACATCAAGCACTTCCGTTGGTATTACTCACACGCTTGTAGCACTAAATTCTTGTAATTATCCGCAATTCTCGCCATGCTTACATCCGAACATGATCATTGTTGATCTCGGATGCCATCTTGAACTAGCAGATTGTCCCACCGAAGCGTGCCAAAAGTGTGTTGACACAAAATGTGACGACTGCGGCCGCACACACACAAGAAGTTTAAAAGCGTAGCTTCAATCGGGTGCCCGGTGCTTCGTGATCCGGAACGTGCCGGTCGGTTTGACTCGAAAGAAACCGACAAGGGATAAAAACAGTTAAATGTCAAACCGGAACATGTCGGGTGAGACCGAGATAGCCTCAGAGTATATACGCCCTAAAAGTTACTTACAACGACATACGACTATAGGAAGTCATTCGCCAACAAGTTTATAAATCATTCGGCTAATCGTAGGATGGACATACATAAAGATCTCGATTGCCGAATGCATATGCATGGGAAGACATGTTTGAACAAGTGAAATTGATTATGCGTTAATGCATATCCAAGCTCAAAGAATCCGGCCGAGTTGGGGTCCATGAAGAAGGAACATGTAGATAAACACGATTAAGCCAATCTAAAACTCAAATCGCCGCAGACGACACCTAGTTTCGTCAAAAAACTTAAACGTGATTAACATACATGAACCCACAACATGTGACAATCTAGATTAAAATAATTCAGCCATTACGAGCATGTTATCTATTTGCAAAGGTATTATGAAAGTAATGATCTTGAAGCTCGAATAAAACCATAGAAGAGGGCCGAACAATATCAATCTAAATTGGGCAAAAGTGTGTTACAAATATATAAAATATTTAAAACATGCAACACAGGATAACTTGATGAATCTATTTAGATTTTGCCGTAATCTAATAGAGCCGATAACTGTCTTGCTTCCACTAAGCATATTGAGCAAACGCCTGCCGCACGGTATCTACTCATAAACAAAGTATAAGCAAAGACTTCTTGATTGTCAAGCAAAGATCCGCCGCACGATCATTGAAAACAAACAAGACTACTTGCATCACGTCTAAATCCACCGCATGATACTAAACATGATAACAAGGTTGTCGGAACTTACGGAGGTCGACGGATCGATGACTCCTCTCGAAGAACTCGACGACACGACAAAAGGACTCGAAAGTTGGCACGGGGCCGGTTGTATTGATTTGGTTGTGAACGCCTATTACAATGGTCGAGGGTCAATATTTATACCCTAGACGAAACACGAGTCCTAAAAGACTACGATTTACAAAGGAATTCTTAAATAAACTTGGAAACTACGATTCCTTGCCCTAAACTCTCAGAGTCCTTTATTATTACAACTTTCATCTTTTCGATCGGCTTTGCTTGCCATCTTCTGCTTTCCCGAATGGGGTTACCGCCTTCCAGAATAACCGACCGCACAAGCATTTAGCCGACCGCTTGCGTTGTTTGCCGAACACTCTTCTTCCTGCATGTGGGTCCACCTGTCATCTTCTAGAATTGACCAAAATCCAGTGTTAACAGTCACCCTGTGTGAGGGGTTCTTGGGGATTGATCCCCACTTCGACCTATGGCGGTACGTCTTTGTCGTCAACCTTCTGAAGAAGCGGGTCGGGAAGCAAGAGCTGAGCGTGCCGGTGGGATATGTCGGCATTCATCTTCGCAACAACTGGGTGAACGAATACCCATCGATGCGTTTGTCGACCTCCAACAAGGGGTGGCATTCACATTGGTTTTATGTCAAGGACGATGTTGCCGCCCCCTTGCCAACGTTCTCCGAGTGCATTATCGAAGAGGTCTCGGAGTCGTGGAAGTGGGGTGTCCCGGACAAAGATAAGAAGAAGATCAAGAACCATCTCGCCGCCCTCCAAATTCTGAAGGAGAGGGGTGTGAAGGGGTCAGGGATCATCGGCACCTACCACATGAGGAGGGTGGCGCTGCTGATGGCGCGCGCGCTTCCCCTGCACCAGATGGTGCCTGGAGCATCGCTTGAAAGGACGGTGCTTGTCGACGAAGCACTCCCCCCCTCCAAAGTGGCGATGGAGCCTTCGAAGGACAACGCCGGTGTCGTCCTTGATTTCATGTATCCGGTGCTAGGGCATCCCCCAATGCGGCCGAAACCGGGGTTCATCGACTTCGTAAGTTCTCTTTCCCCGTGCCTCCTTTTTACTTGAATTCTTAACCCCTTGGTGCTAACATTTGGGATAGCAAGACCAGCCGAAGAAACTTGTCTTTATGGATTGCTCGGCTCCACTGCCGAAGGACAAGTTTGTGGCGGTGGCCAACCGTGCCATAGCCGAGTGGCAGAGGAAGACGAAGGAGTCCGAGCGGAAGAAGAAACAGCAGGCACAGGAGCAAGGAGAGGAGACAGACAGCAAAGACAACGAAGATGATGATGACGAGGTAGTTGCCGATGTGGAGTGGGATGTCCTAGAGGGCAAGGATTCACTGACTGGTACCCACTCGTCCACGTAGGGACCCTTCCCATTCCATGCGGGGGGAAGTGAGTCTATGAGGCCGGCAGAGATGGGCCAAACCATCGGCCCATCCTCAGGACCAGTGGGAGCGGGCAGATCGACCGCCACGCCTGGGTGCCGGTGGAGGGGGCGGCTCCACTGCCGCGCCCCATGAGCTGATGGGGGCGGGTGGATCTGCCATCGCGCCCGAGGTGCCGACAGAGAGGGGTGGCTCTGCCGCTGCGCCCTCGGAGGCAAGGGAGACGAGCCCGTCTGCTCGGGAGTAGGGGGCAGGCTCAAACGGTCCTGCCTAGATAAATGGGAGCAGGAATCTAGGGGTTCGTCCTAAAAATGTTCCTACCACCCAACAGCGCCAGCGTAAGTCACTGATTCCTTTGTTTTTCCTATTTTTCTGTTTTTTCAGTGTGACCTATGCCTTTTAACTCTTGCGGAATCTTGAGACGGGGCCGCTCTTTGGTGCTGGTGCCCAAGAAGAGCGTTGCTCATCAGGCGAGACAGGCGCCGCCGCCCGACGTCGCTCCTATTTTAGGTAGGATCGGAGCCGATGTTGTGGCCTCATCAACCGGTCAAGCGCCGCCTGCGATGGCGCCCGTGCCCTCGATAAGTCTAGTAGGCGCTGGGGCTGAAGAAGCGTCCTCGAGGGTCGCCGAGCACATGGCGGCGGAGGTGATTCCGCCACCTACGTCGGAGCAGACGAAGCCGCCGCTCGCGCTTGTGGCGCCCTCCGTGGTGGGCGCGGCGCGCAAGCCGAGGCCCCAGCGTCGGAAGCGGAGGTGGCCATGACCATGACAAGCCAGGCGCCGCCGGACGCAACCATGGTGGTGTCCAAAGGAGCGGCGCAATCCGTGCTACCGGCGGCCCAGGTGACGGCGCCCGAGGCGGGACGAACAGAGGGGGATACGGCCGGAGGGTCCCCGGGCATTGTTGTGGTGGGGGAAAGGACCAGCGGGGGGTTGCCCTCGACCCTGATGTCGGGGGGCAGCCACTCGCCCACGCGTGGTGAGCCACCGCTCCGGTGGATGGATCCTCAAGACCCAACGTCGACTCTCTTCTCTCTCGACAATGCTACCGAGAGCATAGAGCGGGAGAGTCTCGATGAAGGTATCTCGGCTATGATGGATGTCCTAAGCCAGGGCAGGGGCGTCCTACGTGACATCATCGCTCCCACTGGCCGGGTATCCGCTTGATCTTCCCTCTCATTTTCTTCTTTCTTCATGTATTTTTGTATTTTTGACACTGGTCTTCTTTTTAGCCCCTCATTGCTCGTAGCTAGGAGAAATCCTAGTTCCTCCATGAACAGAAGGTGGAATGGGACCGCCTCACTGAGGAGGCCCGGCTGCGCGGAGATGTGAGCGCCCAGCTTGCTACCACCCAACAGCGGGAAGCCGAGGCGCGTCGAGACGCGGAGGAGGTTCATGGGATGTTCTAGGATCTATCGGTGAGGGTGCAGCAGGACGAGGAGGCAGCAGCCAGGGTCCAAAAGGAGTGGGACGAGCTGCTCTAGAAGGATGCCGAGGCCTGCCAGCGGGCCATCTACCTCCTGGAAGAGCTGGAGAGGGAGCGGGATCTCAAGCTGGAAGCCGAGGAGAGGTCTGCGGCCCTGCAGTAGAAGGCAAATCTAGATGCCAAGGTGATTGCCCGGCTGCGCAGGTAGCGAGATCAGCTACGCCAGACTACAGAAAGACTCCGCTCAGAGCGCGGCACGGTCCGCGAGGAGCGCGACCTGGCCGTCCGAGAGCGCGACGCGACACGTCAGGGGGTCAGCTCCCTCCGGGCAGATCTTGGAGCCACAGTGGCTCGAAGGTTGGAGGCCGAGAGCATCTCTGTCGGGCTAGGCACGGAGCTTGCTGAGGTGCGGGGGATTCTTTAGGCCAAAAGTGATGAGCACGATCTCCTACGCGCTACCGTCGGGGTGGTTTTCGATGACCTGGGGGTGGCGTGGCCGGAGGAAACTAGCTCACTTGCGGCCCATGCCGTGGATATCATGGCGCGGATGCGCCAGCTTGAGGAGAACGCCTTTCACGCCAGGATCACCCAAGCCTTTGCTGTTGCCCGCTCTCAATATGATTAGGAAATTAACTTGGAGGCAATGAGCCTTGGCTTCGCACCTGGCTACAAAAACTCCGAGCTGGATGAGATTGAGAAGGCGGTGACTCCTATTGCGTGGAACCTAGCGGATAGGATGAAAGACAAAGTTCTCCCCCCGAGGAAGTAGTTCGTCGAATGAGTTTGATAAACATTTATCTGTAATCTGTGGACAAGTGTCGGTACACAGATTTCGCAATTTCATTTCGTAATTTTGTTTTGTTTGTCGGAACTTGTTTTCTTCCCTTTTGCACTCGAGAAAAAAGGTTTATGCGATCCGATCCTTCCGTTCGTTAAGACTGTAGGGCCCAAGGTGTATAAGGGGGAAATTTTGATTGTGTTGGTGTGCAAAGTTACCATAGTCATCGGGGCGTGGATTTTTTAAAGTCTTACCAGGCACGCTCGTTTATCTATTCCCACAAACCTTGTCGTCAACCTTAACGTGAGGAGGAGGTCTGATGCAACAACTATTTCAAAAAAAAGAGGTATTTATACCTTTATCAGCCCCCAAATGAGATCCGACCCCTTGTGGTCGCTGAGGCCGGATGTTACTGGAGACCGAACTGAGGGTAACAAACTTACTCTTGTATTCGCACGTACCCCTTACTTAGGATTTTAACGATCGTTCCGTGACCGTGCGTTTGGTCTTATTGCTAGCCCGACCTTCCCCGAGCCCCACGCGTGGTGGGGATTTAGTCAAGGGTCGGCTCATTTTGTGACTGTCGCCCCGTCCGTGGTTTTTGTAACTGGAGGGGTTGAGGCAACGTCACTTGCCTCGACGACTCGAGTGACGCGCTTGATGAGCTCGCTAATGTGGATGTTCGAATGGAATCTGGTCCCATCGCTCATGACAGGGTCGGTAAAGCCCTCAGGTGGCATTCCGTTGTTCCGTAACCTGCCTTCCAACAGATTCCCCCTCAATAGGGATTCTATGGGCTCGGCTAGAGGCTGGATTGAACTAGAAGGTTGAGATGACCCTATCCGCCTCAATGCGGGTTGGGCAAAGGCCACTGAGGCTCATCTGCATTTTCTTCCCTGGCTCTTGTTTGACATGAGGCGGCCTCGGACCCTTCGTGGGCCAGCCTTCGAACCTCGGTCTCTCGATCTCGGATCGAGCGGCTCGAGCCCCTGAGCCCCCTTGGGGTTTGATAGGGGTCAGCCGTGTTTCGCGCGTCACCCCATCCTCAGTTTCCGTAACCGGAGGGGCTGAGCTGACTGCACTTGCCTCGACGGCTTGAGTGTCGCGCTCAATGAGCTCGCTAACGGGCATGTTCGTGTGGAATCTGGGTTTGTCATTCGCTGACGGGGTCGGCAGAGCCCTCATGTGGCATTCCACTACTTCTTAACTCGCCTCTCGGCAGATGCCTGAGCCATTCGATAGGCTCAGGTGGCCCGTTGGCCTCTCCTCGATGGAGATTCTATGGATTTGGCTCGAGGTTAGAATCAAACGAGAAAGGTCGAGGTGTCCCAATCCGCTTCTGAGCGGGGTCGGGCAAGGCCGTTGGGGCTCATCTCGAGTTTTCTCCCCTGGCTCTGTTTGACGCGAGGCAGTCTCGAGCCCTTCGTGGACTGGCCTTCGAACCTCGGTCAGTTGCCACTCATGTTGAATGAGGCGACTACCGCTTTGTGACGCGACATGAAGCGTTGAGATGTAGTAATTGCATATGCAACGTTTGGATGTATGGGTTTACTGTACGATTTAGTTGAAACGCAAGCGGGGGTCGGTAATGTTACCTTGGTGGTATGAGCAACGAGAAGCTCTTACTGGACATGTCCGTGTGGGGTTTGAGTCCGATGTTCACGACGGAGCCGGTGTAACCAGCACGAGCATCGCAATTTTTTGTTTCTGTCTCTCGGCGGCGATCCGAGCCGTTCGATTGATTTTGGCGACCTGACAGCTTCTCCTTGAAGGAGATTCTACAGGAGGACCCCTCCAAACCCTTCCCAAGAAGGCGGATGCTAAATCTTGGGATACGAGGAACTATGAATTCGGTTATGCTGGTGAAAAAAACACCGTAGACGCCAAGGCATAGGGTCTAGTGGTTCGTCCAGTTTTATTCAAAGTTTTACACTAGCACACCGTGTCTCTGGTTTCAAACGTAAGGAGGGGTCGAGGCGAAGGGAACCGTCTGAACGAGTAGACACTCTTGGCAGCCCCCGAGCGATGTCCGCGCCCCTAACGTTGCAGGGGTCGGAGGCTCCATAGTAAGATTGATACGCAAAGTAAATAAACAAAGGTGCTTATCTTTTGGTGGCCATTCGTTCGGCGTCCGCCTGGGCCATCCGATCGACCTAGGAGGCCCATTGGGCTCCCCTTGATAGAGGTTCCATCGTTGGGTCATTCTGTGGTCCAGCCTAGGGAAGTGGAGAGTCACCTGCATTCGGATGTGCCCTGATTCTCGCGTCCGGTGTGCGGTAGTGGTGGGCCATGCCTAGGCAACGTCCTATTTGACTAGGTGATGTCTCGTCGATCAGAGCGCATCCCATCGGTCCAGGCGCGTCCCCTCGGATTCTCGTCAGCATCGATTTTCCATCTACATTAAATAGGGGAAGGGAGAGGGTTTTTCGTCCCAACCTTTCGCCTTTCTTCCATTGTTGCGTCTCCTCCTTAAATAGGGGGAGGGAGGGGGTTCTCGTCCCTATTCCTTTGCCTATTGTTGAGCTGCTACCTCCTCTCCTTCTTCCTTTTCACCGAATGCGTTCGTGTGTCACAACACTTCCTAAGTGAGAGAGGGTAATGCCGCGGAGAGAAAAACTCACTGATCTGCTCATGAATCCGAAGCGCGATGTCGAGCTAGATGTCATCCAACATAGATGAGATGGTGTTGGCCGCCTTCGCCGAGAAGGGTCCGCTTCCACCGAAGGAGGAGGCGCACTGGAGGGTGTTGAGCGTCGTCGGTTTTGCCATCGTCCGCGAGGCCTTTGTCGGTATGGAGCCATACGAGAAGCTCTACCGGTGAATCTTCTCTAGGTGAGTCTTGTCGGTGGGGAAGCCACCCAGGACTGCGTCGATGGGGGGTTTTGCCTTTGCAGCCGCTCAGATCGGCCTATTCATGAAGCTTGATGAGATGTCAGAGACATTCATCGGCCATGGCGGCCTTTCTTTGGCGGGGAGCGCCCCCCGTTCAGATGCTGTTGTCAGGGTTGTGGCTGATCATGATGGCGTAGTCCCTGGACGCCCTGTCGAAGACACCACGGCCGCCGACGCGGTGCTCGACGTTGCAGACAACGACACCTTCAAGGATCCCTCGGAGTGGTAGGACATTGCCGATGGAGAGCATGGCGCAGCGACTGTAGTAGTACTTAGTAGAAATGGTTAGTAGATGTAATCGTTTAATTTTGTGGGGGGAGCCCCTGTGTGAACTGTTTTATGTATTCATGAATACATCAGTCCCTTTTCGTGATGAAATCACTTTGTAAGCGATGAATTTGTGCAAAAAATGAACATGTTCTCAAATTTTGTTATGGCAAATAGCTTTTCAACTCTTCTCCCTCTTTTTGGCAAAAGAGGTTTAATGCCTTTCGGTCCTTCCCATAGTTACGGTCTTAAAAGACTCGGAGTGCGGGTGAGTCAATTCTGATCACGCTGGTGAGCAAAGAGACCATAGCCACTGGGACGTGGGTTTCCCGTAGTCCTGCCAGTTGTACTCATATTTTGTCCTCGAAATCCTAGCCCTTAGGCCTTACCGTGAGAAAGGTGAAAAAACAAAGAGAATGTTGGCAAGATAACACAGAGAATGTTTTTGCAAGGTCAACGTGTTGATACCAGCCCCCGAGTGAGGTCCGACCCCTCACACTTGTAGGGGTTGATGTCACGAAAGATCGGGGATTTTGATGACAAAACTAATAAGAGAAAGTATGCGTTTATTTAAGGGAAAATGATGTAGCTGCTCAATGTTTCAGGCGTTGGTGAAGACCTCGTCGTTGATGGTTTTCAACTTGTAGGCGCCTGGCCGGAGTACTTTCGCGATGACATACGACCCCTCCTAGGGTAGGGAGAGCTTGTGACAGTCCTTGTTGCTCTGCATGAGGCGGAGAACCAAGTCCCCGACGTTGAAGGCTCGGTCTCGCACTCGTCGGCTGTGGTACCGACGCAGCGCCTGCTGGTACTTGGCTGAGCGGAGGAGAGCGACGTCGCAAGCTTCGTCTAGCTGGTCCATGGCATCTTCGTGGGATGCCTCGGCTCCCTATTCGTCCTATGCTCTGATCCTTGGTGCTCCATAGTCAAGGTCGGTTGGGAGGACGGCCTCAGAACCGTAGACCATGAAGAAAGGCGTGTAGCCGGTGGCCCGGATGGGAGTCGTCCTTAGGCTCTAGAGCACCGCAGGGACCTCAGCGACCCAGCGTGCACTGAACTTGTTCAACCGGTTGAAGATCTTGGGCTTGAGGCCCTGTAGGAGCATGCCATTTGTGCGCTCGACCTGCCCGTTTGTTCTGGGGTGCGCGATGGCGGCCCAATCGACCCGGATGTGTTGTTCACTCGAAGGAATTTCTTGTCGGTGTACTGTGTGCCGTTGTCTGTGATGATGGAGTTCGGTACTCCAAAGCGATGGATGATGTTGAGGAAGAACAACATAGCTTGCTCGGACTTGATCACAGAGATCGGCCGAGCTCCGATCCATTTTATGAACTTGTCTATGGTGACAAGTAAGTGGGTGTAGCCCCCGGGCACCTTCTTGAGATGCCCAACCAGATCAAGCCCCCAGACCACGAAGGGCCACATGACGGGGATCATTTGGAGTGCCTAGGCTAGGAGGTGAGTTTGCCGAGTGTAGTACTAGCACCCTTCGCAGGTGCATACGATCTGCTCAGCGTCAGCTACTACAGTGGGCCAGTAGAAGCCCTATCGAAATGCGTTTCCAACCAAGGTTCTAGGTGCGATGTGGTGATCGTCAGACCCCACCGTGGATATCGCTCAGCAAAAGCTTCCCCTGTTTGGTGGGGATACAGAGCTATAGGATCCTGGTGTGGCTTCGTTTGTAGAGTTCGCCCTCTACAAGAACGAAGAACTTGGCGCGACGTGCGAGCCATCGAGCTTCCGTCTTGTCCATCGGTAGCGTGTCACAGAGGAGGTAGTCGAGGTAGAGTGTTCTCCAGTAATCCAGAGGGTCGGGCTCTGTCGCTGGATCCTCTTTAAGCTCCATGACCTCAAGGCTAGACGGAGTCGTCGGTTAGTTAGCCCCCGAGGCTAGATCAGACGGGCCATCGTTAGCCTATTCTCGACCCTTCGTAGCGCACCGAGGGTTTGTGTTGGTCGTTGGCGAAGACACCCATTGGCACCGGCTCTCGACCGGACGTTGCTTTTGCAAGCGTGTCGGCCACCTCGTTGAGGCACCTTAGGATGTGTTTGAGTTTGAGGCCATCGAACTTGTCCTCCAGCCATCCGACTTCTTAGCAGTACGCAACCATCTTGGCATCGTGGCAGCTCGACTCCTTCATGACTTGGTTGATGACCAACTAGGAGTCGCCCTGGATGTCGAGGCATTGGATGCCCAACTCGATGGCGATCCGTAGGCCATTGATGAGCGCTTCATACTCAGCCACATTATTGGATGAGGGGAAATGGAGACGAACCATGTACCTCATGCGAACCCCAAGGGGTGATACAAAGACTAGCCCCGCGCCGACACCCTTCTTCATCAGCGACCCATTGAAGTACATCATCCAGTAATCATGATCGACGACCACCGATGGTGTTTGGACCTTGGTCCATTCCACGATGAAGTCAGCCAACACCTGGGACTTGATCGTCGTTCGGGAGGCATACGTGATGCCTTGATCCATCAACTCGAGTGCCCACTTTGCGGTTCTTCCCGTGGCGTCCTATCTCTGGACGACCTCACCGAGAGGGAACGACGTCATGACCATCATGGGGTGTGACTCAAAGTAGTGGTGTAGCTTCCTCTTAGTGATGAGGATGGCATATAGGAGCTTCTGGATTTAGGAGTAGCGGGTTTTAGAGTCGGATAGTACCTCGCTGATGAAGTACATAGGGCGTCGGCGCCTTGAGGGTGTCCCCCTCTTCCTCCCTCTCTACTACCAGGGCGGCGCTGACCACTTGCGTGGTGGCCACTATGTATAGCAGGAGGGATTCTCCGTTGCTTGGAGGAACTAGGATCGGGGCCCTTGTCAGAAGCAGTTTGACCATGTCAAGTGTCTCCTGGGCCTCGAATGTCCACTCGAAGCTGTCGACTTTCTTGAAGAGTCGATAAAGGGGGAGGCCTCGTTCGCCGAGGCACAAGATGAATCGGCTGAGTGCGGCGAGGCACCCTATGATTCGCTGAACCCCCTTTATGTTCTGAATCGGGCCCATCCTTGTGATGGCTGAAATTTTCTCCGCGTTGGCTTCGATGCCACGCTCGGAGACGATGAAGCCGAGCAGCATGCCCCTCGAGACCCCAAAAACACATTTCTCGGGATTGAGTTTGATGACATTCGCTCGGAGTTTTGCAAAGATTTGCTCAAGATCGAAAATGAGGTGGTCGGCCCGTTTGGACTTAACCACAATGTCGTCAACGTAGGCCTCAACGGTCCGCCGGATGAGGTCCCCGAAGCATTTGAGCATACAGCGCTGGTATGTAGCCCCAGCGTTCTTCAGACAGAACGGCATTGAAACGTAGCAGAACGATCCGAAGGGGGTGAAGAAAGACGTCGCGAGCTGGTCGGACTCTTTCATCATGATTTGATGGTAGCCAGAGTACGCATCAAGGAAGCAGAGGATTTCACACCCCGAGGTAGAGTCGACTATTTGGTCTATGCGCGGCAAAGGAAATGGATCCTTTAGGCACGCCTTGTTAAGACCCGTATAGTCAACACACATCCTCCATTTCCCGCTCTTCTTTCATACAAGGATGAGGTTGGCCAACCACTCTGGGTGGTACAATTCCTTGATGAAACCGGCTACCGAGAGTTTTGTTATCTCTTCACTGATGGCCCTGTGTTTCTCCTCGTCGAGAGCCTGGATGGATCTTCAAGGTATGCTCGGCGACCTCTCTCAGAATGCCCGGCATATCCGAGGGTTTCCACACAAAGATGTCTTTGTTGTCGCGGAGGAAGTCGACGAGCGCGCTTTCCTATTCGGAGGAAAGCATGGTACCAATGCGTATCGTTTTACCCTCAGAGCTACTAGGATCTGTGAGGACTTCCTTGGAGCCCTCTGCCGATTCGAACGACCCGATCGACTTCTTCGCGTCGGGCGCTTCTTCGGCGACCTCCTCCTTGAGGGCGGCGAGTTCCCCAGAGGCGACGATTGCTGTGGCATGGCCGCAGCAATCAACCTCGCATTCGTAGGCGCGCTGGAAGGAGGTGCCGATGGTGATGACCCCGTGGGGGCCCGGCATCTTCAGCTTGAGGTATGTGTAGTTGGGGACTGCCATGAACTTCACGTAGCATGGACGTCCCAGGATGGCGTGGAAAGTTTTGGGGAACCCAACCACCTCGAAGGTGAGGGTTTCAGTCCTGTACTTAAACTAATCCCCGAAGGTAACGGGCAGATTGATCTGCCCGAGTGGCATGGCCTGCTTCCCAGGCACGATGCCGTGGAAAGGCGCTCGGGTTGGGCGGAAGCGCGTTCGGTTGACGCCCATCTCATCGAGTGTCTTGGCGTACATGATGTTGAGGCCGCTGCCTCCATCCATCAGTACTTTGGTGAGTCGCTTTGGGTCGACGATCGGGTCGACCACAAGGGGATATCTCCTTGGGTGCGGGACGCTATCTGGATGGTTGGCCCAATTGAAGGTTATGGCGGACTCTGGCCACCAGAGAAAGGCAGGCGTGGTCGGTTCAGTCGTATAGACCTCGCGGCGTGCGACCTTCTAACGGCATTTGGAGTTGTAGGCCGCTGATCCTCCGAAGATCATAAGGCAGCCATCCGGTGTTGGAAAGCCGTCATCCTTCTCCTCGGCGTCGTCCGCAATGGGGGCAGGGTCCTGCCCCTTCTCCCCTTTGTTGGAGCCTTTGGACAAGAACCGCCACATGAGGCTACAGTCCTTGAGCAAATGCTTAACTGGAAAGACGTGGTTCGGGCATGGCACCTCGAGTAAATTTTCAAAGTGGTTCGGAGTGCCCTCCGTAGGCTTCCGACCACCCTTACGATCAGCAACGGCCACGACCGAGTCCTCGCACCGTTGTTTCTTATTCTTCCTTTTAGCAGAACGATTTGAGGTGCCTTCGCCGGCACCCTCGTCCTGCCTTGCCTTGCCCTCGAGGCGATTGAAGATTGCTCCGACCGCCTCTTCTCCTGAGGTGTGGCTGGTGGCGATGTCCAGGAGTTCCTTGGTGGTTCACGGGCCCTTGTGTCCCAGCTTATGAACCAAAGACTCGCAGGCCGTCCTAGACAGGAAGGCTCCTATCATGTCGACGTCGGCGACGTTAGGGAGCTCATTGCACTATCGGGAGAAGCATCAGATGTACCCGCGGAGGGTCTCGCCGGCCTTCTGACTGCAGTTCTTGAGGTCCCATGGGTTCCCAGGGCGCTTGTATGTGCCCTGGAAGTTTTCCACAAAGATCTCCTTTAGATCCGTCCAACTCTAGATTGCGTTGGACGGTAGGTGTTCCAACCACGCTCGTGCTGAATCGGCCAAGAGCATTGGAAGACTGCGAACAATGAAGTCATCATTATCCGCACCACCGTCTTGACAGGCAAGCCGATAGTCTTTGAGCCAAAGTCCGGGGTTTGTCTCCCCAAAGTACTTAGGGATATTGGTAGGTGGTTGGTACCTTGGCGGAAAAACAGCGTTGAGGATGTGCCGGCCGAAGGCCTGAGGGCCTGGCAGGCCGGGGCTTGGGCTCTGGTCCTCGCCGCTGTCGTAACATCCGCCGCAACGAGGATGATAGCCACGGTGGGCTCCTTCTCTTGGGTCATTGTAGGTACGTCTGCGGGCGTCAAGGGTGTTGTGTGCGTCACGGTTACGGGCGAGACACTGATGTATCCGGACCGCAACATGCTGCCTACCGCCTTGTGGTGCCTGGTGGACCGATGCGTCCCCGCTAGGACTCCCGGAGGGTGTACGCTGGCTGGTGTTGAGCTCGCTTTGGCGAGACAACGAGCTCTCCTCCTGCTGCGCCGCCGCACGCTCAAGCGGCGTGCGAATCTCGCGGTGGGCCCGACGGTCCTCGGGCGTTCCGGCCTCTAGAAGGCCATGGAGCAAGGCCGTTGTGGCGACGATATTCTAGCTTACCCGAGTGAAGTGAGGAAGGGTTTCATCGTCGGTGATGATCTTTCGATTCACATCACGGGCCACGACGCGTGCGCACCCATCGTCTCCACGGCGTTCGATCTCCCGATCGACCTCCGCGATATTCCCGCACAAGCTGGAGTCCGGCTTCATTGATCTCCCGCTTTCGGGCTCTTAGCCGCTCCACCCCTACGAGGTGGGGCCGCTGTCCCCCCTTCGGTTCCATCGCCGAGGTTGCCTGCCGGGGTAGCCTCCTCCGTGGAGAAGCTTTCGACATGTCCCTCGGGGGTACCCGCCATGAAACATCCCCGGGAGGGGTGATGGCTCCCCCTGCTGGAGTCAGAGCTAGAGTTCGACCCCGGCTCCTCCGCGAGGAGGCCATGGAGGGATTCCGTGACGCTTTCGATCATCCCCACGAACTCGTTGTTCGCGGGGGACAGGATCGTGCGATGTGCCACAAGGTGGCTAACGGTCGCTGTGGTGTTGCGGAGACCGAACGGAAGTGCCATCGGGGCGCTCCAAGTGGAGAGTTCCGGAGAGAGGGTGAGGCGGCGTGGGTCCTCCCTGGACGGCCAGGGTCCAAGGGAGACGCTGGGCTAGCGCTCAAGCCTCCCATATTTGAAGCCAATGGAGGGGAGAGTCTGGATGGCGGCGTGGGCCAACGCCAACTCTCCTCCCACCGTGACGATGAAGTCCAGGTCATCGAAACGCACGTGTGCACCTAGGACCCAGCTGATTGCGTGGCTAGCCATCCGTGGCCTGATATGGAACGCGCAAAGGCCCCTACCTGGCGCGCCAACTGTCGGTGTTTCGAATGAACATCAACTAGTAAATTTATACTTGTTGCGTGTTAGGCCCGGATGGTGTACTAAAGGATACAAGGTTTATACTGTGTCGGGCAGAATGTCCCTACGTCTAGTTTGCTGCTGCTCGTGTTATTAGTACCGAAAAAGGTTCATAGTAGGGGGTACAAACGGTCAAGAGAGGGACAGATCCCAAGTCTCTGATGGAAAGGTTGAAAGGATGCCAAGAGCTCTGTTGCTGCTTGGTTGTGTGTTGTGTGTGGAATCGATCCGTCCCCTTAGTGGGGTGTCCTGCCCTCGCTTTTATAGACCAAGGGGAGCAGAGGTTACAGATGAAAGAAAGAGGAAAAAACCAAAGATAAAGAAGGTCCTTCGAAGATGCCGGGTCTTCCTTTTCCCTTGAGCCTGCCCTGCTGACATGGCAGACCACGCCAGGGATAGCATGTTTCGCTGATCCTAATAGGGCCGGGCTCTGGCTTCGTTTCAGCGAGTGGTCACGTCCCATCCTCCCCCGACGGACGGTGCGGTGTGTTAGGGTGCCGAGCCATGACTTTGCGGGGAGTAGACGGGGAAGTGACTATGCGCCTGTTACTATTGATGACGTGAGTTTCCTCTTGGATTGTAGTGGTTGTCGTGTGCTCATGTTAGGATCCGCGCTCGAGGGCTGATGGCGGCGCCTACAACACTATAAGACCAAAGTCGGCGCCTACAACATTGTTTGGGCTCTGCTATGCCTGGAAGGGCTTTAACGCGCCTGTCCCGTCGTATCCTGACGATACTTTTCTGCAGGCATGCAGGGTACGGTCCTCGGTATTGCGGTTGACTTGAATGTCCTGTCTTACCTCATGCTCGTCATCATGAAGGAGCCTGCCCACAGCCGTCGAGCAAGGCGGAGCCAACCCTCAGTCGTCGGGAGAGGCGGAGCCAGCCCTCAGCCATCGGGCGAGGCGGAGCCAGCCCTCAGCCGTGAGGCGGAGTCTAGCCCTCGGGGGTCGAGCGAGGCGGAACCAATCTTCCATCGTTCGAGCAAGAAGTGTAGTAGCGTTCTTGTCTGTCCGGAAGCGTTAACGTTCGATGGTTATTAGCTCCATCTCATTGGAAACCCCGATATTAGGTCCCTGATAGTTAGGGTTCATACCTGCGCAACCGGAGCCCGGTGCCAGAGAAAGAGAAGACGAGGGCCACCTAGAGAAAGACGACACACCGATTAGCAACTACGGCTTTTGCGAGCACGGCCAGCAGCCATGAATGCGTCGTCGGGGAACATGCGAGATGAAGTTGCGGCCGTCTGATGTCTACTCGTCGAAGTAGCTAGGGCCACACTCCGGTGCCGATGCGATGTGGACGTTGCCTAGCTACTGCGCGCAGCTCTGGGCCTGGCCTTTGGGGGCGGCGAGCCGATGCGTAGGGATCCGAGGCGCGCGCGGCGGCGGAAGCCAAGGCTGAGGCTCCAGATCCCAAACGCCCATTGGCATTTGGCGGTACTCAACCTCAACACGGCAGACACATGACTCTGAAGTCTGGACAGAGCAACGTGCTGTTAAAAAAAAAATCTTTGTGTATGCTTTGGCTCGGCAGACGATGAGATCCCGCATTTCGAAAACCATACGCCGTACAGTATATGTGAGTGGGTGTGCTAATCCTGCCAGCAGTTTTCGAAAAGAAAAAAACTGACAAATATACATGTTCCAACGCTTGCTATCTATCTAGAGTTCTAGACGCCTCTTCTGTCACGGTTTTTTTCCTTCTCACACCTGGTTTCTGAGTTTTAGAAAGCTAAGTAAAAAATTACTGCAGAAAAAGGTAAAAATAGTGCCCACTATTTATTCATTGGCAAATAATTTGTTTATCAAATTTTTTAAAGAGCGTTTAAAGATGCTCTAGCCCTGCAAAAGTGCCCGCCCGCCCGCCCCATCTTTATTCATCAGTCCTGCCCATAACCGAAGGAATCCTGCGGCTGTGGGCTGTGGCTGGGGCCCGGGCCAATTCGCAATTCCCATGACGCAGCCAAGACGCACCAATGGCGCGCTCCCGTGTCAGGGACTACTCCGTAGATCCTACTGTAGTGTCCTGTAGATACGCTGACGCCGACGATGCGTCGCCGAGGCGAAACTTCCAAACAGTGGCAGGGCTACTACGCGACAGGCAGAGGCAGCCAGGCTAGGCTTCTGCTTCTTCCACTGCTGGCTCGCCATCGATGCGCTGCGCCGGCCCGTGTGAGGCACCTTTCATCTCAGCCCCTATTTAGTTCACTCCAAATCTATCAAATTTTTAAAGAGACTCTAGCCCTGAAAAAAGAAGATTCTTATTCGTCCTGCATTAAATTTACGGTATAAGCGCCAATTCTTAAATGTTGACGAAATAAAAACTATGGCGCGCTCAGTTTAGTTGGACTTTCTGAGATCGAACATTTTGGCTGTAGATAATGACGCCAACGTTTGAGCAATTATTACCAAATTACAAGCGAAACGCGACAGGCAGAGGCAGCCACAGTAGCTACAGGCGCTACGGCGGCGCCGATTCTGTCCTCAACTAAACGAGGCGTCAGTTCCCCTTCCCCACGCTTTTTGCTGCTTCCAGTTACCCCGTTTCCTTTTTCCTCCGGTCCCCCTTCTCTCTCTCTCTCCAATCAGAGGCGAGGCAGCAACCCGTGTGGCCGGCCTTCTGGTTCTCCTTCCTCTCCTCCCCTTGTGGCGTGCGCAGCCATGGAATGGAATGGAACGGAGCGGCACGGCACGTTCCAATCCGGCGCCGTTCCGTTCGCCAATCAAGTGAATCAACGTTGTGTCTATCTTGACGTAACTGCACTGTCATCTCACTTTATTATATGGGAGTACGTACTCCTGTAATGGGAAAAAGGGCCTGCAGATTGGATCTGGACATACTAGGCGTACTCGGGTGTACGTACATTGCGTACCAGGTACCACCTTTCACGGACTTCTTGTGGACTTTTCTAGCGCCACCTCTCGCAGTACTAAATTCAGTAACGCAACGCATGGTGCGCAACATACCACAACAACTACTGGCAGTAATCAAATCGTTTGTGTTTGTGACACCATCTCAGCTTGTCGTGGTTGTGACGCTAGCCGCTGGGGGTGGAAGAAACAAAAGAGGGGAGAAAAGAGCTGCTCGCTTGATTCTGTGGTAGTAGCAGTGAGCTCTGCATGTCAGGGCTCGTTTGGCAGAGCTCCCGTAGATGATTCTTGGCTAAATTTAGAAGAAGCTCTGCCAAACGTTTTTATCAAGTAAAGTGATTTTATACTGATTCTGTGGGGTGGTTCTTTGAAATGAATTGGCTGTGAGCCAGAAAAGTAGCTTCCCCTGTAAAGTGATTCTCTCTATGAATCCGCTCTCACGGAGAATCGGAATCAGGGGCACTACCAAACAAGTCGTCCTAGGCTCGCGAGGGATTCCAATTCCTCACTACAACTCCGGGACGCCATGCATTTGGCAGTGAACTTGCGGAGGGATTTCTCCGTCCTGCAATGGAAACTGCCGAGGCCTGGCGCAGCACAGTTCGTCGCATCGCATGTCAGCCGGTGCACACGCCACGCAAGGACACGGCACGAGAAGGGTGTGTGTGTCTGCATTCACTGCGAGCAAAAGAGCACACACTATTCATGCTATTCATACTCTGATGAGCCCCGGCCCCACCTGTCAGTGCTGGAATGCCTGGCTCACGCGTCACGCCATTCCCATACGTCCACATGCCCTCAATTAACCCATTTCCTATGTGCCGCCGCTTTCGCAGGCCTATCCATTTCCAAGCAACTCTGAACTCTCCTCCGAGCAGAGCGGCGCACGGCAACCGGCAGGGGACCTGGCCTTCCCCCCGGTTCCCTTCCCTTGCCCTGCTTTTCCTTCTCCCCGGCCCTCTCGGCTCTCGCTCTCGTAAAAATTAGGACGACAACGGCAAGCAACGCCTAAAAATGACCACAGCGCAGGCCCGTGCACCCAAAGCGGCGGCGCCTCTCAGGCCCCAAAAGAAACAAACGGGAGAGCAAAAACGAGAAAGGAAAAGGCAGACATCGGTGATCGGTTCTCGGCTTCTCGCAGGGGTGAGCTTTGCCTGACAGCCATCCGTTCTTGCACAGCAAGAAGAAGAATAAAGGAACAGAGCGAGCCATTCCCCAGACCACCACCCCCACGGAGATGATTTGGTTCTCATTTCCAAGATTTGATCCATCTTTTCCACCACCCCTTTTTCGTTTAAAAATGAGACGAGATTTCATCCGTCCGTCATTCCGTCCAATCCATCCAGGATTACGGAATCCAAGAAGCACAGCATCAAGGCTGCCCTGCCGACTGCCGTGTTGATGTTTGTCATCATCTCCTCCACCACCAGGAGCAGGAGCTTGATTGATGGATCACCACCACCAGCTATTCCCTCCATTTCCAGTCCAATGAGTGACTGACTGTGAGATGCAGCATGTATGTATTGCAAAATGATGAAACGCAATGGTTTTTCTTAACAACCCATATTATATGATTATCATTTGGAAGAACATGAACATTGAAAGGATGATGGTGGAGGTGGGGGAAAGAAAAGAAAAAAAGAAGTGCTAAGACGATAACTTAATTCCTGGAGCAACAGCAACAACAATGGATGATGATGCGGTGATGATTACTGTGGCGGAGGGCCTGAATTCCCAAAATGGCTAGGAAGAACGTCCCTAGGTCCCACATCTCATGGCCATCCAACCAATCAGGCAACCAACTATCCAAAGGTGAGAGATCAATCCACCCGCCGCCCCAGTTGGATCACGACGGGGACGCGAATCAATCAATCAAATCGATCGGAATTGTGGATTTCTGCGGGCGGCGAGCCATCATGACGGCGGGGCGGCCAGAGGCTGCGGCTGCGGCTGCGGCTGCGGCTGCTGCGGCTGCGGCTGGGCCACGAACGGGTGCTGCAGCAGCCGCATCGCGGACGGCCGGTTCGCAGGGTTCTTCTGGAGGCAGAGGCTGATGAAGTTCTTGAAGTCCGCCGAGGCGTTGCGCGGCGCCTGCGGCGAGTCGGAGTAGCAGATGGCGCACATGAGCGCGGCCCAGTCGCCCTGCTTGCCCAGGTTCTCGCCCAGCGGGAAGCGGCCCAGGTAGAACTCGAGGATGCTGAGGCCGAAGCTCCAGATGTCGCCGGCGTACCCGTCGTAGGCGCCGTCGTTGAGGTCGGTGTTGATGCGCTCGGGGCTCATGTACGCGATGGTGCCCACGGAGGAGTTGCAGGGGTCCATGGTCTGGTTCAGGATGCGGCCCACGCCGAAGTCGGCGATCTTCACGCGCCGCCCGGAGTCGATGAGCAGGTTGGAGGGCTTGATGTCGCGGTGCACGATGTGGCGCCGGTGGAGGTACGCGATGCCCGACAGCACCTGGCGCGCCACGTGCGCCAGGAAGTGCTCGTCCGCGATGCGGTGGTTCTCGAGGGATCCCCCGTCCATGTACTCCAGCAGGATCTGGAGCTCGCCGGCCTGCTCGTACATGCCGTGGCACCGCACCACGGCCGGGTGCTCGGCGGTGCGCAGGATGGCGATCTCGCGCGTGATCTGCCGACGCACCGCGTCGTCGTGGTTGCCGTAGAGCACCTTCAGCGCGTAGGGCCGGCCCGTGGGGCGGTGGCGCACCATCCACACCGTCCCGCCGGCACCGCTCCCGATGCGCCGCACGCGCTCCAGCTCGCACAGCGGCGGCGGGTTCGCCGGCGCGGAGCCGGCCGAGGTCGGCGGGGTGGGCGCGCCGAGCGACGCCGGCGCCGACAGCGCGCCAGACGACGACGTGGACGACGGCGCGGAGGACGGCGGGAGCGGGAGCGGCAGAGGCACGGCGAGGGAGGTCAGGTCCCGCTGCGGCAGAGGCAGGGTGAGATCCGGGCGCCGGCGCGCCCGCCCCGGCGTGCGCGGCTGTTGATGCTGCTGCTGCGACGGCGGCTGCAGCGCCCGCGAGTTCGGCGGCCCGCCCGGCCTCATCGCGCCCCCCTCTGCCTAGGTGCCGTTCGCGTGGCGCGAGCGACGGGAGAGACGCCAACGGGAGGACGGACGGGGTCGGCGGAGAAGCGCTCGCGTGTGGCTCGCTCCCGTCACGTTCGCGGTGCGTTTTGTTTGGGCTTGCGGGCTGGGAGGGGCGGCGGGGCCGAGGGAGGGAGGAAGGCGGAAGGAGCAGGGAGAGGCCGGGGGGTCGGGGCAGGGAAGGTGGGTTAGAGAGGGACGAGTGTTTTTTATAGACGACGAGACGAGTGGCCGTGACGGGAAGGCAGCTACGATTTCCCTAGTTTTGCGCCAAAGCGTGGCTGTCTTATGTTACTCCTAACTGCCTCTCTAGCTTATGTTACTCCTAACTGCCACTTTTTCCATTTTATACGGATGAGAGAAACTACTGTCTTATAATCTGCTGTTCTTAATAATAATGCTTATTCGGCACAACGGCGTTGTTAGAGTTGTGCTAATCTTAATTGTTTTATCAGATTTAGGCTATAACCTTATGGCGCAATGGCGTTATCAAATCTATTGCTCCGTTTTTGTCTTTCGAAAGTCGACAAGGCCCTCTAGTGTTCAGAAACCGACAAGATCCCCATATGTGTGATCTGCTAAGATGCTTACATGTGGGGTATTTTGTCGTATCGAGAGGATTCTTGAACATGTAACATTTAGTCAATGACACGTGGTGTCCACTTCTTTTCTCTTTCTAGAAGCAACAAGATCCTATCACATGTCTTGGTTACTCAACATCATCTAACGTTACATCATCAGATGAACTATTTTGCTTTTAAAAATAGCTATCCTTTCTGGATTTTGCCATTTTCATCCCTCTATGGGTTTGTCACGTACGGAGGATTAGGTTTCTCATATCATGTATTGCTATCTTGAGTTGTACCTCGTATGGCAGAGAGCGCTAGGATCTCCATGCCACTGTAGCTAAAAATAGAGGGAAACAAACGAAGAAGAGCCATTTGAAAGGCCATCCTAATAACAATATGACAAGACTAACTTCTATACGTAAATAGCACTTATTACTGAATAGGCCTACTGTATAGCTCATAAAAACTTCCTAAATTGAAGTGTATGTAAAGCCTAAAGCGGATTAAGCCAAATCAGGGTGCATTCATAGTCATTTGATGTCATTATTATTGGCTTTGAATATGCATGACAAAGATAGTCACAACTGAATACATCATGACTAAATGGAAGCTTTATTAGTAAACACCCAAGCCATGTGCAATGTGTTTAGTAAATAGGAAATTTCATGTTACCACCATTTCAATAGCACTTTTCATCTATATATTTTTTCTGAGATGTGATTTCGTCTATATCACCAAGCCAATCAATAAAATGTAAATTATAGTTCTTCCTACATGTCAATAAGTCAAGCGAAAAAGAGATGTCAATAAGTCAAAATATTCTTAATAACGCTTATTTTGCACAATGACGTTATCAAAGTTGTGGCAAGCTTAACGGTTTTATCATATTTGGGTTGGAACCTTATTGTGCAATGGCGTTATCAAATCTATTGATCTGTTTCCGTGTTTCGAAAGTCAACAAGATCCTATAGCGCTCGGAAACCGACGAGATCCCGTTATGTGTGCTCTGCCGAGTCGCTTACACATGGGGCATTTTTCCTTTTGAATAAAGAGGATTCTCCAACATGTAACTCTTGTCAATGACACCTTACTTTCCCATTTTGGAAGCGACAAGATCCTCCCACGTGTCTCGGTTATTCAACGTCATCTAACGTTACATTTGATAAACTATTTCCTTTTTGAAATGGCTACCCTATCTAGATTTTTCTATTTTCATCCCTCTATGGGTTTATCAGGTTTGAGCTTTCTCATCATGTTGCTATCTTGAGTTGTATCACATATAGCAGAGAGCACTAGGATTTCCTTGCCATTGTAGCTAGAAATAGAGGGAAACAACGGAAGAAGAATAATTTGGAAGGTCATCCTGTCAATAATAGGGCCAGACTAATAAGGGAACTGCACTTACTGATTAGGCCTGTGATATAGCTCACAAAAACTAACTAAATTAAAGTATATCTAAAGCCTAAGGCGGATTAAGCTAAAACAAGAATGCATTCACAGTCATTTGATGTCATTATTGCCTTTGGCTACGCATGACAAAGATAGTCACAACCAAAAACATCATGACTGAATGGAAGCTTTATTAGTGAACACCCAAGCCGTAGGCAATGTTTTTAGTAAATAGGAAATTTCATCTTACCACCATTTGAAGAACACTTTTCATCTATACAATTTTTTTTTCGAGACGTGATTTTTGACAATATCACCAAGCTAGTCGATGACATGCGAAGTATAGTTCTTCCTCCAAGTCAATGAGTCAGGTGAACAAGTGACGATACAAATGAAAATATTCCTAAGTACATTTTCCCAAATGATCTGCCATAATTGAACTGTACCGTAGTACTTAGACCAACAAACTTGCCCAGGTAAAGTGATGATGATATTTTGATTAGTAATCCATATGCCAGTATTAATCTATCGTGTGCAACTATTTTGGTGTATACCGCCATGCATCATACGGCCGTTAACATATATAAAATCTCGCCGACGACCAGACATCTCAGATCCACAATTTCATTGGCTACTTTAAACTATACTCACTCTCTGGGCTCTGGCTAGCTATGTTCTTATCAGGAAGAGAGCAAAAAAAAAAGGACGAAAATGACAAGTATGATCGGAGAGAAAGGCACATTTCATAATAGAGTCACCAACAATAATCTATACCATATAGGTGCGTTCGGTATACTTAACGGTTTCTACTAACCTGGCAACTAGTTCAAATGGTCAATTTATTTCCAATTTGCAGATCTTTGGCAGTGAGAGAAACAAGAAACGGTCCACACAGGAAGACACGCCCGAATCTGAATTCAGAGAGAAAAGTATTTGAAAATTAGTGCTCAGTGTAGACAGAACCGACCAACCAGCTTATGTACGTGTTTAAAAAAACTGAACAAATAATCAAGGGGAGTAGTAGTTAACTAAACCCACTACCATTAACATATATGGTTTGTTTTTCGGGGATCCTTGGTTGGAGATCATTTTCATAAATAACCGACCACGCTACCCGCGGCATAATTGTTGTACCAGTACCATTGGCTAGCTGCATCCTTTATTCCAATGGAGGCTGGGGATTGGGAGTGTTGGTGGCTCGATCGAAACAATCAATGTGGCATCATGCAAATCTTCTTTGAAGTAGTAGCAATCTTTTTCATTGTATTTTGCATCATCATTGGAGTCTTGAGTGTACCGTTATTACTGAATGGATTAGACAAGCTCCTCGAGATCAGAGTAAAGAACAATAATGACAATGAGTGCCATAAGGCCAATCTCAATAGGAGTTTCATAGACATTAAATATGCTGATGACATGACAATGTATTAATGAAGAGAGAGATGATGAAAGTTTCAGAACAAGGCTCGGCAGGCAGCCCCGCGCGGCCTAGTGCCCGCGACCGGTGGCGGCAGGCGGCTGCTCCCCACTACGCAACCCGCGCGGCCTCCGCTCCTCACGGTCTCCTAGTGCCGGCGTCCGGCGGCCCTACGCGGTCTCCGCGCTTGCGGGCTGCAGCACCTAGCAGATCCGTTGGATGCGGCGGGGTAGGAGCAGGGTCGCCGGCGGAGTTGCAGGGAAGGGAGTAGGGTCACCGGCGGAATCGCGGAGAGGGGCAGGAGCCGCGGTCCGTACGCCGGCGGAGTCGCGAAGCAACGGAGGAGCCGCGGTCCGTATGCGCCAAGAGGAAACCAACGGATGGGGCCCGGGGTGTTGGTCCAACCAGAATGGGGTCTGAAGAGAGGATTTTAGTGCCCCCACGAATTTGGGGTCCATAGTAGGGGCTCTGCTGGAGTTGGATTTTTTACATGAGCCCCTATATTTAGCTATTGGGGCTCTAGTAGGGGCCCGCTGGAGTTGCTCTTACAGCTTGTTATTATACTTGCTTTCATGGGAGTAGAGATAGTTTCGTGAAGATCAAACTCTTCTACACTGTTTTTAAAATACAAATGCATTGTAAACTGAGCCATAAAACCTCGGCTAAGGGCGTGCCCAAGGGGCTATCGAAGTCGCCAGCAGCCATGCGAATCTGTCCGACCTGGCGGAGAGAGAGCGTGGAAAAATGACTCGCTAGCGATGAAGCAAGCGCTAGTCTCACACTTCTTTCGATCAGCGCGGTGTCTCTGTTCCTCACGAGCTTCCATGGCATGCAACCATCTTAGGGGCTGTTCGTCAGGATGGAAAAATAAGTTAAAATACTGTTCCGGCTGATTGTTGTGAGAAAAAAATATTGTTATACCTGAAAACACTGTGAGATGAACAGTATTTCCGTGAGTGCGCTGGCCAGCTGGCTGGCCAGCTGAACACTAGCGATTTCAACGCACTACTACTGCGGACGCCCTGAGACTGGCCTAAGCACGGTGAACGAAGGCACATGCTGCCCCGTAGTATATTGCGATGGATTTGTCTAATAACCCGGCGCGCGCCGCAGCAGGAGACTGCAACATTTGCTGCTCACGTTTGACGGGCAACAACAAATTGTACAGTAAATTGGCGCATCTGCGTTGGGTCTTGGACCCCACGTCGCAGTGAGTCAGTGACGGCAGACAGAAGGAAATATTCTGAGGTTTCAGCGAATGTACGGCGGCGTGGGGGCAGTAGTTTTTCGGCAGACGCGTCACTGTTGAGTCAGTGGCTTGGCATGCATTTTGATGCTCGCTCGGGATTCACCCAAACGGCGCGGTAGGAATCATCATCAGAGTTGTATCACTGTGACAGTTTTTACGCTCACCAACGTCCGCGTCGTGCCGTGGCGAGTCCGTGCATCGAGATTCACAGGGAAATAACTGTGGTCTCATGCGGCACGTGGATTTCGGCTTCCGCACTAGGCGCCGCCTCGGGATTCCCACGCGCTTAATTATTGAATTCGTTCGAGACCCACTCTCGTTCAAAAAAAAAACATTAATTCACTACCACAGCTGCGTCCTGGGTGCTGCTGTTGCTGCCTTGTACTGGAATCTGGATGCTTCAGAGTTAATTACTTTAAGTTCAACTAAATATATAACGGTAATATTTCGATGCCTAACAGTAACTATTAGATTATTATGTAATATATTTTTATAATAATTATATTCGAAGATAGATTTTAGTTAGACTTGAAAAATCTATTTTTTTAAAAAAAGATGTGATTTATGTCATGGGATCAAAAGCCATGAATCCAAGAGTATTCCCATCCTGCCTGTCGCTGCCAATACCGTGTGCAGTACGCGTAGTATTGGTACGCTGCCAATGTCGTGATATTTTGAATGCAAAAAAGGGGGAGATTGTTTGTGAAAATATTTCAAATGGAAGAGCAGAGCGCGGTGTGGGGACAGGGAACAAGTTGGTTGGGGGTACAAGCTACAGTACGCAAAGCGATGGGCGGGGGCGCCCAGAAGAGGACAGCGGCGGGTGACGGTAGCCCTGTTCATCGGTTTTTTGCTGAACCCGGGAACCAACCCGTACCCAATCCATCCATCGAATTAGCCTGTTCAGTTGGCTGGTTCGTTTATATAAGAGGGAAGTACTGTTGGCTGGTTCATGTAAATAGTGCTCATGTGAGGGGGCTGGCCAGCCAGCCCCAGCCGAACGGGGGGTTGATTTCCATCAAAACCTGCATCATGGCAAAGCAGTTCTAACGGGTCACGGGTTGAACCCAAGGAACCCGTGCAAACCAAAATGTGTTCCTGCTAGTCCATTTCGAGGGTCTGCTCGTTAGCTTTCCAAAATGTGTTCTGCTCTCACGAATTGATCAAGCTTGACTATACATCGTCACCTTACAGCGTGCTAACAGTTGGGTTATTAGGAACGAGGCAGAGTGTTGCTGGAATAAAGAACGGACGCTCGGTGACCGGAACCGGAAGGCAGAATTAGAGGACCCAGGCCCGCGCTCTCCCCTCCTGCGGCGTGCGGACTGCGGAGACGGGATCAAACTGCTGACCCCTTCCGGCACTTGGATCAGGTCGCATCCCAATCTTCTTCTACTACTCGACTACTAGTGGGCAGTGGCAGTGGTATGGTAGTAGCACAAACGTCCACTCCAAGTACTGATAACTAATAGGAAATCTGTATCAAAGGGAGTCAATTCTTGGTGGATAGGCACGCTATTGGCACTCAGATGACCTGATCAACCGCCCCACGTTTCAGATTGACCCTGACAACCAAGTCTCGGCGAAGCTAGTCAAGGTTCGAGAACAATGGTTGTTAACACGAACGTCAGCCGGTGCCCCAGGTTTCAGATTGATCCTGCACAAATTCTGTAGTACGTAATAATAAATAATAAAACTGTGCCAAACCTCAGTAACTTGCTGGCCACCTGCCGGATTGCAGGTTTCGCACTGCACGTAGCCACGTAGGACAGATAGGCCGCCAATGTCAACGCTTCCCGCCACAAATGTCAACCGGAAAAGAAAGGACACACACACACACACCCTCACGGCGCCGGGACAGGGCCAGCGTGTCGCGCCGGACCTGCCACGCCAGCCTTCGCCGCACGAGTCAACGCCGGCCTGCTGCCCGAGCCACGTCGCTCCCGGCCGTGTCGGACGGACCCGACCTGGCGGATGGACGACCTGTTCCACACCCCCGGCCCGGGGGCGCGGCCGGCGTCGGCGTCCCTCTCGCGCCGCGGCTGCGTACGGGCTTCGCGGAAGCGCGCGCGGTGTTGGCCGTGCCGCGCGGAAGGAGGCAGGAAGCCGCTCGGCGCCCGTGACCGGGTGCGGCACCGGCAGGCGGTCGGGCTCGCGCGGCGTACGCAGCTCGCTGGGCGTGGGCGTGACTGGGCGAACGCTTCAACGCCGGGCGAGCGAGCCCTGTGACGGACGGACGGGCGGACGCGGTCGTGTCGTGCCATGCATGCGACGTCGCGGAACCACCGGTGAAGTTGCGGTGGGGATCCCCTGGTCCTGATCCTGATCCTGGCAATGGCAGGCAGCGATCAAGTTGCCCCGGGGCCGGGGCCGTACGAAACCTTACCGGCTCCGTGGATTGGATTTGGACGGGACGAGGGGGATGGGCCGAGCGTCGCGATTGTCGTCTGTCCGTCCCTGCCTGGCGCCTGCCATTCGCTCGCCCGTTCTCCCTCCCCCACCCTTTTGCCCTCTCCCGTGGGCCCACATGTGTGTCACGGCGACACGTCAGCGACGCCGAGGACCTGAGGCCGTGGTGAAATTGCTTGGAAAAATGCTGCATGGAGCCAAGGACAAGTGCCTGGCTCTGCATCAGCGTTATCATCCGCTGTGTGTGTGCACTGATGACTGGTGGTGACCGGTGCAGAGGAGACGGGGAGTTGACAGGGATTATACTAGATGATTTTTTGGTGCAGATGCAGGATCGGATCGCCATAATCACAGCCGAAAGAGAGCCTGGACTGACCCACACACCCACGGCTGCTGATGGCGATTGGAAAGAAAGCATGCATGTGGGGCCTCCAGTTCAGAGGCCCTTGAGTTGAGGCTTCAGGGACGGATCCGTGCAGACCATGACTTGATGTTTGCCGCACTGGACTAGTACCAGCTGATCATGCCATCAAGGTGCCTGTCCCACGAGAGACGAGACGATGATGTGAATTGCCGTGCAGATCCTGTAATGCATCGCAGCCAATTATTAGCTGCCAGTGTATATATATAGTACCATGTCCTTTTGAGCTTTGTATATGGATGTAACTTTCCTGGCCCTTTATCAAAATAATAATAAACTTTCCTGGACATTTTTATATCATCGCAAGATTAGTTGAAAAACGAAGAATACGGCAACCTTTTTATTCTTGCCGAAAGTTGCTGGACCTGCAGTCATATGTAAACCGAATATAGTTCACTGTTCTTCTTCTTTCAATAATCGACCAGCTGATTGCCACGCAGACTGTCATTCTTTGGGGAAAGGTTCTGGATGGTGATGTTAGGCTAGCTAACTGTCATTTTGTACATGTACGCCAATATATTGCTACCCGTCCCTAAGAAGAATCGCCAGTGTATTACATTGCTTTTATGATGATTGATGACCACAGGCATGCATGTATGCCAAATTAAAGGTGATCTGCTTTACACACCAGCAGAAAATTAAAGAGGCCTCTTTAGAAATTGCTTATTTTAACCACTTGTCACTGATTAACAGAAAGTGAGTTCTCGTTCACACTCCGGCACCGGTAAGTACTGCACCAGAAGGTTCATACGAAGTTCTCGTGGTACAAATCCATGGGGGAAGGTTGGCAAGTAGTCACAAATGATCCTTCTCTGGGCGTACCTTTGCATCAACATCGGCTAGTACCAAATTCGTAGAAAAGGATAATGTACTTAGCTACAAATTTAACTAAGCCGGGGATAATTCGAGCCATCTTCATTCTCAGTATCAATGAAGCATGTATTATTACTATTACTATTTTTTTTGTTATCTTTGTTTTTCCGGAACTGCATGCACTATGTCGATCCAAAGAAAAGGACGGCAGATATTCACGAGAACACAGAAGCATGCTTCCTAACGTCATTTGGCAGTTTGGGGGAAACCTTGTATATTTATAGATCGTATAAACACGACTAAGAAACAACGACGGTTAGCGTATAATAACAAAGGAAAGCATAGCCATCTACATCTACTAGCTCTGTTCGCTTCGCTGAAAAAACAAGCCGAAACATTGTCCCGACTGATTTGTTGTGAAAGAAAAGCATTGTTCCGACTAAAAAAATAAGCTGAAAAATACGGATTATAAGATAAACGAACGTGACCGTGCTTCTATGGGACCCTCTCACCTAGCCATGTAGCTATGCCAGTACTAGAAGTAAACAAAGATGGCATCATAAAACTTTGATGCTAGTACTCGATAGAGAGACGGGGATGTATAAATGGGGTGATAGGGATCTGCCACTTGCTTTTCAAGAGTCGATAAGATCTATCGATCAATCCTATTGGTCAGTGGCAGGGGACTGGCTTGCTTTCGGCATATGCATGTCGTTTTATATGTATAGCTTTCGATGTCATGAACTCCATCCCAAACTCATCAGTAGTTTTTCGTTTCTGGGATTAGTGAATAACAATTTTTATCTTTTAATAAAGTCCCCACCAGAGTTGAAAATTGTACGTAGGCTGATACGCAACAGTTTTATATTGTGGCCGCTGAAAACCTCCCATGCACCGTCTTCGTTAGAAAAAGCTCGCTTTCTCACCGGCTCCGAATATAAAAGAAAAGAAAAGGGAATATTGCTTCTCTTTCCATTGCCCTCCTTTTCGTTGCAGCTTCTCATTTGACGTCGGAGAAAACAACAAGAAAGCAACGTCGATGTAACTGTCTTGATCCCAATTCCAGTGGGATTGAAAAGTGTCGCGCCGACGTGGACGCGGGGTGGTGATGATGAAGGCCCGGCGGCTGTCATCATTTGTACGTCATGGCCTCGACAACACGCACACAGCTCACAGGTCACAGCACAGATATGTACACATGGGTATGGTGGTATTGCGCGACGGGCAAAGACGCGCCCGCGGAAGCAGTGCCCGTCGCAAGGCTTCCCTCCCAGTTCCCAGGCGGTGCACGCACCCGTCGCGCGCTCTGGAGCAACAAGTCAACGACGACACCGGACGGCCTACCCATCAGCCTCGCCTTGCGGTCGCGGTCGCGGTCGCCGACGGAACCAGGCGCCTTTTCGGCTTCAATGCAGCGATGCGATGGCGCCGGGTGCCCGCGACGCACGCACGGCGTTCGCCCGGCCGGCGGCCAGCCAAGCTGCGACGCGGACGCGACGCGACGCGACAGCGAGGCCGAGAACCTGGCCAGTATCGCGACGCTGACGTGCACGCCTCCGCCACGGACGGACGGACGGACAAAAGGTCTTGCGGATTTGTCATTCTTGCATCTTGCCAGGTGTGGACGGGTACAGTAGCAATCGATGTACGAGTACGGCCGACGCCTGGCTGGTGGTGGTAGTGGTAACAAGTCCCACCAGCATGCCACCATCGGTCGGCAAGGTCCAGTGAATGGGCGGCTGATTTGGATTGGCAAACGCGGCAGGGGGGCTGCAGCAGTGCAGTGCACTACGAGCGTCGCCGCCGCCAACATGCTCACGTGGGAACCCGTATGTTCTCACGCCACTTTTCACGCGCGGAATCGGAAGGGGGAGGCGGCGGCGGCGGCGGCGCTCATGCTCATCAGTGAGCTTCACGCTGGATCCGTAGAAAGGAACTTGTAGTGATGAGCACGAGGCGTGCTGTGCTGGGTGCCCAGTGACGTCCTGTGGTCACGCACACTCTCTCAACTTTAGGTTGCTGATGTTCACAGGTCGGTTTCTGGGCTGATAAGCCCGGCTAGTATTGGTTTGTTGTGAGAGGAAAATACTATTGGTTGGCTGATAAGCCCTGGCTCAAACCAACAAGCGAACAGGCTGGTTGATGGAAAGCAGGCAGGGTAGCGTAGCTTTTGTTACTTCAGGTCCAGGTTGCATCAGGTCAGGTGCACAACCGCCCAGTTCGGCCGGACGGCCGCCCAGGTTAATCGGGGGAGGCATCATCTCGAGAGCACCCGGGGCAATTTTTTTTAAAGATCCGAGAACTTATGTTCCGGCTTTTATATTAATTAGAAGAGGAGAATTGACCTAATTTATAAGAAGAACCGGGCCCGAAAACCATACAACACTACTTATAACAGCTACACGACTTGCATCACTGCCTACAACTACGAGCTCAGCCACGAGCTCAAGTCCAGAAGCAGCTAATGAAAATGAATTCTACAAAGTTCTCAATGACATTGTCACAAACCAGCTACGCCTTCAAGTCATCATTGCCAAACTCATCGAGGACGGCAGCTCCGACTTCCCAAATGACGCAACTAGTTGCCATCGCCGGGCGAGGGATGCTAGACGCAACGCCGATGCCCACGACAATGCCTTCAGGAAGGTTGCGATGCCAAAGGCGCTGTCATCGCCGGCCCACCAATAGGCAGGGTTTCACCAAGGGAACCTGGCAGGGTAGGACGGGGTGGACGCCTCTTGGGAGGAAAGCGGCGCCTGCTGGCGTCACCGTCTAGGCTTTCACCCTAACCTCAACCGTCCTACCACAGTCGGTCAATGGAGCGCATCCAACGCACAGCAAGGACAGCACAAGGAGAACCTCAAGAAGACGCGCCTCTCGTCGAAATGGACCAACAACTGCAGACCACTGGCCGATCTACCATCACAGCACCATCTACGCCGCATCAAAGCCTTCGCGCCTCAATGTCCGCGGCCACCTGCACCGGATCCACCACCTTCACGGCACCGTCGCAGTCCCACAGCGCTCGGCGTCGTGCCGTCGCAGCGCGGACCCTAGTGCACGCCGCAACACCTAGTGCTGCTCCTCCGCCGAGCGCGCCTCGCCGCCGTCGCGCGGTCCTCCCGCGGCCGCCGCACAGTGATCCACACCGCCACCATGGGCCCTCCGTGCCGCCGCACGACCCTCTGCGCCGCTCACCTCCACGCCGCCATCGCATGGCACCTCGCCCCACCGTAGCTCGGATCCAGGCAACCATCCACGCCACTCGCGCAACCTCCGAGTCGCCACCACTACACCTTCTTCGCGTCTCGAGCTCCACCGCTGCTTCCTAGACCGGTAGGGCCGAGATCGGGCTCCAACCCACCGGATCTAGTCGTCCTTCGCAGATCAAGCAGGGGAAGCGGATCCGCCCGCCGGAGCCGAGAGAGGCGCCACCACCATCGCTTGAGGTTGCTAGGACCTCCACTGTGCGGGAGAGAAACCCTACCGCCACCTTCCTCGCGGTCGCAAGGACCTCCGGTGACCCGCTCCGGCAGCGGCAAGGCAGGGAATGGAGGTGATGTGGGCGGCGGTGCTAGGTTTGGTGTCCGCCCGAGCCGCCCCAAGGAGGAGCAACACGGGGGCCGAAAAGTCTATTGCTACATGCCTCACCCGGGGCAAATTTTACTACAGATGCCAACGTTCAAAATCAGACGCCGAAACCACGCTCAGCTTATGATCACTTAGAACTACTAAGGCCCTGTTTGGTTCTAAGCTCCTAAAACTTTTAGGAGCTAAAAGTTTTAGGAGCTTTTAGGAGGCTGCCAAAATCTCCTAAAAAAGTGTTTAGTTCCACCTCCTAAAACTGACTAAAAGCAATAAATGCACTAGCAAAAAGACCATGCAGCCCTCCTCCATACCCCTGCTCCTTCTCTGCTCCCGTCGTGGCCCTTGCTCTCCTCCTCCTCGCCGTCTCCGCGGAGGTGGCCATCTCGACGGATGGGAGCGTGAGTAGCTCCACCACGTGCCGCCGCCTCATCTTGGTCGCGGCCTTCCCCTTGCCCGTTGGGGAGCACGGGTGGCGGCGGGGGCCGGCGGATCCGGCGGCGCGAGGGTCGAGGACAGGGAACGCGCGGGAGGAGGTCAGAGGGGTGGCGCCGACTCGCGCCCCATGGCGGCGAGGAAGACGGAGGGTACATGGAGGCGAGCAGCGCCGCCGCCATATCCAGGTCCAGTGCGAAGGAGCGGCAGACCGGTTTGGGGCCGGCGGATCCCCGTGAGGTGAGGCCGGAGGTGTGGGCGGGCGGGGCGTGGGAGACGGATCCGGTGGGCGCCACGCGGGAGAGGAGATCCCGACGAGGTGGGGCCGCAAGAGGGAGGCATGGGTGGGAGGGAGGGTGGGAGAGAGAGAGAGGGGGGCATGGCAATAAAGGAGGGGTAGTGGAGGTCCAGGATGGACTTTAGGAGCTTTTAGGAGGGGTGGAGCTTCTAAAGTTTTTGGCCCCTCCTAAAGTTTTTAGGAACTTTTAGGAGGTGTTTCGTTCTTTAGGCAAATTCTATTCAGATTTTAGCTCATAAAACTTTTAGGAGGGGTAACAAACAGAGCATAACACTGTACGTACCACATCAACGGAGCCGAACAGGTACAGCATCACATTGAATGTTGTGCACTGTTGAGAGTGTTGGTGCCTCACTGCCTCGCACTTGGGCAGCATGCACGCTGCACCGCAGCAAGGAATGGTCCCGGCAGAGAAGAGAGAAGGCGTGCGATGCTTTGTGCCCTTGAATGGGGGCGGATACTAGGTAGAAAACCGCTCGATCATTCACCGGCAAAAGCTGGGCTGCGCCGCGACCATCATCCATCAGCTTGTCAGATTTCCCCTGCTGCTGCACTGCAAGGTGCAAGCTGGTCCGTGCCCTGTTCGCTTGCCTGATAAGCCATGGTTGAAAATACTATTGACTAATTTATTGTGAGAGAAAAATACTATTTTTTTTACTGAAAAAATATAGTTTATAAGTGACCATATCGCTGAGATCTGAATGCCCAGCCATAATGTCACTGACAGTGTGTGATTCAGCGACTGGTAACCGGCCGGCTTTTCTGCAAAAGCTACGCCGGATTTCTGACGGCAGTCAGCGAAGCAGCTGCCAGCGCAAAAAAAAGTGTTCTCCAGTGATTTCATGGCGCCGAAACTACGGGGAGTACTGTATGGTCGAACTGGTGAGTGCTGTGCTGACGGAGTAGACCTGTGTCCGGCGTGCTGGTGGGCCGCGGGATTCGTTAGTGAGGCCGTGGCCCATTTATCACGTTCCCGTGTAGGCTCAACTTTCAGCCATGAATTCCCCAGGCCGAAAGGCCAGGCCACCTTTGCGGATAGGATTAGTGCAAAAAAAAAAAAAAGGAGCAGACGAGCTGAGCGCAGGGGAAGAATCATCCGAGATAGGCCATCGCGTCTCCATTTTTTTTTTAATTTTGATTGCCTTATATCTTTTATCTATTTTAATTACTAGTAAATATGTCCGTGCGTTTGCTACGGGTTAATAATATAATTTGATGCCAGAAATCATGGTGGGGGATTTTTGCTGTTGACAATGCAAGCAAAACAAGAGGTCTGCTACTGAAAGGCGTTGCAAGATGCGGCATCCATTTAATTCCCTGTTCTCTACTACTACTCAGAATCGTCGATTCTTATAGGGGCACCCATATGCATAACGATGTGTTGATTCTTAATAAATAACCAATAAGCTGAAAAGACTAAAAACAACTCCAAAATGCATCAAATTTGGTACAGTTTCCAAATAGATGGGAGGTTCAGAAGTTCAATCCTTTAAATAAGCTAGATAATCAAAATTAATCTACAGCAGAAGTTCACTTGTCATCATATAAGAACCAAATTATGGACCAACAACGCAATAACTACAGGGACAGCACAAGTGATGGCTGCACTGCTGCAGCGATAGCAAAACCTATTGCCTCCAGCACAACTCAATGAAGGACTAATTTCATAAGACTGATGGTATGAGTAAAACTTCAATAATTAAACATCCATATTAGCGGCATCCTTGAAACTGGATGGTAGACGTGTTCCTTGAGACCTCATCCCCATGTCATGGAAGCTGATTGTGTGGTGGCACCAGATGGAGACCCTCGGCTTGTTCGTGTCATCCACATCACAGGACCACCATCAACCCAGGGTACCAATGCTCCTCCTTGCAGTCAAGGTAACTGAAATTTTGAAAATAAATAATGGCATGATTATTAAATATTAATAGATTAAAGTGGACATGATTACAGAAAATAATGTTATCTAATTTCTAGAAATTCATGTTAGGCTAAGGCATTGGTACTCACTTTAATAATCTATCCCCCCATTGAACGAATAACCCCCATAGAAATGATGCACAATTATCAATCTGACAATCAGTAGCAGTACACTGAAAATCCCGAGATTAATTTATCTAGCATTACACTAAACAACTAATAATCTGACATCTAATTGAGACTTAGCAGGCAGCCGTAATGAACACATATGGTCACATACGAAACCACCAGATCTAGAAGCAAATAAAGTAGACCAGGGGTGATGGAGGAATGAACAGCACTCACATCCTAGTGGAAATTGTGAGCATATTGCAATGTACCCGTGCGATGGAGGCGAGGAGGAGCCTGAGGTGGCCAGCGCCTACAGGCCAATGCTGCGGCGGCAGCACTCCAGCCAGATTGAGTGCAAGCGCAGATCGCTTGAGCACGCGAAGGAGTCAAGCACAAACCTCCTGATTGTGTCGAGGGCAAGGAGCACGCCAGGCCTCACCGTCTCCTGCGCGTCGGGATCGGGACAGTGGATGTGGGTGCGTTGGGCGCGAAGGGGTCCTGAGGATGTGGGGCTGAAGGATATCATCAACATAACTGAAAAAGATGAACTAAATAAATAATTTATATGTTTGAATCGCAATCCATATCACCGAAAAAAAGCGGCAGATTATCATCCTGCATAACTGAAAAAGAGTACTAATAATTTGTAGGAACAATAGAAAGCTAATCTTCTGAAAAAAAATGCACTCAGTTTAGACATTGATTATCCCTGACACAAATTAGATTTAATTCCATAGGCAGGAAAAACATTAGTTGATACACAGAATTGCATATGAGCTATGATTAAAACATAACTGTATTGAAACAACTCTATTGAGTCTCTCTTAAAAGCACTCATATATCAGCTTTTGATAAGTGAAAGTTATGCTTAATTCTAGAGTAAATGTTCTTCACATATATCACAGAGCATCTAAAGATGTACCAGACACCCTAATAACATGGAAAGACCTGAATGAACTGTTAAACCAAAACCAATATCACACTTCATAAAAGCAGTATCAAGACTATCAGCATCTCTAATGAAACTGGAATAGGAAAATGAATGTCAATGCAAAATGCAATTCTCAGATGACATGCTTAACTGTACTTTGCGGACCAATATCACACTTCTCAAGGTCAGGAGAATGAACTGTTAACCCAACACTCACAACAACTTACAGGGACATTCCTATTCAGTTCTGCGGGAGAAAGGGGAACCTCCTCCGCCCACCCCTTGCACATGTGGCTCGTGGATTTCTTCGCCTCGCGAAATTCTCCTGGCCTCCACCTTGTCCTGTTCACCTGCTCCGCTGCTGGGGAAGCGAGCTTCCGGTGACGCTGCATGAAGGGCCGGACCCTTGGTCCCAAGGCGAACGCAGGGGCGGTGTTGGGTCTGAAAATTCCTTGTACCTGAGTGGAAGAGTAAGTTCAGCACCTCGGAGATATGTTTCTAGAAACCTGAATCAAAAACACAACCAAAAGGTTCAACCCTGAGCATTATTCAGCTAATAGTTGCAGTACATGTTATCTATATTCAGATCTAAACAGGGAGCACATGATCAATAAGTACATCTTGTTTACATGTCCACCTCACCACGTCACTTGTTGGCGAAAATATTTGTACAGAGCATCTAATTTCAAACTTCCTTGTAAAGTGTTGATAATGTTCTGACTACAATCACAACCTCCAAAAAATGCAATGAACAATGGGGCTACTACAAAAGCTGAACCAACATGCCAATGTTCTAAAACCAAGCCTACTGGGTGATATAAAACACTCCCAAATTATTGTGATGTGAAGAAACAAAATCTGCAAACTTTTATCAACAAGATTATTTGCTCACAAGTCTTGATGCCCTTTCTTTTTACACCAATATAGGAAGGATAAATGCTTCAATATTTGCAGTTAGGTTTAAAATTCCTCGGCACTACTCTTCTCAGTATCCTAGCCATCAATTATACCAATGTTCAAGTAACCCCTAGTGCTACTCTAGTCAGTACGTCCCTGTTTTCAATTCCAATCCGTCGACACCAAGCTTCAAAACTGGCGAACTGGTTCGGATGCAGAGACTTCGCTGTCAACAAAGATTAAATTTTGTTTTTATATCAAGAAACATGATTCATAGGCTAATTTATAATAGGAAAAAAGGGAGAAACCTGAATCGAACAATAGGAAAAAAGGAGAAACCTGAATCGAACAGGTTATGGAGAACCAATTCGATTCCGTTCTTGAAGAGAGAATTATTATCCTGGAAAAAAAGGGGAAAAGAGAGAAACCTGCATCGAATAGAACATGGAGAACCAAGTCGATTCTGTCTGGGTCTGGACACCGGGAGGCCGATCGAGACGGATGTGTCGTGCGACGCCACCGCTGCAGAGGAGGGAGCGACGTGTACGGCGACCTCCGACAGACGACCGTCGGGAGGCCGATACCTATGGGCGCGGTGGGGGAGAGCGTGAGGACATGGACGACGTGCGCCAGCAGCCGGCCAACGGGAGTCAGACGTAGATGGGCCGCCCGTCGGTAGGCAGAGATGGCGAACTGGCATACTTTATTAGCGCAAAGGCTATGTCAGACGTGTCAAAGTAAGATATTGGAAAGCTCCAACCGAACTCACGGTGCTTGGTGGAGTCATCGGGTCCTAGCTTATCACCACTCTCAATGCTTAGTTTTTCAAATGATTGGCGCGGTGGGGGAGGGCGCGGGGTTGTTGACGGCCGCCCGCCGGCCACCGGCCGCCGGGGACGCAGGGACATGGACGGCGTGCGTAGGCACCGGCCACACCGGGGGCGCGGGGACATGGACGCCGTGCGCCACCGCAACGGGGAGGGGGCGCTTAAGGGAGAGGAGCGTCGGCCGTCGGGCATGCACGCGAGCGACGGAGCGAGTGCGTCGTCAGGAACGCCAGCGAGCGGGCCTTTCACACGCGAGCGATTGGGCTGCCGAAGGCCGAATGTGAGCGAGTGAGACAGTTGCGCTATTGAATGGGCCAGACGAAAAAGAGGCTGAAATTTTACCTTTTTATTATTAGGTATAAATTACTACCGACAAATATGCTCGTGCCTTCGAACGGAATTTATTGTATGGTCACATAGAGCTAGCTCTGTTGCATTTAATTAGGTTTGATCAAGCTTATTTCAACTAAATCCTGAGGCCACAATATATTCTACCCACAATAAAAGATTATTGCATGTATCTGTTGTGAGGTTTAAAATATGAAAAGCTAGCCGCACGTGTCGTCCCAAGTCGCAACGTGCATGGGCTTGGCCTCGGCTTGTAGGTCATGGCATGGGTGGTGAGATGCCTATGAAGATTTTTGTAACTCTAAACTAAGTGAAAGATAACAAACCATGTGACGGTCGTGGAAGTGAGGGACGGTCGTGAAAGCGAGAAGGATAAAAATGAGTGGCAGAAGAAGAACAAGAGGGGTGGGAGTGGGGTATGACGGACCGGGAGATGGAGAAAGATATTTCGTACTTTAATACTATATAGGTATTGTCCATATTTTTTTAGCATCACTCTTTACTAAGTTATCATTCCTAGCATAATGTCAGAAATACGTTGTTGCTAATTATTAAGAACACATAGTAAATATATATATTAAGTAATCCGCAAGCGCACAAATAATATACCATTGTAGCATTTCATCCGGGAGTATACCAGGTATCGTTATTTATATTTTATCGACATCGGTGAGGATGAAGACACTACCTCGTCTTCCGACCCGGCCGGCGGATGCCATCTCGTTCATAAGACCCTTCATTGGAGGAAGTATTGGGATGATCTCACAGTGAGGTGAGGAGCTATGGGGTTGGCACAGAGATATTGGCAAATATATATGCTTATGATAAGATCATCACTCTCATGCTATTGCAGGGGTAAGTCAAGTGATAAATGAATGATAAGTGTAAGATATTGATGGCATTCTAGAGATATAAATAAATACTCATAAAAGTAGTATGGCTAGACAAGAGATTAATTAAGAGAAGTCTTTTGTACACCAAAGTATATACACTCTCATATGTAGCATAATTAACTTTGGATCTATGCATAAGAAACATTACTAAGGAAGATTAAGAACAGAGCTCGTCTCCCTTCACAACCGGGTTCTACTTGCTCTACAAACGGGGAGTAGACTACAAAGGATTCAACGGGAGTGTCACATCCGCGATCTACCACATGACCCAGAGTGTAGAATGCATCCGCATGTAAACAATATCTAAGCACCACGCTTATATAATGTCGACCACTTAACTTACTCGAGTATTGAGCTAAGCGCTTTGAGAACATATGCATAAATTCATCGTCAATCATAACTATATCAAGCATATTACTAGAGCAAACTAGAAACATAATAAATAGCAACATAATATTAAAGTAGCATAAAGTCATAAATAAATAGGGATACAATGATAGCCCAAACTCTACTTGAATCTTACTAGCTAACCTATACTAAAACTTTAAAGAATTGGAGCTCTATTCTCTTCTCTCTGAAAACCCTAATTTCTGCTCTACTCTTGACTTATGGCAGATTACCATTGCTGAGGGAGGGGGGTAGGGGCTGGTATATATAGGACGGAGCGTCAATCCTGAGCTCTTGGATCAAATCGACTTAAATAAACGGCGTAGATGCAATCTTTAAGGCGGTGAAGAACCGATGTATGAAGGAGGGACTGTCGTGTGGGACCAGGGGCCAAGCGGCTGCAGCCCCTCGGGGTCTGCTTTGGTGACATGGCTTTTGGTATCCTCTGGAATCTTCTGGAATAGTTTTCGCTGCGGATAAGTATGATTTTATTTGATGTTTTGATCCACCTTAACGATTTTCTGAATAAACTCTACTGAAAACACAGATTCACAAAAATTCATGGAAATTATTAGTTTAAACCCCTAAGTCTATGTTGGTGATCATTTTCATGCATGATTTTAAGTTATATTAACGGTTTATAATGATTGATAACTAACGTTAACAAGTATAGATATAGATATGGACTAGCGATAAAATCGTTGCATTGCAGCGGAACATACAACTCGCAAACATTCGTAGCCGGACGCGTGATATTCTAACATGTATGAGTATGGTTCATGAGTTTAGGTCACAGATGGGATGAGATATTAAACTAATTACAATCTTATCTCTAATTCATCACGTACTAATATTTTTGGTAAATGTAACTAGGATTCTTACTCAGGGGAATAAAGGGGCAAAACAGACTAGGAGAGAGTTGCGCACCAAAATTTGAAGAAAGAAATGCTTCCCTTTATTGTTATTATTATTGTTCTTGTTTTTGTTGTTGTTATTTTTATTTTTGTAGGAATGAAGACCTGTTTGTATCCTTTCTAATGGGGCTGTCTACCTGTCATTCGGATGTTTCATAGGCTTCCAACGACCGCGTGTTGACAGCCGAGGAAACAACCGATGTCAAGCATAACAAGAATCGAGTGTTTTGATAGCTTCCAGCACACAAATTTTGAATCATCGAATTTTAAACACATAGGTGAGCGCGCGACACTGCAAGCACTACCCTCGCATGCTCCCTTTCCATTTTTAACGGGTTGTGACGTCAGTCTGATGCAAGCTAGAAAAAAGCAAAATATTTATTTTGAAATTACTATAACTTATGAATGGTGTATCCATTTTCAATCCCGTCTGCATCGGTGTATTCTATGTGACGAGGCATACAAAACTTGATCTCACTTGCATTTGTTTTGGAGACTGTTATTTTTATAGCAATCTATGTGTATTAACTTATAACTTATGCCAAAACTTAGAAACACAAAAGTTATGAAACACAACTTATGTATAAAAGTTATTAAACACAAAGGAACGAGTTAACTTATAACTTATGACAAAACATGGAAACATAAAAGGTTATTAAACATAAATGAACGAATTAACTTATAACTTATACCAAAATTTAAAAACACAAAAGTTATGAAACACAACTTATATATAAAAATTATGAAACAACTTATATAAAAAAAATTATCAAACACAACTTGTGTACAAAAGTTATTAAATATAAATGAACGAATTAACTTATAACTTATGTCAAAACATGAAAACATAAAAAGTTAATAAACATAAAGAAACGAATTAACTTATAACTTATGCCAAAACTTAGAAAACAAAAAGTTATGAAATACAACTTATGTATAAAAGTTATTAAACACAACTGTATACATAAGTTATTCTCTACAACTTACCAACGTTGCCAATTTTTTTAAAAAAAGATATATAAAAGAAGGATAAAAATAAAAATGAAAATAATATACTAAAAACATATAAAACAAAACTAAATAGAAATAAAAGAATAAAGAAAATATAAATATAAAAGTTATGAAACACAACTTATGTATAAAAGTTGTCAAACATAACTTGCCTACATAAGTTATTCGATATAATTTGTATACATAAGTTATTCTATACAACTTGTCAACGCTTCCAAAAAAAAAAAAAAGAAAAAAATAAAAGTGACACGTGTATGCAATAATCCTTATGTCACTTAAGTGCTGGCGTGACTGATGAAAAAAAACGAAAGTGACACAAGCCCTGTAACCAGCACGCGTGTTGGTGCGTGTGACACGGACACGGTCCCTGTCGAAACCAGCGCGTGTAGGCTCAAAGACGCTCTCATAGAGTCACAGGCGACCACGTGTAGGACGAATGCCCTCGAACGTGGCTGGATCAGACAGCCTGAAACATCCCACCAAGACAATCGCACGACTAACAAATCGCGTGTTCTCAGCTTCTAAAACAACCGGATGATGTTTAGCTTTCCCCTTTCTAATTTATGGAATAAAAATTTTAGTGAAAAATACTGTCCGACATTTCTCTTTAATTGGATCTCAAAATATAGACATCCTCTATTCTAGATTTCTCGCTAGCTAAAGCTAGAGAGCGAGGATAGCTCTCTAGAGTATATATGATATAAAAAACCGTCGGAGGGTACAATGGTATGGAAAGTGATTTTTATTCAAATAACATTTCGAATGGTGACCGGAGAGTAAATTTTAGAAAAACTCTTTGGAGATGCTCTTAGAGCTTTAGCAACCGAATTTGCTAGAAGTGCATGTTTGTTTCTTTTATTTAGAACTCCTATTACGAAAGGACTAATATTTTTTATATATTACTATTGGTGTAGCTATTGTAATAACCGGCTAAAAGTATACTCGCTCTGTCCTCAAATATAAGATATTCAAGTGTTTTTTGGATAAAATAAATAGCCTAACATAATAACATCTTGTCCCTTACCCGTTAGGATGGAGGAAGTAGTTCAATTGTTACTTACTTACTGGTTTGTTTTGGATGATGTCAAGCCTAGAAGAAATTTCAATATTTTTGTCATAAAAAACAGAGGAGAGAAAGGGGTTGATGATCCAAAATACCTTGTATTTGGTACAAATTTTGAACTTTGGATCTCTTGTATTTTAGGATGGGATGAGTCTACCCTACCCTATAATACACCAGTTAGAATAAATCTACAGCCACACAACAAATGCCTGCTCTACAGCGCCTGCCCCTCTCCCTCCAGCGTCTGCGCGGCCAGCCGGTGCTCGCGCCCTGGCCCCTCGTGCGCGGGGAACGGTGTCGGGGAAGGCGAAGGAGGCGGTGGATCCGATGACCTCAAACCCGCCTAGCCACTCGACTTCGTTGCCCGCCTCCCCGACGGCGGTGACATTTTGGCCTCGAGGAGCTAAATAATCGACGCCTGGAACAAACGCTGGTGAGTCGTTCGTAATCTTATCTCTGCTCACATATGGTTTCTTTGACCTGTGTTTTCATCATCATATATCATATATAAATTAAAGTAATAATAAGTTTAGTATTTTGCTTATGTTTGTTTATTAACTGATGATGAGCTACACTGATCAGTTATTCGAGTACTTTCACCAAATGCATCCGCTACCAATCGACTTCCGAAATTAAACCCCTTTTAGAGGCCTTTGTTCTGTTCTGTTAGTTCCTGTTAAGAATTCGTTCATAATATAGCATTATTATTTATGTGAAAGCCACAAGATCGATATTCAGGATACCACCAGTTTACTCTCTTTGACAAATGTCACACGTTTCGAGTTCTTTCTTATTGTATCCACTGTACTTAGCATCTCATAGCTGTTTATGACAGGGTTAGTTGAACACATAATTCTCTGTATCTCACTCCATGTTCAGTTTGCGTTGCAGGAACAGGACACCCTGTTCGCTTGATCGTATCAGCTATGATATAGTGTTTTTCTCTCACAATAAAACAGCATCAGCCGGCTTATAAGCCACATAAACGATCAAGCGAACAGGTATGTGAGACATGTGGATGTGGCAGCAACAGCCCTCCTCATTCATATACTGCAAAATGTTTCTAGTGCTGATGCAGCTCTCCCCATCTCAACAAGCTCCTTGGGAGAGGCAAATAAACGGGGTGATAGCACTGTGGATAAGCTAGGGTCATTTGTGCAATCTCCTATATCCTACAATGTTCTTTATGGTAATATTTTCCTCTTATACTGATAATTACTATGTCTGGTGAAGTAACAATACCACCATTTTCTCTTTTGTAGCGTAATTTGGTTGGGTGGCCTGACAGCATGCCAATGCAACTAGAAAAACCAATTGTTCTTGAAGATGCTCTATCTGATCTTCCAGAAGTAAGGAACAATCTTTGAGATTCTAGACCTGTTTGCCCATGCTTTATCTTGCTTTGTCCGCATCACCCAAAGGAAGGGGCTACACCATGTTCCAGCATGAAATGATAGTTTACTTGCGAGGGTACATTTGCTGACATTAGGTAGGTATAAGCAATCTTCACTTAATTTAACAGCCGTTTAATTCAGAAGCTATTCTCTACATCTTGTGAGGGTACACATTTTTTTTAATGTAATTTGACTGTTTTAGAAGAACAGTGGTGTTATTTTAAAATAATAGAATGCATTGTGCTAGCAGTAAGTTAGTGTTGAATAATGTACTGCAGACATACGTATCTCCTGATTTATTCTGTTAATTAACTTTTACTAACAGGCTACCGTGCTGGTTACAAACAAGAATGGATGATCAAGGAGTTTTCAACACAATTAAAGAAGCTCTCAATTTGCATCAATTAAAGATCTAAAAAATATATGATCAGTGGTGTTATTTTGTAATTGCGATTGCAGGGGAGGGGTTTGGCCGATCTGTAGCACAGGTTGAGGAAGGTGCATAGCAGCTAATCAATGCGGAATGTGGCATTCATCATGTGATAAAAATATTAATGAATCTCATTGCTCGTTTTATTTTTAATATGGTCTGTATTTTACGGTAGCATTAGCTGACTTTATATAATTACTGTATCAGCTAAGCATGGCGTAAACTGTTAAGCTTGATACCTCTTGCCTCCTTTTTCCCTACCAATCTCTAATCTCTCTTCCAGTTTGCGTGTAAATCAAACAAATGCTCATCTCTAGAAAATTAGGATGCTTCCTTGTATACAATTTCATAAAGTCATGGGATGGGGTAAGATTGCCACCGATCAACACTGTAAGCATATATTCTCTAACTATATTCCGTACACTACATACAAAATTAATAACTTAACTTATTATATCTACCATACACAGCTATCAAATTCACTGAGGATGGAATTTTTGGGGACATTTTTAAGAGCCATGCAAATGAATGTTTTGATAACTTTCCTGAAGATCTCTAAGTCATGATTAAGGACTTAGACAGAATGTAACTTAAATGGTTATATGAGAAAAAACTTTACTATGACTTCTTAATTTCCTAGATTTTATACATGCTCAAAGATATTGTGTAAAAGTTGAACCATGGAAAAAAACATTAGTTATTTTCATATACGTCTTCAAAATAAATCCGTTGCGTTAACACGGGCATTGCACTAGTATTTTGGAGGAGTTCAGAGTTAAAACGAGGTCAGCGTAGGATTTGTTGATTTCTACTATATATGGGCCGGCAGGCCACGCGGAAAAAAAAAAAAAAACACAGAAGCTTTACTGGCTTCAGCTCGCATCTCTGGCCTGGCCCATCTATCTGACGGATTCTCTCGCTTTGCGGAGACCCGAAGGCATCCTCCCGAGACCCGATTCCCCGACTCCCCGCCGTCCCAGAGACGAGAGACGGCACAACCCTTGCTGCCGTCCTGGTCGCCACACGGCCACACCAACCCCAACACCTCTTCCTCCGCTCTCCTTCAACCCACCACAGGCGAGGGAGGCGACTCCTTCCTCGCGGCCGCCAGTCCCGACCCCGATCGTCTCGCCTCTGCGCCGCGCGCCGCAGTGTCCACTGGCGCGGCCGCCTTCCGTCTTGGGGGCGCATCTGGTGCTAGCTCGCCGGGCTAGGGTTGGCTTTACCCTCGTCTACCTTTTCTGTCTCGTCTGACGCGCGCAGGCTCCGTGCACGCGGTCGTCGTCTCTCGCTCCGGCTCTGACTGCTCGCCGACTCCCGCTTGCTCCCTCCTGCTACGGGAGGGCCGCCGCTGCCGTCGCGTCCACCGGCGAATTCTTCTACAGGTTCGGCTCCCATCACACTCCGGCCTCTTCGGTCCTCCCCTTCCCCAGATCTGGCCACTTATAGCACCATCGAATTCGTTCGTGTGTTCCTTTGATCCCGCGAGGTTACTGAATTGCTTGGATGTGGTTTATGTCTTGGTTTTCCTGCGTAGTCCGAATCCATATGTTTGTTGTGGGCCCATTTTTTTTTACTTTTTTTTAATGTTCAGAATTATATTGTCGTTGTAGTGGATGCATCAGGACAGAGAAAACTGGACTATTCACAGTCGGATAGAGGCTGCAGCTAATGTCGTTCACTTCTCGACTGTCAATCTACCAGTCATGTAGATTGGGGATACCAATCATGTAGATTGGGAATAAGATTAGACCTCCAAATTTTGAGGATGTGGGTGTTGCGAGTGATCTGGTATAAATTAGACCATCGATGCTATGGGCAGCAGAGGAAGGAAGAAGGTTTTGTTTCGACTTTGGATGGAATGAGAAGGGTTGTCTTATGTTGATTAGCCACAAGAAATTACAAGACAATGTTCATGAAGTGATGGGGGGTAAGAGGGCCTGAGCCTGTAACTGGGCAAGCGTTTAGTTTTCGAAAATTCCAAACCCAACTCATGCGATGGGTTTGTTCGTTTTGTAAGACTTGTTTGTTGAACTGTCAGTTGTCCTTTGTTAGAGTTGGCGTCTGTCTGACCCCTTCGTACTGCTAGGTTGGCTGAATCAGTTTGGCTGAGCAGGAAGATAAAACAAAAATGGACAAGTAGGGTGGACTGTCCGGATCTTTCGCTTCTTAAACATCTCTTCTGATGCTGTATTCCCGTTGCTTGTTAATGTAAATGGGGAATGCCTTGGTTCAAAAAAAAAAAAGAAAAAAAAAGAAAAGAAAACCTCATGGGATGTGCTCAATGGCTATATTTCAGACATGGCACCCTTTAAAGTCACGCTGTATTATGGTGAATCGAACCAATCTGTCCTACCCACACGAATTTGCCTGTTTCGTTATTTCTGAGACTCTTTTATGTGCCCTTCACTGGTGTGGGCACCAATAAAATAAAATAGCACGCCTCCATATGCTTTCCAGTATTTCCCCAGCTTATTTTTTAATCTTTTCTTTCTAGTGTTTTGTGCATTGATTTTTCCTTGAGAATTCAAGTATTAAACTCTTCTCAGCCCAAATGAAAAGTTGTATGTCTTTGTGGTTGTGAACTTGTGTTAGCCTGGCTAAGCAACTGGTTGTTGCTGTAATGAAAAATTCGATACCATTCCATAGACCGAAGTGTCATTATGCTATCATGCGCAATTTGTAGTTTTCTATTGCTGCCTTTTATATTTACTCATTACTGGTCTCATGCTAAATCGAACATTTAACCATTTTAGCCTAACTCAAAACAAAGGTAGTGTACTTATTATGGCAATATATTTAGCCCATATTTTTATAATCTCTTGGGCCTTGGCAATATTATGTTTGGTAACCATTTTGTCTTCAACCTAACTGATTGGGTATTTTCTTGTGAAAATATCCATAATGCATAGAATTTTGAATGATATTGCTGGATTGGTTCAGTATGTGTCATAGAATTTGTTTGTCTCTTTATCGGTCCATATGGCAGAAGACTAATGTTTCTTTTTCCCTTGTGGCCTCGCAGACCAACTATCTTGCAGTTGGAAATCTATACCTGAAGATTCATTTAAAATCTGGAAGCTTCTGTTGTTGGGTACAGAGAAATATTTCCTGCCCTTTGAGGAAGACTGCAGAGCTTCTAAATGTGAAACTTGCTTCTTTTCTTGTCTACTCCTGAATGCTGATGAACTCAGCCTCTCACGTTACTTAGCTCAAGGTCATACTGGTACGAACACTGAGGATGGAGCAAGCAACAGGTGTAAGTGGTCCTGAGCACATAATTGATATTCCAAGGGAAATTGGTCCTTCTGCTTCGGTTTCTCGTAGTGTTGGTAGAGAGAACCATGAAGAATTGAATCCTGTGGACAGGCCTTCAACAAGAGCTCTAGTACCTGCCTTGCAGGCACCATCAGCAATAGGTGCCGTACCTAATGCAGGGCAGACTTCAGGCACTAGGAGAAATGACAACTATGTTCGTCGGCACAGAAGCCCTTTGAATTCTGGACTGTGGATTTCAATTGAAGTTATCGTCAACGTGAGCCAGATTGTAGCTGCCATTGTTGTTCTTTGTCTGTCAAGAAAGGAACACCCACAGGCTCCATTACTTGAGTGGGTCATAGGTTACACTGTTGGTTGTTTTGCAACGTTACCCCATCTCTATTGGCGCTATATACACCGTAATATTGTAAATGGTGAGCATGAGCCAGCACATGCACCTCAAGGGTCCGCTCGTAACAACTCAAATGAAGCCACTCATGCTGCAAGTGCATCAGAACGCCGTAGAAATGCTGCACGAAATGCTGTGCTTGCTAATCCTAGGTACCCCTACCTTCTTTTTTCTTAAAAAAATGGATCGATATTTACAATGAATATGATTAACTGTCACTTGTTTTTGTTCATTTATGCATGCTGCAAAATGACTATGCATTAAAGATGAATGCACCGTGCCATCTGCAGGATTAATGCGCTGTTTGACCACTTCAAGATGGCCCTGGATTGTTTCTTTGCCGTCTGGTTTGTTGTTGGAAACGTGTGGATATTCGGTGGCCATTCTTCTGCTGCTGATGCACCAAACTTGTACAGGTAAATGCAAACTGTTCTTCCATGGATGAGATGCCACCTCATTTATCCTGTTGCTGACCTTTACTTCCCACCAGGTTGTGCATCGTGTTCCTCACTTTTAGTTGCATTGGGTATGCCATGCCGTTCATCCTCTGTGCAATGATATGCTGTTGTCTCCCCTGCATTATATCTGTTATGGGTTTTAGAGAAGACACAAACAATACAAGGGGTGCTACCTCAGAATCTATCAATGCTTTGCCTACATATAAATTCAAAACCAAGAAACGCCGCCATGGTTCAGGAAGTGAAGCTGAAGGCCAAGAAGGAGGGATAGTGGCTGCAGGGACTGACAAGGAGCGATCGCTTTCTGCTGAAGACGCTGTACGTCTATCTTGAATTTTTAGGAGTTTTTTTTTAATCATCATCACTTATTTGTTTTCTTATTACTCTTTGGTATTGCAGGTTTGCTGCATCTGTCTTGCAAAGTATGCACACAATGATGAGCTCCGTGAACTTCCATGTGCACACTGTTTCCACAAGGATTGTGTTGATAAATGGCTCAAGATAAATGCACTTTGCCCTCTGTGCAAATCTGAGATAGCGGGCACGTCTGGTACTTCTGATACCCGCCAATCAGACCAGAACGCCATTCCTGTGCAGGAGATCGAAATGCATTAGGTTGGTCAGATCTCTCAGCTTATCACATAAGAATACATCAGATTGTTGCTCCCCGTCTTCATGTATAAAGCTTGAGATTGATGTATGGATTGTAGTGACGCATAGTTTTTTTTAATCACTGCTAACTTGGAGAAGTTACAGCTATTCTCGCTGTCATCCAACTATGGCAAGCCAATACTACCCAGGTTTTCCCAACAGCGTGGATTGCACCTTATGTTCTGTTCTTGATGACATTGCATGGCTTCTTTTGAGTCTCTACTTTCTAGCGCGAAACAGGCAGGTGAGATTCTTTAATCACGTGATCCCAGTGAAGTATTTTCATGCGTGAAACTCCTAGTGAAGCATTTTCATGCTAGAAACAGAAGTTACGAAACTCAGTTCATGACAATCTGGTAAGAGCCTGTTCTGCACTTCTGCTTGATATGAGGCTGAGAGCTTTATGAACAATAACGGATGTCACCTGTTTGATATGTCCATTTTCTATTGGTAGGCTCGATATGGAGCTATAACTGTACATGATTGGAAATGAATCTTTCAGTTTTCACTTTTACAAAGTTATGATCAAACATTAAAATTTGTTAGTGTCATAGTCCTTGTGGGTACTGTTACGACACGTTGGTTGAATAATCTCGTTATGTGGCCGCTGATGCTGTTGATCAAACTACGTACGTACACATAGCCATTGGCAGAGTTTGGGATTGACCTGGCTGTGCCAGTGGGTAAAGGTGGCGTATATGCTTGAATAAACGCTTGAATGGGCTAGAAGCGCCAGTTAGTACTTCTATTCTAAATTAAATATTTTTTTTCTAGGTGTATTATTTTTACTATGCATCTAGACATAGGGTCTGTTTAGTTGTTTGCATAACCCTTTATCTAGGCCTCCGCAGTGTAGTTCATCCCTGTTTAGTTACCTGCATAGCAGGCTAGCACTCGACCAAAATCTTGTGTATCCAGCTATGCACTCTTCCTCCTGCACCCGCTCTGCAACCTAAGACATAGTCTGACTACTTATGCAGAAAACCAATCACACAAATAACACTATAAGGCCTCCTATCCAGGCAAACGAAACAACACCAAATTGCATTGCCTTATCCAGGTTAAGGTTATGCTGCATAATCTTTAATGCAATGCAATGCTAATGCGAGTAACCAATCAGAGTATATATCTAAGTATATAGCAAAAGGTATGTATGTAGAAAAGTCAAAACGTCTTATGATTTGAAACGGAGAGAGTAGAAGATTATAGTTTGTTTTATGGCTATATATTGGACCAAAAGGTTGTTTATTCCCGGTACCTACTGCATGTTCGCTTGAACTTATCAGCTAGAACCTACAGTATTTTTCTCTCACAACAAATTAGCTTCAGCCAGTTTATCAGCCGGCTTTAATATCAGCCGAACATGCCGTTATTTTGCTGGGCCATTGCTCCTTGGCTTTCATTGCTAATGTTTATAGCTAAGAAAATAGGTTTTCATTACTAATGTCTTGCTAAGAAAATAGGCAGGAAGAGGCAAAACTTGTTTAATGTTGAGCAATGTCGCACGCCTGGGGCAAAATAACGCAATTCATGCCTATTTTCGTGTTCATGCCTATTTTCGTGCCAGGCTCTTGCTCATTCGCCGACTTGTAATGTCAGGCGTGTGCTGAACGTTTCGCCTGTGGTAACATATCACCCATCTCTCTATTGTGCTTGTGATGCAATGAAATCTTACCTTCTCAAATAAAAAGCTTGATCCATGTTAGACAGGACTGGAAATTCTTGTACATAAAATTTCGAAAAAAAAAAGAAATTCTTGTTCATACACAGACGTCCCCTACGTTTACTCGTCCACAAATTACCATAATCGTCTGCAGGTAGTACATATTGCATTATTTTGCATCGTACGCGGTTTTTAATAAATAAATAAACACAAGTATTTCTGCTTGTTTTTGGAGCACGTTGCTTCACCGGAGCAACACATTCACGGGGATAACGGCAGCTTCTTTCTTTCCTCGGTGTCTTGTGGAAGCTTCAGCGACGGCTTGCGCTCCGGTGTGGACGAGCTTCTCTCCGCGGACGCGGCTGCCGCCTCCCCCATCCGCTGCTCGAACGGGGTCCTGAACTCGTTGGACCCCTTCCGCTCCAGCGGCGAAGCCGAAACCGAGTCCATGCGGGAGTGGTCGCTGAGAGGCGACGCCCGGGGGCCGCCGAAATCGCGCGTGGCTGTGGCTTCGTCCTGCTCTGTCCTCTTCCTCCCTTGGCTGCTGCCGCCGTTCGTCGACGGCGAGTCGCTCCAGCTCTGCTGCTGCCTGAAGTGGGGCGCCGTCATGTCCTTGCGGTCGTAGTGCTGCAGCCACGCGCGGAACCGCTTCAGCGACACGCTCCCGGACCCAGGCTCCGCCGCCGCCCGGACCTCGTGGCGCTCCCGGTAGATGAACATGACGAGGTAGACGAGGAGCACGAGCGTCGCCGCCACGGCGGTGATGAGGAACAGCCCGCTGAAGTTCCACAGGGTGAGGCTGGCGTTGGCCGCGTCGACGCCATCGCCGCACGACCCCGGCACGCCGAACCATTTCCTCTCGATCAGGTCGATGTTGTCGCCTTCCGTCAGCCCCACGATGGCGCGCGACACCTCCGTCGCCATGGAGGAGCCTTTCGGGAACGCGAACCCGAGGCCCGTGCCCTTGTAGACGGGGCCGGACATGACGTAGCCGTCGCAGTACTGCGGCTGCGACAGGAAGACCTTGAGGTACGGGACCTCGTCGAACACCGCGGCGACCCCGCCGTCGTCCGAGCCCCTGGACAGCGCGTCCGCGTACTCGGCCGGCGTGTTGTAGCTCCTCAGCTTGCTCGGGTCGAAGTTCATCTTGAGGAGCTCGCCGTAGACGAAGGAACCCTCCTGGTACCCGACGTAGTCACCGTTGTCGAGGATATCGTTCACGTCCGTCACTGCCGGCCTCAGCTTCTGGACCGTCAGCATCGATGTCAAGCTGGCCGTGTAGCTCGACGTCAGGATCAGGACGGCGAACACCCATATGACCATCAGGAACTTGGACAGGTTGCTCACCACATTCTCCCCTGCACACCATCACCACCATGAGAGACTGATCAGTTTAACAGTTTTCTTGGTGTCGGAAGAAGCAGAGCTTGCTTAGCTTACTGTGCGCGAAGACGAGGGTAGAGAAGGCGTAGTGGAAGATGATGCCGAACTGCTGCAGCGGCGTGCCTCGGAACTCGGGGTTGATCCGGTGCTCGATCACCCAGATGACGAAGCCGGTGAAGATGAAGGCGGCGAGGCTGGCGAGCCAGAGCCCAGGCGTGAGCGGCTTGAGGAAGAAGAACATGCCCGTGGCCTCCTGCGCCTGCACCGCCACGACCATGGACCACCCCGATTCGGTGAACGGCATGGTGAAGTCCGCCTCCGCCATCCTGCCCACGGTGATGGACACATCGCCGACGACCGCATCGGCTTTCTCCTCGGGAATCAGGTCTATCATCTGGTCGTAAGAAGATGAACTCGCATTGCCGATGCCGTAGTAGGGCACGTACTGGTAGTACACCGGGTAGGGCAGTGCCTTGATGGCCGCTTCGAACACGTCGATGCTGTAGCCGGAGACTATCGTCCTGCCGCTCGTCGTGTCGTTGTACACCTGCACGAACTGCTGGAACCCGTGCTTCACCGGCACGGCGATGACCAGCGCCCGCTCGACCGGCGAGAAAGCCCACCCGTCCGGAATTCGCATGTCAGATTCTTCCACGCCAGGGAAATTGACTTTCTTCAAGCCTTCACCGCTGTCGGCGGCGAACTCCTGTGAGATCCCAGTCTTTGTGGTCCAGAACCCCACCGTCTTGAGCCCGTCTGCGGCGAAGTTCACGATCTCGTACGCCGGCGTCTGCGATTGCCCGTCCGACAGCCTGAACTTCCCGGCCAGCCCGTCGAATGTCGTGTTGCGCACAGCCTTGAGCAAGTTCTCGCCGGTGGCAGACACGCCGAGCTGGTCCAGCTCCGTCAGCCCCGTCCCTCCTTTCGGTGGCACGAAATCCGAGCCAGAGATCCCGGCCGCCTCAACTGCCGCGGCGACCGCGACCGCCGTGTCGTACGCCTTGAACGTCGACGTGGTCGGCTCCGTGGTGTCCTGAGAGCCATCGTTCTCTGGCAGAAACCTCGCCCTGAACCGTTTGGCAAAGTCACCGGCCTGGCTCGTGGGCGGCACGTACTGGCCGACGCTGACCACGCCCTGCATCGCGTCGGTGTCCTCGCGGCCTAGCGCGTCGCAGTCGCCTCCGGTGTCGCCCACTGCGGCCGTGGCGATCCAGACGTAGCCTTCGGACTCATGCCGGAGTTCTTGGCCCTGTGAAACAGCCGCAGCGCCAGGGGAAATGACATGTGCACGACGAAGACGCGAGCCGTCATCGACGAGGCGCGGTACAGCACCGCGTCGAGGCGGTCGTCGGACGCGTCGGCCGGCACCGCGGCGCGGTGCGCCACGGTGGCGCCGACGCCCCGGAGCGCGTCGGAGAGCGCCGGGACGATGCCAGCGCCGAAGCGCGAGTCCTCGTGCAGCAGGACCGCCGCGCGCCAGTGGAAGTTCTCCAGGACGCCCGCGATGGGCGCGGCCTGCGAGGAGTCGTCCGGCGCCGTGGCCACGGAGAAGCGCGCGGTCCGCGTCGCGGGGACCGCGGAGAAGGACACGACGGGAACGTGGGCGCGGTCACCGATGCGCGCCACGAACTCGGCCTCGGCGGCCGTCCGCGACCCGTCGATAATGGCCTGCGCCTTGGCGTTCTTGATCAGGTCCACCGCTGCATTGCAAGCGACAGGTCAGTCATGGTCATCTCAGAGTTATAGAGTGTCTGACAGCTGCCAGAGACTGCCGTGACGGCGAGCTCACCGGCGGAAGCGGCGGCGACGGCGTCGCCGGACGAGTCCCGGAAATGCAGCTCCACTCTGGTGGTGGAGTTAGCGTGCGCGGCGTAGTAGTCCTCCACCGCCATGCTAATGCTGGTCCGCCACCTCTTCCCGGGGGCAGAGGCCAGGTCAAGTATGACGCCGACATTGACGGCCTCCGCAGCGGCGGCAGCGGTCCGGTGGCCGAGCAGAGCAGCCAGAAGGCAGAGTAGGACGAAGGAAGCGGAGGTGGCGGCGAAACGCGTCTGCATCTCCAAGACGATCGGTTGCTGCTGCTGCTCCTGCTGCCTGTGCCCTTAGGACTGGACCTGGACCTTCTTATACTGGGCGAGGCAGCGGCGAGATTGCGTGTCTCCGTGGCATGCCATGGCAATGCATCGCGCCGCCCCCATCCTTGTTTATTATTCGAATGCTCCCTCGTTGAACGACTATTTGGCAGTGGCCAATGGCTTGCTGAGTGAAGTTTATTTACTTTTACAGCGCCCTAGATCTCTCAGACGAACGCGACATGCAGATGAGGTAGCAATTGCAAACACTGGCTAACCACCAGCATCCGATATAGACGAAGCTGAGCACCCCAAACATTGTTGTATTTTATCCAGGGGCGAAGCCCAGTGATTGACCTGATTTTTCTTTTCAAGTTATAGTACTCAGATTTTGACGCTTTATGCACCACCCATAGTCCAATAGACTGCACCTCCACAGTCCAGCGGCCCAACCTACAACTTCGATTAAGGAAGGTCTGAAACTGCAAGATTGATTGTTTCTCGTAACATCCGGCTGTTATTGTGATACGTCGTTCCATCTTCCGTCGTTCTGTTTCAGCAAGTCCGCGTCATTCCGTCCTCTCGGCTTCTAGCTTCTGCAGCCCACGGTGCCCTTGCCTCACTCTTGTGCATCCAGCGAAGATTGCCATCATGGCGTCACCCGGAGGCCGGCTACTCTGCATGCCGCAGCTATCCAGCTACGAGCCTAGGACCAGCTCCGTCGCTGGAGTGCTCTGGCTACCCAACCGGACAACACCCAACAAGCATAAGGATTTAAGCCGATATGAAACTAAATTAGATGCTCCCATGCAGCCATGCTTTTTTTTGTCTTTCTTAATTAATCTGATTTTATGTACAAATTAGGTCCATTTGGAATACGAGATTTTTTTTTGTTCCTACATTTTTTCTGTAAAAAATAAACTGTTTCTGAAATTATTATACACTTTCTATAAAATTCATGCATTCCAAGGCAGACATAAAGCTATAACTGGTTATTGTTTTACTTTTACAACGGTCCACGGTGTTAGGCTAGCTATTTGTGTTTGAGTACAAATTTATATGTTATTTTATTAGGCTGATGGAACGGTTTTCCATCCAAAACAAAAACACCAGAGGCTGATAGTGCCAATAATGCCAAGAATTACAAGCAAGTTGTCGGTGTTTCGGACCGGGGGTCCTCAACCAACCAGTGAATTTGAACTGCGTGCCCCTAATCCCGGATGGTGATGCAAAGAGACACAAGGTTTATATGGTTTTGCCCTATGTCCAATCGAGAGATTGAACCGAGGTGCTTGTAGTTTATGTAGCTGGTCCCGTGTCTTTAGGTCGGAAGCGGGGCTTGAGGAAGCGTGGGGGCGTGTGTTCTGAGAGCGTGGTTCTTTCAGTATTTTTCCGCCTCTCCTAGAGCTATCCATTTGCTTCCTTTTATAGCCGCAAGGAGGGAGCCAGAGTACATGAGTGAGCTACACGTGGAGCCCACTGTAGTTCGAAATTATTATACATGGTGTTGGGAATGGCGATCGGCACTTGATCGATCGCCCGTCTTTGGCGAGCCGAGGTTGTTGAGGTCGTGGGAGTCCTTGTTGACGTCTAGGCCTCCAAAGAGAAGACAAACCGTGCCTTGTGGAAAGTTGGCGGATTGGCCGAGTCTTGTATTTACTTATCTTTCGTCCGAGTTTTACTTTTTGCGGCCTCGGAGGTGACCGATGTATATGATGCGGGGTCTTGGTGGTCGGCGTCGTACCCGGTTTAGGTGGGAAAAGTGCTGGGCGTGTGTCCACAGGGCACGGTAACCCCCTGCACCGCGGTAGGGGATGGTAAAAAGGAGATTTTGTGTTTGAGTACAAATTTATATGTTCTTTAAAGCGGATTAGGATTCGCGATGGAACGGTTTTCCATCAAAAGGAAAAACACCGGGGTTTTGGACGAGGCGGAGGATGAGCGATTGATCTTTCATGCCGATTCCGAGACTACTGAGGACCCGGACTTGACCCTCCACGCCGCTTTGTCCTTGGCGAGAATTACAAGCAAGTAACCCTTCCGCGCCGGAGAATGGTGGAGACTGACAAAAAAGCGTGGCGGACGTGCGCGCTTTGTCTCGAAGATGGTTGAGAGGAGGTTTTTTTCCACCTCGGGCGAATAAGATTGTAACCCGTCCGAGGCCTTGCGGGGTGGAAAACAAGAGTTTTGGCCTTTTTACGAATCGGAGAATCACGAGACCTCGTGGTTGTCCTTTGGCTTTGATTTGTGTATGAATATTTTGTTCTTGCTTAGGGTACCCCTTCTTGTGGGCACAAGTATTCGTGGAGACTAAAAACGTGAAGATAGTTGAGAGATGGCATAATGATTGTGAAAAAAATAACACCATATGAATAATTGCCTTATTTGCCACGTGGAAAAAGAAGAGATGAAGAAAGTAAAAACTCGTTTCGAAAATGTAAGATATAGATTTCTTAATCACTCAGTTTTTTAGTCGCATCCCCCTCAATTTTCTTCTAGCTTCTCCGCTGATTTTATCTACAAGAGTTACGTCCCAAATGTTCAACATAGCTAGCGAATGATGTCAAAAGAAAGCTCGCTGACGCTGGCAAGAGTCCTCAGGAGTCAGGACTCCAGAGTCCAGAACACAACACGTGGCTAAAAGGTAAGATAGGGATCTGCAGGCCAACATCACGTACGGTGTTACACATACAACAATTTGTATCTCTGGAATGCCCTTCATGTGCATCAATGCACAATGCACATCTCACACCGGACATCATAGGTGTCATCTCCTAGAAGAGTGCACGACTTCTTCATCTGGACCTAGAAGAGAATGCACGACTTCTTTATCTTGTATTTGGTTTTGTTTGGCTAACTAGGCTCTCTCGTAATTTACCACTGTGTCAAATTCTATATTTAATATTGAGATTTGATGTGAATTGGAGTATATTGGATTGAATTGGATTGGATTAGAGTTCGGCCAAACAAGACCTCAACCTATCGAGCACGGTTCATAGAATCATGGGATGCTTGAACCACCACACAACACTGTAATTTGGAAAACCGTCATCAAAGTACAAGTTCTGCTAATCATTCAAAAGTGTGTCTTAGACTTCGGATAAATTGGCAGCAACACGACTAACAAACCACTCCAATATGCCCACTACTTCAGTCCACGGATCTTGTTAGGATTGTGCTTAATGTATACGATTTATTTACACTTGCGACTTGAGTTGGATTTGCTGATTAGGGTAGAGTTTGGAGTTCGGACCATACTTTGTATCATTATTAGGACAAAAATATAAGGAGACACCATGAGTCCATACATAGACCTAGTAGTGTACATCCCTTTCTTCTCCAACTTCCAAACAACTTTGTCTTGGAAATCCTTTACCGTCATCTGATATAGTGAAGTTGAGGTTCGTTGGAATTCTCACCCCCAATCCTCCTCCTCCCAGCAATCCTGAACAGTGCAACCAGGATTGCTACAGACCGAGAAACGTTTTTGATATGGTAGCTTCAGGGGTATATCTCCTATCCATGTGTCCTCCAAGAACAGAACGTTAGCTACATTTCCCAAGATCTCATTTGAATTTACTTTCACTTTTTTGATGCCTAACTAGAATTGTGAGCCTCCCTTGCTGTTATGTTACAGTTCGAGAGGCATTTGTTTTTCATGTATTTGGCACTGAGCAGCTGGCAGCACGTCATTCACATCTCCATTGTATAATCTCCAAATCCATTTTAGCAGTAAGACTTCGTTAAAAATTTATGTGTTGATGTTCCCAGACCAACAAATCCTTGGGCCTACATATATTCTCAAATTTGACCATGTGATATTTGAATCATGTCCCCCCTCCAAAACAATTTGGATCTAATAGTATCCATTGGTTGATGTGTCCCCACATATAGATGATGGGATGCTACTTAGAGAAGCATTCGTCTGAATCAGTCATTCAGTCTACCCCTGAGGTCACATTCTTTCCTTTTTCACGGCTGCAGCTTCCTTTTCATTTTCTCAATCATGGGACTTTACACCCATGTTCCTGTCACTTAGGGGATCCCGAGATATTTCGTGGGGAGATAACCCCTTGAGCAGTTTATAATGTTGCAATCCGGACCTCTTCATGTATGATGGCTTCACTCTTATGATAATTGATTTTGAAGCCTGACATCCATTCGAAGCAATTCAACAAAGACTTTAGGTTCCTAATGGACTGATCATCACATCCTGTCATAATAACCGTGTCATCAATATACTACAATTGAGTGAAACTCCCTGGGGACAAATGAAGTAGGACCCCTTGATGAACCCCTTCTGGTTTGCTTTAGCTAATATGTGGTCCAGTGCATCGGCAGCCATGTTGAACACTAATGGTGACAAGGGATCACCCTGTTGTAGTCCACCTGTGTCACTAACCACGACAACTAAACTTTCAAGTCAAATTGTCTGACAGTTTCCGCCCAAAATATAATCTAGTAGTATTAGACAGTTTGACAGTGCATCAATAGTGGTAATTCTTTTTTTTAATCTCCCAACAAAAAATTAGGAAAAAGTAAAACAAGCAAACAATGTAACAATGAATGGGAGAAAACAATCAATTATTGTAGACCACCTCAGCTACTTGGGTGCAACACTGTCACTACAGTAAAGAAGAGCTAGATTGACTAGAGACAGACTGTTTATACATCCATCACAAACGGTAAAGGCAGTACAGAAAAAGTAACCGCATCTCGACTATCAAGCAAATATTTTCACTATATTGCCTGGTCTGCTATATAAACTCTATCCTGCGCAGCTAACTCTGATTTTTGCACTTGCAACCTACTACTATCCCTTACCTTAAATTTTCATCATATGAGCTCGTGTTGTATTCGTTACCAAACAAAAGACTGGAGCAGCACCTCCAGTTGCTAGCGCTTCAGCAGTGTCTCAGTTGGTTTGTTCAAAGCCAAGTGGTTTGTCAGGTAGCTCATGAAAAATGGCGAGCATGATTCTTTGTTCAGGTACTTACATCAGCTTCATCCAGTGACGAAGACAAATAGTTCAAGATGAAATCATCTAGATCTCCTTCTAGAACTGAATCCGGGTCAGATACTTCGTAGTTCGTTCGAAGATCTTTGACCATTCGGTATGGCTGACAAAACACAACAAGAACAACTATTTACTGATATATGTTGAACACTATACAGGGATGCTCACAGAAATAACAGTAAGTTATGATGTTTGCACTTAAGAGATCCATCTCTATTCCATACTATAGTTCATTAGAAAGATTATGACAATAATAATTTGTATAGAAAGATTTATGTTCTCTTTTTTCAAAACTTCACTAGTTAGAAAGATCATGTCAGAAAATTTAGATCAAAACATGTGATTATTGTATCCATAAAGGACCAGAAAGAAATCACTAGTTTGCAGCTTCTTAATTTTTAAAAATCCTGAGATGAGTATGGAAACAAAACAGAAATAGAAAGATTAACTCTATAGACTAGTAGCTTAAAGGGAACACTGAGAACACAGATAATGCTACTGAGAGGTCACAGTTTTATCATAACAAGAGTTGATAGTTTAATTTGGTATTCTAAATGGAAAGCTTACATGGAGAACATAAGATCTTATTTGGTTGCCCCAGCTGATTTCGTTGAGTGATTGTGTGTGCTCTGCATTCATCTGTGCTTGGCGGGCAATCTCAAGCTGATCAAGACGAGATTGGAGCACTGCCATTGCGGATGCCTTGTTCATGTGTTGTGATCTGCATTTCTCAATCAGGAGTACAGAACTTTAACATTTATGTTTTTAAAACATTCAACGGTAGAAATAGCATAACGAGCAAAGAATAAACTTGTGAAATGCAAAGGAGAAGACATCAAAATTACCTTTCATTTTGAGATGTTGCACTTATACCAGTTGGAATGTGCACAATTCGAATAGCACTCTCTGTAGTGTTGGCATGCTGACCACCAGGGCCACCAGAACGGAAACGTTCTATCCTAAGATCAGAATCTTTGATCTGGTATCGGCTAGCGGCATCCCCAAGAATAGGTATTACAGCAACAGCTGCAAAGGAAGTGTGCCGCCGCTTTCCACTGTCAAATGGAGAAATTCGCACTAATCTATGGACTCCTACTTCAGCTTTGGCATATCCAAATGCATATTCACCATCAACTTTGATAGTGGCCCTCTGGAAAAAGCAGCTGTTTAAGATCAGTTCCTTTTTTTTTGTAATCTAAATACTACTCATATTAGAAAATAAATGGTTCAGATGGAATAGATTTTATAGCAAAAAAACTGTATGTTCAGCAACACATACTAGTGAAAAAAACAACCTTGATTCCTGCTACTTCACCAGGCATCTCTTCTACCACAGTGACTGTATATCCTCGTTGCTGGGCCCATGACTTATACATGTTCATGACCATTGCAGCCCAGTCCATGCTCTCGGTGCCACCAGCCCCTGCCTGAACCTGAAACCATCATCATAAGGAATCACCCACTGAAAACCTCATTAGGAAAGCATAAGATGAGCATTGGCGCTTCAACTACAAGGGCTCTAGATGGAGCAGTTAGCTGAAAAATTCTTACAAACATAATGAAATTATTGAGGGAGACACAAAATAAACCTCAATGAAGCAAGAACAAGAGTCACTGTCTCCAGAAAGTAACGCATTAAGTTCTTTCTCCTTTGCACTTCTTCTCATATCGGCTAAAGCCCTCATGCTTTCCTGCACAAAACAGTTAAAATAAAAGTTGAAACAGATAGATGGTTTGTACAATGAATGGAAAATGGATCTGTGCTGTATTTCAAGCTTTATATCATGTAATGAGCACTGTACTCACCATCTCAAGTTCATTATCGTTTTCTTCACGTGCAAGCCGTAACATCTCAATGTGTTCAATCAATTCCTGCTCAAATTGGTTCACTGACTTAATCTTGCCCATGAGCTCACCCTGCTCACGGCTAACCCTCCCAGCAAAAACTGGATCTTCCCAGAGGTCTGGCCTCTCCAACACCACAGCCAATTGTTTCGTTCTGTCAAGTATCCATCCCCACTGAACAAGTAAAAACAATGCTCAATTCAGACAGGATAGAAATGCCCAGTTAGCGAGCATAAACACACTCCGCGCATAAGATGTTCGCTGAAGTGCCTGAATGAATCGAGAACCTAAGATGACGGACCATCCTTGCGCAACAATAGAAGGCAATTTGGCCTACGGAAAAGCACTAAGTATCGGATGTCATGTGAATATTGTACCTTGAGGCGCTTCTTGATGAGCTTGACTGACTGCGCGACGGCGGCGGCATGGCTGCGCCAGTCGCTCTCGGCTTCGGGAAGAATCGTCCACCTCTTGTCGGCAATCGAGTCTACCGTCAGGCCGTCCGCGGTCATCGGAGCCTCCGCCACCGCCTCCGTGGACGGAGAGGAGAACCACCGCACCGGAACGCGGAGGAGAGTGGAGTCGGCGGCATGGGGGAGGCCATCAGTGGGCCCCAGGAGGGCCACCAAGGCGGCGCCATGGGTGAGGAGGCAGTGAGTAGTTCCTGGCCTCTTGCGGTGGAGGTGGGAGACGAGGCGCGCCGCCGCTGATCTGGTTAAGAGGCGGGAGGCCATTTTCGTGGGCTTGAAACGTGCTCGCCGCCGCTATGTAGCTCGCCTCGCGCACAGGCACAGCCCGTCTAGACAGGACAGCTCCTCGCCATCGCAGCCTTGCACGTGGTCGCCAGCACCACTGCTCGTGATGAGGCCGCCGTAGTCTCGCTCGGAACAGTCGGTGGGGCCGGGGGCGAGTCGCAATGGCCGTCCGGGACGGACTCAGATTCGGTGCCTTTCCTCCAGCCAGTCACGGCGTACCTTTCAGGCTTCTGTCTATCGTCTGAAGGCCGCGTTTAGTTCGGCCACCGAATCGACGCCGCCGGATTCGGGGCGCACTGTACCTACGGTAGCGTTTTGTTTTTATTTGGTAATAATTGTTTAATCGTTGACTAATTAGGTTTAAAACGTTCGTCTCGTAAAGTACAACCAAACTGTGCAATTAGTTTTTGATTTCGTCAATATATATTACTCCATGCATGTACCGCAAGTTTGATATGACGAGGAATCTTCTTTTTACATAGTGCCAAATTTTGAAATTTGGGGCAACTAAACGTGGCCGAGTAGCTCTCACGATTTTACAGCACATCTTTAGCTTTTTTCGTAGAAACAGGCGGGAGCGGCTGCCCCATTTGCGCGCGCGCCGCGCCCGTCTCCCACGCGCTGCGCCACCCACTGCCTGGAGGAGTCGAGCTGACTTGCAACCTCCGTCCGAAAGAGCCAAGCCGTGCTACGCCGGTAACCCAGCATAACTGGACCGACACGAGCAAACCAGCGTCCTCCGTAAGGACGCCTTCCAGGAGTGCTGCAGCTACAGGGACATTAGCGAGGAGCACTACCCACGTGAGTTGCTTCACCACCTGACATCAGAACATCCCCTCTTCTTAGCTTTCTGTCAGATTGTGTTGAATCTAATGCTGCTATTTATTCTTTACCAAAATCTATACCAGTCTAGCTAGTATCTATGTTTAGCTTGATAAAAATTGCAAATCTGTCATCATGTGCTAGTAATTGTTTGTTGTAATTTTTGTTCTTTGTGACAGAATTTGACAAGGAAAATTGGGTTAGATATTGAAAGGCAATGACAGAACTTGACAAGGGAACACCTGAAGTTGGTTTGAGGTTTCGAAATCCAGATGAGGCTTGGCAGTTTTGGGTGGCATATGAGGGTCGTACAGGTTTTGATGTGAGAAAAAGATATAGAAATTTAAGCAAATTTGATGGCAAGGTGACTTCATGCAGATTTGTTTGTGCCAACGAAGACCATCGAAGGAAAGTGGAAAGAGAGCATGTGACAAAGTGTTTTAGAGCTGAAACAAGAACCAATTGCAAAGCACGAATGACAATTACATTGGACCGAGGGGAAGGAAATTATGAAGTCACTAATGTTGTCCTTGAACACAATCACCTCCTTCACTTGCACGGAAGTAATCAAGATAGGCAAGGAAGAAATGTGATAGAAAATCCAAAACTAGAAGCTCAACTTCGATTGAAGTTTATGTCTCATAAATACCACAATTTGGCATATAAAGCCGTCAACTCTTCAGAATGTTGCTTGCTGCTCGACAATGCTCTTGATTGCCTTTGCACACAAGTTGAGGATAAACTTAATATATCTAGCTGTGCTATGAATGAAAACCAACAAATGAACAAGAAAATGTTGACCCAAATATGAACCAAAGTGATGATTTGCTTAGTGCTGCAAAGCTGAAGAAAAAGGAAGTCCAGTAAAAAAATTCGAAGAGAAAGAAGACTTGGATTGATAAGTTACGACGGAAAGCAAAGCAAGAGAAATCTGCCATACCATCAAAATCTGTCATACCACCAAAATATGCTAAACCAAAGAAAAAAGGAACAAAGGTATGTTGCAAACTTGCAAGCTACATAATGTATGCATACTGTTGTCATTCCGATCGAAACTAATTGGTTGAATTTTTATTAGCAGCCACAAAACAAAAATGATGTTGTACAACCCCAAGTTGAATTGAAAAATGATGGCAGCAATAGAGATGAAGTTTAGAAGTCTCAAGATTACAATGCCATTGGCAGTTTTACTCAGCTCATAACAGCTCCAACTTGTGCCGAAGAAAACCTTCAGTTCTAGTGTGTATAGGCTGGTTAGATAGCATTTTGGACAGGGCTAACTATAGTCTTTTGGGGTCTAATTATAGTCTTTTGTGGCCTAACTGTATATCTGAAATGGCCTATATAATTTCAGTAGAAGCACATGTGCTGGTTTAGTAATAACACAAGTTGCCAGGGTACACAAACTGAAGGTGCTTTAAATGATTTTGAACTTGTGGACTTGTGCTTTGGAAGTGGAGCACACAAATCTCCAGTGTGCTTGATCTGTCTAATAATTATGTGCTTGTGAAAATGGCTTTGTTTGTGTGCAAGTCTGATATATTTTGCCATCAGTGAAAATTTGGGGCTAAACATGTACTCAGTGTATTTACTGAATAAGTGTCACTATGTCTAAACACACACCAACCAGACATCAGTAGAAACAAAATCTTGCATTTTCATTTCTAGATTTCAGTACTTCACAAATTCAGAATAAAAATCTCTTGATTCATTATATATAGACCAGAAGAATCTGCCATGTTTATAAGAAGTGGTTTCTATCCAAAAGCTAATTACATTAACCATGGGGTTTGGGCAGAAACCATGGTGGCGTGAACCGGCCAGTGATACCATCTCTCATGGCATAAGGACCTCCAACATCGGAACCACCAACCGCAGAGTTAATCCATGGGTTCATTAGAGCTCCATCTTGGCGGGTGCTGTGAGCTCCATCTCCATGGCGACAAGGACCTCCACGTCGAGTTTGTAGTCCCCTCAGAGTTAGGCCAGAAGAGCTGCAGTGCAGGGCGGGGCTCCATCTTTCTTGGTCGGCGTGAGCTCCATCTTCTCGACCGGCGTGAGCAATGGGAGGCGTAGAAGGGCTGCAGTGGCACAGGGGGAGGCGAGGAGGAGGGCGACATCTGAGGCTCGTCGGCGTGAGCAGCAGAGAGGCCATGGGGATCGAGGTACACTATGTGGGGGGAAGCAGGAGGAGGCGGCGGTGCGTGGTGACGTCTGGCGGCGCACATACATTGCTTGAGAGATGTGTCCTTGTGGCCTGGCCAATGAGGAGAGATGGAATTTTTGTTTAAGCCGATGGATTCTCTTTGAATGGTGGATAGGAGGCTGAAAGGTGCGCGGTGCCTTGCCAGAGGAAAGGCACCGAATCTGAGTCCGTCCAGGACTCCGGTGCTTGCCCAGGCCAGTCTGAATGGGAGTTAGAGCATCTCCATCATCACAGTCCTCCGATACAACTTCCCCATATCAGGATAGCCCAATATAAAGGAGATGCTGCAGTAGGAGTACCATAATATATCTCCCCCAATACCCATATGAAAGGTGGGTTGCATAGAAGTGTAAGAGAAAATATGGTTAAAAAATGGTAGTTGGGACGATCCCATGATATTAGGGCAGTTGTATCTCCCCCTTTCTTTGAGGGAAGATGAATAAAATATTGGTAGCCATAAAAAAGGAGAGATATTGGAGAACTGCTGGAGAAAAAAAACATAGTTATCTCCAATATGACAGTTTTATGGGGATATGGGAGGTACTGGGAAACTGCTGGAGATGCTCTTAACATGTCAAATAGGCATTTTCATGATAATGTATTTAAGAGAGAGGAAAGATTAAACTCTTTTATTTTAAAATCTAAGTCAACTCTAAGTCAACTCTAAGTCATGAAATTAAAAGTCTATAAAATCATAAAATGAAACTTTAAATTAATAGTGGGTTTTGCATCTAAGTTTCATTTTATTTTATATGATATGGCAGTAAACAACAATGGTACGATACTATTTAAAGTTTAAGAAGGCGCTAGGTGGTGACCCACGGCCTAGAGCCTAGCCGACCTAGGCCAGCTTAGATGATTCAAGGTGTTTTTCTAGGCGATGGCTAATTCATACATAAATAATTAAAAGGAAAAAAAAAATAGAAGATCAGTAGTCATGAAATAGGAAGAAAGAGAAGAAGGCTCATTTAACGGCCCAACACTCCACGTTACAGCCTCTCCCGCATCTCTTCTGCGCCCGCCCGCTGCCACTTCCTCTCCCTCTCTCGCATCTCTCTCTTGCCCGCATCTCTGCGCCCGCCGCCGCCGATTCCTCTCCCTCTCTCGTACCTCTCTCTCTGTTCGCGCTGTAGGGTCGAGATGGCGGACTAGAAGGGGTGAATAGTCCTTTTAAAATTAATCACGTTGGCTAACCGAGATAAATATGGAATTAAAACTATCGGTCTAGCCAAAACTATACCTCTCTATCTAAGTTCACTAGCATTTTATAAAGATCCTAATTAGGCAACAAAGGTGCCGGGCAAGCTAGAGCTCGGCTAATCAATTCTAGAGCAAGATCACATAAACCTATGCACTAGTACTTTGCAATGGGGAAGCTCCTACACAAGCTAGTAAGCAAAAGCACAAAGCCATCTAAGCTCACTAGCAAAGCTCAATAACAAGGCTACACAAGCCAAATTATAGAGCACAAATTACTTAGCTATATAAACTAAGCAATGTGACTAACAAGGTTACTCAAACAGAATTAGTCACGTAAGGGAGCTACTTCTATGCTACACAAGCAAGAAGGTAACTAGCAAGCTACACAAGCTAACTAATTAGAAGAGCAACTACACAAGCATAATGTATGAAAATGTAAAGACAAGCTTATGTAAAGGGGATGCAAACCAACGGGAAGACAAGGATGACACGATGATTTTTATCCCGAGGTTCATGTGTTGCCAACATGCTAGTCCCCGTTGTGTCGATCGCTCACTTGGTGGTTCGGCGACTAATTGGCATCACCCACCAAGGCCGCACGTCGGGCACCACAAGAAACTACCCCAAAAGTGAGGGTAGCTCAATGACACGCTCTACTAGAGTTGCTCTTCGCGATCCCCGTGGGGTGAGCATAATCCCTCTCACAAATCCTCCTCCGGAGCACCGCACAATCTTCTTGCGTGCTTCAACGGAGTCACAAGCCACCAAGCCGTCTAGGAGGTGGTAACCTCTAAGAGTAACAAGCATCACCGACTTGTAACACGATCACCTAGTGTTACTCGTTGCAACCTCACGATGCAATCACACTAGAATCGCTCTCTCACATAATCAGATGAAAACTACCAAGCATATGTGAGATGGAGGGCTCCAAAGCACACCTACACAAGCCACCAAGGCTCAAGGGTGCTCAGCAACCAGCCCAAGGCCAGCCAATGCTTGGTTTTATAGCCCCCAAGCACTGGGTTCACTGCGAGGTGACCGGACTCACAGCATATAACGACCGGACGCGCGGTGTTACACTGTAAATCTTTTGCTAAAACACTACATGGGCATCATGTTTATGTGATAGTGTATGTAATATAGTGTGTAAATCAAATTCTGTGACCCGAAACGTTCATCGGAAACGCGAAACGAAAGTTACATTCAATGTCGCGTTATGTCACTTAGGGTTGTAAATGAATTTTTATTAAGCGAAAATGCTATAGAACATATATACAGAATTTTAATAAAGTTTGTAGTACAAAATTTGTAGGTGACGATGAAATACCTATGATCGAGAAATGAATTCCCTAGCTAGCATGGTTGGTAGCTTGGAAATCGAGGTTGACGCGAATCTGAGCAAGACTTAGTCAAATTTCTTAAGTCGAAAATTGGTTCGACGAGGTCAAGTTTGTCAATTTTTGTAGGAGATTTGGGTTAAGTAATGGTGGGGTATTAGGGCCTATTTTAGTAGTTTAACATACCCTCTTGAGGATAGAAAAGGTGGTTTGGCGCCTGAAGTAACGAGTTTGATTTTTGGGGCGCTTTAAAAATCGTGCATGGCACGTTACCGCCGGTTTCAGTGTCTGGGCGTGGTCACCGTGGCTCGGCCCAGCGTCGTCGCTCATCCACACGCACACATACATGCACCACCATGCGGGCTCTGCATCACCACTGCCGCGCTCGCGCACGCGCCCACGCACGTGCCCATGCACGCGACTCACGCGCGCACTCACGCGCAGACCGTGCTCAGCGGGACGCTGGGGGCCGGTGAGCCTGGCTGCTCTGCCATCGCCGCTGCCATCATCTCCAGCATGTGCATGTGCCTCTGCATCGTGTTGTCACCTCGTGTGCGCTCACATCACTTGTGTTCCGTCGTCGCTGCCGCTGCTGCACACGCCCGCTTCACCGTCACATGGCATGGCCGCCGTCGTCTTATGAGTCAGGCGCTGCGGTCGCACATCATCGTGCCGGCCTCGTACGTGCATGTGGATCCATCATCCAGCGCGTCGTTGTCCTCTTCCATTTAGTGACTGCGCCACGCCATGCTCCCATCATAGTCGCCTTGAATGGCATCGCGCCGGCCGGCCGAGCCGCGCCAAGGCCAACTCACAGGGCCTGGCCCCGTCTATGTAATTGCGCATGCCTGGAGCTTGAATTGGAGCCTAGCTTCGCGTCAAGCCTACCACTGCTGCAGCCGTACGGTGTTGGGCTTCAATTTGAGGTTTCCCCCACCGTCGACCACCTTAAGACCGAACGGCATCATCCACCCAATTGGCCTCGCACCATCCACCTCTGTCCAATTAACCGTGCACCCAACTAGCTCTGGTGGTTAGCTCACGACTGGAGTCGACCGATGAGCTTTCATCCTCCAGTGAGGTACTATGGAGCTTTTCCCTCGCGGCGGTCCACCATGGCCTTCGGGGTGGGTGCTCGGCTAGGGCGTCGTTCCTTACCCCTTTGTCTCAATTGAGCGGTGCTTTTGTGTCTCCTTGACTTGGTTGCCTCTCCTGTGAAATAGTTTCACCAGGAGTGCAGCGAGTTGCCGAGAACACCGTCGCCGCACTTGCCGTGAACCAAAGCAACCCCGCGCTCGTGGCCAACCCCCTTGCCAAGCCTCATGACTTCGTCCAGGCCATCCTTCATGTCTCTGGTGAGGCCCTCCTGCTCCTAGGGTAGATGGTTGAACCGGTTAGGGCCAAGGCTCGCCCGGAGCGTGTGGTCGCCTCCGGCGAATGTAGTGTAGATGTTGTGTACATGCCCGGCTCGTTTGGGAGTAGAACGGGTATGTCTAGGACCTCTAGAATGTTATTAGTACTCTAGGCATGGAGTCTAGGTAGTGATGGTAGCGCTAGGCTAGATGTTTTCGCCGGCGTCAGTGTCACCATGGCCAAACCCCACCGTGGTGCATGGCCATGCCTCTGTGCGGCACCAATCATGGTGTTTTATACCTCTATCGACTACGCTTGTGATGAAGAGTGTCTCGGTGGTGATGTTTGCTACCGAGGAGGTCCGTGCTCGTTGGTGTTTGGCCGATGATGCCGTGGCCTCTAATAAATTCAGCCAGGGACTTTGGAATAGGAATTCGAAGTAAGTCGGGGGGTTAGTGAGAGTGAGAGAGAGAGAGAGAGAGAGGAAATAGTAGAAAGGACTATGGGTCCATTTGGTTGAAAGCTGGGGGCTCTTTTGCATAATCATCGGCGCATGCGCGTGGGTCTCTCCTCCGTGGGCCACTGTCGCGTGTGGGCCGTGCTAGAGTGCTGCGCGCGCACGATGTGCGGGAGTGGGCCGTGCCGCTCGCTCATGGGCCGCGTGGTGGATTTCAGTTTTTCATTTTCTAGTGAATTAGTAAAGGTTTATTCAATTTAGTTTTAAGTTGAACTTTAAAAAATTATAGTAAATTCTATAGATGTCCAAAAATAGTGAAACAAAATTTGTTAGGTTCACAACAATGCTATCTAGCTGTTGGTGTAGTTAGTTTATAGTTATCTATGATAATGATGGATTCATTAATTCATTTAGGAGAGCTTAGTATTATTTAGCTTAATATTGTAGGAATTTTTGTGGCAAATTGGTGATAGCTTTAGCCATGGAATTTTTACAGTAGGTTCATTAGATTATTATGTGCTCACTATAATTTTTGTAGGCCTTGAGTAGGTTGATAAATAGAGTAGCTAGTACTCCTTGTTTTAGTATACATATAGTAAATCGGTATTAAGAGTAAGAATGCCTTTAGTTGCTAAGATAGTACATGCCATGTTTCATACTTGTTAGTGATAACAATAGGTAACTTAGCACCTTAGCTAGTAGAACTAGCTAGTAGCTTGATAGGTGTGTTCGTATTTTAAGAGTTGCTGTTGCCGTATTACTAAGTGTTGCATCATCATTTCATGCATGTAGATAACGAGTTGGTAGAGTTCGTGCCTATGGATGAACATGAGTTCGAGGAGATCATTGAAGAGTACGAGGAGGAGATTCTCATTCAGGAGGGAGCCTCGAAGGCATCAGTTGCTGACTTTGTTGACACACTGCTTGCCCAAGGCAAGCCCCGATGCATAACCCTTATTTTGAATGATCACTAAATATATATGATGTGCATTTATGTTACATGCATTTTATCGAAACTACATGCATAAATATATCTACCTATGAGTCCTACTAATATAGGTCGAGTAGCTGCTATGCTTAGAAAGTCGTTAGCGTGAGTAACCTATCGTTACTCACAATAGGTGATTATTATCACTCATGATGAAATGGTGGAAAGGAAAATGGAGACCGGGCAGGGATATAGTTTGGGTATTGGTGGGTGTAAGAGGTTGTGTCCTACGACCAACAGGGCATAGCTTGGTTACACTTTTTCCCTCTCTGTGTCGGTTAAGGACCGGCCATTGCAATGGATGCTAGGCAAGTCACAGATTTATTATCCTAAGCACATACTTGGGTATGGGTGTAGGAAAGGCTTGTTGTTCTCTTGTCATGGGTTCCATCTCTTTCTGGACCGACTGATTGGAGGCGGGGATGGTGAAGGTCTAAGCACCTTACTAAGTTCGGGACTCAGGAGCGGGGGCTTAGAGTCCAAGTTTGGACGGGGACTTGGACCCCTTGATAGGAGAGTGGTGAGTTGGTCCTGCTTGTGCCTAGGGTACAAGCGGGGCGTGTGTTTTGGGGTACCCAGCTAGGCACATTGATTCATGAATCACGCCGTGTTGGTATGACTTGTCTAAACTCTAGCACCGTAGTAAGAACTGAAAGAAGAAAGGTGAAGAAATGGAACTGTTGCTCAACTCTTGCTTGAAAGTAGACAGGTGCTTACATAAAATGGCTAGATAATGAATTAATCATGACTGCTAAAATAACATAAATAAGGATTCACTATTAGTATTGCTTTCTGCTAAAAGGAAACCAGCAAACCATAAAGCTTATTATATCCCTTGGAGTTGGGAAATTATTCCCACTAGTCGGATAAGTCTTGCGAGTACATTATGTACTAAGGGTTTATTTACCCCTATTGCAGGTACTGCTTGAGATGTAGCCATTGTGTGAAGGATTCTTCTAGTGGGCACAGACAGATCCTTGCTTATTATTGATAGATGTTTACTTGATGTTTATTTTCATTCCGCTGTTTAATATTCCGCACTCTGACTTTGGTAATGTAATAATACAATTTTTAAGAACTCTATGTAAGGAAAATGGACCCTTGGCCCATTTACTTTGGATTTTGGTTTTGATGACCAACACAACCAAATTGGACTAATGAATTTGCAAGTGATTGTTTTGTAGTTCAATAGGGTGCAAGTTGTGACTTGGACGAAGGCAACATGATGATCCGATGATCAACACCATAAGCAAGACCTTAGAAGCACAAGAGAAGACCCAAGATATCAAGAGGCCAAGCATGAAGAGTAGGAACCAAATGAAGATGGACGGATCGCAGTGATCGGATCGGCCAGGACTTGCAGGACAACGAGTCCGGTCGAGTATAAAGAGGTTCTAGTAGCGAAAATGCGACCAAACACGTCCGATAACGAGCATGTAATGGAGACTTTCGGCGGTGTCCGATCGATGGATCACAGCTCCAACGGTTGGGATGACCGGACGCGTCCGATCAAGATGACTTCAGCGTCCGGTCAGTAGCAGAAAAGCGGGATTTCGTCCCCAACGACTACTTTCTCAGTGGGGCTTATAAATACAACCCTCAACCGGCCAAATGAGATGTGTGGAGCTGAGGAAACATATCTAGGGTGTTGATACACCATTTTAGTGATCTCCACTTGCATAGTGCTTAGTGTTTCATTAGGTGATTAGCGTAGGTACTTTGCGAAGTGCTTAGGTTAATTAGACCACCGCTTATGCGCTTGCTCTAGGTTTAGGCCTAGTGTTTAGTGAGGTTTGCATACCTCCTATCACTCGGTGCTTGCGTGCACCATTGTTGTACATCGGAGGGGCTTGTAGTCATGCAAGATCACACCAATCGCGTTTGTGGTGTGTCCGCCACCGTGTATCGGAGGGAACAAGGCCCGCCGCGTTTCGGCCGAAAGCTTGATAGTGAAAATGGCGGGGAGCATCTAGGAGAGGCTTACCGGAAGGCACGTCGGAGACCCACTTGCGCATGGGGAAGGCCTGAGGCTATCCACGGAGTTACCCGACTGGGAGCTTGGCCCTTGCGAGGGATTCCTTGCGAGGGGCTCCAACGAGGACTAGGGGGAAGCTTGCGTGCTTCTCGATACCTCAGTAAAAATACCGGAGTCATTGATGGGAGTTTGCATATCTCTACCTTGATCTTTAGCTTCCGCATTTACATTGATTGTATTACTCCTTTTGCGGTAGAGATAGCAACACATTAGCAAAACCATAGTTGCACATTTAGATAGTTTATCTTTTGCATAGGTTTTGCTAAGGTTAGAAAAAGAGGTCATAGTTTAGAGTTAGAATTTTAAGTTGCCTAATTGACCCCACCCTCTTAGGCGTCACGGTCCCCTTCAATTGGTATCGGAGCCGGTTGGCTCAATTTGGACCTTTGGCTTAACCACCATTGAGCCGACGCTATTTAGAGTGGTTGGGATGGATACCTCTAGGCCTCCACACTTTGACGGCACTAACTTCCCCTATTTTAAAGCTAGAATGGCTTGCTACCTTGAGAGGTTGATTTAGGTATTTGGAGAGTCACTCGTGATGGGATGAAACCCATTAAGAATCTCGAAAAACCCACAAACAGTGATGAAAAAGAAATGCATTTCAATGCTAGAGCTAAAAATTGCTTGTTTGAATCATTTAGTATGTATGTGTTTAATCAAGTGTTCACGTTAAATACGGCACATGAAATTTGGTTAAAACTTCAAGAGCTCCATGACGGCACATCTAATGTCCGTGAGCAAAAACATTGTCTAGCTAAACAAAATTATGATTCCTTCACAATGAATGATGATGAGCTTGTTCGTCATTTGCGTCGACATAGAATTTTTGCCTCCATGATGAGGACACACGCAGCAAGCCAAAAGGGTCCGCTCGATGGAGTAGATCCGCCTAGCTTCTGCGCAAGGGTGGTCGATCCTACGCAATCCTCTCGAGACGTGCCAGTCAATTTAACCCTGCAATTGACAAGGAAAGAAAGCTTATCAGTAATTAAGGGCGGAACATGCCGGTGTTGCCAGATAGTCCCGAGTGTGCGGCTTTGAGAGCCGATATGAGAGGAAATCGACTAAATAGTCGATCCCAGCATATTCACAAGAATGAATCGATTAAAACTCATGGGGTTGTATAACATGAATTGGTTATCATTCAGGATAAATGTTGTTTAAGCAAATATTAATCAATGTCAATAAGATATCAATGATGATCAGTTTACACTGAGCCAATGATTACAAGTAACCGAACTCCTTTTTATGTAAAGAAACAATTCTACATCACTTGACCATTTAATAAAGATAAATCTAATGAACATGTTAGATCTCATCTATCACCATGACCAGTGGGGCATGAGGTAGAATCATGCAGGCCATAGAAACAACAATAGACTCGACAACCCTAACTCATTACTAATATCAGTGGGGCATGAGGCAGAATCATGCAGGCCATAATACAATAACAAGATCATGGGGCTAACATATCTTTCAACTTATCTCTACTTCAATGATCTCGTAATGTGAACTGTTCGTGAAAGTATTCGATTTCGGCTAAACAGCCGATTCAGGAATAGCGCACAGTTAAGGTCATGCCTTCTTAGGAACGGGTCTACCAATTAACGATCCCCACTCCATGTTGCCAACAGTGGGGTGAGAGGCAGAATGCCATAGGCCGTGATGACGGGCCATGAAACGGTTTTCATTAACTAATAGATCTACTCAAGATCGGACATGCCTTAACCGCATGCTATGCATGATTAAGATTGACGCAAAACAGCCGATAAAAACATAACTCATCGCTTAAGATGTAGATTAGATCAATTTTAGATTAGCAAATGATGAGTTAAACAAGATATAAGGCCAATCCAGATCAATCTCAATCAGGCAGAGTGATATTGCTGTAATTAGATAAACAATGAAAGCAATAAGCAATATTGGTAACTTAATGAATCTATCAAAGACTGCCATACTAAGGTAGTGCCGATAACTTAACCTTAATCTAATTCAAGCAGTGGGGTGTAAGGCAGAATCACGCAGGCCATACTTGAATTAGACAAGAGTCGATAACTAGCCTATACCAAAGTCGCAGTGGGGGTCGACCGAATCGATGCAGCCATATGAATAGAGGCATAAACCATGACGGTACTTACAGACAAGCAGTGGAGGTTGACCGGATCGATGCAGCCATACTTGCTGAAGAACTCGCCGAGATCTACTCTACTCCTACTCCTAAGGGGTGGCCGGAGCCGAAAAAAGTAATTGACTTGTATTTGATTGATTGATGTTTTTTACAATAGCTGGGGCTTGATATTTATACCCGCGGTCTGCGCACGACTCCTATCTAAGCACGACTCATCACAATTTTTGACCCTAAAGAAAACATTCCTAATTTAAGATGATTTGGACTCTAATCTTTCCCTTTCTGTAGAGTCTGGCATGTTTCGTCCTGGCGCCGAACGTAACCTTTGCTGTTATTCGCTAGCGTTATCCGAGGAGAGCCGATTCTAATTTCTGCATCCGAATCAGCTGTTTTCGATCTGCACGCAATTTATTCCTTGGTGACATGATCTTGGGAGCTTTCGAGTCCCTGGGACTTTTCTTCCAAATTTCGGTGTAAACACATGCCCCATAATTTTGGGATAAAAGTAATTTTATTCCAAAATTATCATGTCGGTATCCCTGATTGGTCCACAGTCACGGGTAGAGAACCTTGATCTAGGGTCCACTGTTTGTCGCCGCTTGCGTCCATTCACGAGCCTATGCCTCAAAAACTTTTTTGCAAGAGCATAACTATTTCACGGGCATTTGGATTCATCTTCCCGGGCTGGCTATAAAACGCTAGTCTGACCCTAGCGAGAGCAACTCAACACTTCAGCCATGTTTTTCTTCCATCTGTCTTTTTGAGTGCTCCCAACTCCGCTAGACCCTCCATGGCCTATCTCTTTGTGATAAAGATCTTGAGCAGTTAGAAGAATTCTTGTGCATAGGGTCAGCTCATTCTAGCACCTTGTCGAGCAAGAGGATCAGCTGTTGTGGCTAGAAGAAGTCTTGTGACATCACCTGCATCTTCTCACCATGCTCGTAGAGCTGTTCTAGTGTTTGCAAGGGCTAGAATGTGTGGACGCTTTTCCCTTGTTTGTTCCATCAAATGTCTATTGGGAGAGCCGCAAGCTTCTTTCCAGCGGTTTCCCAGTCACCGAGAAATCTATGGGTATCTGCTAGTTAGGCGGCTTTTCCCTTTCTTTGGTGTAATCTTATTAATGGGCCGATGTGACTTGGTTTATGATGATCCTCGGCCTTATGAGGATTCGGACTCCCTTCAATCCAAAAGAAGCCTTGGTAGGTTGATTTTTGGTCCATGTAAATTCTTTGTATCCGTCCCACCATGCTTCGTAACTTGGGGAAGCGATAAGTTCAAATCTGTTACCTCTCCATTGTCCGTCCCCTAAATCCCTAGAGTGTTGATCCGTTTCCGTCTCTGATTTCAATTTCATACCTCTGGCGAAACCGATTTTGCCTTCCTGGGCTATATATACGGGCCACGGCTGAGGGTCGAGCAACAACCCGCTTCATCTCAATCCCTTGGCATCCTCAGTATAGTCCCTGTTTTTCTATAAGCTTGAGATCATGGAGAACAGCAAGAGGTCTGCTGAGGGGGCTCTCGACGGATCTGCATCATCACGCCAGCGCCTTCTTCGCCAAGAGGGTGTAGCTCGTGATGCACCCACTGCCTCAGGTCATAGGACCGACTCTGTTCGTCCTCTAGGGTCTTCCTTGTCGATAGCTTATTGCCAGCTCCCTTGCTACCCAAGGCGGTGGATCGGCAATGATGACCTGCTCGCCACCGTTGACAATCACGGCCAGAGTCTTGCCGAATGTCACTCTCTCGCAGAATCAACCCTGGCCATGGCTCAATGCCGATCACCTCCCGTGGTTGATTCAGTGGATGATAAATTGGCCAAAACCAAGGCTAGAATCGTGGGTGAGATATCATAACCTTTGTTCCCTTTCAATTTCACCTTCAGCATTCTGATCATCTCCCTTTTGAACTTTTCAGATTTGTCCGCCCAACTGGAGAGCCTTCAACTAACTGCAGAGTACGCGGCAGGATTTGTCAACGCCAGAGGCGCCGTCCCAATAGTTCGCCTGTATGACATCCCGAATCGTGTTAGGGAGGTCACTCTTCATGGCGTCCATCATGGTGCTGCCACGACGTTGGCCGCCACACAGGCTCGTTCTAGCCACAATCTCCGGCTTCCTCACGGTTTTTCGGATGCGGTTCACCCTAGGGATCATGAGCGTTTGACTGAGGATTTCCTTAGAGCCGTCGACTCCATGGCCTTCAACACCCTAGCCGATGACATAGTAGGCAAAGTGTTTTCCGGCCCATAACTTGTAATAGGCAGTATTTAGCAAACAATTTATTCGTCTTGAGTGACTTCTCCTTTGTTTTGTATTCCACATTATATGCATCACTCTGTTGGCATGATCGATACGCATCGTACCGGCTTTCACCCCTTCGGGTTTACTTTCTCGCTAGCAATGATACCCTTTCGGTATCGGCTACTAAAACTGATGACTGAGCAAATCGGTTGTTAAGTATGAATCCAAATGCTAGGGTAATATTGCTTCAAATATTTCCCATTTGATTGCTCTGCCAAATTTTCTTTTTCTTCTCAGTTTCCAAAATACAAGTATTACCGGGCGCATAACATTTGACCCAATAAGGTCCTTCCCAGTTGGGTGACCTTTCGCCGAACCTGCTGTTCCCTGACTCGAACGACGATTTTATTTTTTTAGATTAAGTCTCCTTCAGAAAATTGCTTGATCTTGACCCTTTTAATCATAATATCTCACAATCCTCAGTTTATTGGCTTCAGTGTTTTCAAGAGCATGCAGTCGAAGGCACCTTAAGTCTCTAAATTCATCCATCACAAAATTCTGGTAGATTTTGGCTTGATAAATTATTTTGCAACGTAACACGCCTTGACCCAGTTTGAACTTCCCAAAGAAAGATTGCATCGTGTCCGTGCACAAGTTCATAAGGCAATCACATTAGCTCCTCTGCTCTTGGTCATCAAGGGCAACCTATTCTCATCCTTCCCTAGAGTCTTGTCTCCCTTTTACATTTTTGAAGATCTGGTCCTGAAGGTGAAACATGCTCAGAGGAGTTTGACTGTGAAACCCTTTTGGCCAAGGGGCATTCGAACAGGCGGGAGGCTTAAAGAACCACTATGGTAGACTGGTCACATCCGCTTCAGCTAAAGAGCTGACTCTTTTGTAAATAACCGATTCTAGACTCCTGATCTCAATCCCCCTTAGGTCTGAAAACACGGCTTTTGTCAAGAGAGCCCTTCGATCTCCTATCCTCAGTTATATGACACCATATTCTCTTCGACATTTGTGGAGTGGCTTTTCGCCTTCTATTAATTGTGGTTGCCTTTTGCGTGTCCCGAGTCGTCCGCCTCTTTGCTTCATGTCTTCAAATACCAACCGAGGGCTTCGGCCCCAAACGCATCTCTATTTGTAACTGTTCCTTCGCTCTCTTCCGCCTGCCAAAATCCTGTAGCGGTTACCTTCCTTTCTCCCATAGACCCAATCATTTATCATGGCCGGCGAAGATAACCGAGGTAAATGCGCTATAGAGGAGATCCTGGTGGAAGATTTGCTAAGGAACCAGCGTCTCCGACGCATGAGGTGAGATTCGCAATCCCTGTTCATGATGACGACCCATTTTGATTTCGCCTATAGATTCATTGTGAATGACAGTTTTCATTCTTCTCTTCAGGACCGACAAATCTACTGATGCTGCGTCTTCCATGCTGGCCTCATCATCAGGTTCTTCCAACTCATATGACGGTGATGATGCCCGGAGCTTCTTCCGAGAACGGAGAGCGGCCGAGGACCGCTATTCTGAAGCGATTCGGAATAATGGCCAGCTTGAGATCCATTTAGGGGTCTTTCAAGCGGCCCTTAATGCGGCTAAAGAGGAGGCCAGCACCGTTCGAGCACGACTGGCTGAGTCTAACACCACGGTAGCAGGTAAGATGAGGTCCATGAACGTTTCCATTGCCTTTACTTGATATTCTTCTGCAATCGCCAGCTCAAACGGTGCAATTGGAGTCTCTCCAATTAGCAGCAAATGCGGTTGTGGATACCGTCAATGCCAGGGGTTCTCTCATCGACGCTCATCTCCAAGACATCCCGGTCCATGTCTAGGAGATTTCCCTTCACGACGTTCATCACGGCGCATCGATGGCGCTAACTGCGGCGCAGGTCCAAACCGGGCATGATCTCCACGCCATGGAGGTTGGCTTCCTGACCGACGATGGCCCTGAGGGTCATGAAGATCTGATAGAAGATTTCACCGCAGTGGCGGAGGCCATTGTGGACATCACACCCGCTCAGGATGTGTTGAGCAAGGTCTTCGATTATTTTGTATTTAGGATAAACTGATGAATGAAGACTCCTGTTCCTTTATGATTGTGCTTCAGTGTGACATCCTTGCGTATGATTGTTTTTACTTTTTGTTTTTTGCTCTGTAGGCGATACATATCGTATCAGCTTTTACTGTCTTCGAAGATTTTTACTTTTTGAACTAGAGGCGATACCTTTCCGGTACCGGCTATTAGAGCCGATGACTAAACGAATCGGCTATCAAGTATTGATCGAATGTTAAGATGACATTTCTTCAGATATTTCTTGCTGCAGAACTTTTCATTCTAAAGGTCAAACAATCAATCATCCTAGGTCAAGTATCCCGCTAAGCTGAATAGAACTTACTCCAACAGATTTATTAACTCCGAACTGCGCCTATGATTCGACTTAGAACTCACATACGTCGGCCCAAACCCATCCTTAAAATCAATACTTATTTTTCCTTAATTTAATGGCCAACGCGAAGCCACGATCATTGAACAAAACAAACTTTCAGAGCCGATTGCTTGAGCCGACTGTTGGCCTTCATTATTAATTCTAATGAAGCCTCCTTCCCATGTTTTGCTAGAAAGGCATTCGAAGTCTCCTAGCTCCCAAAACACTGGATCGGCTGTCGCAATACTCATAGACTCATCAGTGCGAACCACCTCAACATCATCTCCATGCCATTGAATCACACACTGATGCATGGTCAATGGCACACAACAGTTTGTGTGAATCCAGTCACGACCGAGGAGCAAACTGTACGACCCTTTTCCATCAATGATGAAGAACGTGGTGAGCAGAGTCTTACTCCCGATTGCCAGTTCGACGTTTATTGCCCCCCGGGTCTTAGATGTATTACCTTCGAAGTCTCTAAGCATCATGTCGGTTTGAAGCAAATCTCCTGGTCCCTTGCCAAGCTTACGAAAAGTGGTGTAAGACATAAGATTGATAGAAGCACCTCCGTCTATCAACATCTTGCTCATCGGCTTCCCATCAACAAAACCTTTCATATATAAAGCCTTTAAGTGCCGATGTTTGACTGGCTTATCAAATATCTCTTGTTGTGTAACCATCAACTTGGCGACCATCTCTTCATACTCTGATTCATCAAAGTCTAAATAAACTTCCTGATCTGCCGGAGCTCTGAATTCTGATGGCAGCAGAAAAGCCATTTGGATATTAGCCGATGGTTGTTTTCTATCGGCTGTTTGCTTAGCACGCCATACTTGAGTTTTACCGGATGCCTGAGCCTGTTCCATCTCTTTATTCCTTAGGCGTTGCACCCTTCTCTTCTGGCTTTTTGTCAATCCTCCGGGGCACCATTGGCACTCCTGCCAGACATGTTCCCTCTGGTTGCTTCCTTCTTCATGATCAGCCCAGTCTTGGTCAACAACTCTTTTTCCCAGCCGATCATGAATACTTTTATTTTTTAAGCGCCGATCCATGTTATTATGATGATATGCATCCTGGGCATGGATAGACCGGCGGTTGATTTGAGATTGCCTAAACTCCCAATATTGATTGCTGCATTCTGGACAGTCATGTCTGGTAGGCAATTTCAAACCTTCGTTCCAGCAGTATCTGAAGAAAGGACAATTCCAGTGCGATTCGGCTTGCTTCCTTTCATACATTTCTTCTTCCAGTTGATGCTGGTATTTTTGATCTTCTAACCATCGGTGATAATCTTTTTCCTTCTACCGCCACCACTATTCAACAGGATCCGAGATGTGACTCACGGCTTCATCGCTTCATCCTTTGACATTTCCCCCTGTTCATATCGGCTCTTCTACTGATCATGATGTTTTCTAATATCTCTGTATTCATCAGCCGATATTCGCATCTTGGGATCAACTGTTCTAGCTTCTCTTGATTTGGCCGATGTTAGGACCTTAGTCTTTCCTTTGAATATCCCAACATCAACCATATTTTGATCTCCTGGGAAAGGATTATCATCAACTTTTATTTTCTGAGGCGTATCGAACTTGAGCCTCCCTTGCTGAATAGCCCTCTGTATATGCTGCCGGAAAATTCTGCACTCATTAGTGGAATGAGAAGTAGCATTATGGAACTTGCAGAACTTCTTATTCTTCAACTGTTCAGGGGGCAACATAACATGATTGTCCGACAATTTGATCTGACCCTTCTCAAGTAAGAAGTCAAAGAGCTTGTCCGATTTTGTGATGTCGAAGTCATAGCTCTCCTCGATTCCTCTTCCCCAAGGATTTGGCACCATTACTGTCTTCTTGCCCCAATTCCATTCAGCTACAGCAACCTCCTCTTCTTCATCTTTATAGCCATCTTCAATTGAGTATGGATCATAAGCTTCGGCTATTGTCGTGCTCTTCTAGAATCGGGTATCTCTGCGCATACTCTGGAATTGGCTATTGAGTACTGCTACTCGTTGAGCCAATTGTCCCAAGTTGTCAAACTCTTGTTCCAGTAGCTTTTCTTTTCACATTGGCAGCATTCCTTGGGCAGCTAAAGCAGCTAGCTGATCATCGATCAAGTTCAATGAGAAGCACAAGTTCCTAGTCTCTCAGAATCTCTGAAGAAACTCAATGCTCGATTCATTAGTCCTCTGTCTCATGGTTGTTAAATCGGTTATCTTCTTCTCTCTAGTCCCAGTGTAAAAATATGTATGAAACTTCTTTTCTAGGTTAGCCCAATTGGCAATGGAGTTGACTTATAGTGATGAAAACCAAGTGAAGGCTGGCCCTGACAGGGATAGAGAGAAGAAACGAACTCGATGGGCATCCTCAACTGACGCCTCGCCCAATTGTGTAAGATACCGACTGACATGCTCTATTGTACTTATGCTGTCTTGACCCGTGAACTTGGCGAACTCTGGGAGCCTGTAATTTGTAGGAAGAGCAACCAAATCATACCATTCTAGATATATGCATTTGTACGAAAAGGTCAGCCCTTTTGGCTTCAGACCGAACTGATTCTTCATCATCTCGGTCACCTTCAGCAGCAACTCGTTAGCTTGCGGATTTGGATTTCTCGATACTTGCTGACCCATCTGTGGATTGAAATCCCGCATGCCTTGATATCTTGGATTTGGCATCATGTGGAGGGTGTTAAAATCCGTGCCATAATGATAGCCTTGTGGAATCTCAATCTGTTGGGTCATTTGCTGGCTTGCTGCTTGAAGTCTCTGATTATAGATATAAGGATCTATATATCTACGGATCCTTTGAATTAATGGTGCTATTTTTTGAGCCGACGATGGTATGTGGCCTGATGTGCCAAAATTGATCATCTGGTTTTGACTCTGCCCTACCGGCTGTTGCACATGCTGTATTGACGGTTCAGGATTGTACTGCATCTGATTCGTAGTAGTACCTGGAGTTTGTTCAGATAAACCTTGAAGTGTCTGGATGTCACCATTACCGGCTGGTGCTGCTTCTTGATGGTTGGTACCGACTTGATTAGTCCCTTGAATCGATGGATCTGGAATGTTGTAACAAGTCAATCCAACCTGACCAACTAGAATTCCATGAATCGCCTCTTTCATGGCGTTGTGAAATGCGTCAACAAAAGCTTCATTGCGGCTTGATATGACATCACGAACAAATTTGTCTATTGCTTTCGTAAAGAAATGTCTGTCTTCAGCTTCGACTATATCTGTCTGCCCATGTAGTAGAACTCTTGGTAGTGGAAATTTCTGAATAATTGTGCTATCACGTGTTTTGGTGTAGGACAACAAACACTTCTTCTGTAACTTTGATGATGGTATCCTTATCTTCATAAGGTAGGTCTTCATAATGTACCATAAGGATGTTGTCGTTGTTGTGAGCCGCCATGACGATTGTGGTGTCCCACCAAACATGCCAGAAACGTGTGTCGACACAGAATTTTTGCCTCCATGCCGAGGACACGCAGCAAGCCGAAAGGGTCCGCTCGATGGAGCAGATCCACCTAGCTTCAGCGCAAGGGTGGTCGATCCTGTGCAATCCTCCCGAGACGTGCCAGTCAATTTGACCCTGCAATTGACAAGGAAAGAAAGCTTATCAGTAATTAAGGGCGGAACGTGCCGGTGTTGCCAGATAGTCCCGAGTGTGCGGCTCTGAGAGTCGATATGAGAGGAAATCGACTAAATAGTCGATCCCAGCATATTCACAAGAATGAATCGATTAAAGCTCATGGGGTTGTATAAGAAGAATCGGTTATCATTCAGGATAAATGTTGTTTAAGCAAATATTAATCAATGGCAATAAGATATCAATGATGATCGGTTTGTACTGAGCCAATGATTACAAGTAACCAAACTCCTTTTTATGTAAAGAAACAATTCAACATCACTTGGCCATTTAATAAAGATAAATCTAATGTAGATGTTAGATCTCATCTATCGCCATGACCAGTGGGGCATGAGGCAGAATCATGCAGGCCGTAGAAACAACAATAGACTCGACGACCCTAACTCATTACTAATATCAGTGGGGCATGAGGCAGAATCATGCAGGCCGTAATACAATAACAAGATCATGGGGCTAACATATCTTTCAACTTATCTCTACTTCAATGATCTCGTAATGTGAACTGTTCGTGAAAGCATTCGATTTTGGCTAAACAGCCGATTCAGGCATAACGCACAGTTAAGGTCATGCCTTCTCAGGAACGGGTCTACCAACTAACGATCCCCACTCCACGGTGCCAACAGTGGGGTGAGAGGCAGAATCCCATAGCCCATGATGACGGGCCATGGAACGGTTTTCATTAACTAATAGATCTACTCAAGATCGGACATGCCTTAACCGCACACTATGCACGATTAAGATTGACGCAAAACAGCCGATAAAAACATAACTCATCGCTTAAGATGTGGATTAGATCAATTTTAGATTAGCAAACGATGAGTTAAACAAGATATAAGGCCGATCCAGATCAATCTCAATCGGACAGAGTGATATTGCTGTAATTAGATAAACAATGAAAGCAATAAACAATATCGGTAACTTAATGAATCTACCAAAGACTGGCATACTAAGGTAGAGCCGATAACTTGACCTTGATCTAATTCAAGCAGTGGGGTGTGAGGCAAAATCACACAGGCCATACTTGAATTAGACAAGAGTCGATAACTAGCCTATACCAAAGTCACGGTGGGGGTCGACCGGATCGATGCAGCCATACGAACAGAGACATAAACCATGACGGTACTTACAGACAAGTAGTGAAGGTCGACCGGATCGATACAGTTGTACTTGCTGAAGAACTTGCTGAGATCTACTCTACTCCTACTCCTAAGGGGTGGCCGGAGCTAAAAAAAGTAATTGACTTGTATTTGATTGATTGATGTTTTTTTACAATAGCCGGGGCTTGATATTTATACCCGGGGTCTGCGCAGGACTCCTATCTAAGCACGACTCATCACAAGTTTTGACCCTAAAGAAAACATTCCTAATTTAAGATGACTTGGACTCTAATCTTTCCCTTTCTGTAGAGTCTGGCATGTTTTGTCCTGGCGCTGAACGTAACCTTTGCTGTTATCCGCTGGCGTTATCCGAGGAGAGCCAATTCGAATTTCTGTATCCGAATCAGCTGTTTTCGATCTGCACGCAATTTATTCCTTGGTGACATGATCTTGGGAGCTTTCGAGTCCCTACGACTTTTCTTCCAAATTTCGGTATAAATAATATGTATTCTCGTTTGAATCTAATTATCAATGAGATCCATTCAATAGGATTAACAAAGCTAGATGATGCGGACATCGTGAGGAAGATCATCTCTGTGCTACCATAAAAGAAATATGCAAGCATCATCACCATCCTTCACAACATAGAGAACTTGAGCACCATGACCTCGGGCATAGTCATTGGCAAGCTAGTGGCATTTGAAATATCACGTAAGATGGGTTAAGACAAAGCCTCTTCATCGATCAAAGGCAAAGCTCTCGCATGTAGCGAGAAAAAAGAAGATGAAGGGCAAGCAAGTTGAGACAAGCTCAAGCTCAAGCTCCTCAAATGAAGAAGAAGAAGAAGATGAGGACGATGATGATGATGATGATGAAGATTCAAGTAAAGATGATCAATCTTCATCCTCCACCTCCGACCTTGATGAAGAATCAATCAAACTAATCAACAAGGTGGAGAAGATGATCCAAAGGCTCAATGTCAAGGGTGTGCCCATCCAAATCCAAGATCTCACTTTTACCAATCAAAGAAAGAGAGGATGCTATGGATGTGGCGAGTTGGAGCACTTTGTGAAGTTTGTCCAAACAAGCCCACACCCAAGACAAAGAAGAAGGCATGCAAGAACCAAGCCCTCACATCAATATGGTCATGGGATGATTCTTCAAGTGAGGAAGAACACCATCACAAGAGGCGAGGGCACAAGCACTCATCATCAAGCTCTTCTCGTATGTGCCTTATGGCACGAGGTAACAAAAGCTCATCCTCTAGTGAGAGTGATAGTGACGATAAAATGCCTTCTTATGATGAAATTGTGCAACAAAATCTTAATTATGCTAAAGTTTGCACTAGTCAACAAAAGAAGCTCGAAAAATTAAAAGAAAAGCTAGATAGTTCACAAGAAGCATACAAAACTTTGCTTGAATAATATGAGAACTTTGTTAATCTCAATGTTGAACTATCTACTAAAATTGAGGAACTTAAGGCTAGTGCAACAACAAATGCATGCACAATCAATGATGAGCAACTTGTAAAGAAAAATGAAAAATTAAAAGAAAAGTTAGCTAGCTCACAAGATGCTTATAAAAGTTTGCTTGCTAAAATGGAAATCATGTGCAAACATTGTGATGAGCTAACTAATAAAGTTGCTAATCTTGAAGCCGTTAGTACAACCCCCACCAAGGCATCTAAAAAGAAAAGTTCTATCTTTAACATGTCTAAAAAGGATGCCTCTATTTCTTGTAATGATTTATGTTTAAACTCATCTTTGTGCAACCAAGTTTGTGTTGAGAAAGTTGTTGTAGATACATGCACACAAGAGGTTGCAAAGGAGAATGAGCAACTCAAGCAAGAAGTAGCTCGCCTCACCAAGGACTTGACTCAAGTGAAAGGCTTGGCAAAGCTAGCTCAACTTCATCAAGATAACACCATCAAGGGAGTGAAGAAACTTGATGAAGGACAAACCATGGTTTGCTACGTATGCCACAAGGAAGATCACAAGTCCTATGAGTGCAAGGTGAAGAATGGGGGTGGAGTAAAGAAGAAAGAGAAAAAGCAAACAAGCAAGCTCTCCAACACCTACACCAACAAGGTGGACAAGAAGGCCTCCACACCATACTTGTTAAAGAAGAAGAAAAATGACAAGGTGGTGGCTATCAAGGTGAACAAGCAAGCCAACAATGGGGTCAAACGCTTTTGGGTGCCAAAGGAAATCATTTCCAACATGAAGAGCACCAAGAAGGTTTGGATCCCAAAAGGGAAGTGAGAAGTCCGATGGACTTTGAGAAATTTGGAGACTTGGCAAAGTATGGGTGTATTTCATGGGGTGCATCATGATGGACAAAATCATTGCCAAGTGGGTTAGTGAATATTATGGACCCAAATTCCCCTTCCCATGTTAGGTAACTAGATTCAATTTCTTTCAAGTAGTATCAATTTGCATTTCCTACAAGTGGTATTTCTTACAAATTGGTATCTTTAAGCATCTAGTTACTTTTCATGCCTATGTTTGCATTTGCATGCTTATATCTTTTGTCATGCATACACTAGGTATATCTTATGGTAGGCTTTCTCGGTTTCATTCTTAACCCTTGGAGCAAACCTACATGGTTTAAAATTGTTTAGGAGCATGGCACATAGCTTGTCTTTTGATTGTTCATCTAATATGTGCCAAAGTCTAAATTATAGATAATTTCTTCCGAATATCATCTTCGAAAATGATTCTCACATTCATGAGATGTCATCTTTCAAGTGGTATTATTTATTCTAAAATCAATGTGCATGACTTCTACAAGTATCCCACACTTGTGTGCACAAATTTAGGGGGAGGTTACTCTACAAGTTGGATGCTTTGAGACTAACACCTTTTCAAGCTTATCATGTGTGTAGTAGTCTCATTGCAAGGAAAATGGAGTCCCCGGAGTTAAGCATCATACTTCAAATATCCATCACCTATTGCAAGTGGTAGAAATCAAATTGGTTTCCATATGTGGTATTTCTAAACCGATATCATCATGTTGATTTCATTTTGATATTTATATGCTTTCTCCATGCATTATATAGATTAAATTCCCTTGAGCAATAATTTGCCAAATATGCATATGCCTTGCTTTCTACCATATGTATGCATATATTTAGGGGGAGCTTAATCTATATAATGTGAGAGTCAAATTTTATGACCTATTCTACTCTACACACAAAGGATCACAAAGTTTGACCCTCCCTTGTGCTACTAATGTCTTCCTTTTTGGTGTTTGATTCCAAAGGGGGAGAATTTAGATGACCAAAAGCAAGGGCCATAAGCTAGATAATTTACAAGTGGTAATGGTCTACAAGTGGTAATGGTCCAAGAAAGGGAAGATAGTGGATTATGGATTAGTCTATATAATGAGGAGAATTTATAGGAAGAAAGGCTTAAATCCATAATGCCACATGGGGACATTTTGCAAGGGAAGATAATTTTTTATGTAGTATCTCATAGTCTTACAAGTAGTATCTTTTAGCATCACCCCTTGCATTGCATCCTAGCAAGTAGATAGTTTTTAAATTCCAAATTTTTATTATTTGCTTGCTTTGGTCGTGTTGTCATCAATCACCAAAAAGGGGAGATTGTAAGGAAAATGGACCCTTGGCCCATTTACTTTGGATTTTGGTGTTTGATGACCAACACAACCAAATTGGACTAATGAATTTGCAAGTGATTGTTTTGTAGTTCAATAGGGTGCAAGATGTGACTTGGACGAAGGCAACATGATGATCCGATGATCAACACCATAAGCAAGACCTTAGAAGCACAAGAGAAGACCCAAGATATCAAGCAAAGTCCAAGCATGAAGATAGGAACCAAGCCGTACGCAAGATTGTGAAGAAATGAGCTCACTAAAGTGACCGGACGCTGGTAGCACAGTGACCGGACACGCCGATCAAGAGGCTCGGCAGCAGCAGTGACTGGACACTGGACCGGACACTGGCGGTAGATCGACCAAACGTCAGGACAACAGAGTCCGATTGAGTACGGAGAGGTTCCAGAGCGGCGAAAATGTGACCGGACGTGTCCGGTGGCATGTGACCGGACGTTGGCAGCGTCCGATCAGTGGATCACGGCTCCAATAGTCGGGATGACCGGACATGTCCGATCAGGACGACTTCAGCGTTCGGTCAGTAGAAGAAAAGCGGGATTTCATCCCCAATGGCTACTTTCTCAGTGGGACTTATAAATACAACCCCAACCGGCCAAATGAGATGTGTGGAGCTGAGGAAACATATCTAGGGTGTTGATACACCATTGTAGTAATCTCCACTTGCATAGTGCTTAGTGTTTCATTAGGTGATTAGCGTAGGTGCTTTGCGAAGTGCTTAGGTTAATTAGACCACCGCTTATGCGCTTGCTCTAGGTTTAGGCCTAGTGTTTAGTGAGGTTTTCATACCTCCTACCACTCAGTGCTTGCGCGCACCATTGTTGTACATCGAAGGGGCTTGTAGTCTTGCAAGATCACACCAACCATGTTTGTGGTGTGGCCGCCACCGTGTACCAGAGGGAACAAGGCCCACGGCATTTCGGCCAAAAGCTTGATAGTGAAAATGGTGGGGAGCATTCGGGAGAGGATAGCCGGAAGGCACGTCGGAGACCCACTTGCAAGTGGGGAAGGCCCGAGGCTATCCACGGAGTTACCCAACCAGGAGCTTGGCCCTTGCGAGGGATTCCTTGCGAGGGGCTCCAACGAGGACTAGGGGGAGCTTGCGTGCTTCTCGATACCTCGATAAAAATACCGGAGTCATCGATGGGAGTTTGCATATCTCTACCTTACTCTTTATCTTCCGCATTTACATTGATTGTATTACTCCTTTTACGGTAGAGATAGCAACACATTAGCAAAACCGTAGTTGCACATTTAGATAGTTTATCTTTTGCATAGGTTTTGCTAAGGTTAGAAAAAGAGGCCATAGTTTAGAGTTAGAATTTTAAGTTGCCTAATTCACCCCCCTCTTAGGTGTCACGGTCCCCTTCACTCTAGATGTATGAAATGGACTAAGTTTGTAACTTGTTCTCATTATTGGATCCTTGGGGAAAATGTGGATCTTTCGGGCTCTCCCTTGGGGTGTGCCCAATGGAACCCGCTCGATGTAGCTTGCTCTCGGGGTGCTTAGTGTCAGTGGAAGGTAAGTGCCTCCATAAGTGCGTTATTTTGGGTGGTTCTGCCACACACAGGTGCCAGGGTTTGGTCATAGATCGACTGCCATGTGCCCCCTACATTCAACCACGGCCGTGTGATCCCAACGGTCGACTGCTTCTCTTGCTCATTAAACAATGACCAGACACACAAGCCCACAACTGGATGCTCCCGCGCCGCATCCGATCACCTGCGCTCTCTCCACCGAGCCAAAGACCGATGCACCGGTGCCTTGACCTGACGCTGCCCCATGCCATGTCCGATCACATCCATAGATGGTCTAGAGATGATTTTTAGCGACCGGACGCATCAGATCATTCATGATTGGACATAGGCCAGCGTTCGATCCCTTCTGCCTTTGTGTGCCAAGTCCAACGCCGCCACATCATCTATCATTAGCATTGATTAGACGCACTCAGCGTCACATCCGATCATCTTCATGCGTCTACATCTGATCGGAGACCGAGGCCACGCGCCCTTCACTACGCGTGAAGATCGGACACGCATGTCCTACCGAGGCCAGCGTCCGGTCGCCTCCAATGACCTATTTTCACCTCCGTTTCTTCACCGAGTTGATCCGTTTCAAATCTAACATCTTCTCCTTTGTAAATGTGCCAACACCACCAAGTGTACACCACCATGTGTATGTGTGTTAGCATTTTCACAAACATTTTCAAGGAGTTAATCACTCAATTAACATCACCACTCGATCCTAACATGTATGCAAAGTTAGATCGCTCAAGTGGCACTAGATGACCGATATGCAAAAAAGTTTGCCCCTCTTGATAGTACGACCATCTATCCTAAACCCGGTCATAAACTTCTCTACACACCTATGACCGGTGAAATGAAATGCCCTAGGTTATACCTTTGCCTTGCTCATTCATTCCATCTCCTCCAATGTTGATGCAACACATGCACCAACCATGTCACAAATGATATGATCCACTTCATATCATCACATGATCATATTGTTTCATCGATCTTGACTTCACTTGCTCTTCACCATTGCTTCGGTCCATCGGCGCCAAGTCATCACTCAACTTGCCCTTCACACTTGCATTCGGTCCATCGAGCCAAGCCTTGTCTTGATCTTCTCCACCTTAGTCATATGATTCAATGTCATGTCTCATATGCAATGAGCTCCTTCATCACATGTGTGAGCTTTGCAACATCTCCGAGCCATTTTCACCTCCATGACATATGTTGCTCACACACATGTACCTATGGACTAATCACATGTGTATCTCACATTAAACACAATTAGTCCACCTAGGTTGTCACTCAATTACCAAAACCAAACAAGGACCTTTCAATCTCACCCTTTTTGGTAATTTATGACAACTCTACAAAGATATGGAAATTAAGCTCTTTTGGATTCATGTTGCTTGCCCAAGCAATTTTACCATGTGTAAATGATTTTGGTCAAGTACAACAAACCTGAATTGGTAGTATTAGCTCCCCCTACATATGTGCTATAGTATTTGGTTTAAAGCTCACACATATGCATAGATAGGAATTGTGGGAGAGTAATTACTACCAATGATGCTAAGGTGTAAAGAATTAACCTTTGATGCGTGATACCAATCAGAGTGCATATTTTAACACCATCCTTAGCACCATGAGTAGCTAGACAACATAAACACTAGAGACCCCATGAGATCAACATTATAAACAAGGTTCTAGTACCACGTGTAGAAATATAAGTTTAGCTACCGTCTTATGCATGCTAGTTATCAAATCATCATTCAAGTTCTACAACTAGCATACACCACACAAGCAAGCATATCAAATTTAAAAACTTATGCAATGCAAGCAAGCATATGAATACACACATATCAAATGCAATCAAACAAGTTCATGAGCTTGCTCCCCCTACTTGTGTGCTTCTTTGTCCAAGAATTTTGATCCCTCAATTCCTCAATGTTGCTCCATCTTTGCCTATGTCCATGTCCAAATCCAACTTCCCATGATATCTTTGTACTAATCTCTCCCCCTTTGTAATCAATTTCCATAAAAGGTGTGCATCTCTTGATACAAAAGGTTGCTCTAGGGATAGATGGTTGACACTTGAATCTTACATTTTTATGGACGCCACCATATGTTGGAATGACACCACTTGTAGCCCTTGATATCACTCATGTAGGATCTTTTGACCTTGATACCAATTGGTAGGGCACCTCCCCCTATGTCATAGCATGGTTCATCCATTAATCTTGAGCTCTTGTAGATGAGGAAAGCATTCTTCATTTGATGATCATTTAAAGTTGAGGATCACTTGTGGAACCACCGTCTTGTATGATTGATACCACATGTAGAAATGTGATACCACGTGCATGATTGATTTGTCAATAAGAGCTATTTCTTGAACTTTTGCTATCTTCATGAGTACCACTTATAGGATATCACTTGTAAGTTGATCTAGACACTACTTGTGAATACCACTTGAAGAATCAATTGAGTCTAGATACTACTTGAAACAACCAAACTAGATATCCATTTGCATTGTTGTCTTGTGCTTGTACTCTTATTACTATCATGAGCTTTTAATGTTGACTTGAACTATATTGATTTGCCTAAGCTTCCAAGTTCGGTTTGAACCCTCTCTAAGCTTCTTCACACTCATTTGGAGGTTATCTTATCGAGGTTGTACTTGTCACTTGTTGGCAATCCAAATTAAATCAAGTACTTGGGTTCACTAGCTCATGAACAAACTCATACTCATACCACTAGATCAATTAACCATTTAAGCAATAGTGGTAGGTTATGAATTTAAATTTTTCATTTGTTATGCATAATCCTAATAAGCATGTACTATATGCACTTACATACTAGTAAGGGATGAAAATGATCATGCACATTATAATGATACATTTGCTATCTTGGAGTAGAGGATAGTCACATAGATTTCAATTCATTACTCCAATAGCAATGTGAAGTCTAATTTATAGCTTGGTGAAGACCAATCATCATAGATAGAGTCAATTCTTCACCCATATGATTTAAGAACCACTAATGATCAAGTGCACTTTCTTGTTGTGGTTGGCTTGCTTCTTCATTTCATCTTTGCTTACATGAGAGCATCAATGTGAGAAACCACTTGAATTTTCATAATTTGTGCCCTTTTTGGGTGTTGCTTGCTTTCTAGATCAATCCTTTTCATTGCTTCAACTAAGCATGTTAAATGTCCTTTAGATTACCACTTCCATGTTAGCCTTCCAAGTACCACACTTGGTTTACCTACACATAGGTGGTAAGCCCCTACACTAGGAGAAGTGACCTCTCTCCAAAGAACCATTTTTAACACTCACTTGAAATAACTTGATGATTAACCTTGAATCCTTCTTTAAGTCATTTTCTTTTTACTTGTTTAAGTCCTTTTCTTTCTACCAAATAATCTCTAATAATCATTAGAACTTAAACTTTATCTTCATCTTGAGTTTGATCTTGATCTTCCAATTTGAGTACCAAATGTATGCCAAGTACATTCCATAATCAAATGACCTTGTATTCATTATGAAAGCATCTTGGCCCCAAGTTGGGTTTTGGTGATTAATGATGACATAAGATTACTATGACTAACGTGTGTTTTGTAGAGGCAATTTGAGTTAAGTTTTGATAATGGTGATTGATTGGGCAATTATGGTTTTCATGCCCCTGTCGATGGAAAATCATTTTGGTTTTCAAAGGATGGACGACAAGGTTAAGGATGGACTACTTCTAAGTGCCATTTGGCATTGGAGAGACACTTAGAGTAGTTTAGGACTTTGTTTTTCCTTTAGCCATACTATTAAGGGGGGTATAAACTAGTAGCTTGACCTAACTGAGTCTAATGGTTTAGCTGTGGTGCACACTTGTCAAACTTAGCACTAGGTAGCTCAAGGATAGCCCAAAGATCAAGTGGAGTCAAGTTTGTTCACAAAGCATGTCGAATTGGATGTGAATGGAGTGTCATATTGATGAGCAGACACTGGGAGCGCAAGGACCGGACGTAGACCTACCGAGTCCGGTCAGTTCTTCTGCGCGCGCAGTAGAGACTCAGGCATCGACCGGACGCTGAAGCAAAAGGTGATCGGACATGTAGCCAGTGGTATCTATAGTAGTGGCACCACGATGATGGGGAAGATCAGCCGTTGAACAGGAAAATGACCGGACATAGGGCTTGCTGAGTTCGATCAACACCAGTATGGGTCTATAGAAGGTTTTCAATGACCAAACACATCCGGTGGACGCTAATTGGATGCTGATCAGCGTCAGGTCACTCCAACGGCTATCTCTGATAGGGTCGCGCACTGTAGCCATGATAAATTGACTTGTGCGTCTAGTCATGTTGACCTATGCGTCCAGTCACTTCAAAAAATGTTGAGTTGGACAGTAATGGTCATGTCTTGAATGAGGGTGTATAAATACATCTCCTACTCGTCCAATTTAGCTCTCTTGCCCATTTGTTCAGCTGAGAAACACCTTTGGATTGCAAGGGAGTGCAAGAGCCTAGTGGGGTGATTGAGATTTGATAATCCAAGATTAAGGACCACATTAGTGTATTGGGAGTAGCAAGTGTGCATCCACCTTTCTTATTAGGCTTGTCTTGGTCAAGTGAGAGTTTATGCTTATTACTCTTGGTGATCGTCATCACCTAGATGGCTCGGTGGTGATCGAAAGCTTGGTGATCATCCGATGGAGCTTGTGGATGACCTAGGTCATGGTGTGAGCGGTTGTGGACGATTCACCGCGATGGAGTGTCGAAGAATTAGCCCATAGAGAGCACTTGATCCGTGCGAGGATCAAGGGGGAGCTACACCCTTGCGTGGGTGCTCCAACGAGGACTAGTGGGGAGTGGCGACTCTCGATACCTCGAGAAAAATGTCACCGCGTTCCTCTCCCTCTCTTTAGTTTGAGTTATCGACATGGATTTTTTGTCCTGTGCCGAGGACACACGAGCAAGCGGAAGGGTCCGCTCGATGGAGCTGGAGATCCGCCTAGCTTCAGCGCGGAGATGGTCGATCCTGCGCAATCCTCTCGAGACATGTCAGTCAATTTGACCCTACAATTGACAAGGAGATAAAGTTTATCAGTAATTTTGGGCGAAACGTGCCGGTGTTGCTAGATAGTCCCGAATGTGTGGCTCTGAGAGCCGATATGAAAGGAGATCGACTAAATAGTCAATTTCAGCATATTCATAAGAATAAATCGGTTAAAGTTCATGGGGTTGTGTAAGAAGAATCGGTTATCATTATGGATGAATATCATTTTTAAATAAATATTGGTCAATGGCAATAAGATATTAACAGTAATTAGTTCATGCTAAGCCAATGACTGCAAGTAACCGAACTCATTTATAAAAGAAACAGTTCATCATCATTCGACCATTTGATAGAGATAAATCTAATGAATATATTAGATCTCATCTATCGCTATGACCAGTGGGGCATGAGGTAGAATCATGTCGGCCATAGAAACAACAATAGACTCGACGACCCTAACTTATTACTAATATCAGTGGGACATGAGGTAAAATCATGTAGAGCCATAATACAATAATAAGATCATGGGGCTAATATATCTTTCAACCTATCGCTATTTCAACGATCTCATGATGTGAACTATTTGTGAAAGCGCTCGATATCGGCTAAAACAGCTGATTCAGGCATAACGCACAGTTAAGGTCATGCCCTCTTAGGAATAGATCTACCAAATAACGATCCCCACTCCATGGTGCTAATAGTGGGATGTGAGGCAGAATCACACATGCCATGATAACGAGCCATGGAACAGTTTTTGCTAGCCAATAGATCTACTCAAGATCAAACACGCCTTAACCGCACGCTATGCACGATCAAGATTGACGTAAAACAGCCGATAAAACACAACTCATCGTTTAAAGTGTTGATTAAATCAGTTTAGATTAACAAATGATTGGTTAACAAAGATATAAGGCCGATCTAGATCAATCCCAATCGGGCGAAGTGATATTGCTGTAATTAAATAAACAATGAAAGCAATAAGCAATATCGGTAACTTAATGAATCTATCCGAAGGAACGCCACCTTAGATAGAGCCGATAACTTGACCTTAATCTATTTTGAGTAGTGGAGGTCGACCGGATCGATGCAGCCATACTTAAACTAGACAAGAGTCGATAATTAACTTATACCAGAGTCACAGTGGAGGTTGACCGGATCGATGTAGCCGTACGAATAGAGGTATAAGCCAAGACGGTCATAGCCTTTGTCATTATCTGCCGGCGCTGCCTGAAGAAAGCCGATTCTAGTGCTGCATTCAAATCAATGATTCTGATCTGCACGCAATCGATTCCCTGCTGACATGATCTTGGGAGCTTTCGAGTTCCTTGCGACTCTTCTTTCAAATTTTGGTGTAAACACATGCCTCCCAATTTTGGGATAAAAGTAATTTTATCCCAAAATTATCGCATCTGTATCCCCGATAGGTCTATAGTCATGGGCAGAGAATCTTGATCTAGGGTCTACCATTTGTCATCGCCTATGTCAGCTCATGAGCCCATGCTTCAAAACTTTTTACGAGAACATCATTGCTTCACGGGCACTTCGATTCATCTTTCTAGGCTGGCTATAAAATGTCTATCCGACCTTGGTGAGAGCAACTCAACAATTCAGCCATGTTTCTCTTCTATCTGCCCCCTCGAGTGCTTCCGACTTCACTGGACCCTCCATGGTCTATCCTTTTGCTATGAAGATCTTGAGCGGTTAGAATAATTCTTGTGTATAGGGTGATTGTATCACCTATTCTAGCGCCTTGTTGAGCAAGAGGGATCGCTACTGTGGCTAGAAGAAGTCTTGTGATATCACATGTGTCTTCTCACCATGCTCATAGAGCCGTTCTAGTGTTTGCAAGGGCTAAAATGTGTGAACACCTTCCCCTTGTTCATTCCACCACACGCCCACCGAGAAAGCCACATGCTTCTTTCCCACAGTTTCCCAGTCACCGAGAAATTAGCTAGGCATTTGTTAGGCGGCGGCCTTTCCCCTTCTCTTGGCACAATTTTATCCACGAGCCGACGTGACTCGATTCACGATGACCTTCGACCTTGTGGGGACCTGGACTCCCTTTGATCCAAAGAAGCCTTGGTGAGCCGGTCTTTGGTCAATGTAAGTTCTCCCATGATACCTTGTAAATTGGGGAAGCAATAAATCCGAATCTATTATTTCTTCGTCATCTGTCCCCTAAACTTCTGGAGTGTCAATTCGTTTTTGTATCTGATTTCAATTTCACACCTCCGGTGAAACCTATCTCCTCTTCTTCCTAGGCTATATATACGGGCCACGGCTGGGGATTGAAAAACAACCCACTTCATTTCAAACCTTCTGCATTCTTAGTATAGTTCCTGCTTTTCTATAGGTTTGAGATCATGGAGAGCAGCAAGAGATCTGCTGAGGAGCCTTTCGATGGATCTGCATCATCGCGCCAGTGCTCCTGTCGTTCTAGAATAGAGGGCTGACTCTGCTTAGCCTTTGGGGTCATCCTTAGCAACAATTCGTCGCCAGCTCCCCCGCTATCCAAGGAGGCCGAGAGATAACGATGACCTGATCGCTTCCATTGACCGGACCGGCGAGAAACTTGTCGACTGCCTCTCTATTGTGGAGTCGGCTCTAGCCATAGTTTAGGGCCGATCACCCCCTGAGGCCAACCCGGTGCGGGAATGGCTAGCCAAGGCTGAAGCTAAGATCGCTGGTGAGACATTTACCATAATTTTCTATTTCTTCTTAACTTTTGCCTCCAAGATCCTGATCACCTCTTCCTTAAATCCTTTAGATCTATCGGCTCAGCTAGAAAGCCTTTGTTTAGCTACGGACCATGCGGTGGGATTTGTTAATGCCAGGGGCGCCATCCGGTGGTTCGCTTGCATGACATCCCGAACCGCGTCAGAGAAGTCGCTCTTCATGGCGTTCATCATGGTGTTGCCATGGTGTTGGCTGCTGCGCAAGTCCACTCCGCCATGATCTTTGGCTTCTTCCTTGTGGAGCTCCAGCCATTGGATACCCTAGAGATTATGAGCGCCTGGTCGAGGATTTCTCTGACACCATCAACTCTGTCCATAGCTTGTAATAAGTGACATCAAGCAAACAATTCCCTCGTCTCCAATGATTTTCCTTTTACTTCATGCATCACTTTGTCCATGTTTGCCTCGCTCCTATGGGCGACACACATCGTACCGGCTTTTACCCCTCTTGGTTTATCTTCGCACTAGAAGCGATACCCTTTTAGTATCGGCTATTAGAGCTGACAGCCGAGCAAATTGGTTGTCAAGTATTAATCCAAATGTTAGGGTAATATTCCTTTAAATATTCCCCATTTGATTGCTCTACCGAATTCCTCTTCTCCTCTTAGTGTTTCTAAAATGTAAATATTACCAGGCACAACGTTTGATCCGATAAGGTCTCCCCGATTAGGCGACCATACCAGCTATCTTGCTCTTGGCCATCAAGGGCAATCCATCCGTAGCTTTCTCCGGAGTCTCATTGCCATTGACCGTCATAAGTACATCCTTGAGAGCATCCCTAGATCAGCCGAAGAAGGCAAACAATAGATCGCGGGAGCTGATGCTATTTGGCTAGAAATGTTGAGAGCGATCCATGATGTTCTAGATTTGAAATCTGCATGTCAACGCATATCTTGTGTAGAATTGATCATACTCTCCATCATTTAATTATGCTTCTTGTTTCAGCTAAAGAGCTGATTTGATACAGCCGATCCCAGACTTCTAATCTTAATCCAATTAAGTCTGAAAACATGGTTTTTATTAAGAGAACCCTTTGATTTCCTACCCTCAGTTGCCCAACGCCGTATTCCCATCGACATTAGTGAAGTGGCGCTTCGCCTTCCATTAATTGTGGTTGCCTTTTGCGCGCCCCGATGCATCCACCTCTTCGCTTCATGTCTTCAAATACTAGCCGATGGCTTTGGCCTCGAACACATCTCCACTCGCAACTGTTCCTTTGCTCTTCTCCGCCTGCCGAAACCTTATAGCGGTTTTCTTTCTCTCTTCCATAGATCCAATCATTTTTCATGGCCGGTGAGGACAACCAAGGCAAGCGCGCTATGGAGGGGATCCTGGAGGAGAACATGCCGATGAACCAGTGTCTCCGACGCATGAGGTGAGATTGACATTGCCTATTTATGATGATGAATTGTTCTAACTTGCCTATAGGTTTGTTGTGAATGACAGTCTTCATCCTCTCCCTAGGGCTGGTACGGCCCTCTGATGCCGCATCTTCTGTGCTGGCCTTGTCGTTGGATTCTTCCGACTCCTACAATGATGATGACGCCCAACGCTACCTTCATGAGTGGAGGATGGCTTAGAATCGTTATTCCGAGGCGACTTGGGAGAATGGCCAACTAGAGATTCACCTTGGGGTCTCTCAGGCCACCCTTCACGCAGCTGAGGAGGAGGCCAGCGACCATCCGAGCGTGGCTAGCCAAGTCTGACGCCATGGTGGTAGGTAAGATAAATTCTAGGAATGCCTCATTCCAATTTCCATTATCTTTATCTTGATAGTCTTTTTGTTCCTATGATTGTCGGCCCTGACGATGCAGTTGGAGTCTCTCCAACTAGCGGCGAATATGGCCACGGACGCCATCAATGCTCGGGGTTCCCTCATTGATGCTCGCCTCCATGACGTTCCGGCCCACGTTCAGGAGATCTCCCTTCATGGCGTTCGTCATGGTGCGGCGATGGCGCTGACCGTGGCATAGGTCCAGATTGGATACAAGCTCCATGCCATGGAGACTGGCTTCCCAATGGGCGATGGCCCTAAGGAACATGAAGACCTGCTCAAAGAATTCATCATGGCAGCGGAGGCCATAGTGGATATCACATCCGCTCAGGATGTGGTGAACAAGATCTTCGATTAGGTTGTATTTAGGGTGAACTGATGAATGAAATCTTCTGCTTTTCCATGATTATCTTAGTGCAATGCCCTTGTGTATGACTATTTTTATCTTTAGTTTTGCTCTATAGGCGATACGTATCGTATCGGCTTTTATTGTCTTTGAAGATTTTCATTTTTTAAACCAGAGGCGATACCTTCCGGTACCGGCTATTAGAGTCGAGAATGAGTCGGCTATCAAATGTTGATCAGATGTTAGGATAACATCCCTTTAAATATCTTGCCATGAAACTTTTCATACCAAAGGTTAGACGACAACCCAGGTCAAGTATCCATTAAGAAAAACAAAACTCCTTTAAAAAATTTATTAATTCTGATCCGTACTTAGGATTTCAATTTAGCATTCATACATCGGTTTAAACCCATCTCTAATACTAATGCTTATTTTTCCTTAATCCAATAGCCGACATGAAGCCGTGACTTTTACTAAAACAAACTCTCAGAGCCAATCGCTTGCATCGGCTGTTGGCTTTCATTACTGATCTTAGTGAAGCCTCCTTCCCATGACTTTCTAGAAAAACATTCGACGTCTCCTAGTTCCCAAAAGACTGGATTGCTGTTGCGATGCTCATGAACTCATCAGCGCGAACCAGTTCGACATCATCTCCATGCCATTGAATCAAACACTGATGCATGGTCAATGGTATACATCAGTTCGCATGAATCCAATCACGACCGAGGGGCAAACTGTATGACCCTTTTCCATCGATGACGAAGAATGTGGTGAGTAGAGTCTTGCTCCCGATTGTTAGTTCGACATTTATTGCCCCCCGGGTCTTAGACGTATTACCTCCAAAGTCCTTAAGCATCATGTCAGTCTCCATCAGATCTCTTGGTCCTTTGCCAAGTTTATGAAAAGTGGTGTAAGGCATAAGATTGATAGAAGCACCTCGTCCACCAACATCTTGTTCATCGACTTCCCATCAACAAGACCTTTCATATATAAAGCTTTTAAGTGTCGATGTTTGACTGGTTTGTCAAATATTGCTTGTTATACAACCATTAGCTTGACAACTATCTCCTCATACTTTGATTCATCAAAATCCAAATAGACTTCTTGATCTGCCGGAGCTCTGAATTCTGATGGCAATAGAAAAGCTATTTGGATATTAGCCGATAGTTGTTTTCTATCGGCTGTTTGCTTAGTATGCCGCACTTGAGGTTTATCGGATGCCTGAGCCTGTTTCATCTCTTTATTCCTTAGGCGTTGCACCATTCTCTTCTAGCTTCTTGTTAAACCTCCTAGACACCATTGGCCTTCCTATCAAACATATTTTCTTTCGTTGCCTTCTTTATAATCAGCCTTGTCTTGGTCAACAACTCTTTTTCCCAGCCGATTATGAACACTTTTATTTTTTAGGCGCCGATCCATGTTATTGTGATGATATGCATCTTGAGCATGGATAGACCGGTGGTTGGTTTGAGATTGCCTAAACTCCCAATATTGATTGCTGCATTCTGGACAGTCATGTCTGGTAGGCAACTTCAAACCTTCATTCCAGCAATGTCTAAAGAAAGGACAATTCTAATGTAATTCGGCTTGCTTCCTTTCGTACCTCTCTTTTTCTAGTTGACACTGATATTCTTGATCCTTTATCCAACGCTGATAATCCTTTTCCTTCTGCCGCTGCCACTTATTCAATAGGATCCAAGATGTAACTCATGGCTTCATCGCCCCATCTTTTGATGTCTCCCCCTGCTCGTATTGGCTCTTTTGCTCGGCGTGATGTTTCTTAATTTCTCTGTACTCATCAGCCGATATTTGCATCTTAGGGTCGACTGTTCTAGCTTCTCTTGATTTGGTTGATGTTAAGACCTTAGCTTTTCCTTTGATTAGTCTAGCATCAACCATATTTTGATCTCCTAGGAAAGGATTATCATCAACTTTCATTTTCGAGGCATGTCAAATTTGAGCCTCCCTTGCTGAATAGCCCTCTGTATATGTTGCCTGAAGATTTTGCATTCATTAGTGGAATGTGAGGTAGTGTTATGGAACTTGCAGAACTTCTTATTCTTTAACTGATTAGGGGGCAACATAACATGACCATCGGACAACTTGATCTGCCCCTTCTCAAGTAAGAAATCGAAGAGCTTGTCTGATTTGGTGACATCAAAGTCATAGCTCTCCTCGACTCCTCTTCTCCAAGGATATAGCACCATTACTGTCTTTTTGCCCTAATTCCATTCAGTCATAGCAACCTCTTCTTCTTCATCTTTATAGCCGTCATCGACTGAGTATGGATTGTAAGCTTTAGCCACTGTGGTACTCTTCTGGAATCAGGTATCTCTGCGCATATTCTAGAATTGGCTATTGAGCATTACCACTCGTTGAGCCAATTGACCTAAGTTATCAAATTCTTGTCCTAGCAGCTTTTCTTTCCACATTGGCAGCATTCCCTAAATGACTAAAGCAACTAGTTGATCATCAACCAAGTTTAAGGAGAAGCACAAATTCCTAGTTTCCGAAACCTTTGAAGAAACTCGGTGCTCGATTCATTAGTCTTCTACCTTATAGTTGTTAGATCGGTTATCTTCTTTTCCCTAGTCCCAGTGTAAAAATATGTATGAAACTTCTTCTCTAGGTCAGCCCAATTGGTAATGGAATTGACTGGCAATGATAAAAACCAAGTGAAGGCCGGCCTTGATAAGGACAAGGAGAAGAAATGAACTCGATGGGCATCCTCAACTGATGCTTCACCCAATTGTGTAAGATACCGACTAACATGTTCTATCATGCTTGTACTGTCTTGGCTAGTGAATTTAGCGAACTCTAGGAGCCTATAATTTATGGGAAGAGTGACCAAATCATACCATTTTGGATATGGGCATTTGTACGAAAAGGTTAGCCCTTTTGGCTTTCGGACCGAACTGATTCTTCATCATCTCGGTCACCTTCAGCAACAACTCATCAGCATTTGAATTTGGATTTCTCTGCACCTACTGACCCATCTGTGGATTGAAATCCCGTGTGCCTTGATATCCTGGATTTGGCATCATGTGGAGGGTGTTATAATCTGTGCCATATTGATACACTTGTGGAATCTCGATCTACTAGGTCCTTTGCTGGTTTGCTGCTTGAAGTCTCTGATTATAGACATAAGGATCCATATCTCTACGGATCCTTTGAATTGATGGTGCTATTTTTTGAGCCAACGACGGTATGTGGCCTGATGTGCCAAAATTGATCATCTGGTTCTGACTTTGTCCCACCGGCCATTGCACATGCTGTACTGATGGTCCAGGATTGTACTGTATTTGATTTCTAGTAGTTCCTTGAGCCTGTTCAGATGAACCCTAAACTGTCTAGACATCACCATTACTAGCTGGTGCTGCTTCATGATGGCTAGTACTAACTTGATTAGTCCCTTGGGTCGATGGATCTGGAATGTTGTAATAAGTCGGCCCACCTTGACCAAATGAAAACCCATGAATCGCCTCTCTCATGGCGTTGTGAAATATGTCCAAGAAAGCTTCGTTATGGCTTGATATAGCATCATGAACAGATTTGTCTACAACTTCCTTAAAGAAATGCCTGTCTTCATCTTCAATTGTATCCGTCTGTCCGTGTAGTAGAACTCTTGGTAGTGGAAATTTCTAAACAATTATGTTATCACGTGTTTTGGTGTAGGACAACAAACACTTGTTCTGAAACTCTTCTATAGCTTTGCTGATGATACCCTTATCCCCATCAGGTAGATCTTCATAATGCAGCATAAGGATGTCATTGTTGTTGTGAACCACCATGACGATTGTGGGGTCCCACCGAGCGTGCCAGAAACGTGTGTCGACATGGAATTTTTGTCCCGTGCCGAGGACACATGAGCAAGCCAGAAGGATCCGCTCGATGGAGCTAGAGATCCGCCTAGCTTCAGCACGGAGATGGTCGATCCTGTGCAATCCTCCCGAGACATGCCAGTCAATTTGACCCTGTAATTGACAAGGAGAGAAAGTTTCCCGAGACATGCCAGTCAATTTGACCCTACAATTGGCAATAAGATATTAATAGTAATTAGTTCATGCTAAGCCAATGACTGCAAGTAACCGAACTCATTTATAAAAGAAACATTTCATCATCATTCGACCATTTAATAGAGATAAATCTAATGAACATATTAGATCTCATCTATCGCTATGACCAGTGGGGCATGAGGCAGAATCATGCAGGCCATAGAAACAACAATAGACTCGACGACCCTAACTTATTACTAATATCAGTGTGGCATGAGGTATAATCATGTAGGCCGTAATACAATAATAAGATCATGGGGGCTAACATATCTTTCAACCTATCGCTACTTCAATGATCTCATGATGTGAACTGTTTGTAAAAGCGCTCGATATCGGCTAAAATAGCCGATTTAGGCATAACGCATAGTTAAGGTCATGCCCTCTTAGGAATAGATCTACCAAATAATGATCCCCACTCCATGGTGCTAATAGTGGGGTGTGAGGCAGAATCACATAGGCCATGATAACGAGTCATGGAACAGTTTTCGCTAGCCAATAGATCTACTCAAGATCAAATATGCCTTAACCGCACGCTATGCACGATCAAGATTGATGTAAAACAGCCGATAAAACATAACTCATCATTTAAAGTGTAGATTAAATCAGTTTAGATTAACAAACAATGGGTTAACAAAGATATAAGGCTGATCTAGATCAATCCTAATCGGGCAAAGTGATATTGCTGTAATTAAATAAATAATGGAAGCAATAAGCAATATCGGTAACTTAATGAATCTATCCGAAGGAACGCCACCCTTAGATAGAGCCGATAACTTGACCTTAATCTAGTTCGAGTAGTGGAGGTCGACCGGATCGATGCAGCCATACTTAAACTAGACAAGAGTCGATAACTAACTTATACCAGAGTCGCAGTGGAGGTCGACCGGATCGATGCAGTCGTATGAACAGAGGCATAAGCCATAACGATACTTACAGACAAGCAGTGGAGGTCGACCGGATCGATGCAGCTGTACTTGCTGAAGAACTCGCTGAGATCTACTCTACTCCTACTCCTAAGAGGTGGCCGGAGCCAAAAAAAAAGTAACTTATATTTGATTGATTGTGTCTTTTACAATAGCCGGGCTTTGATATTTATACCTAGGACCTGCGCATGACTCCTGTCTAAGCACGACTCATCACAATTTTTGACCATAGAGAAAACATTCCTAATTTAAGATAACTTGAACTCTAATCTTTCCCCTTTTGTAGAGTCCATCATGTCTCGTCCTGGCGCCGATTGTAGCCTTTGTCATTATCTGCTGGCGCCGCCTGAAGAAAGTCTATTCCAGTGCTGCATTCAAATCAGCTGATTCTGATCTGCACTCAATCGATTCCCTGCTAACATGATCTTGGGAGCTTTCGAGTTCCTTGCGACTCTTCTTCCAAATTTTGGTGTAAACATGAGCATTTACATTTGAGCAATTCAATTTATGTCTTTACTTTCTTAGAGTTGCCATGCTAGAGTAGGATTGGAACCTAGGGTACAAAATTTTTGTGCGATAGAACAATAGAAACACTTTTAGGCACAAAGGGGTGAAATGGGCTAAGTGTAGGGCTTAATTATTGAAAGAAATTTTGAATTAGCCTAATTCGCCCCCCCCTCTTGGGCATCTTGATCCTTTCAATTGGTATCAGAGCCTCATGCTCCTTAAATTAGGCTTATCCACCTAGAGCAAGATGTCCCACGGGGATGGACCCCTCCCGTCTTTGAGGGAGATTATTTTCCTTATTGGAAAATTCGCATGGAGTCGTACCTAGAGGCTTTAGATGTTGGAGTGCCTAGAGTCGCCTCACAAGGCTTCCCAAAACCTAAGGATCCCACCAATCTTCAAGGTCATGAGGTTCACTACGAGAAGTGGAATGCAAAGGCTAGAAACACCCTTTTAGAGGCCTTTACAAGGATATCTTTAACCATGTGCGGAAACCACAAAGACGCCCATTCACTATGATTGGACATTTGTGCGCTCCATAAGGGAACCAAGAGTGAGCATGAGGAACACTATCACCTTGTGATGAAGAAGCTTAATTTATTTGAAATGCTTCCTAGTGAAAGTGCTAATAAAATATATTCTCTTTTGAATGTTCTTGTAGAGGAGGTCAATGGGCTTGGACTCACTCAAATGCAACCATCCAATGTTGTGAGAAATATCTTGAGTGTCCTCCCCATTGATAAGTATGGGCATATTATGACGGTGCTTCATCAAGGTGATCTTTCCACCGCTACGCCAACTCAAATATTGGGGAAGATCAATGCACATGAGATGTACATGCACATCACTTCACAAGATGGCTCTTCTTCCACCAAGAAGAAAGATTTGGCATTCAAGGCTAGCCAAGAGAAGAGAGGCAAAGCGAAAGTGGATCATGATAGCTCAAGTGATGATGAGATCAATGATGCAAGCCTTGCTCTCATGGTGAGAAGAACCGCCAAGACTTTCAAAAAGCTCAACAAGAATGGTGTTAAGTTTGATGGAAAGAAGAAATTCTTCACTAGTAGCAAGATGAAGCCCATCCCAAAATGGATTGCTATAATTGTGGACAACTTGGTCATCTAGCTCATCAATGTCCCAAGCCTAAGAAAGACAAGTACAAGAAGAAGTACAAGGGCAAGAAAGATGACTCAAGTGATGATGATGATGATAAGAAGAAGAAAAACAAGTCATACAAGAAGAAGGATGGCAAGAAGAAGGAATATCACAAGAAGAAGAATGGCAAGGCCTACATCATTGGTGATTGGCTCACGGACATTGAATCATCAAGTTGCTCATCTGATGATGAAAGTGATAATGAGAAAGAGAAGGTGGCCGCTCTTGTGATAGGGACTTCACTACCTCCACTGCCACTGCCACCATCATCCTCTACACACTTATGCCTTATGGCCAAGGGTGATCGAAAGGTACAAAATAATGATGATAGTAGTGGTGATAAAAATGGTAGTGATAGTGATGAAGAATTTGAATCACCATCATATGATGATCTAGTTGTCTTGCTAAATGACTACACTAAAATCATAAGAAAGACAAGAGAAAAAAATGAACAGCTAAAACTTGAGAATGAGTCTCTTTTAGCAAAATATGACATAGCCAAAAAAGCTAGTTTTGAGCTTAGAGAAGAAAATGAAATTGTGTCATCCAAACTCAAGGAGCTCAAAACTTCTAAAAAGGAGCTTAGAGAAAAACATGATAAACTTGAGGGGATACACAATGAGCTCATCACTAGATACAACTTGCTAAAAGAAGAATACACCACTCTCAAAGTTAATCATGATAATCTTGTGCTTTCTAATGAGTATTTATCCAATGAACCGCATGATGCTACTAACCAAGTTGTTAAGATTGATATAGCCGCATCATATGATGACTTGATTATTGAGAGCATTGAGCAAGGTTTTAGTAGCAAAGACAAGAAAGTGGTTGAGTCCGACAACTATGATGACTATATCAAGGTCAAGAATGAGAATGAGAAGCTTAAGAAGTATCTTCAGAAGCTATCAACCACCAACACAATTGTTGTTGAAACACTTGACAATGATCATGACATGGCTCTTGAGAATGAGATGCTTAGAGAAGAGAACAAGAGGCTCAAGATGGAGAAGAATCTTGAGAGGCTATCAACTCATGATGAACTTAGAGAAGAAAACAAGAAACTTAAGTTAGAGAAAGAGCATCTCAAGACCGGTTTGAGCAAGTTCACAAGGGGCCAATATCGTCAAAGTGAGCTACTTATGAACACTGTGATGAAGATGGATAGAAGTGGTATTGGGTTCTTGGCAAATCAAGAAAAGAAAGCTAAAGCTGAACATCAACAATACAAGTCAAAGCCTAAGCCAAAGAGATGCTTTGAGTGTGGACAAGAAGGTCACTTTGCTCATGAGTGTGAAACTCCACCACCACAACCCTTGCCCAAGCATGCTAGACCCTTTGCTTTTAATGCTCACTACATGCTTAGAAAGGATTCTAGTGGAAAGATGAAAGTCATGTTTTTAGGTCCACCAAACAAGAATAGGCCTAAGAAAATTTAGGTTGCGAAGTCACTAGTTGAGAAAGTCAAGGGCCCTCATAAAGTTTGGGTCCCTAAACATCAAGCTTGATCTCTTATGTGTAGGTGAACTACAAGACTGGTGGAAGTTATTAGGTTATTGATAGTGGTTACACTCAACATATGACTGATGATCCTCGTATGTTCACCTCACTAGATGAAGATGTGGATGGTCAAGAAAGAATTACATTTGGTGACAATTCAAAGGGCAAAGTACAAGGGTTGGGCAAAGTTGCAATATCAAATGATCACTCAATATCAAATGTGCTATATGTTGCTTTATTGAACTTCAACTTGCTATCCATTGGTCAATTATATAATCTTGGCTTTCAATGTTTGTTCACCGAGAAGGAAGTGGTTGTGTCAAAGAAAGGTGATGATCAAGTTATATTCAAGGGCTTTAGATACAACAACCTATATCTAGTTGATTTCACCTCCGAAGATGCAAACTTGAAGACATGCTTATTCACCAAAACATCACTTGGGTGGCTTTGGCATAGAAGACTTGCACATGTTGGGATGAGTTCACTCAAGAAGCTAATGAAGAATGAGTTGGTGAGAGGTTTGAAGGATGTGAAGTTTGAGAAGGACAAGCTTTGTAGTGTATGTCAAGCCAGCAAGCAAGTTGCTAACACTCATCCAACCAAAGCTTACATGTCAACAACAAGAGTGCTAGAGCTTCTCCACATGGGTCTATTTGGACCAACAACTTATAAAAGTTTGGGAGGCAACCTCTATTATCTTGTGATAGTTGATGATTATTCAAGGTACACTTGGGTGTTCTTTCTTCATGACAAGACCGAAGTGGCCGCATGTTTCAAAAAGTTTGCAAAGAGAGCACAAAATGAATTTGAAGTGAAGCTCAAGAAGATAAGAAGTGACAATGCGAAAGAATTTGACAATACAAACATTGAAGCATATTGTGATGAAGTTGGGATCAAGCATGAGGTCTCCACAACCTACACTCCTCAATAAAATGGTGTAGTAGAGAGAAAGAACTGGACACTAATCACCCTTGCAAGAACAATGCTTGATGAGTACAACACACCGCAAGATTTATGGGTGGAAGCTATCAACACCGCATGCTATGCATCTAACCGCATATTTCTTTAAAAGTTTCTTGGCAAGACCCCTTATGAGTTTGTTTACACCAAAATTTGGAAGAAGAGTTGTAGGGACTCAAAAACTCCCAAGATCATGTCATCACAGAATCAATTGCGTGCAGATTGGAACCAGCTGATTCGGATGCAAGGACTGGAATCGGCTTTCTCCAGATATCGCCAGCGGATAACGACGAAGGCTACGATTCGGCGCCAGGACGAAACATGTTGGACTCTGCAAAAAGGGAAAGATTAGAGTCCAAGTTATCTTAAATTAGGAATGTTTTCTTTAGAGTCAAAATTTGTGATGAGTCGTGCTTAGATAGGAGTCGTGCGTAGATTCCGGGTATAAATATCAAGCCCCGGCTATTGTAAAAAACAACCAATCAATTAAATACAAGTCAATTACTTTTTTTTTGCTCTGGCCACCCTTAGGAGTAGGAGTAGAGTAGATCTCAGCGAGTTCTTCAGCAAGTACGACTGCATCAATCCGGTTGACCTCCACTGCTTGTTGTAAGTACCGTCATGGTTTATACCTCTGTTCGTACGGCTGCATCAATCCGGTCGACCTCCACTGCGACTCTAGTATAAGTTAGTTATCGACTCTTGCCTAGTTCAAGTATGGCTGCATCGATCCGGTCGACCCCCACTACATGAACTAGATCAAGGTCAAGTTATCAGCTCTACCTTAGGATGGTAGCCTTTGGTAGATTCATTAAGTTACCGATATTGCTTATTGCTTTCCTTATTTATCAAATTACAACAATATCATTCTGCCCGATTGGAATTGATCTAGATCGACCTTATATCTTGTTTAGCCCATCGTTTGTTAATCTAAATTGATCTAATCTATACCTTAAACGATGAGTTATGTTTTATCGGCTGTTTTATGTCAATCCTGATCGTGCATAGCGTGCGGTTAAGGCATGTTGTGTCTTGAGTAGATTTATTGGCTAGCGAGAACCGTTTCATGGCTCGTTATCATAGCCTGTGTGATTCTGCCTCACACCCCACTGTTAGCACCATGGAGTGGGGGTCATTATTTGATAGATCTATTCCTGATAAGACATGACTTTAGCTGTGCGCTATGCCTTAATCGGCTGTTTTAGCCGATATCGAGTGCTTTCACGAACAGCTCGCATCATGAGACCGTTGAAGTAAAGATAGGTTGAAAGATATGTTAGCCCCATGATCTTATTATTGTATTACGGCCTGCATGATTCTGCCTCATGCCCCACTGATATTAGTAATGAGTTAGGATAGTCGAGTCTATTGTTATTTCTACGGCCTGCATGATTCTGCCTCATGCCCCACTGGTCATAGCGATAGATGAGATCTAACATGTTCATTAGATTTATCTTTATCAAACGGTTAAATGGTATTGAATTGTTTCTTTATATAAAAAGGGGTTTGGTTACTTATAATCATTGGCTCAGCACAAACCGATCATTGTTGACATCTTATTGCCATTGATTAATATATGTTCAATCAATGATATTTGCCCTGAATGATAACCGATTCTTCTTATACAACCCAATGAGCTTTAATCGATTTATTCTCATGAATATACTAGAATCGACTATTTAGTCGATCTCCTTTCATATCGGCTCTCATAGCCGCACATTTGGGACTGTCTGACAACACCGGTAAGTTCCACCCTTAATTACTGATGAACTTTCTCTCCTTATCAATTACAGGGTCAAATTGACTAGCATGTCTCGGGAGAAGTGCGCAGGATCGACCACCCCTGCGCTGAATCTAGGCGGATCTACTCCATCGAGCGCACCCTTCCGGCTTGCTGCGTGTGTCCTTGGCACGGGACAAAAATTCTATGTCGACAGAGTTGCTCAATGGGAAGAAGTCGGATGTCTCATTCTTTTGGGTGTTTGGTTGCAAATACTACATCTACAAGAAGCGTCAACACTTAGGGAAGTTCTAAAGATGTTGTGATATTGGTTTTCTTGTTGGTTACTCATCAAAGTTCAAAGCATATTGAGTATTTAATCATGCCACCGGCTTGGTTGAAGAAACATATGATGTGGAGTTTGATGAATCTAACGGCTCCCAAGGAGCACATAAGAATCTTGATGATGTAGGTGATGAACCATTGAGGGAGGCCATGAAGAACATTCCGGTTGGAGACATCAAGCCTAAAGATGATAAAGATGAAGTACATGTGATTGATCCACCCTCTTCATCAAATATGCCACAAGATGATGACAAAGATGGGAGAGTAATGGTGGCACAAGCTCAAGATGTTGATGCTCCACAAACTCCTCCTCAAGTGGTTGATAGAAGAAATTTGCCTCTACTTCAAGCACATCCACAAGATCTCATCATAGGGAGTCCTTCAAAGGGTGTAATGACTCGCTCTCAAAAACTTGCTTCGTTTATTGAACATCACTCATTTGTTTCTTGCATTGAGCCTAAGAATGTAGAAGAAGCTCTTTAAGATCCAGATTGGATAAATGCCATGCATGAAGAATTGAACAACTTCACTCGCAATGAAGTTTGGATACTTGAAGAGCAACCACAAGATGCAAGAGTCATTGGAACCAAATGGGTGTTTCACAACAAGCAAGATGATCAAGGCATCGTTGTGAGGAACAAGGCATGGCTAGTTGCAAAGGGGTTCTCTCAAGTTGAAGGTTTGGAGTTTGGAGAGACCTTTACACTGATTACAAGACTTGAAGCCATTCATATCCTCCTTGCATATGCATCTCATCATGAAATAAAACAATATCAAATGGATGTTAAAAGTGTATTTTTAAATGGCTTTATAAATGAACTAGTCTATGTTGATCAACCTCCCAGGTTTGAAGACCCTAGATTTCCTAATCATATTTATAGGTTGTCCAAGGCGCTATATAGGCTAAAACAAGCCCTAAGAGCTTGGTATGAGCGCCTTTGGGATTTCCTCATTAAGAAAGGCTTCACAATTGGGAAGGTCGACACCACACTATTCACCAAGAAGCTTGATGGAGAGATCTTCATTTGTTAAATATATGTTGATGATACCATATTTGGCTCAACAAATAAAGATTATTGCAAAGAGTTTGGTGAATTGATGTCAAAGGAGTTCGAGATGTCTATGATTGGAGAGCTTACATTCTTTCTTGATTTTCAAGTCAAGCAAATAAGAGAAGGGATTTTTGTCTATCAAGAAAAGTATACCAAGGATCTTCTCAAGAGGTTTAAAATAGATGAATGTAAGCCTATGAAGACCCCAATGCCATCAAATGGACATCTCGACCTAGATGAGGGAGGTAAATCGGTTGACCAAACTCTCTACCGTTCTATGATTGGTAGCTTGTTATACTTGACCGCATCTAGGCCCGATATCATGTTTAGTGTGTGTATGTGTGCTAGATTTCAAGCTAATCCCAAGGAGGCTCACTTAGTTACTGTTAAAAGAATCCTTAGGTACCTTAAGCACACACCAAGCATTGGTCTTTGGTATCCCAAAGGAGCTAGATTCCAACTAGTTGGCTATTCCGATTCGGATCATGCCGGTTGCAAAATTGATAGAAAAAGCACATCCGGAGGGGTGCCATTTGCTTGGTAGATCACTAGTGTCTTGGACCTCTAAGAAGCAAAATAGTGTGGCCTTGTCCACTGCCAAGGCAGAGTACATTGCCACAGGTGCTTGTTGTGCATAAATCCTTTACATGAAGCAAACTCTTCTAGACTATGGTGTAGTTATAGAAAAGGTACCTCTTTTGTGTGACAATGAGAGTGTGGTAAAACTTGCTAATAACCCGGTTCAACACTCTCGCACCAAGCACATAGATATTCATCATCACTTTCTTAGAGATCATATTGCTAAAAATGATATATCACTAGAAGGTGTAAGGACCGAGGATCAATTGACGGATATCTTCATAAAACCACTAGATGAGGCTACCTTTTGTCGGTTGAGGAATGAGCTCAATGTGCTTGACCTAAGTAACTTCACTAAAAAATGAGCTTGTGTTGTCCCTTGCATTGCATTGTAATATAAAACATGTTTAATTTTTAGTAATGCACTTAGGGCTTGTCTAACATGGTTAAGATAACCGCCGAAAAGCGTGCAAAAAAGCTTAACCTTGGATCAAACTTGACAAGCAACTAGATTTTACTTTCTTGTATTACATTACATGTGAATGTGTATTGCTTTATCAGTTCTTTTTAGTTATCTTTTGAGCATCCACTGTGTTTGTCCACAAATAGGGAGAGCATTTGAAGCTCCTAATGGCCACATGATGCTCCTCGCCCCGTTTTGTCGCCAATTTTCCTAAAAAGATTATAGCCAAAGGCAAATTACTTTAAAAACTCAAGGGTTTGAGAGAGAGGTCTCTCATATCTGTCCCAATTGGTGTTTATTTGGGTCTTATTGAAGTTGGGATTTGATTGGGAGAAAGTGTCATGAAGAAAGGAGGAGGAACAATGCTGAAGAAGGACTGAACGATGAACAATGTTTCGCACACGTCCGGTGACTAGATGGAGCCACGTTTGGTCAACGCGAGAAGGAACACAGTGGATGACCGGATTCAACACTGTGTCAGGTTAGTGGAAATCGGATGCATCCGATCGACATTGGAGGCATTTTGGAACTCTCTGTTTGTGATCGGACTCAGGGGAGCAGTGTCAGATCAATTCTTTTCACACATCCGGTCAATGGAGTCAAAGCACTTTTAATCTTCTTATTCTGTCTAACATGTGGGGACCGCACTTCCCAATTCAGCAACTGCCCTATGTTTACTCTCTCCTCTATCAATCAGGGCCCACATCCCATTCTTTTCCTCATTCGAGAAGCAAGCACTGGCTACCCCTCTATACGTCGCCTGTGCATGCCCGCTTGCTAACCTTAACATCATGCTACCACGATTTTTGTCTATTCTGGCCACCGTGCCCATGCCACCACATCTGCCTACCATAGCCATGCCTCCCCTCACCATACTAATCGCTCACATACACCTCACCCACACTAAGCCACCGCACGCCCGTGTTCGCCGTGCCCGCGCACGCCATGCCTTCGCCACCATGTCGTGGTCGCCGCCATCATCGGTGCACTTCCTTCTACTGGCTCACCGATGGCTAACCTCACCCTAGTGACCTCATTCTGCTATTCTCGATGTCCAGGGCTCTCTCCTAGGGCATTTTCTCTCCGGCTGCTGTCCCCGCCCTAGGTGAGTTCCCTGAATGCCCGTCAGGTGCTCGGCATAATGTCTAAACCAAATTTAGTACACTGTCTTGATCCCTTTCTTCGCTGACTCTATTGTAGTGTCCTGTTCTATCATCTAGTAGTTGTGCTCCGACATTTCCTTGGCCATAATAGCTATTCTCCTAGTGAGCCTCCACCTTGCCCGCTTTGTTTGGTTGATTGCCTGAACCAGCGTACATCTCTATTTAACCCCCTGTGCCATTGTTTCTACGTGTAGTGGTTTTGCCTTGACCTTGTGGTGCCCCCATGATCAACATCTTATCCCTTCGTAGGTCCTGGACTTGTCCTAAGGTAGCAAGTCATATTCGCTCTTTTCTTCCCTATTGCTTGCTTCCAATAGGTTCTTGCTTCCCTAGATACATATGTTGCTTACATGTATAACTATCTTTCTATCTTCATGTGTAGCGAGTTGGCAGTGAGGCAGTTTGATAGTTGGCAGTGACAGACAACTCGGGGCCAAGCTCGCGAGTATGGATTGAGGCCAAGCCTCAGTGAAAGGTCCTAATATGGCTAGAGGGGGGTGAATAGCCTATTTAAAAATCTACAAGATCACTAAAGCAATTTGATTAGTATGACAAATAGCTAAATGCAAACTTGCTCTAGCTCTACAAGGGTTGCAAGCCACCTATCCAACAATTCTAGTTGCAATGATCACTAAGCACATAAATTTCTAAGTCACTACTCACTAAGAGCTCTCACACTTGCTACACTAAAGAGCTCCACTAGATGAACTTAAACTACAAAGCAAGCTCTCAATTCTAGCTACACTAAAGAGCTTGCTACAACTAGTTTGTGGGAATATAAATGAGTGAGTAGGGTGATTATACCACCATGTAGAGGAGTGAACCAATCACAAGATGAATACCAATTCAATCACTAGGAGAATACCAAAGGGCAAGAGACAACCAAATATTTCTCCCAAGGTTCACGTGTTTGCCGGCATGCTAGTCTCCATTGTGTCGACCAATACTTGGTGGTTTAGTGGCTAAGAGGTGTTGCACAAACCTCGTCCACACAATTGGACACCACAAGAACCTACCCACAAGAGAGGTAACTCAATGACATGAGCAATCCACTAGAGTTACCTTTTGGCGCTCCACCGAGGAAGGCACAAGACCCCTCACAATCACCGAGAGATGGCCACAAACAATCACCAACTCGTGCCAATCCTCCTCCGCTGCTCCAAGCCATCTAGGTGGTGGCAACCACCAAGAGAAACAAGAAATCTATAGCCAAAACAATCCCCAAGTGCTACTAGATGTAATCACTCAAGCAAATGCACTTGGAATCACTCCCAATCTCATTATGATGATGAATTAATGATGGAGATGAGTGGGAGGTGTTTTCTTAGGCTCACAAGGATATCAAGTATGTCAAAGTGCCAAGAGAGAGAGCCCCAAGCCGGCCACCAACTATTTATAGACGGCCTAAGAAAATATAGCCATTGGCTCTGCCGTGGGCTCACCGGACGCCGCCCTACGTCTGGTCGGGTGAGTCTGGTCACCAGATGGCTGCCATGCTTCCCACTATTCAACTGTGTTTGTAGAATTCAACGGTCAAAAATGGTTAGCGTTTAAGTTAAATGATGACAGGACGCGACGCTCCGGTGCTCCTAACGCTGAGCAACGTGGCATCTGTTCGTTTCTAGTAAGGGTCTAGATGCGAAAATTAGTGACTAGACACATTTGGTCAGAGGTGACCTGATGCACCCATCATTTGGTCAGTGTCTCACCCTTCACCGCATGCCTTCAACGCTTATGTCACCTTATGTCAGCCACGACTTGACGCATGCCCTGCGCATCCGATCGTCGCGACTGGCGCTTGAGTCCGTTCGATCAAAAAAGTGCCCGGTCACTCTCGACCACGCCACTGCTCCTTGGTATAAATGACCGAAGGCGCCTAGGGTGAGTTTGGTCACCCCGAGGCCAGCGTTCGATCATGGACTGTCTCCTCTTTTTCTTTTTCTAAGTCCACAACTACTTCACCCTTGCTTGCAACTTGCTAACCACAAAGTGTAGAACTTGCGTGCACATGTGTTAGCATTTTTCAAAGCATTTTACAAGGGTCAAGGTTAGCACACTAGGTTCCTAAATGCATGCAAAAGTCATGTCACCTAGTGGCACTCGATAAACCATTTAGCTAAAGATTTTCCCACTTTATAGTACAGTTATCGATCCTATATCACACCCTCTATGGCGTCTTGAGTGCAAAACAAAAACCTATCTTATACCTTTGCCTTAATCTTCTCGGTTTTTATTTTTCTCTTTCTTCTTTTCTAAGTTAGAGCTTGATCATCATCAACACATGTCCATCTTCATCACCATGGACCTCATCTTGCTCAATCACTTGGATCGCACCAACCTAGCTCATATCACCGCTCATGACAAAGGTTAGTGATAGGTTTTATCAATTATCCAAAACCAAACTAGGGCTTTCAATCTCCCCATTTTTTGGTAATTGATGACAACCTATTTACAAAGATATTCAATGAAATTTTCTTGGATTCATGTTGCTTGCCAAAGCATATTACCATGTGTAAAAGATTATGGACAAGTTTCATCAACCTAAATTGGTAGTATTATCTCCCCCTACATATGTGCTAAGGGTTTGGATTTGAAAGCTTGCACATATGCATGAATTGGAAGTTTGGGAGAGCAATAGCTACCAAATGATGCTAAGGTGTAAAGAATGGACCTTTGAAGCGTGATACCAATCGGAGTTGCCAATATACACCATCCTTAGCACCATTAGTAACTAGACATTCACAAAAACTAGAAAACCCAGTGAGATCAACATTATAAGAAAGGGTCTAGTTTTTACATGATAAGCACAAGTCTAGTTACCTTTCCTATGCATGCTAGTTTTTCATTTCATCAATCATTTTCTATGATCTAGCATACACCACACAAGCATGGATATGAAATTTTAAAACTTGTGCCATGCAATCAAATATATGTAATGCACATACAAATGCCACATACAAGTTTATGAGCTTGCTCCCTCTACTTGTGTGCTTCAAATTTTAATTGATCCCCTTATAGTGTCTTTTTCATTTGTTTGCTCCCTCTATCTCTTGCTATCTTTGTGAATTCTCTCCCCTTTGTCAACAATTAGCACAAAAGGTGAGCTCAAATTTTAGATAGGTTGGGGTGAAACCATGTGAGGTGAGGATCATTTTCGCAATTTGGTTCAATCTAGATCACTTGCAAAAGATATTTAACTCGGTTTGATCCAAGGGCAAGCTTCTTCACACCTCCAAATAAGGGTTATCATGCACCATGTTGAGTTAAACACTTATAGCTCATTTTCTAGATCAAACACTAGGTTCACAAGCCCACAAACATGTCATATGCTACCACTAGATAATTTCAAGCATACAAACAATAGTGGTACCATACAAGCATCAAATTTATTTGATTTTCATGAATGAGCCTATTTAACATGTGAGGAAGGACTAGATGCACTAAACAAGTCCTTAGCAATGGATGAATGACATGTCAATCAACTTTACCTTGCTTTGCTCGAAGGAGAGGCATGTCATATATGGGGGTGCATCAACACATATTCAAGAAGTCAAGTATGTTTAATTCATTCCTTAGCTTGCAAAACCTCTTCTCATCAAGTGGCTTGGTTAAGATATTGGCAAGTTGATCATCGGTTCCCACCTCTCAATACAAATGTCATCTTTTTGTTGGTGATCTCTAATGAAATGATGGGTGACATCTATGTGTTTTGTTCTTGCATGTTGAATCGGATTGTTGGTGAACTTGATAGCACTCTCATTGTCACAAAGCAATGGCACTTATTTGAACTTGATTCCAAAGTCACTCAAAGTAGCATTCATCCAAAGTAATTGAGCACAACAACTACCGGCTGAAATGTACTCTACTTTGGCGGTTGAAAATGCTACACTATTTTGTTTCTTTGATGACCATGACACAAGTGATCTTCCCAATAGTTGACATGTGCCCAATGTGCTCTTTCTCTCAACTTTGCATCCCGCATAATCGGAGTCCAAATATCCAACCAACTCAAATATTGCTCCTTTGGGATACCACAATCTAACATTTTGTGTATGCTTCAAGTACCTCAATATTCTTTTTGTTGCCTTCAAATGACTTTCTCTTGGTGAGGTTTGAAATCTAGCAAACATGCATACACTAAACATCACATCTGGCCTTGATATGGTCACATAGAGTAGGCTTTCAATCATAGATCGATACATCTTTTGATCCACAATATTGCCACTAGCATCACTATCCAAGCTTCCGTTTGTCCCCATTGGTGTACTAATAGCTTTAGCATCATCCATTCCAAACTTCTTGAGCATGTCTTTGATGTACTTGCCTTGACTCATAAACGTGTTATTCTTCATTTGTTTGATTTGAAGACCAAGGAAAGTAACTAAGCTCTTCAATCATGGATATCTCAAACTCACTTGCCATCATCTTTCTAAACTCCTCACAAAAATCTTGATTGGTTGATCCAAATATGATATCATCAACATAGATTTTCAATACAAACAAGTCATTGCCTACCTTCTTGGTGAAGAGAGTGGTGTCAACCTTTTCCATCTTGAATCCCTTAGAGAGTAGGAAATCCCTCAATCTCTCATACCATGCTCTTGGTGCTTGTTTCAATCCATACAAAGCCTTCTTCAACTTATATACATGGTTGGGTTTCTTCTCATCTTCAAAACTAGGAGGTTGCTCAACATACACAAGCTCATTGATGTACCCATTGAGAAATGCACTCTTCACATCCATTTGGTACAACTTGATGTTGTTGGCACAAGCATAAGCTAACAAGATCCTAATTGCTTCCAATCTTGCAACCGGGGCATATGTTTCTCCAAAGTCAAGACCTTCAACTTGAGTGTAAACTTGAGCCACTAATCTTGCTTTGTTCCTTACTACTATCCCATCTTGATCTTGCTTGTTTCGAAAGACCCACTTTGTTCCAATCACATTATGATCCTTAGGCCTATCAACTAACTCCCATACTTGATTTCTTGTGAAGTTGTTTAGCTCTTCATGCATAGCATTCACCCAATCAACATCCTTCAAAGCTTCATCTATCTTCTTAGATTCAATGGATGACACAAATGAGAAATATTCACAAAATGATGCTAATATTGATCTTGTTTGTACACCTCTTGAGATATCACCAATGATAGAATCCAATGGATGATCTCTTGCAACATTGGTTCGTTAGAGCACTTGCACTTGATTGCTTGCATTTGATTGATCATTTGGTTGAGATGATGAACTAGCCACTTATTGATTTTGCACTTGAGAGGATGAACTAGCTTGATTTGTGTCAACTTGCACATTTGAGTTAGAGAGCACTTGATCTTTGTCATCTTCAACATCAATCACCCCTCTAGGCCTTATATCACCAACATCCATATTCTTCATTGCATTGACCAATTGAGTGCCTCTTACATCATCTAGATTCTCATCTTCCTCTTGGGAACCATTGGTTTCATCAAATTCCACATCATGAACCTCCTTAAGAGTACCACTAGCCAAATTTCAAACTCTATAAGCCTTACTAGTAGTGGAGTAACCAAGCAAGAAACCTTCATCACATTTCTTCTCAAACTCGCTCAATCTAGTGCCTTTCTTCAATATGTAGCATTTGCAACCAAAAACCCAAAAGTATGCAATATTGGGCTTTCTTCCATTCAAGAGCTCATATGGTGTCTTCTCCATCGTGGGATGTCAATAGAGGCAGCTGCTCTAATAGCAAGCCATATTGATTGCTTCAGCCCAAAATGAATGACTCACATTGTACTCACTCAACATTGATGTTGCCATGTCAATCAAAGTTCTATTCTTCCTCTCAACTAGGCCATTTGATTGTGGAGTGTACTTGGCCGAAAATTGATGTTTAATTCCAAACTCATCACACAAATCATCAACTCTTGTGTTCTTGAATTCACTTCCATTATCACTTCTCACTTTCTTGATGGTTGTTTCAAACTCATTGTGAATTTTCTTGATGAATGTCTTAAAGATTGCAAATACATCACTCTTGTCAACAAGAAAGAACACACATGTATATCTAGTGAAATCATCCACAATCACAAATCCATATTTGTTTCTACCAATGCTAGTGTATGTGATTGGTCCAAACAAGTCCATGTGCAATAACTTGAATGCCTTAGATGTGCTCATCATGCTCTTCTTAGGATGTGTATTATCAACTTGCTTTCTGGCTTGACATGCACTAGAAAGTTTATCCTTCTCAAATGTGACATCTTTCAAGCCTCTAACTAGGTCATACTTGATCAACTTGTTCAATTGTTTCATTCCAACATGACCAAGCCTTCTATACCATAACCAACCCATGCTAGACTTAGTGAGAAAATATGTTGATAACTGAGCTTCTCTAGCATTGAAATCAACCAAGTATAGATTCTCATATCTAAATCCTTTGAATATCAAGTTAGAGCCATCTACACTTATGATCTCTACTTCATCCACACCAAATATGCACTTGAAACAAAGATCACACAATTGAGCTACCGACAATAGGTTAAAGTTCAAGCTCTGTACTAGTAGCACATTGGAGATGCTCAAGTCATTGGATATTGCAATCTTACCAAGACCTTTGACCTTGCCTTTGCCATTGTCACCAAATGTGATACTATCAATCCCATTGCTCTCATTTTCATTGATTGAATTGAACATTCTTGAATCATCGATCATGTATTGTGTACACCCACTATCAAGCACCCAATGCCTTTCTCTGGCTTTATAATTGACCTATTAAAGAAGATCAATTCTTTTTAGGTACACAAACTTGCTTAGGTCCTTGAAGGTTAGTTACCAAGGTCTTTGGTACCCAAATGACCTTCTTCTTTGGGCCCACAATTGGTGTACCAATGAACTTAGCCTTCACACCATTGGCACCCTTAACAAGCAAGTAATAAGAATCAAATCTAATTGAGAAAATATTAGGTTGTTTGTTCTTGTTAGTCTTACAATATTGCTCTATATGCCCAACTTGCTTGCATCTATTGCAAAACCGACCATTGCCCTTCATAAAGCTAGCTTTGGGAGTAACAAAGGCTGTCTTGCCTTTCTTGGGGGTATAGCCTAATTCCTCTTTGTTGAGAGAAAACCTTTGGCTACCCAAGCACTTTAGCAAGCGGGCATCTCCACCATAGGCATTGCCTAAGGCACGAGTGAGCTCATTCACCTCTTTTTGAAGGTCTCATTTTCCACCATTAGTGAGGCATCACAAGTGAAACCATCACTCAAAGGTGAAGTAAAAGTGGTAGTGCTACAAGAAGGGTTAGTGGAAGCAACAACAATGGACTTATAAAAAGATTAATCAATAATATCACAAGTTAGTCCCACATCACATATAATAATCACTTGCTCCTTCTTGGCTTGCTCAATGAGAGAGGAGTGAGCCTTTTCAAGCTTAGAGTAAGCTTTTCCAAGCTTCTCATGGGCTTCCATTAGCCTCTCATGAGTGGAATTGAGCTCATCAAAGGATTGCACAAGAAATTTGACTTTCTTGCGTAATTCTTTGCACTCCTTTCTCTTCATCTTAAAGCAAGTGTGCACTTGCGCACACATGTCCATGAGCTCCTCCTTGGTGCACTCATCATCATCATCACTCCTATAAGCATCACTTTCACATTCATCATCATCACTCACATGATATTTTACCTTGGTAGGCTTTGCCATAAGGCATGTCGATGGAGTGTCAAAGATGGAAGGCTTGTTGTTGATGGTGATGCTTGCTAGTGCTTTCTTGATGGATTTCTTGTCATCATCACTAGAGCCATCACTATCCAAAGAGCCATCACTATCCCAAGTGACCACATAGCCTCCACCCTTCTTCTTTTGGGAGATCATCTTCTTCTCTTCTCCTTCTCCTTCTCCTTCTTTTCCTTCTTGTCCTTCTTGTGCTTCTTCTTCTTCTCATCCTCATCATTATCACTATTATAGGGACAATCCGCTAAAACATGATCGAGGCTCTTGCAATTATAGCATATTCTCACATATTCTTTGCTCTTGGTGTGATCTCTTCTCTTTCTTGCACCATAGCCCTTCTTCTTCATAAATTTTCCCATCTTGCGCACAAAGAGAGCCATAGCTTCATCATCAATGTCACTAAGATCTTCATCATCACTTGATTCTTTCTTGGACTTACTCTTGTTCTTGGATGATGAGCTAGCCTTGAATGCCACACTCTTCTTCTTGTCTTATTCCTTCACAAGCTCTTCACCATCACTATTGTATTGGTCCTCGATCATCACATCACCAAGCACCTCATTTGGAGTGACATCCTTCAATCCACCTCTAAAGGTGATGGTTCTCAATGTCTTGAATCTCTTTGTCAAACACATCAAGAACTTGTGAGAGAAGTCCTCATCCTTCAGCTTCTCACCCAAACTCTTAAGATCATTGATGATGACTTGTAGCCTATAGAACATCTCTGTAATGGACTCATCATCCTTCATCTTGAAGTTTGATAGCTTGTCCTAGAGCATATAGAGCTTGTCACTTTTTACCATTGAAATTGCCCTCATATGTTTCTTCTAGTCTCACCCAAACTTCACTTGCATTCTCAAGATCTTTGATTTGCTCAAACACTTTTGAATCAATGCCATTATATATTGTGTTAAGTGCCATGGTATTGCATTGTTTGTTGATCTTGTCATTATCGATGAGATTAGTAGGGTCAAGAATCACAAACTCATTCTCTACCACATCCCACACCTTGTCATTGATTAAACTAAAGGTACATCTTCATCTTTCTCTTCCAATAATCAAAAGATGTGCCATCAAAGAACGGTGGTTTACCCCCAACATGGTTAAACACTATTTGAGCCATATTTTGCACCGAAGGTTGTTAAGCCTTGAATCAAATGGTGACCATGGCTCTGATACCATTTGAAAAGTCCTAATATGGTTAGAGGGGGGTGAATAGCCAATTTAAAAATCAATAAGATCACTAGAGCAATTTGATTAGTATGACAAATAGCTAAATGCAAACTTGCTCTAGCTCTACAAGGTTGCAAGCCACATATCCAACAATTCTAGTTGCTATGATCACTAAGCACACAAATTGCTAAGTCACTACTCACTAAGAACTCTCACACTTGCTACACAAAAGAGCTCCACTAGATGAACTTAAACTACAAAGCAAGCTCTCAATTCTAGCTACACTAAAGAGCTTGCTACAACTAGTTTGTAGGAATATAAATGAGTAAGTAGGGTGATTATACCACTGCGTAGAGGAGTGAACCAATCACAAGATGAATACCAATTCAATCACCGAAAGAATAGCAAAGGGCAAGAGACAACCAATTTTTCTCCTGATGTTCATGTGCTTGCCGGCATGCTACTCCTCGTTGTGTTGACCAACACTTGGTGGTTCAGTGGCTAAGAGGTGTTGCACGAACCTCGTTCACACAATTGGACACCGCAAGAACCTACCCACAAGTGAGGTTACTCAATGACATGAGCAATCCACTAGAGTTACCTTTCGGCGCTCCACCGGGGAAGGCACAAGACCCCTCGCAATCACCAGGAGATGGCCACAAACAATCACCAACTCATGCCAATCCTCCTCCGCTACTCCAAGCCATCTAGGTGGTGGCAACCACCAAGAGAAACAAAAAATCCACAGCCACAACGATCCCCAAGTGCCACTAGACGCAATCACTTAAGCAAATGCACTTGGAATCACTCCCAATCTCACTATGATGATGAATCAATGCTGGAGATTAGTGGGAGGTGTTAGCTTAGGCTTAAAAAGATGTCAAGTATGTCAAAGTGCCAACAGAGAGAGCCCTAAGCTGGCCACCAACTATTTATAGACGGTCTAAGAAAATAGAGTCGTTGGCTCTGCCGTGGGCCAACCGGACGCTGCGACCGATCGCCGCCCTGTGTCCGGTCATGTGAGTCCGGTCACCCGATGGCTGCCACGCATCCCTCCGTTCAACTGCGTTCATCAAATTTCAATGGTCGAAAACAATCAGCACTTAAGTTAAATGATGACCGGACGCGACGCTCCTGACGCTGAGCAACGCGGTGTCCGTTCGTTTCCAGTAAGGGTCCATAGGCGAAAATTAGTGACCGGACGTGTCCGGTCAGAGGTGACCTGATGTGCCCGGTGTCCGGTCAGTGTCTCGCCCTTCACCATACGCCTACGATGCTTACATCACCATATGTTAGCCGTGACCTAACGCATGCCCTGCGTGTCCGGTCGCTCACTGGCACCTAAGTCCGTTTGATCGAAAAAGTGACCGAACGTGTCTGTGGCAGCGTCGATCCTTCACCTCATTCTCGGCCATGCCACTACGCCTCGGTATAAATGATCGGATGCACTGGGGTGAGTTCGGTCATCCCGCGGCCAACGTCCAGTCGTAGACTATCTCCTCCTTTTCTTTTTCTAAGTCCACAACTACTTCACCCTTGCTTGCAACTTGCTAACCACAAAGTGTAGAACCTGTGTGCACGTGTGTTAGCTTTTTTCAAAGAATTTTACATGGGTCAAGGTTAGCACACTAGGTTCCTAAATGCATATGCAAAAGTCATGTCACCTAGTGGCACTCAATAAACCATTTAGCCAAATATTTCTCCTCTTTATAGTATGACTATCGATCCTAAGTCACTCACACCCTCTATGGCGTCTTGAGTGCAAAACAAAAACCTATCTTATACCTTTGCCTTGATCTTCTCGGTTTTTGTTTTTCTAGTTCTTCTTTTCCAAGTTAGAGCTTGATCATCATCAACACATGTCCATCTTCATCACCATGGACCTCATATTGCTCAATCACTTGGATCGCACCAACCTAGTTCGTATCACCGCTCATGACAAAGGTTAGTGCTAGGTTTCATCAATTATCCAAAACCAAACTAGGGCTTTCACTCAGCGAGTGTTAGCTGACAGTGTTTTTCAGCGATAGTGGTTCTCTTGTTAGTGTGCAGACGATGGGCAGTTGATCTTGTCAGTGGCAGTGATTCTATGAGTCAGGGGGAGTATTTGCTTGATTATTTGTTCAGTGGCAGTTGGTCTCTGTAGTGTCAGTATGGCTCATTGCAAGAACATCGAGGGTGGTCCCGGCGATGATGAGAGGCGTCCGCCTTGTCTGATAGCAAAGGAAAAGGATAAAGGTCCCAAAAAGTTGACAACCAAGAAGAAGGACAAGCATGTTGACATAGAGGCAGAGAGGGCCGCAGCAGTAGCAGCAGCTGCAGAGTGTGCTAAGAGAGGTGGTAGAGGCAGTGGTATTCACATTGGTGAGGCCTAGTTTCACCTTAAGGGCCAAGAGCTAGGCACTGAGGGGATAGAGCAGTTAGCGATAGAGGAGCCTACTCCATAGTTAGAGGAGTAGGTAGAGTAGCCACGACCTTGATGTTCTAGCCATACTCGCACTCAGGTGTCACCGAGGCCCAAGACACAGAGATGTGGCTCTCATCCACCTCCTAGACCACATGGTCTGCCACCAATGGTCCACTTAGACTTGAGGGTAGCCACAACAAGGGAGGTTCGGCAGCTACGCCTTGTTGAGTTTGAGCAGTGGTTCCCACCTCGGAGGGATGAGAGAGCTTCAGAGCAGTTCTACATAGTGTTGCAAGAGGATTTCTACAATGCCTACCTCAATAGTGGTGTGGCATTCAGGTCTTAGAGAGTGTGCTCCTTAGAGGCTATAGTTGGAGTTGCAGGAGAGTATATCCATCCCCACCTCAGTTACCTGCTAGGTCTAGCAGATCTCTTAGGATGGACTAGTCGGTATGTTCTGTTATGGGTTAGAGAGTTCTATGCTTCTTTGTGGTTTGACTTGGGGCACAGGTACATTCACTTTGCTTTTAGAGGCCATGACTATAGGCTACAGAGTTTGAGGGATAGAGAGATACTGAGGATTCTAGAGTCTTCTATTTGAATTCATGAGATTTGCTATGGAGAGACAGAGCCACCGAGACGCTCTCACGACGAACGGATACCACCCATAGACTTAGTCAGAGCTTGCTTGACTTAGCCATTTAGAGAGGGATCGAGCCGCACACCATGTGACCTTACACCTATAGCTCGTATCCTTGACTTGATCATGGGGAGGACCTTGCTTCCGAGGGGTGGCTGCCGAGAGGGATTGACATATATTCTCACTGTGGTTAGTCCACCACTTGTTTGATATTTGGGATGTGATACTCTTAGAGATGGAGGACACCTTAGCAGAGAGCTTCAAGGGCCATCATCAGCTACCTTATGCTCATTGGATTACTTTTCTCATTTGGAAGGTAGTTTCACATATGTCCCCAGAGACAGTGGTTGAGTGAAGTGGTGCTACCATAGAGTTTTTGAAGTACAACATGAGATAGTTGTTACATCACATTCATGGGAGGACTCCTAGGCAATGGAGCCATAGACCAAAGGTGCTAGAGATTGCAGCTAAGCAGGATGATGCCATCAGGGCCGTTGTAGAGGTAGAACTAGAGCAGATTGAGGCACAACAGGAGGACATGGTCGAGAGTGACTCGACTGATAGCTCAAATGAGGACTACCAACTGATTCCATAGATGCCCCCACAAGCTTATGATAGAGAGGCTAGTGGCTCTAGCTCAGCTCCACCCCAGCCACCTCAGATCAACCCTGCTTTGATTGCCATACTTGAGAGGATGCAGCAGGATCAGGCACGATAGGCATAGGCTATTGCAGCTGCTATTGCTTAGATCGCAGGCATGTCAGGATTAGTTCTAGCAGCAGTAGCAACATGCTATTCAGTAGTAGCAGCTAGACACTCAGCAGCAGCTCCTTGGTTTCATGCAGCATGTCCTTATAGCTATAGGGATTGCTCCTTACCTGCCCACATTGTAGCTTGGTCCACTGTTACTAGCACACCAGTGACTCTAGCTATATAGCCTAGTGGGCTTCAAAGTTAGGGATAGCCTACTACATAGTTTGCCTCACCTTTGAGCAGGTGTCTCAGTGCTTCGCTTCACTAGGGACAGAGCAGGCTCAATGCTTCACTCCTATAGTTACAGGCTTCACTCCTACTCAGTCAGAGTCCATGCTAGTGACAGACACTCTAGTCTCTAGGAGTTTGGGTGCTACCTTCAGTGAGCTCACAGGATAGCCTACACCTCTAGAGTTTTGAGTCCTTGCTCCTACTTTAGCCGCTACGGTTACTGGGACGACCGAGACTCTCCCATCTTCTATTGCTTCATTAGAGCCGCCTACGATAGTCACTCCTACTCTTGAGGCTTCAACGACAGCGATAGAGGTAGTTGTGGCTCCACTTCCTATAGAGACAGTGACAGTAGTGGCTCCTACAGAGATAGCTTCTGAGCCACCAGGTTAGGCCACCGTCTTAGCTTTTGAGTCATAGCCGACCAACCCACCTACTGAGTCCATCGAAGCAGACCCAGACCACTTCACTCACACTTCTAGCTCTAGAGGGTTCAACCGCTCAGAGTTCAGGGTCCAAGGATGATGCAGCTCAGTTTTAGATGTCTCACCGTACCTCAATGCCTGACTCGTCTACTCCTATCCTGCCATCCAACCCTTAGGTTTTGGTGCTTGATGCCAAAGGGGGAGAGGGAACGAGTATGTGAGATTTAGGGGAAGCTTGTGAGATGGACTTGTTCTTTTGTGTGCTACTTCATGCATTCACATTTACTTTCATGCATTGTGATATTTGTGATATTTGTGTTTGTGAGACTTATGTGACATGTGTGCTCTCTACTTTGATATATTTATGCCATGTCACTTGCTTTTGCTCGTTTGCTTTGCTTCGCGTTATAATCCGATTCAAATGAGCTTTACTTTGTGTACTCATTCTTACTTCATATCTTGTGAGTACATTATGTTGGCTTGGGTCATATAAGCATGCCTAACACCTTTGTTCTTAATGTCAAATGCTTATATGAACCAAGCATGTTGAAAACCTCACCCATTTCTTATATATATACTCAAGGTAGTGTTGTCATCAATCACCAAAAAGGGAGAGATGGAAAGCATCTAGGCCCCTAGTTGGGTTTCAGTGATTAATAATGACACGAGATACTATGACTAATATGTGTTTTGCGGAGGCAATTTGAGTTAGGTCATGGTAATGATGATTGGTTGGGCAATTATGGTTTTCCTGCCCCTGTCGATGGAAATCATTTTGGTTTTCAAAGGATGGACGACAAGGTTAAGGACGGACTAGTTCTAAGTGTTGTTTGGCGTTGGAGAGACACTTAGAGTAGTTTAGGACTTTGTTTTTCCTTTGGCCACATTATTAAGGGGGTTATAAACTAGTAGCTTGACCTAAGTGAGTCTAATGGTTTAGGTGTGGTGCACACTTGTCAAATTTAGCACTAGGTAGCTCAGGGACAGCCCAAAGATCAAGTGGAGTCAACTTCGTTCACAAAGCGTGTCGAATTGGATGTGAATGGAGTGTCATATTGATGCGCAAACAAGCTGTAAGGGTCCGCTCGATGGAGCAGATCCGCCTAGCTTTAGCGCAAGGGTGGTCGATCCTACGCAATCCTCCCGAGACATGCCAGTCAATTTGACCCTGCAATTGACAAGGAGAGAAAACTTATCAGTAATTAAGGGCGGAACGTGCCGGTGTTGCCAGACAGTCCCGAATGTGCGGCTCTGAGAGCCGGTATGAGAGGAAATCGACTAAATAGTCGATTCCAGCATATTCATGAGAATAAATCGGTTAAAGCTCATGGGGTTGTGTAAGAAGAATTGGTTATCATTTAGGATAAACATAATTCGAGCAAGAATTAATCAAAGGCAATAAGATATCCACGATGATCGGTTTAAACTGAGCCAATGATTACAAATAACCGGATCCCTTTTATATAAAGAAACAATTCAACACCACTTAACCATTTAATAAAGATAAATCTAATGAACATGTTAGATCTTATCTATCGCCATGACCAGTGGGGCATGAGGCAGAATCATGCAGGCCGTAGAAACAACAATAGACTCGACGACCCTAACTCATTACTAATATCAGTGGGGCATGAGGCAGAATCATGCAGGCCGTAATACAATAATAAGATCATGGGGCTAACATATCTTTCAACTTATCTCTACTTCAATGGTCTCGTAATGTGAACTATTCATGAAAGCGCTCAATATCGGCTAAACAGCCAATTTAGGCATAGCACACAGTTAAAGTCATGCCTTCTCAGGAATGGATCTATCAACTAACGATCCCCACTCCACGGTGCTAACAGTGGGGTGAGAAGCAGAATCCCACAGGCCGTGATAACAGGCCATGGAACGGTTCTCGCTAACCGATAATCTACTCAAGATCGAACATGCCTTAACCACACGCTATGCACGATTAAGATTGATATAAAACAGCCGATAAAAACATAACTCATCGTTTAAGGTGTAGATTAGATCAGTTTTAGATTGGCAAACGATGGGTTAAATAAGATATAAGGCCGATCCAGATCAATCTCAATTGGGCAGAGTGATATTGCTGTAATTAGATAAACAATGAAAGCAATAAGCAATATCGATAACTTAATGAATCTACCAGAGACTGCCATTCAAAGGTAGAGCCGATAACTTGACCTTGGTTTAGTTCAAGAAGTGGGGTGTGAGGCAAAATCACACAGGCCATACTTGAACTAGGCAAGAGTCGATAACTAGCCTATACCAGAGTCGCAGTGAGGGTCGACCGGATCGATGCAGCCATACGAACAGAGGTATAAACTATGACGGTACTTACAGACGAGTAGTAGAGGTCGACCGGATTGATGCAGTTGTACTCGCTGAAGAACTCACCGAGATCTACTCTACTACTCCTAAGGGGTGGCCGGAGCCGAAAAAGTAAATTGACTTGTATTTGATTTATTGTGTGTTTTACAATAGCCGGGGTTTGATATTTATACCCGGAGTCTAGACATGAATCCTACTCGAGCATGACTTGTTACAATCTTTGGCATAAAAATGAAAACATTCCTAATTTAAGATAACTTGGACTCTAATCTTTCCCTTTTTGTAGAGTCCAGCATGTCTCGTCCCAGCGCCGATCATAGCTTCTGTCATTATCCGTTGGCGCTATCTGAAGAAAGCTGATTCTATCACTACATCCGAATCAGCTATTTTCGATCTACACGCAATTGATCCCTTGCTGACATGGTTTTGGGAGCTTTTGAGACTCTGAAATCCTTCTTCCAAATTCTGGTGTAAACACATGCCCCCCAATTTTGGGATAAAAGTAATTTTATTCCAAAATTATCCTGTCTGCATCCCTGATTGGTCCATAGTCACGGGTAGAGAACCTTGATCTGGGGTCCACCATTCGTTGCCGCTTGCGTCCATTCATGAGCCTATGCCCAAGACTTTTGCAAGAGTACCACTGTTTCACGGACATTTGGATTCATCTTCCTGGACCGGCTATAAAATGCTTATCCAACCCTGGCGAGAGCAACTCAACTATTCAGCTATGTTTCTCTTCTTCCTGCCTTCTCAAACTCTGACTTCACCAGACCCTCCATGGTTCATCTCTTTGCCATGAAGATCTTGAGTGGTTAGAAGAATTCTTGTGCATAGGGTGATCGTGTCGCTCATTCTAGCACCTTGTCGAGCAAGAGAATCAGCTATTGCGGCTAGAAGAAGCCTTGTGATACCACCTGAGTCTTCTCTCCATGCTCGCAAAGCTATTCTAGTGTTTGCAAGGGCTAAAATGTGTGGACACCTTCCCCTCGTTTGCTTCATCAAACGCCCACTGGGAGAGCCACATGCTTCTTTCCCGCAGTTCCCAGTCATCGAGAAAACTGGTTAGGCGTCTGTTAAGCGGGCGGCCTTCCTCTTTCTTCTGATATAAGTTTGCTAACTGGCCGATGTGACTTGATTCATGATAACCTTCGGCCTTGTGGGGACCCAAACTCCCTTCAATCCAAAGAAGTCTTGGGGGGTTAATTTCTGGTCAATGTAAATTCTTTGAACCCATCCCATGACACTTCGTAATCTGGGGAAGCAATAAGTCTGAATCTGTTATCTTTCATTATCTGTCCCCTGAAACCCTAGAGTGCCGATTTGTTTCCGTATCAGTTTTTAGTTTTCACACCCCCGGTGAAATCCATCTCCTCGCCTCCCGGGCTATATATACGGACCACGGCTGGGGCTCAGAAAGCTACTTGTCCCGTCTCAAACCTTCTGCGTCCTTAGTATAGTTCCTGCTCTTCTGTAGGTTTGAGATTATGGAGAACAGCAAGAGGCCTGCTGAGGAGGCTCTTAACGGGCCTGTATCATCACGCTAGCGCCTTCATCGCTGGGAAGGTGCCACTCGGGATGTCCCCATCGTTCCAGAGCATAGGGTCGACCCGGCTCAGCCCTCGGGATCATCTTCAACACTGATTCGTCGCTGGCTCCCTAGTTATCCGAGGAGGCAGATCGATAATGTCGATCTAATCGCTTCCATCGATCGGACTGATCAGAGTCTATCCAACTGCCTTTCCCTCACGGAATCAGCTCTGGCCATGATCCAAATCCGATCATCCTCCGACGCTGACCTGAGGGAACGGTTGGCTAGGGCTGAAGCCAGAATCATAGGTGAGACAGCTACCATGATCTCCTTAGCCTTTCTTAATTTTGCTTTTGGGATTTTCTGATCATCCCTTCCTTTGAATTTTAGATCTAACTGCTCAATTGGAAAGCCTTCGATCAGCCGTGGATCACGCGGTGGGATTTGTCAATGCCAGGGGCACTGTTCTGGTAGTCCGTTTGCACGACATTCCCAACCGTGTTAGGGAGGTTGTTCTCCATGGCGTCCGCCATGGCGCTGCCACAGCGTTGGCCACTGCACAAGCCCACTCCGGCCACAATCTTTGTAACAGAACCGACCAATTATACGAGTTTAAGTAAGGAAATCTTCCGCCGAAGCAGATAATTTAGTAAACTTAAGCCCATATAACCCGGTAGTCCGTGAAACCACGAAAGATTTCAAAACGATCGGCATACAAACCAAGATCGTACAAGTTTAGCAGTCACCATCACATGTTACATAAAGTTCGCAATGACAGTGGATACATCAGAGTTTAGATCATAAAGTTATTACAATCCAAGTTCAAACTAAAAATAGCAGAAGCAAATAGTTTTAAAGCCACACACACACTTTTAGTTCAGATACAATGCCAGTAGGTAGTCATCTCCAACAAAAGCATCAGATGAGAGATACGGAGTGACCATTGCCCTTGGTCCTAGTTGTCACCCATCGCCGGGTACAGGCAGTTAATGCAATAGCCGTAGTACATTTGACCATCTGCAACAACAATGGGAACAACGCCCTGAGTATGAGAAGGTACTCAGCTAGACTTACCTGTCTTAAACCAAAATAAAGCGACACCAAGGATTATGCAAGGCTTTCTTTAGTCGGCTAGCTGACTTGTTTGTGAAAAGCATAAGTTATCATGAAGAAACCATTTTAAATACTTTGCATCATCTTTATTAGGACCTATCCATCTAGGTAAGCACATGTACTATAGCAATCACTTGATTAACCAATAACATATAGTTACCAATTTAGATTTAGCATATCCCATACCATCCAGATAACCATCATTGTTCCATAATAATTACTATGATGCCGTAGCTCGAGTCAAGTGCTCACTATCTAGGAGCGATGGCGATTCGAATCGATTCCTAACCAGCTGGTGATTTATTCCTCACACAAACCATGCTTCCCCTGCCAGGGTAGCTTAGATCACCAAGGACACTATTCAGGTAGCCGCAGGACAATCTGGAGCCACAATACCCAGGGACCGCCCGACTGCTAGGAATCAGGGTGCACCTGCCCTTGGGCTCACTCTTCGCGTCCCTGTCATACCCCCATAAGAACCAATACACGCACTCGTGTAGATCTCGGCCCAAATAGTGCCACTAGCTTCGCGGTCGAAAGGTACTTTATTCGGCCAGCTAAATGTGAGGCATGCGTTCAACATGACAAGAGGGACGAGCAACGATCGGTCCTTAATCGACACAGACGAAAACTAACAGCACCCTAGAACCCTGTCTGGTTGCCTCCAACTTTTTCGTTCGGTCTCCAATTATCCATCACACATGGTTAATTCTAGGATATCATTCTTTCCATAGCTAAATTCTTCCAGTAACCACCTATAATGTAGGTGACCGGATATCACCGATCGCTACTGGTCTAAGCAAGTCTAAGCAGTTATTCGATCCTGACCTAACAGGGTAAAAAGGTAATAAGGTAGGCAAGGATAGTAATAAATGCATCAACGGTTTCAATCAACTCATACAACTTAATGCAACAATATATATACTCATATATAGGAATAATTGCTTTTATAAAGTAGGAGATTTAGAATGCTCCGGGGCTTGCCTCACTCGAACGAACTAGGTTGATGATCCACGCACTCGGGCAAGTCCTCTCCTTGCTCCTCTTCCTCTGGCACCTCCTGTGCCTGGATTTCTTGTGGATCAGTCCCGGTCTGCTCTTCCTGAACTGCGACTAGCAACTCCTCCTGCGATCCTGTATGATGCAGATGTCTAAGTGCTCATGCATAGGTGCATCGGAGAGATGACATGTAATGATCATGATGCATGGAATGTAGATGAACATGTTTAACTTTATTGGACATAGTAGAAGTAAAGCTCTTCTACAAGGTAGCCAACATCATCCAAGAACATGTACTACTATACTACTACTACAACCATTGTACTAACATGCCAAGTCACCACAGCAAGCTAAGATGCTTCAAAGATACACCAAAGCAAACATTATTAACTAAGCATGCATTAAAGAAGATTATTTTATTTCATTTTAAACTAGGGCTACAACGGAAACATATATTTCTAGTGCTCATAAAAATCTGAGAAAATTACAGTAGCAGAGTACTACTCTAAGTAGACTACCATAAAATTTTTATGGCATTTGGATAAGTAAAATAGCCTACACAAAAATGACAAGCTATGGTTGATAATTAAGCATGAAAATACTTTGTACTATGAAAAGTGTCAAACAATAGATTTAATATTTTTCCTATGTTCTACACAGTAAACAATCACTGCACAAAAATTATCATACACATGTTTTATACAATTTTTGCTCTCTATCAAAATAACAAAAATCATCAATTAAAGGCACTTGAACTACACATCAATATTTCTCTACAGAACAAGCATGGCATATATTTTTCACAGAAAGTACATCTCAAGAATAGATCAACCAATTTGGAATCATATTTTTCTGATGTATATTCTATTTATTAAGCATTTTCCAATAAAATAGCAAATACAAGAATTAAATAAACCCTATACAAAAGTATCACAAAACTGACATGCAACATTTTTATATTGTAGATCTACTTCTAAGAAACACAACAAAATTGGTCTCACTTGATTTGGAGCTAAAATGAGCAAACTATGGATTTTTGAAGCCTTTACAACATTTTCTGGAATCCTTTCTTAAAAACCCTTTTTGAAAACCGAGGCATAAACGCTAGATCCACCCGGATCTCTACCCAGGCATGCACCCCAGTGGCTGACAGTGGCCCCTAAGGCCAACTAGGCCCCACCCGTCAGTTGAACAGAAACCAAAGGAGATCATCGGCGGCGAGAGCTCGCCGACGGTGAGGTCTCCGGCCAGCTAAGGTGACCAGCGTGCTCCCCACCCTCGCGCGAACCCAACGGTGCCCGTGGCATGGGCCAAGGAGCTCGGGAAGCCGACCGTTGCCGTGCATGGTGGAGCGGCAGCGTGGGTCGTCGCCGGTGGGGCGTCCCCAGCCACGGCACGGTGGGAGGAGGTGCTCGAGATACTGGGCGACGCAGTGCGGTGCTCGTGCGCGAGAAAGGAAGGCGGGAGAGAAAGCGGAGCGGGGCTGTCCGCGCTGAGCCAAGCTCCAGCGAGGAGGAGCTCACTCCGACGAGGGATTCCCGGCCGATGAAAGCTTACCAAGGCAAACCGACGCGAGCACCAGCTGCGAGAAGGCAAAGCGAAGCTATGGCGAAGACGGAGCTAGCTCTGGCGAACTGGAGCAGCCGGAATGGCTAACTCCGGCGAGGCGCTGGTACGGGCGGTGGTGGAGGTGAGCGCGTGCGTGTGCTCTGCTGCTGAGCAAGAGGCAGGGGAACAAGGCAGCAAGTGAGAGGAGCGTGGGGTGGAGCGAGCGTCTGGTCGGCTCTTGAGCCGAGCGCTGGTCGGAGCTCCGCCCTTCGCCGCCGGTGTACGGACGTCGCATGGTGGCCGGGCAGGCGGGGAAGGCGGCCGCGGCGTGTTAGCACGTGGGAGTGGCCGTGGCGTGGGCTTGGGCCGGCGAAGCGACGCTGGGCCAGACGCGGGGCGGGCGGCCCGGTAAGAAAAATAAAAATGATTTTCTTTTTTTTATTTCTTAAATAAGCAGAACTCAAATTCCATTTTGAGCCATTTAAAAGCATTTTCACAAGTTGGTGTAAAAATGAAAGTTGTTCCATTTTTCAAGATCTACAACTTTGCTTTTATGACCAAAGTCAAATTCCAAATATATTTTGAATTACAAAATTAAAAATCAATATTAATTCAAAACCCTAATTTTGAAGAATTATTTTTAAAAGCATAATTTGGCAAAACTTTGAATATAAACTTCGCTCCAAATTGCATCCTAATTACTTCTAAGTGGTCTAAGTGATCAACCAAGGTACACACATGGCAAAACAAACATAGCAGCCAACCTATTAAAACACAACTATGCAACATACATGTTTCATTAGTATGTTTCAATTCTATACTTCATGTCATGCTTATGGATGCATAATAATGATTATGCTCATGATTTGCAAAATGTTAATGCATGCTTAACACCGAGGTGTTATAGCCCTCCCCCTTATAAGAATCTCGTCCCGAGATTTTGTGTTACGAACCATTTGTTATAAAAATCCTTATAAGCGTTTTGCAGATATTCTCCTGTTTCCCACATCGCATCACCATCATCGTGATGACTCCACTGTATCTTATATGTTCTCACCACTTTATTCCGAGTGACTCGGTCCTTAGTGTCCAAAACTCGAACCGGTTGCTCATGGTATTCCAAGTCTGATTTGAGCCAAATGCTATGAGGTTCTATTCTCTCTTCCGGAACACGCAAGCACTTCTTCAACTGTGATACATGGAAGACTGGGAAGATCGAACCCATCGCTTCTGGTAACTGTAACTTATAAGCCACGGGACCCTTCTTCTCTATGATCTTGTACGGTCCAACAAATCTAGGAGCAAGTTTTCTCTTTACTCCAAACCGTTGTACTTTGTTCATTGGAGTAACCTTCAGATAAACGTAGTCACCTACCTCAAACTCAAGCGGTCTCCTTCTCTTATCGGCATAACTCTTCTGGCGTGACTGTGCCGCTTTCATGTTTTGTTGGATAATATGGACCTTTTTCTCAGCCTCGTCCACAAAATCAATTCTGTAAAACCTTCTCTCTCCAGGCTCAACCCAATTCAACGGTGTCCTACATTTCCTGCCATACAATGCTTTAAATGGAGCCATCTTGATACTCTCTTGGTAGCTGTTATTGTAAGCAAACTCTGCCAAAGGTAACCATGATTCCCATGAACCCCTAGACGATAACACACAAGCTCTACGTATATCTTCAAGAACAGCATTAACTCGCTCTGTCTGCCCATCTGTCTGTGGGTGGTAAGCTGTACTCCGAATCAAGCTAGTACCCAAACCTTTATGAAGATGATCCCAAAAATGAGCGGTAAACTGTGACCCACGATCAGACACAATAGTCTTTGGTATACCATGTAATCGAACATTCTCTGCAATGTACTTCTCAGCATATTGAGGTGGTCGAAAAGTGTTCTTGACTGGTAAAAAGTGAGCTGTTTTGGTAAGGCGATCTACAATCACCCAAATCGAATCATTCCCCTTTGGTGTGGTGGGAAGACCGGTGATAAAATCCATACTTATATCATCCCATTTTTAATCTGGTATTGACAAAGGTTGCAACATTCCTGCGGGTCTCATGTGAAGAGCCTTCACTCTACAACACATGTCGCATCGAGCAACATACGTTGCAATCTCCTTCTTCATCTTCGTCCACCAATAACGAGGTCTCAATTCTTGGTACATTTTGTTACTTCCAGGATGGATAGACAACTTAGAGTGATGAGCTTCATCCATCAATTTGTTCTTGAGCTCTCGATCTTTAGGTACAACCAGACGGTCCTTAAACCATAACACTCCTTGTTCATCCACTCTAAAGTGCTTAGTCGGTTCTTTCTTCATTTTGTCCTTGATATGGAATATTCCTTTATCTGGTTTTTGACCCTCAATGATCTTGCTCTCCAAGGTACAACTAACCTGGATATTATGCAACACAGCAGGATGCAACAAATTGAACCCATCTTCAAACAACGGTTGCACAGCAAGAGAATGTGACTTCCTACTTAAGGCATCTGCTACTACATTTGTCTTTCCCGGATGATAGTGCACATTCAGATTATAATTCTTTATCAGCTCTAACCATCTTCTCTGTCGCATATTCAACTCAGACTGAGTAAATATGTACTTGAGACTCTTATGATCTGTAAAGATATTGCACACATTCCCAAGCAAGTAGTGTCTCCAAATCTTTAGAGCATGCACAACGGCTGCAAGCTCTAAATCGTGCGTAGGATAGTTAACCTCATGCTTCCTCAACTGACGTGAGGCATAAGCAATGACCCTTCCATCTTGCATCAGAACACATCCTAAACCATTCTTTGACGCATCGCAAAACACATCAAATGGCTTCTCTATATCCGGTTGTGCCAGAACAGAAGCAGTGGTTAGCAAATTCCGCAAGGTGCAGAAAGCTGCCTCACACTCCTCTGTCCAAACGAACTTATGATCCTTCTGTAGCAAACTTGTCATTGGCTTGGCAATCTTCGAGAAGTCCGGTATAAAACGACGATAGTAACCAGTTAATCCAAGAAAACTCCGAACCTCATGAACTATGCTTGGTGCCTTCCAGTCCATAACCTCTTGTACTTTGCTAGGATCCACTAAGATTCTGTTCTCAGATAACACATGACCAAGAAAAGGAACTGTCTTCAGCCAAAACTCACATTTACTAAACTTAGCATACAGCTGGTGATCTCTGAGTCTAGTCAAGACAATTCTTAGATGCTCTTCATGATCCTGTTCGTTCTCTGAGTATACTAGAATGTCATCAATGAACACAATCACGAACTGATCCAACTCCGGCATAAAGACCGAATTCATCAGATACATAAAGTATGCAGGAGCATTTGTCAAACCAAAGGACATGACAAGATACTCGTACAAACCATATCTGGTGGAGAACATGGTTTTGGGTATATCTTGTGGTCTAATCTTGATCTGATGGTACCCTGATCTCAAATCTATCTTGGAGAACACCTTGGCTTTTGACAATTGATCAAACAAGATATCAATCCGAGGTAGAGGATACTTGTTTTTAATTGTCACCGCATTCAGTGGCCGGTAGTCCACGCACATCCGTAAGGAGTTATCCTTCTTCTTCTTCACGAACAGTGCGGGACATCCCCATTCCGATGAACTTGGACGAATTAAACCCTTAGTCAACAGATCTTGGAGTTGTTTCTTCAACTCGGCTAATTCATTTGGAGGCATCCAATAAGGCCTTTTTGAGATCAGTGGTGTTCCAGGGATTAACTCAATGGCAAACTCAACATCTTAGTTTGGCGGAAGACCGGGTAACTCATCTGGAAACACGTCCGGAAACTCACACACTACTAGAATCTTGGCTAGAAGAGTAGTTTGGACTGCACAAGTTGTACTGACCAGATCTATTCTCCTAGGTAAGGTTACTTGAAATGTACCTTCTCCAATAGGTTCCTTGAGAGAAATGCTTCTTCCCCCAACATCAATTACTACTCCCATCTTATTCATCCAGTTCATTCCCATAATCACATCCAGAACTAGCCCGGGCATAACTATCAAGTTAAGCTTATACTGCCTATTTGCTATACACAGGGTTACCCCTCGGATTATCTGATTAGTTAACAGATCAGCCCCAGCTGAACTGATCCGATAAGCACATTCCAATTCAACTATCTTTTGCTCATACTATCTTGCAAATGCTTGACTTATGAATGAATGAGATGATCCAGAATCAAACAAAATGACTGCAGGATGATTGTCGATAGAAAACATATCGGCTGTCATGGGCTCTCCTTCTGGGATGTCATCGATGGTGGTGTGGTGCACACGAGCTTGGTACTGATTCTGCTGCTTCTTGGGATATGGGCAAAACTTCGCAAAGTGCCCAGGTTGATTGCAGTTGAAACACATCCTCTTACTTGAGTAGCAGCTCCAGATGAACTACCTTGTCTGGTCTTGGCTTGTGGCACCGCCATCTTGAATGGCTTCTGATTCCTCTGAGGTTGCTAGGCATTCTGATTCCTCCGCTAGGGTGGCTTGAACCTTGCACCAGGGGCAGGCGGACGATACGTAGAACGATTGGCCATCGGGGCCCTTGACTAGGATGGACCTGACTCAAAAGCCCTCGTGCGAGTCTTGGAAGTAGCATATACATTGTTGTTCTTTTCTTGCTTTAAGCAGTCACTAACAAAGTCATTGAAACTAGTTCTTGTGTTGGTACCCACGTGCTTCATCATCTTGGGATTCAGACCTCTCTTGAAACTAGCGATCTTTTTGGCATCGATATTCACCATGTCAGAGGCATAGCGACTAAGATTGTTGAATGCATGTAGATACCGTCTCACAGTCTTAGTGCCTTGATTCAGTGCTAGAAATTCTCCAAACTTCATTTATGTCAAACCAGGTGGAATGTAAACTCCACGAAAAGCCTCAGTGAATTCCCTCCAAGTAATGTGGGCATTGGGGGGAAAAGTGGTGCGGTGGTGCTTCCACCACATTCCTGTAGGGCCTTGCAGCTGATGAGCTGCATACTCAGTTTTCAATACTTCTGTCATCCTTAGAACACAAAACTTATCTTCCATGGTGTTTATCCACTCTTCTGCATCCAATGGCTCTGCCGCTTCTTTGAAAATTGGTGGTCTGGTGTCCATAAAGTCCTTGAAACTGCTATGCTGATTTGCTTCATGTCCACCTGGGTTTAACCCATGGTGGGTGTTGTCAGCAATGTGGCACAATGCAGCTTCCATGTTCTGCTGCATGCCCTCCATGTTGCGTTGACTTCCAAGGAACTGTGCGAAGAACTGTTCCGTGGTGTAAGGTGGAGGAGGAGGTGGTGGTGGTGGATCGTTGTTCTCATTCCCAGCGGCACTACCACCTGCCTCAGTCGCGTCATACACGGTACGGCGAGTGTTCGGCATCTGCATATTTCAGCAACAGTAATTATTAGGCGATGTTGTAAAAATTGCAGGTGAATGAAAAATTATGCCGTACTAAATTCACTGGAGAGAATAAATTCATACAATAAAACAGGGGCATAATAAGTCATTCCAATTAACACAACATCACTAATTAGATTACTTAAGCGCACACATCGCGTCCATAACAACCAAATTGCCAGCATACATACACTGGACTTTTGACGTTCAGATATTGCCACAACACATCCAAGTTTTCCAACATTACATCAAGGTCTTAGTCTTTCTACTCATGATTACATGCCAGACATGTCAACCATGCAAAAGGCCATCACAAACGAAACCCTAGTAGCTAGCGCAACAACTACTAGCCTACTCATCGTGGTCGCTGTCTAAGTTGGAGATGTCGACATTGTCACTATCCACATCATCGTTGTCATCATCAGCTGGTGCCTCAGGCTCTTCGGGATCCTCGTCCTCATCTAGATCCATCTCTGCTGTGCCAGGAGGAATGTAAGGGTGGAGCTGGTTATTCAGCTGATGAACCTCCTCATGTAGGTTGTCGTTGTACTCTTCTACATTGGCCAGCTGCTGCTCCAGCTCAACCTATCGAGCTCTCAGAACATCTTCTGCGGACTAGGCTTCATTCTCTGATGGGGCACATGGATCAACATGCGCTCAGCGTTCCTATTGGTGGTGGCCAGACGCTCAACCTGCTCTCTCAGTGCACGTATGTCTCCCTTATAGACTCTAGTCCTCTGAGTCACCTGATCCCTCTAACGAGTCAACTGAGACATCTCTGCATTGAGCCTCTCAATCTCGATGTCGTGATCCCTCTGACGCTGACGTAGGTCATCGCGGGCCTGACCAAGAGCACCAGACACACGTCTCAGGCTACCTTCTACTCCATCGAAAGCCTTCATCACTGCAAACATGGCGCTCATAGCAGGGTTATCACTGTTCTGTCATTCTGCTGCACCAATCTCTAAAGATCTTCCTCTTGCCTGCTGCCACAAGTTAGTGGAGGGGTTGCCTCTCGGAAAGACTCCAACTAAAGCGGCTGCCAACTCCTGAGGAAACCGATCCATGATATCCCTTAGTATCCCAAAGGCTGCCCTGTCAGCTGCTTCTTCAGCGGTCCTGCTAGTTGACTCATAACGCCAACCAGTCCACTCAAAACTGTCACCTCAGGGACGAACAACGGCCTCCACAATAACCAAGAGACCTTCCCCCAACTACTCATTTGTCCAGAAATAGCGGGGCTCCATTCCATCAGGATAGCCTACATAGCTGAGCACTCTCCACAAGAGTGTAGGCATCCCAAACTCTCCAAGAACGTGTGGCGCTGATGGGTACGTGGAGCAAGTGGATGGCGGGGAGCTCTACCTCCGGTGGACTTGCGAGCGGTCTGCTTTGTGCGTGCCATCTGTAGCAAATTTTGTTTTATTACTCACGTGAGAACAAGGTTAAATTGTCATTTTTATCGAAATGAGATAATCAACTTATAAGGGGAGGAACAATGCCATGAATGATATGTAACAACATGATGCATGCACGTTCCGTACGTTCTCACAAACTTAGGAAAATAACAATTGCTAGCGGCATAGACAGTGGCATACAACGGTCTCTCATAACGTAGCTAATACGTACTACACGATAGCGCTGTTATGTACCTGTAAAGGATCCACTTCAGCCCAAACCCTGACAGTATGAAAAATATGCACGAAAGCAGTAAGGTAATCTACTCACTCTACACGCATCCCCAGATACGCGTACAACGGTAGCAACTACCCAAACCATCGTCCTATCGACGGCATCATCACCACAGGACGGAATTCCCCACACATTGGATACCTTCATACAAACACGCGTATGGCATGTAAATAATCCGGCATCATACAAGCACTTCCCTAGATCAGCAGTGTATCCGATCATGCTCTCACAACTCTCATTTACCGAGGCGTAGAGGCAATGGATCCATACATTACCACTCAAGTGAATGGCACTCAAACAATAGCACGTCGTATGAGCGACGAAATAGAAATATGATGTAAAGACCCCCCAAGTCAGTACTTAAATAAGCCACCTAGAGTCCTTAACTAGGCATACAGGACATGACCACTGGCACACTCTTAAGTTTTAAATTACAGGTTGAAACACCTATATACTATAAGTTTGTAATTAGTTTTGTAACACAAAACCCTTTTGTTTTAAATACACGCATGAACAGTAACCTGCTAAACCTTGCTCTGATACTAGCTGTAACAGAACCGATCAATTATACAAGATTAAGTAAGGAAATCTTCCGCCGAAGTAGATAATTTAGCAAACTTAAGCCCGTATAACCCGGTAGTCCTGAAACCACGAAGGATTTCAAAACAATTGACATATAAACTAAGATCGTACAAGTTTAGCAATCACCATCACATGTTACATAAAGTTCGCAATGACAGTGGATACATCAGAGTTTAGATCATAAAGTTATTACAATCCAAGTTCAAACTGAAAATAGCGGAAGCACATAGTTTTAAAGCCACACGCACACTTTTAGTTCAGATACAATGCCAGTAGGTAGTCATCTCCAACAAAAGCATCAGATGAGATATACGGAGTGACCATTGCCCTTGGTCCTAGTTGTCACCCATCACCAGGTACAGGCAGTTAATGCAATAGCCGTAGTACATTTGACCATCTGCAACAACAATGGGAACAACGCCCTGAGTACGAGAAGGTACTCAGCTGGACTTACCCGTCTTAAACCAAAATAAAGCGACACCAAGGATTATGCAAGGCTTTCTTTAGTGGGCTAGCTGACTTGTTTGTGAAAAGCATAAGTTATCATGAAGAAACCATTTTAAATACTTTGCATCATCTTTATTAGGACCTATCCATCTAGGTAAGCACCTCTACTATAGCAATCACTTGATTAACCAATAACATCCAGTTACCAATTTAGATTTAGCATATCCCATACCATCCAAATAACCATCATTGTTCCATAATAATTACTATGATGCCGTAGCTCGAGTCAAGTGCTCACTATCCAGGAGCGATGGCGATTCAAATCGATTCCTAACCAGCTGGTGATTTATTCCTCACACAAACCATGCTTCCCCTGCCAGGGTAGCTTAGATCACCAAGGACACTATTCAGGTAGCCGCGGGACAATCTGGAGCCACAGTACCCAGGGACCGCCCGGCTGCCAGGAATCAGGGCGCACCTGCCCTTGGGCTCACTCTTCGCGTCCCTGTCATACCCCCATCAGCACCAATACGCGCACTCGTGTAGATCCTAGCTCGAATAGTGCCACTAGCTTCGCGGTCGAAAGGTACTTTATTCGGCCAGCTAAATGTGAGGCATGCGTTCAACATGACAAGAGGGACGAGCAACGATCAATCCTTAATCGACACAGACGGAAACTAATAGCACCCCAGAACCCTGTCTGGTTGCCTCCAACTTTTCCGTTTGGTCTCCAATTATCCATCACACATGGTTAATTCCAGGATATCATCCTTTCCATAGCTAAATTCTTCCAGTAACCACCTATAATGTAGGTGACCGGATATCACCGATCGCTACCGGTCTAAGCAAGTCTAAGCAGTTATTCGATCCTGACCTAACAGGGTAAAAAGGTAATAAGGTAGGCAAGGATAGTAATAAATGCATCAACGGTTTCAATCAACTCCTACAACTTAATGCAACAATATATATACTCATATATAGGAATAATTGCTTTTATAAAGTAGGAGACTTAGAATGCTCCGGGGCTTGCCTCGTTCGAACGAACTAGGTTGATGATCCACGCACTCGGGCAAGTCCTCTCCTTGCTCCTCTTCCTCTGGCACCTCCTGTGCCTGGATTTCTTGTGGATCAGTCCCGGTCTGCTCTTCCTGAACTACGACTAGCAACTCCTCCTGTACTCCTGTATGATGCAGATGTCTAAGTGCTCATGCATAGGTGCATTGGAGAGATGACATGTAATGATCATGATGCATGGAATGTAGATGAGCATGTTTAACTTTATTGGACATAGTAGAAGTAAAGCTCTTCTACAAGGTAGCCAACATCATCCAAGAACATGTACTACTATACTACTACTACAACCATTGTACTAACATGCCAAGTCACCACAGCAAGCTAAGATGCTTCAAAGATACACCAAAGCAAACATTATTAACTAAACATGCATTAAAGAAGATTATTTTATTTCATTTTAAACTAGGGCTACAACAGCAACATATATTTCTAGTGCTCATAAAAATTTGAGAAAATTACAGTAGCAGAGTACTACTCTAAGTAGACTGCCATAAAATTTTCATGGCATTTGGATAAGTAAAATAGCCTACACAAAAATGACAAGCTATGGTTGATAATTAAGCATGAAAATACTTTGTACTATGAAAAGTGTCAAACAATAGATTTAATATTTTTCCTAAGTTCTACACAATAAACAATCTCTGCACAAAAATTATCATACACATGTTTTATAAAATTTTTGCTCTGTATCAAAATAACAAAAATCATCAATTAAAGGCACTTGAACTACACATCAATATTTCTCTACAGAACAAGCATGACATATATTTTTCACAGAAAGTACATCTCAAGAATAGATCAACCAATTTGGAATCATATTTTTCTTATGTATATTCTATTTATTAAGCATTTTCCAATAAAACAACAAATACAAGAATTAAATAAACCCTATACAAAAGTATCACAAAACTGACATGCAACATTTTTATATTGTAGATCTACTTCTAAGAAACACAACAAAATTGGTCTCACTCGATTTGGAGCTAAAATGAGCAAACTATGGATTTTTGAAGCCTTTACAACATTTTCTGGAAATCCTTTCTTAAAAACTTTTTTTGAAAACCGAGGCATAAACGCTAGATCCACCCGGATCTCTATACAGGCATGCACCCGAGCGGCTGACAGTGGCCCCTAAGGCCGACTAGGCCCCACCCGTCAGTCGAACAAAAACCAGAGGAGATCACCGGCGGCGAGAGCTCGCCGACGGTGAGGTCTCCGGCCAGCTAAGGTGACCAGCGTGCTCCCCACCCTCGCGTGAACCCAACGGTGCCCATGGCATGGCCAAGGAGCTCGGGAAGCCAGCCGCTGTCGTGCATGGCGGAGCGGCGGCGCGGGTCATCGCCGGTGGGGCGTCCCCGGCCATGGCACAGTGGGAGGAGGTGCTCGGGATACTCGGTGATGCAGTGCGGTGCTCGTGCGCGAGAAAGGAAGGCGGGAGAGAAAACCGAGCGGGGCTGTCCACGCGGAGCCAAGCTCCAACGAGGAGGAGCTCACTCCGGTGAGGGATTCCTGGCCGGTGAAAGCTTACCAAGGCGAACCGACGTGAGCACCAGCTACAAGATGTCAAAGCAAAGCAACGGCGAAGACGGAGCTAGCTCTGGCGAACTGGAGCGGCCGGAATGGCTAACTCCTGCGAGGCGCTGATGCGGGCGGTGGCGGAGGCGAGCGCGTGCGCGTGCTCTGCTGCTGAGCGAGAGGCAACGGGACAAAGCAGCAAGTGAGAGGAGCGTGGGGTGGAGCGCGCGTCTGGTCGGCTCTTGAGCCGAGCGCTGGTTGAAGCACCGTCCTTCGCCGCCGGTGTACGGACACCGCGTGGCGGCCGGGCAGGCGAGGAAGGTGGGCGCGGCGCATTCGCGTGTGGGAGCGGCCGCAGTGTGGGCCTAGGCCAGCGAAGCGACGCTGGGCCAGACGCGGGGCGGGCGGCCCGGTAAGAAAAATAAAAATGATTTTCTTTTTTTTATTTCTTAAATAAGCAGAACTCAAATTCCATTTTGAGCCATTTAAAAGCATTTTCACAAGTTGGTGTAAAAATGAAAGTTGTTCCATTTTTCAAGATCTACAACTTTGCTTTTATGACCAAAGTCAAATTCCAAATATATTTTGAATTACAAAATTAAAAATCAATATTAATTCAAAACCCTAATTTTGAAGAATTATTTTTAAAAGCATAATTTGGCAAAACTTTGAATATAAACTTCGCTCCAAATTGCATCCTAATTACTTCTAAGTGGTCTAAGTGATCAACCAAGGTACACACATGGCAAAACAAACATAGCATCCAACCTATTAAAACACAACTATGCAACATACATGTTTCATTACTATGTTTCAATTCTATACTTCATGTCATGCTTATGGATGCATAATAATGATTATGCTCATGATTTGCAAAATGTTATTGCATGCTTAACACCAAGGTGTTACAATCTTCAGCTTCTTCCTCATGGTTTCCCGAATGAAGTGCCCCCAGGGATCATGAGCATTTGATTGAGGAATTCTTTAGCGCTGCCAACTCTGTAGCTTTCAATACTTTGGCTGACGATGTAGTGAGCAAGTTGTTCCCCAACCCGTAGCCTTTAATAAGTGATTTTTTGAGCAAGCAATCCCTTCGTTTTGAATGACTTTTCTTTGTTTCATACTTTATATTACGTGTATTACTTCATCCATGTTTGCTTTCCTCCTATAGGCGATACGTATCGTACCGGCTTTTGTCCCTTTAGGTTCATTTTTTGCACTAAAGGCGATACCTTTCTGATATCGACTATTAGAACGGTTGACCGAACAAATCGGCTATTTAAGTGTTAACCCAAACGCTGGGATAATATTTCTTCAGATATTTCCCATTGATTGCTCGACCAAATTCTTCTTCTCCTCCTAGTGTTTCCAGAATGTACGCATTACCAGGCGCGCAACGCTTGATCCGATAAGGCCCTTCCCAATTGGGTGACTATTTGTCGAACTTGTTGTCCTTTGATCCGATCGGCAATTTCACTTTCCAAACCAAATCTCCCTCAGAAAATTGCTTATTCTTGACCTTTTTATTGCAATATTTTGTGACCCTTAGTTTATTGGCTTCAATATTTTTGAGAGCGCGCAGCCGAAGGTAACTTAAGTCTTCTAAGCCATCCATCATAAGATTTTTGTAGACTTCGGCTGTCAAATCGTTTTGTAACATAACACGTCTCGATCCGATCTGAACTTCCCAAGGAAGGACTGCGTTATGGCCATACACAAGTTCATAAGGTGATGTTTTAATTGATCCATGACAGGCCATCATGTATGCCCATAATGCCTCATTAAGCGTTGAATGCCACTTCCTTGGTTGTTCCTCAATTTTCTTCTTGATCAGCTTGATCATAATCTAATTGAGCGCCTCTGCCTGGCCATTAGCCTGAGCATAGTAAGGAGATGAATTTAGCAGCTTGATCCCCATACTGGTAGCAAAATTTCCAAATTCCTCTGATGTGAACATGGTCCCTTGATCGGTAGTGATGGTTTGAGGAATTCCAAAACGATACACGATATGCTCCTTGACAAAATCAACCATATTTTTTGAAGTTACCGTTTTTAGGGAAACTGCCTCAACCCACTTGGTGAAGTAATCTGTTGCTACCAATATGAACTTATGCCCTTTGCTTAAGGGTGGAAAGATCTAGCCAATCAAATCAATTCCCCAGCCCTAAAACGGCCACGGCTTGATTATTGGGTTCATGGCCGATGCAGGCGATTTCTGGACATTACCAAAACGTTGACAGTCTTGGCATCCTTTGTAGTATTCAAAACAGTCTTCTAATATTGTTGGCCAGAAATATCCAGTTCTACGAATAATCCATTTCATCTTATAAACCGATTGATGAGCCCCACATATCCCTTCATGCACTTCACCCATCAAAACCTTGGCTTCTTCTTGATTCAGGCATTTGAGTAATGCCCCATCGATTGTTTTGTAATACAGCTGATCATCTAGTAAAACATACTTAGTCGATTTATACCTTAGCTTTCTGGTAACTTTCTATGATGGATTTCTAAGGTAGTCAACTATCTCAATTCTCCAATCATTATCCGAGGCTTCATTACTCAGGATATCTTGAATCACTCGATAACATGATGCCCTTTGAGCCAAACGGTTAGCTACCTGATTCTGTGCCCTCGGAACATGTTGGAATGAGACATGAGGAAATTCCCTGAGCAACCTTTGGCACTCATCATAATATCTCCTTAGAGTATCCTCTTTGCACTCATACAGGCCGATCAACTGATTAATAATTAACTGTGAGTCTCCAAATATTTCAATCGCTTCGGCCGTTACCTCATGAAGAAGTTGAATCCCTTTGAGAATAGCCTCATATTCTACTTGATTGTTGGTAACCATTGGTTCGGTTCGAAAAGCAAACTCAAAATTTGCCCCCCGAGGCAAAATAATAACAATACCAATGCCATCACCTTGCTTACATGATGACCCATCGAAAAACAACGTCCAGGGCACCGGCTCCACATGATTCATGCTTGGCTTATGATGCTGGGTGACAAAATTAGCTATTACCTACCCTTTAACCACCTTAGCCGATTCGTACCACAAGTCAAATTCTAATAACGCAAGAATCCATTTTCCTACTCTCCCATTTAGTATCGGCATTGACAACATGTGCTTGATCACATCAGCCTTGGAAACAACCATGCACTCGGCTGATAATAAGTAATGTCGTAACTTGGTGCAAGAGAAGTATAAGCACAAGCATAACTTTTTGGTGGGAGAATATCTTGTTTCCGGATCTAGAAGCCTCCTGCTTAGATAGAAAACCACTCGCTCTTTTCCTTCAAACTCTTGTATCAAGGCCGATCCAATCGTTTTGTCATCGGACGGTATAGACAACCTGAAAGGCTTACCCTGCTGAGGAGGGACCAGCATGGGTGGATGCTTCATATATTCTTTTATCTCCTCAAATGCCTTCTGTTGTACGTCACCCCATTTAAATTCTTGATTATTCTTTAATTTCAACAAGGAAGAAAACGGCAGAACCCTTTCTAACAAATTCGAAATAAACCTTGTGATGAAATTAATCTTGCCAAGCAAAGATTGCAACTCTGTCTTAGTAGTCGGGAGCACTACGTCGTCGATTGCTTTCATGCTCTTCTGACCAACTTCGATTCCTCTCTCGTGGACCATAAAACCTAAGAATTGTCCAGCTGACACTCCGAAAGCACACTTATTAGGATTCATCTTCAGACCATGTTTTCTCGTGCATTCCAGAGTCTCCCACAAATCAGCTAGATGCTCTTTGTATCCTTTTGATTTTACCATCACATCATCAATGTAGATCTCAACAATCCTATCGATCAACTTATGAAAGATATAATTCTTTGCCCTTTGATAAGTGACACTAGCATTCTTTAGACCGAAGGTCATTACAACCCACTCGAACAAGCCGATTGCGCCGGGGCACCTGAAAGTAGTTTTCGCTATGTCCTCCTCAGCCATGAAAATTTGATTATACCCTATGTTGCCATCCATGAAGCTAATAACCTTGTGCCCGGCTGCTGCATCTACTAACATATCGGCTATCGGCATCGGATAACCATCCATGGGTATGGCTTTATTCATATCCCTGAAATCAATGCAAACCCTTAGTTTTCCATTCTTCTTGTATACAGGGACAACATTCGATATCCATTCTGCATATCGGCACGGTCGGATAAACTTTGCCTCCAGTAGCCTTTCAGTCTCCTTTTTAATACCATTAAGCACGTTCGGATTGAATCTCCTTGGAGCTTGCTTACAGGGCCGATATCCAGGTTTGATTGGCAACCGATGTTCAACAATTGACCGGTCTAAACCAGGCATCTCATAGTATTCGCAAGCAAAGCAGTCTTTAAATTCTTTTAATAAATCAATTAATTCTCGCTTATACTCCAGATCCAATTTAGCACTCACGTATGTCGGCCTAGGCCTGTCTCCAGAACCAATGTCCACTTCCTCCAATTCATCGGCCGACGTGAAGCCATGTCCCAGTTTACCATATGTACCATCTATTGGATTATCCATTAAAATAAATTTTCAAAGCCGACTGCTTGGATCGGCTGTTGGCTTTCGCCATTGATTCTGGATTCTGATGGCGATAGAAAAGCCATTTGGATATTAGCCGATGGTTGTTTTCTATCGGCTATTTGCTTGGTATGCCACACTTGAGTTTTACCGGATGCCTGAGCCTGTTCCATCTCTTTATTCCTTAGGCGCTGCACCCTTCTCCTCTGGCTCCTCGTTAAGCCTCTGGGGCACCATTGGTCTTCCTACCAAACATGTTCCCTCTAGCTGTTTCCTTCTTCATGATCAGCCCAGTCTTGGTCAACAACTCTTTTTCCCGGCCGATCATGAATACTTTTATTTTTTAAGCGCCGATCCATGTTATTATGATGATATGCATCCTGGGCATGGATAGACCGGCGGTTGATTTGAGATTGCCTAAACTCCCAATATTAATTGCTGCATGCTGGACAGTTGTGTCTGGTAGGTAATTTCAAACCTTCATTCTAGCAGTATCTGAAGAAAGGGCAATTCCAATGTGATTCGACTTGCTTCCTTTCATACCTTTCTTCTTCTAGTTGACGCTGGTATTCTTGATTCTCTAACCATCGCTGATAATTTTTTTCCTTCTACCGCTGCCACTTATTCAACAAGATTCGAGATGTAACTCGCAGCTTTGTCGCTCCATCCTTTGATGCTTCCCCTGTTCATATCGGCTCTTTTGCTGATCGACGTTTTCTAATCTCCCTATACTCATCAGCCGATATTTGCATCTTGGGATCAACTGTTCTAGCTTCTCTTGATTTGGCCGATGTTAGAACCTTAGTTTTTCCTTTGAATAGCCCGACATCAACCATATTTTGATCTCCTGGGAAAGGATTATCATCAACTTTCATCTTTCGAGGCGTATCGAACTTGAGCCTCCCTTGCTGAATAGCTCTTTGTATGTGTTGCCGGAAAATTCTGCATTCATTGGTGGAATGAGAAGTAGCATTATGGAATTTGCAGAACTTCTTGTTCTTCAACTTATCAGGGGGTAACATGACATGACCATCGGGCAACTTGATCTGCCCCTTCTCAAGCAAGAAATCGAAGAGCTTATCTGATTTGGTAACATCAAAGTCATAATTCTCCTCAGCTCCTCTTCCCTAAGGATTTGGCACCATTATTGTCTTCTTGCCCCAATTCCATTCAGCTGTAGCAACCTCTTCCTCTTCATCTTCATAGCCGTCGTCAATCAAATATGGATTATAAGCTTCGGCTACTGTGGTACTCTTCTGGAATTGGGTATCTCTGTGTATACTCTGGAATTGGCTATTGAGCGTTGTTACTCGTTGAGCCAATTGACCCAAGTTGTCAAATTCTTATCCTAGCAGCTTTTCTTTCCATATTGGTTGCATTCCTTGGATGGCTAAAGCAGCTAGCTGATCATCTGCCAAGCTCAACGAGAAGCACAAGTTCCTAGTCTCTCAGAATCTTTGAAAAAACTCAGTGCCCGATTCGTTAGTCCTCTGTCTCATGGTTGTCAAATCGGTTATCTTCTTTTCCCCAGTCCTAGTGTAGAAATATGTATGAAACTTCTTCTCTAGGTCAGCCCAATTGGCAATGGAGTTGAATGGCAATGACGAAAACCAAGTGAAGGCTAGCCCTAACAGGGATAAGGAGAAGAAACGAACTCGATGGGCATCCTCAACTGATGCTTCGCCCAATTGTGTAAGATACCGACTGACATGTTCTATTGTGCTTGTACTGTCTTGACCAGTGAACTTGGCGAACTCTGGGAGCCTGTAATTTGTAGGAAGAGCGACCAAATCATACCACTCTGGGTATGGACGTTTGTACGAAAAGGTCAGCCCTTTTGGCTTCAAACCGAACTAATTCTTTATCATCTCGGTCACCTTCAGCAGCAACTCGTCAGCTTGCGAATTTGGATTTCTTGGTACTTGCTGACCCATCTGTGGATTGAAATCTAGTGTGCCCTGATATCTTGGATTTGGTATCATGTGAAGAGTGTTATAATTTGTGCCATAATGATACCCTTGTGAAATCTCAATCTGCTGGTTCTTCTGCTGGCTTGCTGCTTGAAGTCTCTGATTATAGACATAAGGATCTATATCTCTACGGATCCTTTGAATTGATGGTGCTATCTTCTGAGCCGACGACGGTATATGGCCTGATGTGCCAAAATTGATCATCTGGTTTTGACTTTGCCCCGCCGGCTATTGCAGATGTTGTATCGACGGTCCAGGATTGTGCTGTATCTGATTCGTAGTAGTACCTAGAGTTTGTTCAAATGAACCTTGAAATGCCTGGACATCACCATTACCAGCTGGTGCTGCTTTGTGATGGCTGGTACCGACTTGATTAGCCCCTTGGGTCAATGGATCTAGAATGTTGTAACAAGTCGATACAACCTGACTAACTGGAATTCCATGAATCACCTCTTTCATGGCGTTGTGAAATACGTCAACGAAAGCTTCATTGTGGCTTGATAGGGCATCACGAACAGATTTGTCTATGGCTTCCGTAAAGAAATGCCTTTCTTCAGCTTCGACTGTATCTGTCTGCCCGTGTAGTAGAACTCTTGGTAGTGAAAATTTCTGAATAATGGTGCTGTCACGTGTTTTGGTGTAGGACAAGAAACACTTCTTCTGAAATTCTTCTATAGATTTGTTGATGGTACCCTTATCTTCATCAGGTAGGTCTTCATAATGTACCATAAGGATGTTGTCATTGTTGTGAACCGCCATGACGATTGTGGTGTCCCACCGGGCGTGCCAGAAACGTGTGTCGACCTAGAATTTTCGTCTTCGTGCCGAGGACACACGTAGCAAGCCGGAAGGGTCCGCTCGATGGAGCAGATCCGCCTAGCTTCAGCGCAAGGGTGGTCGATCCTGTGCAATCCTCCCGAGATGTGCCAGTCAATTTGACCCTACAATTGACAAGGAGAGAAAGCTTATCAGTAATTAAGGGCGGAACGTGCCGGTGTTGCCAGACAGTTTCGAATGTGCGGCTCTGAGAGCCGGTATGAGAGGAAATCGACTAAATAGTCGATTCCAGCATATTCATGAGAATAAATTGGTTAAAGCTCATGGGTTTGTGTAAGAAGAATCGGTTATCATTCAAGATAAACATAATTCGAGCAAGAATTAATCAAAGGCAATAAGATATCCACGATGATCGGTTTAAACTGAGCCAATGATTACAAGTAACCGAACCCCTTTTATATAAAGAAACAATTCAACACCACTTAACCATTTAATAAAGATAAATCTAATGAACATGTTCGATCTTATCTATCGCCATGACCAGTGGGGCATGAGGCAGAATCATGCAGGCAGTAGAAACAACAATAGACTCGACGACCCTAACTCATTACTAATATCAGTGGGGCATGAGGCAGAATCATGCAGGCCGTAATACAATAATAAGATCATGGGGCTAACATATCTTTCAACTTATCTCTACTTCAATGGTCTCGTAATGTGAACTGTTTGTGAAAGCGCTCGATATCGACTAAACAGCCGATTTAGGCATAGCACACAGTTAAAGTCATGCCTTCTCAGGAATGGATCTATCAACTAACGATCCCCACTCCACGGTGCTAACAATGGGGTGAGAGGCAGAATCCCACAGGTCGTGATAACAGGCCATGGAACGGTTCTCGCTAACCGATAGATCTACTCAAGATCGAACATGCCTTAACCGCACGCTATGCACGATTAAGATTGATATAAAACAGCCGATAAAAACATAACTCATTGTTTAAGGTGTAGATTAGATCAGTTTTAGATTGGCAAACGATGGGTTAAATAAGATATAAGGCCGATCCAGATCAATCTCAATCGGGTAGAGTGATATTGCTGTAATTAGATAAACAATGAAAGCAATAAGCAATATCGATAACTTAATGAATCTACTAGAGACTGCCATTCAAAGGTAGAGCCGATAGCTTGACCTTGGTCTAGTTCAAGCAGTGGGGTGTGAGGCAGAATCACACAGGCCATACTTGAACTAGGCAAGAGTCGATAACTAGCCTATACCAGAGTTGCAGTGGGGGTCGACCGGATCGATGCAGCCATACAAACAGAGGTATAAACCATGACGGTACTTACAGACGAGCAGTGGAGGTCGACCGGAACGATGTAGTCATACTCGCTGAAGAACTCACTGAGATATACTCTACTCCTACTCCTAAGGGGTGGCCGGAGCCGAAAAAGTAAATTGACTTGTATTTGATTGATTGTGTGTTTTACAATAGCCGGGGTTTGATATTTATACCCAGAGTCTAGACATGAATCCTACTCGAGCACGACTTGTTACAATCTTTGGCATAAAAATGAAAACATTCCTAATTTAAGATAACTTGGACTCTAATCTTTCCCTTTTTGTAGAGTCCAGCATGTCTCGTCCTAGCACCGATCATAGCTTCTGTCGTTATCCGTTGGTGCTATCTAAAGAAAACTTATTCTAGTGCTGCATCCGAATCAGCTATTTTTGATCTACACGCAATTGATCCCTTGCTTACATGGTTTTGGGAGCTTTCAAGCCTCTGAAATCCTTCTTCCAAATTCTGGTGTAAACATATGCGTGCGCAGCAGAGACTTAGGCATCGACCGAACGCTGAAGCAAAAGGTGATCGGACACGTAGCCAGCGGTATCTATAGCAGTGGGGCCACAATGACGAGGAAGATTGGATGTTGTATAGGAAAATGACCGGACACAGGGCTTGCTGAGTCCGGTCAACACCAGTAAGGGTCCAGAGAAGGTTTTCAACGACCGGACACATCCGGTGGACGCTGACCGGACGCTGATCAGCATCAGGTCACTCCAATGGCTCTCTCTGACAGGGTCACACACTATAGCCATGATAAACTGACCTGCACGTCTGGTCATATTGACCTGTGCGTCCGGTCACTTCGAAAAATGCTGAGTTGGACAGTAATGGTCATGTCTTGAATGAGGGTGTATAAATACATCTCCTACTCGTCCAACTCAGCTCTCTTGACCATTTGTTCAGTTGAGAAACACCTTTGGATTGCAAGAGAGTACAAGAGCCAAGTGGGGTGATTGAGATTTGAGAATCCAAGATTAAGGACCTCATTAGCGTATAGGGAGTAGCAATTGTGCATCCACCTTTCTCATTAGGCTTGTCTTGGTCAAGTGAGAGTTTATGCTTGTTACTCTTGGTGATCTCCATCACCTAGACGCCTCGGTTGTGATCGAAAACTTGGTGATCATCCGGCGGAGCTTGTGGATGACCCAAGTCATGGTGTGAGCGGTTGTGGATGATTCACTGCGATAGAGTGTCAAAGAATCAGCCCATAGAGAGCAGTTGATCCTTGCGCGGATCAAGGGGGAGCAACACCCTTGCGCGGGTGCTCCAACAAGAATTAGTGGGGAGTGGCGACTCTCTGATACCTCAGAAAAACATCACTGCATTCCTCTCCCTCTCTTTACTTTGAGCATTTACATTTGAGCAATTCAATTCATGTCTTTACTTTCTTAGAAATGCCATGCTAGAGTAGGATTAGAACCTAGGGTATAAAATTTTTGTGCAGTAGAACAATACAAACACTTTTAGGCACAAAGGGGTGAAATGGGCTAAGTGTAGGGCTTAATTATTGAAAGAAATTTACAATTAGCCCAATTCACCCCCCTCTTGGGCGTCTTGATCCTTTCACATTACTTGTCATACTTCTAGCTCATCTCAAAACCAAACTTAGGTGCCTCAATCTCTTATAAACATGTTTTCAACTTGAGAACCTTTCAATCCAAGTGACTCTTGATCAATCCAATAATTGTCACTTTTCTGGCAGATTCTATATCCTTCAAAGATTATTTCATAACTCCCAATGTACAAATCCAAATACCACAAAATTTGGTGAAGATGTGCTTCACTAAGTCATCTAGCAGATATAAAATTTGGGCTTTATTTGACTTCTAGATTGCAACTAGATTTTAATTATTCCACCACTGCCACATGCTAAAAATTGTTGCACTATAGCTGATAAGATCTACTCTAAAACTGAAGCATGTCTTATCCAATTCTCATGAAATTCATACAGTACTTAATACCATAAGTTTAGAGCATGCATACCAAATTTCAAGCCAATCCAATAAGATTTTATCACTCAAACATGGCTAAGATCACAGCTAGCTCAGTTTTTGCAATTTTGGACAGATTTCAATACTTGAGCTATATTTCACCAAATGTGAATCAAACTTGAACTCAACTTGTCTGAATACTTTCACAAAACATATATCCATTCAATCTACTTACTAAAGGTCATCTTATGAATTGATCCAACTCAAATCAATCCAAATTTGATTACTAATCAATTAGTCTATTCAATCATCTCATAACAAGCAATATATACATATTTATCCAATTCAATCAACTCATATGCATCCAAATGAATGAGATCAACTAGAGATATACCTTGGTAGTTCATGATCATCCAATAGCAAGCTTCAACTAATATATATGCAAGCCACCGAATATATCAATAAATCATCCACAATATGAATGATGCACTTGTATGTTGATAGCTCTTGGACTTCACTATCTTGTCATGGCATTGGGATAATAATCATCACTTGTCAACACTTGGCTTAATCACATGATCAACACAATGAATACCACTTGAACCAAGCCTCTAATGCCCATGATACCTACAAACAATCATCCACTTTTTGATGGTACCCAAACTAGTTTGGGTCCTCTCAAGTTAGGTGCAACATACTTAGGCATAGCCTTAGTATGAATAGCAGGATATTTTGCAATTACAATCAATGAGGTACCATTGCTATCCTTCCTAAGCATAGAATCATCATCAATTGAAATAGGCTTAGGAGTGTTACCTAGGGGACATGAATTAGCCATGTATCCCCTTTCCCGCCATGAGTATCAAACTCTCTTTGATTGAGCCTTTTCTTCCTTGCTCATGTGTTGCTTCTCATTGCCTTGCCTCTCATGAGTTGCTTGAACCTTCTTCACAAGCTTGGTTGGACACCTCAAGGCAAAGTGTCCCATATCCTTACACTTGAAGCACTTGATGTGAGCATACACTTTCTTCTCATCTTGATTTTTGTTCATCATCTTGGCATCTTGAATAAGCTTTGAATGCCTTGCTCTTTCACCCCTTCTTGTTTTCTTCATCTTTTTCTTCAAGTCACCACCATCTCCATGGTTGATCTTGACTTGCTCTTGGGGTGTCTTTTTTTGCTCAACTTGTGGCTTTGGTTAAGGCTCTTCTTGTTGCTTCACCACTTGCTTGGTTGGGCACATTGAGGTGAGATGTCCCCATGTGCGGCACTTAAAGCACTTGACATGATTTAGCCTCTCTTCTTCTTTCTTTAACTTGAGCTTTTCTTCATTGGGGCAACCATTAGCAAGATTACCCACTTTATGGCATTTGAAGCACATGTAGTGAGATAGCTTCTCCTTTTCTTGCTTCTTTATCTTTCTTTCCCTTTCTCTTTCGCCCTTGGTCATCTTCTTAATGAAGCCAACTCCACCCTTATCACCATAGCTTTTTTGATTCTTCAACATGTGCTCGAAGGTGACCTTTGAGTTGTAGCACCTCTCTAACTTGTTGCTCAAATTCTTTACTTCATTTTTTAGCTCATTGTTCTCCTTTAAAAGGTTAGTCTCACAAGACATAGAAGTAGAACAAGCATCTATATGTGAATAACATGGCATAGCTAATAATTCATCACAAGAGGTGGATACATTCTTCTTCCCTACATCACAAGAGTTAGTCACATGTTGTAATTGATCACTTGACTCATGTGATGAGCTCTCTTTCCTTTTAAGTTTCTTTGAAAACACTTTAATGAGAGAAGTATGTTGTTCCAATAATTCTTCATGAGATGCAATTAGTTTCTCATGAGTCAATTTTAGCTCACCATGTGAAGATTTAAGAACATCAAGTAAGTGCTTATGTTCATCACATGAGTTCTTTAGAAATGAGTTTTCATTTTCTAATTTCATTGTTTTAGATTTCTCATTTTCTAAAGACATGGTCATGCTAGCAAGTCTACTAACAAGCTCATTATATGAATCAACATGATCAACCACATTATCATTAGATACTTTAGTGTCACCTTGTGACATGAAGCAATGTGGTGATGTAGGAGAGCTTGTAGAGACATCACTCTCATAGCCCAAGCATGAACCATCATCACCATCAAGTGTGCATGGGGAAGGATCATCATGTGCATCACTTGTGGAAATATTATTAATCTTGTCAAGTGATCTTGTGGTAGTACCATCATCATCATCATCATCACTTGACCATGAGGTGAAGCAATCTTTCATAATCACCAAATTGTGGTCATGCTCGACACATTCATGCACCTGTTCCTTGGGATCCTCCTTCTTGAACTTGTCGTCATCCCATGTGGAGGAATCACCGAAGGTGTGCTTGTTTGATTCCCATATCTCACGAGCGGTTCCCACGTAGTTTATCTTTTTAATCAAATCAAAGCTCAAAGCATCCATTAGATAACAACAAGCATGTGCATCAAGTTCAAAGAGAACTAATTGAGCTTTGGTTAGATTTCTATGGTCCAAGACATGAGTAGACCGCTAGTGACAATAAACCAAAACTTAGATCCCTTTGCACAAAAATGATCAAGCATGTGATTTTTTCAAAGTGCAAAGTTTGTGCCATAAAAATATGTCTCACAATCATCTAGCCCACTAGTCTCCATCCTCTCGGGTCGGTGAAGACTACAAATGAGAGACCTTGCTCCGATACCACGTGTAGGGTCTAGATGGAGGACTAGAAGGGGGATGAATAGTTATTTCTAAAATTAATCGCGTCGACTAATCGAGATAAATGCAGAATTAAAACTATCGGTCTAGCTAAGACAACACCCCTCTATATAAGTTCACTAGCATCTTATAAAGATCCTAATTAGACAACAAAGGTGCCGGGCTAGTTAGAGCTCACCTAATCAATTCTAGAGCAAGGTCACACAAATCTATGTACTAGTACTTTGCAACGGGAAGTTCCTACATAAGCTAGTAAGCAAAAGCACAAAGCCACCTAAGCTCACTAGTAAAGCTCAATAACAAGGCTACACAAGCCAAATTATAGAGCGCAAATTACTTAGCTACACAAACTAAGCAATGTGACTAACAATGTTACTCAAATCGAATTAGTCATGCAAGGGAGCTACTTCTATGCTACACAAGCAAGAAGGTAACTAGCAAGCTACACAAGCTAACTAATTAGAAGAGCAACTACACAAGCACAATGTATGAAATGTAAAGACAAGCTTGTGTAAAGAGGATGCAAATCAATGGGAAGACAAGGATGACACGATGACTTTTATCCCAAGCCCAAAGAGGATGCATCACCCGCCAAGCCCGCACGTCGGGCACCGCAAGAACCTACCCCAAAAGTGATGATAGCTCAATGACAAGCTCTACTACAGTTGCTCTTCGCGATCCCCGCAGGGTGAGCACAATCTCCTCACAAATCCTCCTCCAGAGCACCGCATAATCTTCTTGCGTGCTTCAACGGTGTCATAAGCCACCAAGCCGTCTAGTAGGTGGCAACCTCCAAGAGTAACAAGCACCACCGGCTTGCAACATGATCACCTAGTGCCACTCGATGCAACCTCACGATGCAATCGCACTAGAATCGCTCTCACACAATCAGATGAACACTATCAAGCATATGTGAGATGGAGGGCTCCCAAGCACACCTACACAAGCCACCAAGGCTCAAGGTTGCTCAGCAACAAGCCCAAGGATGGCCAATGCTTTGTTTTATAGCCCCCAAGCTAATAGAGCCGTTATACCCCTTCACTGGGTTCACAGCGAGGCGACCGGACTCACAACATATAACGACCGGACACGCAGGTGCCAGGGTCCTATCACAGATCGGCTGCCATGTGACCCCTATGTTCAACCATGGCCGTGTGATCCCAATGGTAGACTGCCTCTCTCGCTCGTTAAACAACGATCGGACGCACAGGGCCATGACCAGACGCTCTCGCGCCGCGTCCGATCACCCGGGCGCTCTCTCCACCGAGCCAAAGACCTGACGCACTAGTGCCTTGACCTGACGCTGCCCCATGCCGCATCCAATCACATCTAGAGATGGTCCAGAGACGCTTTTCAGTGACTGGACGCGTCAGATCATTCACGACCAGACATAGGCCAGCGTCCGATCCCTTCCGCCTTCGCACGCCAAGTCCAGCACCGCCACGTCATCTATCGTCAGCATTGACCGGACGCACCAGCATCGTGTCCAATCATCTTCAAGCGCCTGTGTTCGATCGGAGACCGTGGCCATGCCCTTCTCTGCGCGTGAAGACCGGACGCGCAGGTCCTACTGAGGCCAGCATCCAATCACCACTGGTGGCCTCATTTTGCCTCCGTTTCTTCACCGAGTTGATCCATTTCAACTCCAACTTCTTCTCCTTTGTAAATGTGCCAACACCACCAAGTGTACACCACCATGTGTATGTGTGTTAGAATTTTCACAAACATTTTTCAAGGAGTTAATCACTTAATTCACTTCGCCACTTGATCCTAACACGTATACAAAATTAGATCGCTCAAGTGGCACTAGATGACCAATATGCAAACAAGTTTATCCCTCTTAATAGTACGGCCATCTATCCTAAACCCGGTCATAAACTTCTCTACACACCTATGACCGGTGAAATGAAATGCCCTAGGTTATACATTTGCCTTGCGCATTCCATTCCATCTCCTCCAATGTTGATGCAACACATGCACCAACCATGTCACAAATGATATGATCCACTTCATATCATCACATGACTGTATTGGTTCATCGATCTTGACTTCACTTGCTCTTCATCGTTGCTTTGGTCCATCGACGCCAAGTCATCACTCAACTTGCCCTTCACACTTGCAACCGGTCCGTCGAGCCAAGCCTTGTCTTGATCTTCTCCACCTTAGTCACATGACTCAATGTCATGTCTCATATGCAATGAGCTCCTTCATCACATGTGTGAACTTTGCAACATCTCCGAGCCATTTTCACCTCCATGGCATATGTTGCTCACACACATGTACCTGTGGACTAATCACCTGTGTATCTCATATTAAACATAATTAGTCCACCTAGGTGTCGATGCGGGACCCACAGGATACCCCGCAAGGGAGAGAGAAGATCTAGTTCAACTAGGATTCTTCCCATGTAATCTTAGTAATAGAACTATTAAGTAATCCTACTAGGAAATCTCATTGTAAACCGACTAGGACTCTGGCCTCCTGACTATACAAAGGAGGGCAGGGCTCCTGAAAGAGGACGACAATTGTACAACATAACACTTCATAATCAATCCAACGCAAAGGCCAACGCCGACTGGACGTAGGGTCGTTACTCGATCTATCATCGAGGGCCTGAACCAGGATAAATCGACTGTCTCTTGCGTTTACCATCGAGTTCAGCATACGCCGAAGCCCGAACAATACTGCCCCGGGTACCCCCGTGGTGGGCTATCGGTGGTGAAACATCGACAGCTAGCGCGCCAAGTAGGGGCTTTCGGCGACTTTGCATCCGAGAGCTCGATGGACCTCGATAACATGATCTTCCCAACGGGATTACCTTTCATCTTTGGCTCATGGATCTGCGAGGCGGACAACTACAGCAGGCTTCAAAGCCACCTCCTCAAAGATCCGGATCATCATGAAGAATTTCCTATTTCGACAACTACGACGGATCAGCTCACCAGAAGATCCGCGCAGCTCATAATACCTGATTCGAATAAGATTTCACGGCTATGTGCATCCGACTCGAATTCAAGCTCCGTGTCCGAGATGAAGTCTTATTCGAGTGCTTTCAAGAAACCGAGTTCTTTTTTGGCAGGATTCCAGAGCACAACCCAAAACAACTCGGATTATCCTCAGAGTTCTTTCAAAAGGTCGAGTTCTTTTCCATTTGGGCTCGACAACACGACAAAATCCTATCAAGGACAGTTCGAAAGGTCTTTCAATCCAATGCTTGGGATACCACTGACAGGAGCTCAGGAGGGTCTCGTGCTAACGATAACATCGCAAGACTGTATCATCCACTGGCCAGGTTCCGTTCCTGAAGATAGTGGAACCCAACTAGTTGGCACAACAACAACAACAGCTATTCTACCTTACTAAGAAGGAGACTCGATCTGCGATGTCGAGGCGCCTACTGAAGTCATCAGCGACTCCGACAGTATGAAAACTAACACCAATAACGGAACGGCTCACGCACGGGAGGTGCTCATGGTTCGACGTCCTCGGTCACCATTAAATCCCCCAGAAGCACCCGATGTCAGGTCATCAGATGAATCAGAGTCCAACATATCACCCTTTGCCCAGGGCTACGATGGAGAAACCAAGAGTTAGAGACAGGCTAGAGAAAGGAAAAACAAGTTGAAGCAAGGGCGCCAACACCGCTCTAGGCAGCGTAGAGAAGCCTGGACCAGATACGAGTCAGAGTTGGTTGAATACGATAAAAGAAAATCACAACAAGAAGCCGAAGAAAGACGCACGGTGAATACGCCTTACGATAAGATTCGAGAAGCATTAGAAGAACTCAGGGCAACTTCACATCACGGAGAGAAGTACGAACAGCTCCAGGACTTGCTCCGGTCGACGGTCCCAAGAACGCATGAAGAGAGAGCCCGATCGAGACTACCCGCCAGATCAACAACCCGCAGGCAAGAAGATCAAAATCAAAGGAAGTCCGCTTTTGAAAGACTTGGGCCAGGTGGAAGCCATAACGGAGAAAGTAGGAAGGAACATAGTCGAGGCCACCAATTTGAACAACCAAGGAAGACCAGGAGTAGGGTACCTACCCAGATAGCCTCGCAGACTTATTCCCATCAAAACAACACTTGGCCGGAAGAAGGAGCCGAATCCAAATTCAAGGAAGCCGGAACGCACGACAGATTCCCCTGTTTTGCAAACAGGTTGGCATCAGTACGACTACCTCACAAATTCAAACCGTCTAACCACTCCAAGTATGATGGCAAAACCGAACCAAGACAATGGCTCAGAATATATTCACAATCAATTGAACTAGTCGGAGGAGACGATGATATCAAAACCTTGTTCTTTCCCATGGCACTGGAAGCGATGCCCCTCCAATGGTTCGATAAATTGAACCCAGGGTCGATCAGAACTTGGGAAGACTTGCACAGAGCTTTATGTGAAAATTTCGCGGGTATCATCACACACCCTATCACTCATGCAAAACTGAAAGGACTCAAGCAAAAGGGGGGCGAAAGTCTCAGAAATTACTATCGACGATTCGGTGAATCATGGGCTCAAGTGCATGACATCACCGAGCGAGAAGTAATTGAAGCTTTCTCTCACGGAATCATGGCTAGGTGGCAATTTCAAGACTTTCGCAAAGAAAATCCGAGAAACAATGAAGAGTTCAGACGAACAAGAGAAAAAATGATTACCGCAGAAGAAAAACGCGAGAAAGGTTCCAGATAGAAGCAACCAGGACAACCCTGACACGGTAAAATCATCGAAATAGCGGACATCAAGAAAGAAAGCGTGAGACCGAGACAATACCGTGGCAATGGCCGACAAATCAAAAAGTTTTCCAAACCGGAAGATATGATGACATTGAAAACATATCGTTGCCCATTGCACCCTAACGGGAGACACACCATCGAAAGCGCTACACTTTCAATGATCGATACACAAGGAAAGATAGTAAGGAGAACACCAAAGAGGACAATCAGAAGAAAGATGAAGACAACCACGAGGACAAAGGATTTCAAAAACCCAGGGGAATGGTAGCAGTGATCTTCTCAGGGGCTCCAGGTTGCAGAAGCAAACATCAAGAAAAACTAGCACTACGGACTATCATGACGGCAGAACCAGCTACACCAAGATATCTCAATTGGTCACAATATCCAATCCAATTTTCAAGAGAAGACCAATGGACTAGCATAGGGAACGCAGGCCATTACCCACTAGTTCTAGACCCAACTATTGCCGGTATGACTGTCACCAAAGTACTAATCGACGGGGGAGCTGGACTCAACATCATCTTTTCAGAAACACTAAGGAAGATGGGACTACAACTCGCCAGGATGATTACACCAACAAGCACTCCTTTTTACGGAATAGTACACGGCAAAGCAGCCATGCCACTCGGACAAGTTACTTTACCCGTCACTTTTGGAACTCCTTCGAACTACCGAACAGAGTTTATCAAATTTGAGGTCGCAGACTTCGATTCATCATATCATGCAATCCTCGGACGCCCAGCACTAGCAAAATTCATGGCAATACCACATTATCCGTACTTATTGCTTAAGATGCCAGGACCCAACGGTATCCTTTCTCTTCGAAGCGATTTGAAGCGTGCTTTTGACTGCGACGTTCAGGCAATCCAAATTGCGGCCAAAGCACAAGCCGACAATGGAAGAAAAGAAATAGCCACAATTGCTGCGGAGATGAGCCAAGAAGAATTAGAAATACCGGCTAAAAAGCCCAGCATCATCACACCACCAAAAGAAGCCGACGTCAAGCAAATCGACTTAGGCACCGGTGATACCTCCAAGACAGCAACCATCAGTGCTCACCTCTCGGCAAAATAGGAACTCGCGCTCACCAACTTTCTTTGGGACAACAAAGATATCTTCGCTTGGAAGCCGGCCGACATGCCAGGTGTCCCAAGAGAGTTGGCTGAGCACAGAATTGATGTTAATGAAAACTCCAAGCCTATAAAGCAACAGCTACTACGACGATTCTCACCCGACAAAAAAGGCAGCGATTAAAAAGGAAATCACAAAAGCGATGGTAGCCGGATTCTTCAGAGAAATCCTTCATCCGGATGGCTAGCAAACCCGGTCCTTGTGCGTAAGAAGAACACGAGACGAGTGGCGTATGTGCGGCGACTACACGGATCTCAACAAACATTGCCCAAAAGATCCGTTTCGGGCTACAACGCATTGACCCGGATAGTCGACTCGACGGTGGGTCTCGTGCACTATTATCCTTTCTCGATTGCTATTCGAGGTATCACCAGATCGCATTAAAAGAACAAGACCGAGAGCAAGACATCTTTTATTACTCCGTTCGGTGCTTCTTGTTACAAGACCATGTCGTTTGGACTAAAAAGAACGCCGGTGCCACATACCAAAGAGCTATCCAAACTTTCCTTGGGGATCAAATCGGTGAAAATGTGGAGGCATACGTGGATGATGTAGTGGTGAAAACAAAGAACCCGAGACACTATGATTGAAGATTTAGAGCAAACATTCGAAAACTTGAAGAGATGGAGATGGAAGTTGAACCCAAATAAATGTGTATTTGGAGTTCCTTCAGGCAACTACTCGGATTTTTTTTGGTCGGTCAACATGGGATTGAAGCCAAAGCACCAAGCAAATTTGAGCTATAATGTGAAATGGGGCCACCTAGAAGTATCAAAGATGTACAAAAACTAACAGGATGCATGGTGGCCCTCAACCGTTTCATATCAAGACTCGGCGAAAAGGGGTTACCCTTCTTTAAACTACTAAAGAAGACAGACAAGTTTGAATGGACAAAGGAGGCCGATGAAGCTTTCAAGAAACTTAAGGCATATCTCACATCCTCACCAATTCTCACACCCCCAAGGAAAGACGAAGATATGATGCTATACATTGCGGCGACTCATCGTCAGAGTCGAAGACGACAATAGTCGTGGAAAGAGAAGAAGAAGGACGCGTGTATAAAGTACAACGACCCGTATACTACATCAGCGAAGTATTATCTGAATCAAAAATTCGGTACCCGCATGTACAAAAACTACTCTACGCTCTACTTATCACCTCACGCAAGCTTCGCCACTATTTCAAAAGCCACAAGATTACCGTGGTGACAGACTTCCCGCTCGGAGACATCTTACACAACAGAGATGCGACGGGACGCATATCAAAGTGGGCAGTTGAACTTGGAGCTCTTAACATCGACTTCACCCCACGGAAAGCAATCAAATCTCAAGCCCTTGCCGATTTTGTGGTCGAGTGGACAGAGATTCAGTAGCCTTTATCAGATACAATCCTTGACCACTGGAAGATGTACTTTGATGGGTCACTCAAACTAGCGAGCGGAGCAGTGCAAAGCGTTCTCCTCATTTCTCCGAAGGAAAACAACTCAAGCACGTCCTCCTTGAGATATTATGGCAAGCTACAAATAACAAAGCGAGAATATGAAACCCTCATCCACAGGCCACGAGTGGCAATTACTCTCGGAATAAAGAGATTACTCGTATATGGCGATTCAAAGCGATGAGTCATCAACCAAGTAAACAAAGATTAGGATTGCACAAAAGAAAACATGGGTGCCATTGTCTTTGAAATACGAAAACTTGAAAAACATTTCTAAGGATTAGAAATTTTACACGTCTGTGATTCCAACATTGCATGAGATGTCCTTGCCAAGCTCGGATCAGACATGAGCAAAGGTTCCACCGGCGATTTATAGAAGAGCTATCAGTTCCCTCTATCAAACAACCGGTGAGACAACCCACGAAATTCAAGGCTAAAGGCGTTCAGATCTTGGTAATCAACACCTCATGGAGCTAAGTTTTCATCGACTATATCAAAGAAAATAAATTACCCGGCAGATAAAGCGAAGCCACCCAAGTTGTTCGAGAAGCAAAAACTACGTTCTAGTTGGAGATAGACTTTTACAGAAGAGCGGCGTCATCGGGGTACTCTGAAATGTGTCTCATTTGAAGAAGGCAAAGAGATCCTAGATGAGATACACTCAGGTTGCTGCGGAAATCATGCCGCTTCAAGGACACTAGTTGGCAAAGCATTTCGCACCGGATTCTACTGGCCAACCGCTTTGAAAGACGCAGAAGAACTTGTCAGAAAATGCAAAGGTTGCCAAATGTTTGCAAGACAAGCCCATGTGCCGACTCACAATCTTATCTCGCATCCCACCGCTTGGCCTTTTTTTCTCTTTGGGGGCTGGATCAAGTGGGACCCTAAAGAAAGCAAAAGGCGGCTTCGAGTACATCTTTGTAGCAATCGACAAGTTCACCAAGTGGATTGAATACAAACCACTCATGAATATCAGCTGTATAACCAAAGCAAATCAATTCATTCAAGAAATTACGCACCGCTTTGGCATGCCCAATCGAATCATCACAGATCTAGGCTCCCCCTTCACAGCTACAGAATTTAGAAGCTGGGCACAAGACTGTGGTTTCAGTATAGACTATGCGTCTATTGCACATCCAGAAGCCAATGGACAAGTAGAAAGGGCCAATGGACTCATACTAGCAGGATTAAGACCAAGGTTATACGAAGAACTAGTGGACTATGGGTCCAAATGGATTGAAGAATTACCAAAAGTAGTATGGGGGCTACGAACTCAAATAAGCGAGCAACAGCCACTCACCCTTCTTCCTAGTTTACGGGTCGAGGTCAGATCGTCTTTGCTGCCGACTTGATCTGGACATCACCAAAGATAGAACAATACGATGAAGGAGAAGCAGAACACACAAGAAGATTAGAACTCGATGACTCGAGAAGAAGTCGAGTAAACGCTACCCTCCAATCACCGAGATACCTACAAGGTTTAAGGCGGCACTACAACAAGAGTACCCATCCTCGATCACTACAAGTCGGAGACTTAGTGCTAAGAAGGATACAAAAGACCTGACAGACGACATAAGCTTCTCGGTCCATGGAAGGTCCGTTCATTGTCACAAAAGTCAATTGGACCGAGCACATACAAGTTAATAACCGAAGATGGAAAAGAAGTCAGCAATACATGGCACATCAGCCAGCTAAGAAGATTCTACACGTAAAAACAACTCAAGATAAAACAGATATGCAAGCCACAAGGGACCAACATTCACAATCGACGAAGGACGATATTCTTCGACAACATATGTATTAGTTCATATTCATGATCAATAAAGATGATATTCATCCACAGCATGTCTTGTCATGACTTCCAACGAGTTGTTTTCCCAAAACTAGTCAACCGAAATTGAACTTCAAAAGACCCTCCAGCTCTTCGTTCCGAAAAGCAAGAGGCTCGGGGGCTACATCCAGATAGGAATACTTTTTCCTCAGAAAAGTACAAGCGCCACTCAAAAGGCGACATTCTATGCCGAGCCATTTTTACATAGCGCGGACGAAAGGTTGTCAACACAAAGATTTACATCTAACAAGTCACAGCGTGGACAAAGCACTCGACGGATCACAAAAGAGGAAGAAAAGAAAAGTACTCGACAAATCGAGGGGTCTCGTCAGGATAACACACAGAGTTGTTTTGCGGAGCAGAAACGAAAACGGGACAAAGTACTCAGCAAGTCAAGTAACTTCGACCACACCCAGGCAAAGAATACATCAACGAGAACAAAGAATCTTCATTTAAAGAGGAGTATAATATTACAAGAAGCTGGTCAATCGGATCAGGCATTGTCATCAGGAAGGGAAATGTCAATATTTAGACTGTCTACAACCCTACTGGCTAAACATTCGACCTCAGGCTCCATCCTCTCAACGGCGTCAAGGTATTCTTGGCTTTCAGCTTCCTCTGCTATCTTGGACAGAGGCACCTCTGGAGCAAGGACCCGGACCTGGGCTAGCACATTCTTAGTACATACTTGGGCACACTTCTTCGCGAACTCTTGGAAACAAGTCGGAATCCGGGGAATGAAGCTGCGCCTAAGATTGCCCGTCATCCATTTGAGTCCAGGAGAACATCGGCTCATTGAGCGAAAAAGATTTCACAAAACGTTCTAATTTTCGAGAGCCGCCATGACTTCCTCGGACAAGCTTTCAATAGTTTTTGGGCCTGCACAAGATCTCTGTCGACTCCGCCGCCTAATCGACTTAGCAAGGCGAGTTCTTCCTCAAGATGAGTAATTACCTCCTCAGCCTTATTATGACTAGAGCGGACAAGAGCCTTCATTTCATCGATACTCTCCGAGAGCTTCTGCTTCTCAGCTCGGAGAACTAGACAAGACACCCAAGAACAAGTCAGCGAAAAAAAAGAAGTCAAAATACAAGAAAAAACAGGCAGAACCCGCGGCACCTTTGCATTCATTCTTCGCAGACTCCACCGTAGCATCTCTCTGTTTCTCCGTCTCCACTACCCGGGCACGGAGGGTCTTCTCCTCCTTTTGGTGCATTTGACGCTCTGTCTCCAACTCAGCCCGGAGAAGGTCGAGATCGGCTTTCAGAGCGTCCACCTCAGAAGACAACTTTCTCTCATTTTCAGATGAGAAAAAGAAGCCAGAATGATCACGAGAGAAAGACTGAGCAAAAAGAGGCAAAGAGAAACAAGGCGTAAGGACAAAAGAAAAACGAGCATGCAAAAGAGGAGTGGCAGTAAAACCTACCTGGAGCTTTTCACCAAAAGAAGTCGCGAGGGTCAACAAGCTCCCCCAGGCTGCGGTCAGCTCCGATAACCGATGGGTGGCATCGAACTGTTGCACCACATCACCGGAAAAAGAAGGACCGCCGGAAGCAAGAGAAGGGAAGGAGAGGCGGATGGGGCGAAGAAGGAACGACCAAAGCAACCTCCGTGGAAGCGAGTCAAACCCTCGAGAAGGACCCCCGCGAGCGGCCACAACACTCTGAGAGCGCCAAGACCGCAACTTCGCCAGTAGCTCTGAAGTCCCCGCAGCAACTTCATCAATAGAATGTTGTGAGTCCTGAGGCTCGGAACTCGTTGGCACGGCGGGAGGCAGAGAAGAAGTCGATGAAGAAATGAGAGAAGACGAAACACTGAAAAGTGATAAAAGGAAGCACCGATAAGAACCAGAGGAAGGAAGATAGAAGCCAAAAAGATAAAGCTAGAATCTACTCACCCAACCAATTTCTTCTTGAAGCCAAGAGAAGGCCTCGCAGGGGAACCACGACGGTGAAAACGTCCTCGCCACTGGCGGCGACGGGAGCGGAATAGCCGACAACGGAGCAGCTGGAAGGAGCCGGGCTGGAGCCGTGGAAGAACTCCGTCTTTGGAGGAGCGGTGAGAGAGCTCGCACAAGGGGCTACCAAAGAACTCGACTCCGGAGCTTCAGAAGAAGTCGGCACGGGGAGCCTCGGAAGAACTCACACCCGGCCTCCGATTACTTTAAAAAGTTCAAGACTAAAAGTCAAGACAAAGAAGAGAAATTCAATGCAACAGAATATAAAAACAACTCACCGCCACATGATGAGGGGTACTTCATCATCTTCTTCCTCCTCACCAAAGAAACCAGAGCACCTCTTTGAAAAGAGGATAAAAAGTACTCGGATCAAGAGAGAAACAGGAAAATATAGGAACAAAGAGTATTAAATGTGCTCACCTAAGAGCATGCTAGCAACAACCTGGAGTACACGAGGGAGTACTTGGTTTGCGAGGCTTCTTGGAGACAAAGCGGGCAGATGAAGACCCATCCGTTCGCTCCCTCTTGGGACATCACTGCGAGGACCGCGAGGACTAGACGAGAACATATTCTTCATATACATCAACAAATCCGGAAGAAACCCCAGGAAGGGCGGTAGAGATTTGGGACTTACTAATTGCAGAAGTTCCAGCAAGTCTATCCCCAGTCTCCGCCACGGCGGGGAGAACGTCAGGAGGGACCGGGTCGACAAAGTTCCGCCCAAGCTCCTGTGAAAAAGGATAAAACACCGAGACAAAGAAAAGCTAAGCAAGAACGGATGCGGCAAGAGTGCATAAAGTACTCAAACAAAAAGATAGACAACTCATAGCTGGGGGCGGGTTGTTGGCTGAGAACTCGGAGACAGGAGGAGGAATGACGCTCACTCCTTTCAGCATCTTTTGGAGACGCTTGAGTACCTCCTCACCAGTTAGCTCAAGAGCTGGGACCATGCGTGAAGGATCCTCGGCCCCAGAATTCAAAGGCTGAACCCGGCGATGAAGAAAGCTCGAAACAATACCAAAGCCGGTCAAACCCTGCTGTTTCAGCATGCTAATCCTATCAAGGAGTGAGTTTGGATCACTTGAATCTCAAAGTGAGCGATTCAAGTTTCTTGTCCCATCGGTCATTCACCACAGGACCAGATCCGGATGGACGGCAAGGAAGGGATCAAATTGGCGGCGTAAAACCACTCAACACGCCAATCTTTTACAAAATCGACCAGGTCATAGTCAAAAAACTTAATTTTGAGACCACGACGGCCCGAATCCCAGAACCGCCAAGAACGCCTGGTTTCTTCACGGCGGGGGTTGAGGTTTCGAGATGAAAGAAAAAGCGAAAAAAGAGACAGAGAAGGAGGGATTCCAAGGAAAGCTTCGCAAAGATGAACAAAAACAGAAAGATGGAGAACGACATTGGGGGTTAGGTGGTTCAGACTAACCTCGAAATAACCAAGAAACTGATGAAGGAAAGCGGAAGCAGGAAGGCAAAGTCCGGCGCGGACAAAGGAAACGAAGAGGACAATCTCACCAGGACCCGGAGCTGGAACCCGATGCTCGCCCGGAACTCTCCATTCAGCGATGACTTTGCTTTGGATCAAGCCATCGCTAACGAGCTCATGAAATTGGTCTTCGCTTGTTGTTGGAGCCACCAAACCTTTCGAGAAAGCAGCCCTCATAGCCACGAACTCCACGGTTTTCGATCAAAGAAAGGGATGACTCCTCGTCTACGAAGGTCGCCTGAGACTTGCTTGCGGTTTTCTTCTTTCCCATGAACTGGAGGAAGCAAAAAAGGCACTAAGGAAGATGAAGCTAGGATGATGGTGCTCGGGTGACGGCGACGATGACGGCGGCGGATTTCTGAAAGCTAGGGTTTAAAGGCAAGAGCTGGGCAGCAAGGGTCTTTAAATAGATTTTTCAGTGATACAAACGGCCCACAAGGCCCGATAAAACACAGTGTGGGAACGCGACGGTCCATTTACCGACGCAGCTAAAACGACGGAGGGTACAAATCCACACAACAGTACAAACCAACGGGCAGATTTTAGACTTATCCGTCCAGCACCACGGCAGGGTTATCAGATCGCTACAAGAACAACTCGTCAAACCAAGAAGAAAGAAAGAAGAAAGAAAGGGCTACCTCACAAGGAACAAAAGAACCCGGTTATTTAAGAAAGAACTCGGTAATCTCATAAACAACAGGGATCACAACAGAAAAGTAAAAGACAACTCAGAAGACAAGAATCGTTACATTACAAGCGACTTCAAAAATAGAAGATTACAAATCTTAAAGACAAGATTCGTTACATTACAAGCGACTTCAAAAATAGAAGATTACAAATCTTACAAGACCCAACGAACTCGGCACCACGAAAAGCAAGGTAGCAAAGAGGAACGCGGACACGGCTAGGCTCTAGAACGACTACGTGTCCTAAATTGCTACTCGGAAGGACAAACCGCCATCAGCTACACTGGTTTCTTCAAAGGACGGACGCAGTGCACCCAAGGCGGAAATCGGCAGCACGGCAAGACAACATGGAGCAGAGAAGGCCGGCGGGCATCTGTCTACCCAAGACCGATGTGATGCTGCATATGGTGTTGATCTGCACCGGATAGTCTCAAGACAGGCGACGAGGATCAACCCAGAACTGCCAGATGAAGAAACGAAGCCCACATCACAAGACTTCCTCGAACTACCACCACGTACATCCTGGCACAATGCTGTCGCTGGATTAGCCTACCTCTAATCCCTATCATAAGACTTCCTCCAGCTATGACAAGACACACAGGAACCACAAAATATGCCCGGGGGCTGCTCTACTTCACAAACTACCATGTTCATGACCACGAAGGTTTCAACAGAATATCCAATAGATGAAAACAAGCACTCTGGGACAGTATTTATAGACCAAAGGAGCGGCGCACATGGACTAGGAGTACCAACGAAATAAGCCTAACAAAGGACACAGTGAAAAGACAGGACTCAATAATGGATGACTCAGCGAGAGGAAGCGAAGATTAAGAGGCGGGCATATTCGGAAGAATATACCAGCACAGTACAACCCGTGAACAAAAGGCATTTACACTCAACCACCACCATACAACTACATCTGACAACAGCAGACTATCAAAGAATACGCCAAGACCTCGCATTCGAGTTCTTCCTGAACAAAACAACACGGATATATGCTCGGGGGCTCGGCCAGCATCATAGCTTAATCAACACTAAGCTAGGGAGTTCGGCCTTCATTTCAACTACTCCCGGGGGCTCGGAACCAAAGACAAAGGACCAAGAGTACAAGAAACTCAAGACTACAACGACGATGACACATCAAGACTCTTCATCCGACTTCTTTTCTAAAGAGAAGAACTCGGAGAAAGCACGGGGCTGCGGGATACATAGCCCCAGAATTTTTTGAAGACAAGAATCTGGACCCTCCAACTTTTACAAGCAAAAGCAAGAGGCTCGGGGGCTACACTCAGTGAGTGCATTTTTTTCTGAAAAAATTGCACCCACCCAAAAAGAACCGGACATAGGCTCGGAGGTCGCATGCCCTTGAAACTACTCGGATGATGGTTTAATCCAAGACTAAAGGGCCGCCGAAAGATGCCACAAAAACTACTCGGATGATGACATAATTCAAGTCTCGGGGACTACTTCAGAACACAAATTTTCAAACAACATAAAGGATTAAGACCTTCCAACTTTTTGTTCCAAATAGCAAGAGGCTCTGGGGCTACACTTCGGTGAGTGCCCTTTTCTTCGAAAAACGCATACGTCACCAAAAAAGACTTCCTCAACGCAGACCACTTCAAGACATTACGACAAAAAGAACCCGGAACAAGCCATATTCGAGTTCTTTTGACAAAACTTCAACGAACAATCGAGAGCAACTTCAAGACAAGATCCTCCAGCTCCTTGTTCCAAATAGCAAGAGGCTCGGGGGCTACAACCAGATAGATGTACTTTTTCTTCACAAAACACTCACCACTCGAAGGTCCCAAGAAGCGCTACAAGGTTTCACTCCAAGAAAGCACTCGGATAACATTTTGTTCCTACCTAACAAACTTTAAAGGAGCAAAGCGAGACTTTCGAGCTCAACCATGAAGTGCTCGGGGGCTTGTCGATGCGGGACCCACAGGATACCCCGCAAGGGAGAGAGAAGATCTAGTTCAACTAGGATTCTTTCCATGTAATCTTAGTAATAGAACTATTAAGTAATCCTACTAGGAAATCTCATTGTAAACCGACTAGGACTCTGGCCTCCTGATTATATAAAGGAGGGCAGGGCTCCTGAAAGAGGACGACAATTGTACAACATAACACTTCATAATCAATCCAACGCAAAGGCCAACGCCGACTGGACGTAGGGTCGTTACTCGATCTACGATCGAGGGCCTGAACCAGGATAAATCGACTGTCTCTTGCGTTTACCATCGAGTTCAGCATACGCCGAAGCCCAAACAATACTGCCCCGGGTACCCCCGTGGTGGGCTATCGGTGGTGAAACATCGACACTAGGTTGTCATTCAATTACTAAAACCAAATAAGGACCTTTCACGCGCCCGCCACCACCCGCATACACCCCGTGTCCGTCGTCCGACTCCGCCAGAGGCTGCTCCTCCCTCACCGGCGACGTCCACCCGCCTAGGGGTCCGCCTACTCCATAGGCCAGGCGGAACCCCCTCGCCTACCGATTAGTGCACCTAGGTGACCGCCTAGCGCCGCCTTTTTGAACCTTGATACTATCCACTGAGACTGGTCGACCACAAAATTATGGCTAATGCGTTAATTGATTAGAAGGGCCGACCTCGATCAAAATCTAAAATAAATGGATGGGTTAGGACCTATTAATCTAAGATCAAGTTTAATAATAAAGCCAAATATTTAGCAATCAGCCAAATTGCAAGATCTAAACTATACGATAGTGATCTTTTATTCGTCTATAAGAACATTTTTATTGTTCCTTTTACCTTTATGCCACACCTTCTCTTTACTAATCTCTTTACATTCACCTTGATGTATGGAACTATGGACCCACCACTGTATAGGCTCTCATGTCCAACATGTTGCTTGTATGAGAGCCGAACTCTCAACTCTCTCCTCTCTTCTCTCCTCGACTCACTTGTCATATAATAACTTAGTCTATTTCCCTTTCTCATATAATCAGCCATTCAAACATCACGAGAAGCTAAGACTTGGTGTCAGTTTGGTTTAGCTGAGCCATAGAAAAGCTGTTGTAAATTGTGAGGTACGAAAAAAATAGTTGTAAGCTATATGTTATGAAAAAGTTGTTTTGGTTGAAACATCTAGAAAAGCCTACCTATCTATCTGTATTGAAATAGCTATGAACATCTCCACAAAATCACACATTTGGAAAAATAGAAACCGAAAGTAGGATCTAATATACCGTGAAAATTATAATGACACCTTTTTTAGAATTATCTTATACTAGGTAGCGTGTCCGTGCGTTGCTATAGGATAACTAACAATTTATACTAAAAACACACGGATCGCACGATAAGATAACAATACTATTAAATTAAATACCAATGTCAAAGTGACATCTAATCCAAAAGGCAAAGTTTATGAATTTAACACAGTCACGGAGTGCGTGGTGTCGCAGGCTCACAAACTCTAGAGCTTCTAGAGATTGGGTCGAATCCAACCTAGAGCCTCGGAACCCTACATCTTTTCCTGGACGGGCTTCACTTCGGATGCGCCAGTAGCAATATCAACGATCTCCAGTTGATGGACCAAGTCATATGGATCCCCATACAATGGCTCAGACATATAGATTTTGTTCTCCTTGTACTTAGATACACTTGTTCCACTAAAGCTTTCATTGACATGTTTAGACACGAACAGTGTCTGATCACTGATGTCCCTCACCCTGGACCACTCCAGCGTACGGTCGTGGTGGTTGCACTTGTAGATCGCGCTGCTGTAGGTGAAGCTCTGTGTCTTGTGGAACGTGCTCACCATGGCACCCACAATGTGCAGCTCACCATTTGATTCCAGGTAGCTGTGGTGGCAGAGCCCCACAAGTGGCGACAGCGATGGCAGTAGTGTCGTGGTTGGAGTAGCTCCGGTGGCGCTGCTGCTACAGACGGAGATTTCTCCAGTACAGTCGATCGCCAAGAACTTGTCTTGACAGTGGACGATGGACCACACGGAGAACTCTAGTTTGGTGTCGAGCAGCGTCCATGCGCTGTCGACTCCAACCCGGCAGAACGCGACCTCCGTGGAGCACCCAAGCATGGCCATGGCCACGCACTCGTGGCCGATGGCGTCAGACGGCGCCGAGAGCACGATCTCACGGAAGAACACATCCCTCATGCCTTCTAGCTTGATGGCTCTACCTACGGCATCCGCGTCCTCGTAGCCGTTGGTAGGATGGAGGACCCACCGGCCGTGGACCGTAGACACGCGTTCCGATGAGGACATCGTCGTGACGTGTTCGCCTACTGGCGGGAGCTCAACGTGGGGGGCACGGGCACCGGCGAATGGATTCAGCAGCGTCATGAATGCCGCCTCGTCTATGAGCGCTAGCCACCCACACGAGGAGTCGCATGCCACCTTGCCGCGCATGTCGAGCAGCATCTTGGACAAGACCTTCTCAGGATGCAGTAGAAGCCGACACGGTCTGAGTCGGGGTCGAACGGGAGCAGCAGGAGCGGCCCGAAGGTCGCGAACGGGACGGCGGCACGCCATGGGGAGCAAGCGGATCAGAAGGACGCCGCGTCGTGGCCTGGCGCGAGACGCTGCCCGATGGACTCAAGGAAATCCTCTGGCAGGCCAGATCTTCAGTCAGGGAGAGGTAGGGACCTTCTCTTAGAATTGGGAGGCTGAGCCATGGAAGACAAATGACATCAACTATGGTTCATGCAAGAAACAACAAGCGAGGGCGATGAAACACGTGAGCGTGAAACCAAATAAAAGGAGGAAAAAGATGTCCCTTTTACAAATGCAAAGAGGGAAAGTAAATAAATGTAGACAGATTTGGCAAGGTTCTCAGAAATGCAAAGTGGTTCCTTTTGTTTTAATTCTCTTTCCTTCTGTGTTAATTCTCTTTCCTTTTGCTCATTGCCATGTATGCTGGTGCATGCAAATATGCAATGTGTATATGGATAGCACAATAATTTTCTACTTCCTATTTTGCCGTGATTCCTCTATCACATGATAGGCAATATTCAATTAAGGAGAATGGCATGATCAATCAGTAATTAAGATGTCGTGGGATCGCAGGCGTGGGCAGACGGACGAACCAAAACAAATGTCGCACCAAAAAAATGAAACCAAATGAAAAGATGAAAAAACTGTCCCTTTTACCAATGCAAAGAGAGAAAGTAAATAAATGTAGACAGATTTGACAAGATTCTCAAAAATGCAAAGAGGTTCCTTTTGTCTTAATTCTCTTTCCTTCTGTGTTAATTCTCTTTCATTTTACTTGTTGTCATGTATGTTGGTGCATGCAAACATGCAATGTGTATATGGATAGCACAATAATTTTCTACTTCTTATTTTATCGTGATTCCTCTATCACATGACACGCAATATTCAATCAAGAAGAATGGCACGATCAATCAGTAATTAAGATATCGTGGGATGACAGGCGTGGGCAGACGGACGAACCAAAATTAATATCGCACAAAAAAAATATCCACACTTTGTTCTTTTTTTAGTTTCGGAGATTCTTTTTCCTTCTGTGATAATTTTCTTTCCTTTTGCTCGTTGCCATGTATGCTGGTGTATGTAAACATGCAATGTATATATGGATAGCATAGTAATTTTCTACTTCCTATTTTGCTGTGATTACTCTATCACATGACAGACAATATTCAATCAAGGAAAATGGCACGATCAATCAGTAATTAAGATTAACCTGTAACATGTGGGAGATGTCGTGGGATCGCAGACGTAGGCAGACGGATGAATCAAAACAAATATCGTATCAAAAAAAATATTCACACTTTGGTTTTTTAGTTGCAGTAGGAAAAAGAGATTTAGGAGAAAAGCCTAACAAACACAACATTTGCCTCAACCGCTATACTGATGGTCCGCGATTCTGTCCATCTTTACCTCAACGGCTATAGTGATGGCCCGCGATTCTGTCCAGTGAGGACGGCTCGGAAAGTGGGGATTGTTACATGTTAGCGCACTAGAACGCGAAGCCCTTTTTCAACCCCGGTGACAGAAACCAACCCGCGTCGGCCGTAGTCTCTGCAAGCCGCCGCTCCTTCGTGCTCGCCGCCGCTGCACTACCGACCGCCACCTCCACAAGCCGCTGGCGGAGGACCAATTACCCTCGCAATCGCCGTAGCGCCACCGCATCGCGCACCCACTGGGAGTCGTTGCGCGATGGAGGCGGAGCAGGCGGAGGCGGCGCGCCGCGCCAAGGAGGCCGTGGAGCACTACACCCTCGGCCCCAGGGACATCACGTTCCTCACCAACCGCGCCGCCGCCTACTTCCGCATTGGCAAGGTCTCTCCCGGTTCGCGTTCCCCCTCCATTCCCTCTTTGATTCTATTCCATACCCTCGCTGCGACCCGCCGGCCGCTAACGCTTTGGGACATGTTCAGTACGAGGAGTGCGTGAGGGACTGCGACGAGGCCGTGAAGCGCGGCAGGGAGCTGGGCTCCGACAGCGAGCTGATCGCGAAGGCGCTGTCTCGGAAGGCGTCGGCGCTGCTCGAGCTCGCGTGCAGCGCCGCGGATTACACGCCGGCGATAAGGGCCCTCAAGCTGTCGCTGGCCGAAAATTACAGCGAGGAGACGCTCGAGAAGCTCAACGAGGCGGAGAGCGTGAGGAAGGAGGTTGAGGAACAGGAGCGATTGGATCAGGAGGCCGCCAACCAATACCGCGAGAAAGGTTTGGATGTTGCTCGATTACAGCACTATTGAAATGTGAAATCGGGCAATGTTTCTTAGAGGAAGTCGGGAGGGGAGGCCCCTACCTAATTTAAATAAATTAAAATGAAATGCAAGCTGTACATATGCAAAGCCAAGGCACAAGAGAAAGAGAAAAGAAAACAACAAGAAGAAAAAGAAAGTAGAAAATAAAGGAAAATAAAATAAAATAAGACTATCTCTTCTCAATATGTTGGCACTCTTGAACTTCCATATCCTTGTTCCCAATTTTAGGTCCATGCTTGGATATCTTTTCTCCTTGATTCTTTCTTTGTTCTGCATTCTCTTATATCAATCACAAAGGAAACACACATTTTGGTCGACAATGAAATACTCTCAGAAATTTCCATTTAGTACTTTTGTGTGTATATAGTATGGGGATTTCCATGCGAAAGAAGGCAGAGCACAAAAGAAAGAAAGGGACGAGTAGATACTTCTCCTAGTAATCTGTGTTTTTTAAGCATCATGTATCCAATTCATAAGTACTAGTTGTATGCCATACAATGATGCAATTGCCCCTTACTATGAAATGCTTCAGGCAATGAATTTTTCAGGCAGAAGAAATGCCATGAAGCAGCAATACACTACACGCGAGCTACGAAAATGAACCCAAAGGATCCAAGAGTAAGCATATTCATTGTGCCCCTGATTTTCCTTCTAAAGTAAAGGCAACTCCAGATCCTTAGTAAAGTAGTACTATCTTCAGTCAAATATAGATGAAGTTTCAGGCAAGAAAACAAGAAGAAAATAAACTAACTCCCCCATGTCTGAATGTCAAGTAAATATGACCGGTGGTGGTACCTCTTTTGAAATTTGTAAAATTTTTGGTAAATTAAAATTTTGCATTGGTAAAATGTCATCTATGATCGGTCATATTTGGCATGCATTGTTCGCTGTAAAGACATGCTCTGGAAAAAAAAGGGCATACCCAGGGGTCTGGGGAAGGGTGTTAGTGGCAAGCCTTACCCTCGCCTGTGCAATGCGAGGAGACCGCGACTCGAACCCGGGACCTTCCGGTCATAGACGGTAAGACTCTACCGCTTGCACCAGACCCGCCCTTCAAAGACATGCTCTGGAACTGACCCATTTTTTCTTTGGCACTCCTGGTTGTAGCAATTCGTTTAATTTATGATTGATCTTACAGGCAATTAGCAACAGAGCTCTATGCCACATCCATCTGGGAGCCTTTCCTCAAGGTCTTGAGGATGCAGAGAAATGTATTGAACTAGATCCAAATTTTCTAAAGGGCTATGTGCGTAAAGCTAAAGTCCAGTTCCTGATGGAAAGTTATGAAAATGCTTTGGCAACTTACCTAGAGGGCTTGAAGTGTGACCCAAATAATCTGGAGGTTCTTGATGGCTTAAGAAGGTAGCTTTCCAGTTCTCGTCTAGTCTTCTTGAGTCATGGCATGATCTAAATTGACATTGTATTTGATTGAATTAGATGTGCAGCACGCGTTAAGGGATCTAATGCAGGTGATGTTGAGCTTGAGGATTTGAAATATGTTGACATTGAGGAACTGAAATATTTCTCGGTAAGTCTAGTAATAAAACCAAAACTAAAAAGAAAATACAGGATTATCATTTTTCAGAGGGTAATCACACTGTCACTGCCACAGTACCATTTATTCTTGGCATTTGAGTTGGTGTTTTGCATGCTTAAACAATATTTTTTTTATTTCCGAAGGAACACATTCTATATGAAGTAGAGCAAGAGAACTAGCCTGATGAAAAGCAAGCCGAATGGTCATCGAAACTTCGAAAGTCAATCGACCCCTATCCTGCATGCCATGCCATCATGAACAATCGCCCATTCAGCCTGACTGAAGGTCTCGGGTCTATATCTCCTTTGTTTATCTTCTCCAGTCCTACCACTTCTTTCCCTTTTCTCTTCCTTCACCTCTGGTAGACCTCAATCTCACCGTCAGTGCTGGCCTGATGCAGGTTTGAATCTACATCGGTATTAACAAGATACTGCCATTAACATACAGTGTTCTCCATTTCCCTCTCCTTTTTGTGTCCATATTGTGCATGTGCTTGTTCAGACTGCCGGCTCCACGGCTGATGGTCTTAATTCCATGTTTTGTAATTTAATTTAGCAAAACATTAAATCCTTGACAGCGTATTCAGAAATCCACAATCTAGATTAATATTTAATTCTAAGCAAAATTTTACCTTTTCAAGATAAAGGTTATGATTTTTTTAAGTCGAATCCATGCGTGCAAGGTCATCCCCTGACACATCATGTAGATCGCCTTATGCGTGCATGGCTTAATTTAGGGACTTAGGGTAGTAATATGAGAATCTCAGCGGCCCAGCCTTTGACAACCTCCCATGACAAGAGATTTATTTTCTTTAAAAAATAAGACAAGAGACTGGTCTTTCTCGAAAGGAAACTGATGAGGATCCTCCTGGACCAATATGTGTTACTCCTGAGGAGTTAGTACATTTTTCACTTGAAATGTTACGGTTTAGTGTGCGTGATTGGCTATTTTTGGCAGGGTGATGGTCCAAACACTGGACACCAGCAGAGGAGCAATGAGGTGCCTGCTAGCAGAGTGGTGACTTCTCAGTGTCAATGCAAGTAAGATGCTGCACTTTTCCCTTTTTTTTTTGAAAAAATGGCAGGAGTCTGCCTGTCAATTAAAAGTAAGATGCTGCTCGTTGTTGCTTCTTCAGATAATTGCGAGAATCTTCTCCCTGCTCCGTTGATTCAATTTTATTGTCTTCACTCATTTTGCGTTCTGTGTCCATAGCACCAAGGACATCGACGAGTCATCCGCCGAGAGGCTGTACGATGCAATGAGCTACGCCATGGCCAACATGATGCTAATCCAGGTCCCAGTGCTAGGAACAACGAAAGAATTCTGGCGATTATCTGACAAAGCGACTAGGATCAGCAGAAAACTTGCATTGATACTGAGGAGCCACCACTCAGTTGGCAAGTATCTTGCTGCTCCTCTGCAGGTGTCCAACATCTGGATTGGGAGCAATGGGAGTGTCAAGCTAAGGGGGTTCAGTTTCACTGGTAAAGGCTTCAGTATTGAGCGTGTAAGAGATGACTACAAACGCCTGTCCAGGATCCGGACAGCGTTAATTACTATCTCGGGTGGGGATAGCACCAAATTGCCTCCGGACTATGCAGAATACCTCCTGCTCTTGGAATCGGACACCCTTACAATGAAAGATGGATTCTTGATTGTAAACAATGTTGCACTGCTGCCCATAAAAAACCGGTAATGTCTTTACTTATTTTACCCATTTTTTGCTACAGGCTCATTTTGTTACTTGTGTTCACACTTCACAGCACTGAGGTCTTCCTGATGCTACACGATAGAATTGTCGATTATCTTGGGTGTACAAACAACAAGAAGAAGAAGAGGATACTCTCTAGTCTCCCCTACAAGGAAGACTGGTTGGATACTGCCAAGGCAAATACAAAAATCAACCGGTGGGTTGTCAATGTTCAAAACGAGTACACAACGAGTCCACGTGATCTACTGCGGCTCAACAGAAATATAAGAAGCCACTTGCATCGGTACAATGACGGTGACGACATTGAGGAAGTTCTGTATTGTGAATGGCCCGAGCTGCTCATGGTCATGCAGAAGATGTTGCATTTGGAAGGTGAGCTCGAAGTCACTGACATTCAGAACAAGTTTGGCTAGTCGTCCTATACTCCTTGTGCAAATAGATGTACATATTCCACGTTTCATTCGGTTGTTACGCTGCTGTTCTTCGATCGAGCTTCAGTGCGAAAGTTTATGCTGAATTGCTGATGTAGTGATATGCTACCTGGTGGATGTAATATATGGCTAGGCTTGTTGCTTTCTTCGCTTCTCTCATCTTGAAGGTAAAGATGGATCAGCTTATAAAAGTATGCTGTAAAATGTTGCCTTAAAATTCTAAACTACGCTGTAAAATTGGGTTTGCATTCATCATTTTGACAATGCCTGGATTACATCAGTAAGCGACGTTGCCAGACAGGAGTCGCCCTCGCGTATTATAGATGCTTGCCAACAACCGAAATAAACAACGTTGTCAGGAGACTCTGAACTGGTCCACAGAAAATTCAGTTCCAAGTGCCCCATCAAACAAGCTGTTCTCAGTCCTTCTCTTACGTTAAAACAGCATGTTCTCTTCATTCAAATTTTCTTGTCGCGGTGCTTGGTTTGATTACCATTTGTCACTCTCCAATTATCCAATTAGAAATAAATTACTCCCATGGTATCCGCTACGCGTTTTCAGTAGGATAATAATGGTCACTTCACCAGTCTTGTTCAGGATATAAGATGACGAAAGGAGACCTGTAGTAAATCCAGACGTCAGTGACAAAGGTGGTTTTCAAATCCAGACATCAGTGACAAACTTATGGCGTCGTTGTTAATTGGGTTTGATGTAGACAAATTAAGCAGCATCAAATGTGTTGATTTTCAACTAGAGCTGTAGAGCCTTGTTGGGGACCTAATACCGGGGTACCCAATGAGGTGAAGTTAATAACCGTCGAACGTTGACACTTCCGGTCAGACAAGAACACCACAACACTTTTTGCCCGAACGACGAAAGATTGGTTACGCCTCGTCCGACCCCCGAGGGCTAGACTCCGCCTCGCCCGACGGCTAAGGGCTGGCTCCGCCTCACCCGACGCTCGAGGGCTAGACTCCGCCTCGCCCGACGTCTGAGGGTTGGCTCCGCCTCGCCCAACGTCCGAGGGCTGGCTCCGCCTCACCCGACATCCGACGTCCGAGGGCAGGCCCCGCCTCGCCCGACGGCAGAGGGCTGACTCCGCCTCGCCCAACGTCCGAGGGCTGGCTCCGCCTCGCCCGACGACTATGCCCTGCTCCTTCACGATGACGCGCACGAGGTAAGACAGGACATACGAGTCAACCGTAGTACCGAGGACCATACCCTGCATGCCTGTAGAAAAGTACCGTCAGGATACGACGGGACGGGCGCGTTAAGCCCTTCCAGGCATGACAGAGCCCGAACAGTGTTGTAGGCGCTGACTTTGGTCTTACAGTGTTGTGGGCGCCGCCATCAGCCCTCGGACGCGGATCCTGACACAAGCATACGATAACCACTACAATCCAAGAGAGAGCTCACATCATCTACAGTGACGGACGTATGGTCACTTCCCCGTCTACTCCCCGTAGGGTCACAACTCGGCTCCCTGGCACGCCGCAGCGTCCGCCAGTGTAGGATGGGACGTACCCACTTGCTGAATAAGGCCAGGGCACGACCCTATGAGGATCGACGAACACGCCATCCCTGACACGGTCTTCCTTATCAGCAGGGCAGACACAGGGGGGAAGGAAGACCCGGCTCCTTCGAAGGACCTTCTCTACCCTCTGGTTTTTTCCTCTTTTCTCCCATCTGTAATCCTTGCTCCCCCGGGAGGGAAGGACACCCCACTAAAGGGGGGGGATCGATTCCACACACAACACATAGCCAAGCGGCAACCGAGCTCTTGGCATCCTTTCGACATTTCCATCAGAGACTTGGGACATGTCTCTCTCTCGACCGTTTGTAACCCCTACTACGAACCTTTTTCTCGACTAATAACACAAGATCCTGACAGCGTGTAAGAGATGACTACAAACGCCTGTCCAGGATCCTGACAGCGTTAATAACTATCTCTGGTGGGGATAGCACCAAATTGCCTCTGGACTATGCAGAATTCCTCCTGCTCTTGGAATCGGACACCCTTACAATGAAAGATGAATTCTTGATTGTAAACAATGTTGCACTCCTGCCCATAAAAAACCGGTAATGTCTTTACTTATTTTACCCAATTTTTGCTACAGGCTCATTTTGTTACTTGTGTTCTATCGGGTTCATAAATCCGGGGTCCCTCGGGGACCGGCTTCCACGCAAAGGCTCGGTCCGAGCAGACATCACATAACTCATGGGCCGGCTCAGTAGTCTAAAATGACAGGCCGGAAGGGCGGCCCAGTCACCGACCGGAAGGTCTGGCCAAAGAGGAACAGCGCCCGCTCGTCTGCTACTTCGGCCCACCTCTCCGACCGGAGCGTTCGCTTCGACTCCAGCCGCCTCTGGACGGCCTCCCGGTCGGAAGGCCTGGCCCAAAACACTACTTTCTTCTCCGACCCCGCGTCTCCGACCGGGGTTCGCACGAACCCTGCTCACCGCTCTTCTCCGACCGGCGCACTCAGAGCCGACTGGACCCATCCGACCAGGGACGCCCGCTCGGTAGGAATCAGGAGACGTGCGGAGAAAAGCAAGGCAAGGCTCACAAGTCAAAACCACTGTACCAGGGACCATACCCTGCACGAAACAGTACTCTGCAGCCACCCTGACACAAACAGTATTGTAGGCGCCGACATCTCCCTCTACAGTATTATAGGCGCCGCTAAAACTCCCATACGGTAAGGCCCCCCACGTGCCTCTGGGCATCGATAGTGTTATGGGCGCCGAGATTTACCATACCGGGTGAACGTGGTGAGACTCCTCACATGCCTCTAGGCATCAAACAGTATTTGCAGGTACCGACGTCTACCATCCCTGAAGAAGGTAGCACGACCTTCCACGTGCATCTGACATTCTACAGTGACATCAACAGTGTTGTAGACGTCTACCATTATCTTGTACCAGCCGGCGTGGGCAACAAGGCTCGGTAGGCGTGGGCAACAAGGCTCGGTAGCATACATACCCTCACCCTCTCACTTGTAAAGCCATCCCCTTTATCTATAAAAGGGGATGCGCCCCCTCCAAAAAAAGGAGAGCCCTTCTTAAAGATAACAAGTACCGATCAAGTTCACTAGCTCCCAACCACATAACCGTCGGGTTCGTACCCGAAGCACACGCTTGAACACTTAGCTCATAGCGTAGCTCCTGTCGCTTTTGGCCCTTCCGACCGGAGCCGACCGGACCTCTTGTACACCCCATCTTTCTCCTTCTCGTTTGTAACTCCACTGCAAACTTCGAGCACCTGGCTCAGGAATAAAGTCACTGACCGACCCAGACTGGACATAGGGCTCGTTGCCTGAACCAGTATAAACCCTGTGTCATTAAGTGCTAGGCCACCTCCGATCACAGCGTATGACAAAACTACAAATATTCACTAGTTGGTCACTTTCTGCACCGACAGTTGGCGCCGTCCGTGGGGAAGACGTTGTACGTTCAACACTTTTTGGTCATCGGATGACCCACTTTTCCACCACCCGCGCCATGGCGGGCTCGGGCGATATGATTCGCTTCGGCTCGCTGGTGTTTCCCGCACTCTCACCAGCTGGGATGTGGGTTCCACCCGTCTTCGAGCCATCCTAGGCCTTCCTCTTTGGAAGCCTGGACTTCGTCGCCAACCGGCTCGGCGTGCTACACCTCCGCGAGGAGGCTCACGTCCCGGCACCCGTCAGAGGGGCGCCCTCCATCGACTCCGGGACGCACAACTTCGAAGACACAGCATCTGTGCTTCTTTCTGAGCAAACTCTCTGCTCAAACCCCACTGTGAGTAATATACACGCTATTATTTACTTACTATTCTCTATCTTCCGCCGATTACCCGGTGGAACCCCATTGTCCCCAATGCAACCGCCGTACGACCAGTTCCCCTACGGCATCGCGTCTTCCACGGACGCATACGCCCGGGGGCTTCGAAGGATGCCTACGCCGCCCCCTCTCGCATCCGAATTCATGGGAATGGCGAGCTATGCTCCTACCTGTTTCCTCGACCACATGGATGACGATGGCGAGAGTGACGGCTCTAGCATCGGCGATATGGCACCTAGCCACCATCCGTCCCGGGAGTGCTCCATGGCGGACCCTCTGGGACACCCACCGGCGGAAGCGGAGTCCTCACAGACTCGCACCCCTCCGGACCCTCACGCGGAGACCCCCGAGCTCACACTTGAGCACGGGGAGGAACTACGACAATGGTGGCTGCATCAACCATCGACTGCGCCACCATGCTCAGCGCACCTCGTTGCGCACCGGCGAGAGGCACTCGAACTCGTGCCCATCGGGTCCAGCACAACACCATGGACAGGGGGAATGATCCCCCGCACTTCGCTCGGGCGAACCAGAACATCGCCACCGCAGCAATGCTTCTGCGCGGCCTGTCCGAGCCGAACGACCCTCATGAACAGGCGATCCACCAGAACCTCCGGGCACTAGTGGAGACCGCCGCCATTCAACAAGCGGAGTGCTCCATATCGCGACTCCGACTCGCGTCCTCGCTCTCCGCTAGGGGAACGAGGACGCGGCAGATGGGTACCTCCACCCGATCGCCGCTACAATCGCCGAGTGAGGCACAGAAGGCCGCACTGGCACCTTGTCTTGACTCAGCGACCGCTCTGCACTGACCGCCTATATTCGCGTGGCTCAGACCAAATCGAGACACACGCAGCAGCGACAGGAGTCCTAGCCCTGATGGCCCGAGACCGCAGACCTTTGTCCAAAACCCCCCAACAAACGCTGCTCCCGCCGCGCTCCGGCGGAGGCTGGGGCAAGGGCAAGGCCAAGCGTCGGGATCAGGATGAAGGCCCCTCCACGCAGAGGGGGAAAAAGAACAGAAAGAATCACCACCGACAGGCCAACTCCGCGTTGGTCGCCACGGCTGATCATGCGGGCACGCAACCCCAGCAGGGCCCTTTCGGCCACTTCCATGAGCTCATGGAGAGCCCATGCACCAACCATGACTACCCCGTAAAACACCTCTACAAAGACTGCCAACTCCTCAAGCACCTTCTACGGTAGGCCAGCAGGTCGAAGGAAGAAAAAGACGAGGAAGCAGCAACCAAGAAAGGGGGCGTAGCGGGCTAGGATCCGGATGACTGAAGGACGAAGTGATCCGACCAGACGCATACCGACCGAAGGACGACAATGACGCCCATCTCTCCGAACGACTGGAACAACTATGTCGTTTTTTCCTAAGCTTCAATCTTACCATTGTTTACTTAGTATATGCTCCTTTAAAAGCACCCTGGCCTGAACACTTTTCGCCCCGGGCGCTCGGAGGCTCCACTAGGGTATACTACTATCATTATGCTTAATGACTACCTCCCTGTTTTGTTTACATATGGTGAAATTCCTTCCTACCCAACCAACGGGATAGTTTGTTCATAAGTTTTGCTTTACGTGGCTTTGCTTTAAAAACATTCCAACCAATCGCAACCCGCCTTTCCCTATGGTTACAAGCAGTCGAGCCTCGCGGGCCACGCCTCGGGCTCCCAAGATCGCGGCCTATGGGACAAACGGGCAGGTACGAGAAAGAAAGAATAAAAAACAAAATTATGCTAAGGGAAAACTGAGGAACGGAAGGGAACAGGCTACCCCAAACGGAGCAATTCCATCACAGAAAACAAAATCGACGGTAGTCATTAAGCACACAGTAATGTTTACACGGGTGCTCCCCCACAAACCTAAACTTCTACCTTCACTAAATTACTTATATTTTGCAAGCTATTGGACCGGCCCGGTGGCATCTGCTGTCGGAGCGACCGACAAGGGCGTGGGCTGCTCACTCCCCGGCGGTACAACATTCGGCTTGGTCAGGGCTAGGGCGACGTTCACCTCCAACCCAGGCTCCATGCCGTCTGTAGACTGGGCAGCATCTTCCCCGCGCATGCTTCTGGCCATATCTCACGGTGGACGTCCATCACCCACTGGGTAGAGACCTGATCTACCACCGACCTTGCGTGCGGCAGCAAGCCCTCCCCGATCGACTGGATGTCCTCCATGCTCAAGCCTTCGACATCCCCGCTGCAGATGGCAGCAAAGTCTAGGTTCGGATGGTGCGTCGCCACCGAAGTCAGCACCCCCGACGCCCCATAGAACAGCCCGCTCCTGATAAGGTCCCAAACCGCATCTGAGACCTCCGTCAACTGGACCGCGGGCACGCTAGTGCTAAGCGCCGACCCGAAGACGTCCAAGACGACAAGCTAGGCAATGTTGCGGATCTAGTCAAGATCCCCCTCGAGAGCACGTCGCTCTTCACAAGACTTGGCTAGTTCCTCTGCATTCCGGCTAAGGGTCACCTTGATCGTCTCCAGGTTCCGCTCCAGTGTCTTCACCTTTCCACCTAGCTCTGAGAGAAGAGCGACAAGCTTAGAAACAAGCTAAAGGAAAAAACCAACAACAAAGAACATAAAAGGCACGTACCAATGTAGAAGTTCTCAAGGATGGAGAGATCCTCTGCCTGCCGGGCCGCCTGCTCGCGTAGCCGGGCACTCGCATCCTCTGTCCCCATCACTCGGCCTCGGAGCGCGAGCACCTCCTAGTCCGCCTCCGACCAGGCCTTCCGCTCTGCCTCTAGGGCCATCCGTGTCGACTCTAGGGCATTCTGCGCCGACACCAAAGTGGCCTGCTCTGGCTCAAGGGCCGCTAAGGACTCTCGCAATGCTGCCTCGATGTTCATCAGGGACATTCGCAACCCCACCTCGATCTCTGCCTGACGAGCCTTCGCCGTCTCGAGCCCTTTCTCGGCGGCAGTCGCCCGCTCGGCTGCACGCTGCCCCTCCGCCCACACCACGGTCTCCTCGGCCGCCCGGTCCTAGGACTCGCGACGGGCGGACGCTAGCTGACGCTCGAGCTCGGCCATCCGGGTGTGCTCTGTTCGGAGAAAGCGGGACTTGAGGGACGACGCCCCCTTCAGTCTCTACGAAAACAAACATGCTAAGACAACCAACAAAAGATTCAGAGGTCAAAGACAAGTCCGCGAAACTCACCTCCGCAGCAAGCTGTAGGTCAACCTCAATCAATTACTAAGCGGACTCCTGGGCGTTTCCAAGCTTCGCGGACAGATTGGTGAGTTCAGACACCGCGGCGTGCCCCTGCTCCCCGAGGATGTCCCAGATCTGACACTCCTAGGAATCCCGGAGGACGAACCATGCCTTCACCGAGTCCTCAGGGCAGGGCCACTCCAAGTCACCCTCCGGCAGCCCACCAGAGGGCCCAGCCTCCGACCGGACCACTGCCAGCTTCCACGATGACACCGGTGGCTCCACCGTATCATCTGCCTCGTCATCGGACAGGATATCCACCACCTTAGTTGCGTGGACCGCCGCCGGACGTTCCGACTCTGTCCCGACCGCGCTCTCCCCCAGCGCCTTCGGCTCTGACCACGCGGGTGAACCATGTGGCCCTTTGCCCGATGAGGCAGGGAGCTCGGTCTCCCTCTCCTCTTCCACCACGACTGGTGGAGGAGGGGCCGTGAGGGTTACTTCTGACGTAGCCCCGCCGTTGGCACCAAAATCGCCGCCAACATCGACACCGCCGCCGTCACTGTGGCAGCAACCGCCCCCGAAAGGGAAGGGCTCGCCGTCGCCATCCTGCTCCCCCCGCCACTCATCATAACACGCTATAGGGTGGGCCTCCATGCCACCCGCACGGGAGTCGGGGCGATGCTCAACCCCGTCATCCCCCAGCCACTAACAGAAGGCGCAGGTAAATCACACTCTAGAGAAAAACTCAACAGCAAAAGATTGGAAAGAAACAAAGTAAAAACGTACCAAGAGGTAAGCGGCACGACTCTAAAACCAAGACCCGGCATCGACGGGCCTGCAGCGCACGGGCCGCTCCTGGGCTATGACCTGCGCCCCCTCACTTCGGCGAGGGACGAAGTCGTCCCAACCGGCTCTTGCCCGACCTACGGGTCGCCACAACTCTCGGCTCGGGACTCCCTGACTGGAGCAGCGGGTGGGACCTCCTCCGGCTATGAGTTGCGCGTTGGCATCGGTCCCGGTGACGCGCAAGTGCCAGCCCGCTCCTCGGACCACCCGACTTGCTCGCCTGCATCCACCACAGGCGGCGATGGGACCGATGACACTGCCAAAGGGCACGGTGACCACGTCCGCTTTGCCACCTGTTCGCCAATGGCATCCGCACTCGCCATGCGCTTCCTCGGCGCGGAGGCCACCGCGCGCCGCGTGGCCTCTTGCTCGTCACCGGCGGACGTCGCCGCAGGGTCGCGATGCTCCGTCGAGGTCACAACGACCTCCCGACTTCCCTCCTCCTTGGAGAAAACCATGTCGTCCACATCCGTGGGGTCCTCCGACTCGAGCTCGGCCTCGATGTCGCTCTTCCTCTCCCTGACCTTCACACGCCGGGCAACCTCCTTCTCCTTCTTGTGCTTCCGGTGGGCGACCTTGGCCTTCTTTTTCTTCCTGGTGTCCGTCGCCTCCTTCTAAGCGGCCTGCTTGGCCACGCCCTCCGGACCCTTGGGAAGGTGCGTCCGGGACTTGTAATTTCCAAGCCCCTACGGAATGTGTGACTCCTAATCAAAAAAGAAAAATACACATAGGAAAAGTAGAGGAAGACATGCGGGCTGAAAAGAAGGGAGCATACCAGGGTGGACACGATCGAGGAGTTGAAAGGCCCTGGCCTCCCTTAGACCTCTCTGGGCTTCAACTGCAGCACCCGGCCAAGACGACTCCAGACCTCGTTGTCCGGCAGTTCCTCCGGCGACGCTTGGTCCGAGTCCGACGGGCCGCTATACAGCCACATTGGTCGCGTCCTCTCCGCCAACGGCGCGACCCGGCGATGGTATAGGGTGTGGAACACCCGCACCCCATTAAGGCCGTGCTTTACGAGCTTTCGGAGCTCCTCCTCGATGACCCCCACCTTATGCTTCTCCTTTTTGGCACAACCCCACGTCCAACTATCCTGCTTCTCTAGCCTCCCACCGGTGAACGCTAGGAACGGCGCCACCGTCGGATTCCTGATGTAGAACCACTCCCCATGCCACCCCCGGTTGGAGTCATAGGGGAGGTACGCGGGATACGAGTCTCCCATGCCTGGTTTTCTCCGTAGGGCAAAACCCCCCACCGGCGCGACCTCGGCTGGGTCCCCCATCGTCAAGGCTCTCGGGGAGAAGAGCCACCAGAAGAAATCCGCGTGCAGCTCCATCTCGAGGAGAGCCTCGCAAACCATGACGAAACCAACGATCTGCAGCACCCCCATCGGATTAAGATGCTGTAGCTCTAGACCCCACTCGTTGAGTAGGCCACGCAGGAACCAGTGCGCGGGGTATCCCAGCCCACGCTCGTGGAAGGTGAGGAAGAAAACCACCTCGTCGGCCTGAGGTTGCAGGGACTCCTCCCACGCGGGAACCCTCTAGTGCGCCACCTCCTTCGGCGGCAGAAATCCCTTCGCAACAAAGGCCTTCAACACCGACTCCCTCACGATGGATGACTTCCAGTCCGACATTTCGCTCTGGGATCGCAGAAGGATCGGTGAGTTCTTCTTCTTCTCCCTCTCTCTCTCCCCTTTCTTTCCTAGAAACCACCGCGGCTCTCAAGAACGATCACGACAAGAAGGAAGAGGAAAGACAGCGGTAGATGAGGATCAGGCAAAAGAACGGGTCAAAAACCCTTTCCCCTCTCCTACTTAAGGAAAAGGGAACAACAGTTAGGGAAGGGCATGCCGATCAGGAGAAGGCAAAATGGCGGAGCGAGAACTCTCTCTCTCTCTCTCTCTCTCTCTCTCTCTCTCTCTCTCTCTCTTTCTCATTTAATGCAGATAAGACGCACCCTGACCGATGAGACGTGCCCTGCTCGATGGAACGGCTCCTGATCAGACGAGACGTGGCCTGGGTCGGGCCCACCACTACCGCACGACCAACCACTACCGCACGCTGGGCACGAAAACCGAAGCACCACCGCACGCGGGTGGCACCCTGCTTCCCTAGGCCAGGCCTCGAGAAACCCAAACAAGATCTCCGCCGGGGGAGATCACCGGGCCCCCTGAGTCGATCGAATCACTCAGGATAGACACCAAGAGATAGGTAAGGAAGCGAAGGGGCACCCCATGTAGGCCATGCTGACTTTGTCACGAACGATAAGCATGGGTCCCGGTCGGACATTTCCAACTGAAGCTCTCCGAACCCCGTCACTCAAGCCATCATGGTGAGCATGTGTTCATTAATACAAAAACTGTTCACACAGGGGGCTCACCCACGAACGACGGGCGCGGGTCCTGGTCGGACATTTCCGACTGAAGCTCTCCGAACCCCGTCACTCAAGCCATCAAGGTGGGCACTACCAACCCCCTCTATTTCCTTACAATCATTTCATACATCCATACGCGCATTCATTCCATACGTCCGAACCTCCTGGACGATTCGGGCCCTGAACCGCCTAGGGGCTCGGGAACTAAGCATCGCACGTGCAGCGAAATGCATCACAATGTTCCGTGTTGCATCACGAAGCGGCGGTTGCCTCATTCGACATGAGCAACCAATAGAGCCAGGGGAGAAAAACATAGATGAGCCCCGTGCGGCCCTCGCCCGGTCTGGCAGACCGGGTCATCTCAACCTTCTCGTTCAATCCTGAACCTCTCGCCAAACCCATAGAATCTCCATCGAGGGGAGGCTGTTAGGCCACCTAGGTCGGTCTCTGGAACAACCCAGACATCTGCCGGGTTGCACGTAAAAGAGTAGTGGAATGTCACAAGAGGGCTATGCCGAACCTTTCACGAACGACGGACCCGGATTCCACTCGATCACACCCGTTAGCAAACTCACCGAGCGTGTCACTCGAGCCCGAACGATCGGGACAAGCGACAAAATTCAGCCCCTCCGGTTATGAGGAACCGAGGATGGGGTAACGCACACAACTCACACCGACCCCTACTAAGGCCCAACAGGGCTCGGGGGCTCAAGACAAAAAGCCTGGGACTGTGACCCCGAACTCGCCCCTTCCGACTGCACTCCAAAAACCTAGGTCTACGACCCCGATCTCGCCCCATCCAGCTATGCTTCCGACTGCGCTCCAAAAACCTGGGTCTACGACCTCGATCTCGCCCCATCCGGCTACGCTTCCGACTGCGCTCCAAAAAACCCGGGTCTACGACCCCGATCTCGCCCCATGACTTCGACTCACCTGATCCCACGGCACGCATCGACGCCAGGATCAGTGAGCTCTATCTCGTCCAAATCCCTTGATTGACTCCCTCGCTCGATTCCACGGCGTGCATTGACGCCAGGATCAATGAGCTCTGTCTCGACCAAATCTAACTGCCTCGCTCGATCCCACGGCGCGCATCGACGCCAGGATCAGTGAGCTCTATCTCGACCAAATCTAACTGCCTCACCCAATCCCACGGTGCGCATCGACGCCAGGATCAGTGAGCTCTATCTCATCCAAATCTAACTTCCTCACCCGATCCCACGGCGCGAATCAACGCCAGGATCAGTGAGCTCTGTCTCGTCCAAATCTAACTGCCTCACCCGATCCCATGGCGCGCATCGATGCCAGGATCAGTGAGCTCTGTCTCATCTAAAACCCTTGACTGACTCCCTCACTCGATCCACGACGCGCACCGATGCCAGGATCCACGAGCTCCCTCTCACCCAATCTCTCAAAACAACTAAAAACCGCCTCGGCTGCACAACGATGTCTTGGGCGATAAAACTCCGTCTCAAAATAAAAACTCCCCCACTGATAACACAGGAAACCCCCCAGACGGTTCTGCCCGAACCTCCAGGGGGATACACCCGCGGGTGCGCTCACGCGCACCCGCCAGCAAGACAAAAATCCCCTGGACGATTTTGCCCGAATCACCCGGGGACTCGGGGGCTCCTGTCGGGTTCATAAACCCGGGGTCCCTCGGGGACCGGCTTCCAAGCCAAGGCTCGGCCCGAGTAGACAACACGTAACTCATGGGCCGGCCCAATAGTCTAAAACGACAGGCCGGAAGGGCGGCCTAGTCACCGACCGGAAGGTCTGGCCGAAGAGGAACAACGCCCGCTCGTCGTCTACTTCGGCCCACCTCTCCAACCGGAGCGTTCGCTTCGACTCCAGCCACCTCCGGATGGCCTCTCCGATCGGAAGGCCTGGTCCAAAACACTACTTTCGGCTCCGACCCCGCGTCTCCGATCGGGGTTCGCAGGAACCCTGCTCACCGCTCTTCTCCGACTGGCGCACTCAGAGCCGACTGGAGCCATCCGACCGGGGACGCCCGCTCCGTAGGAACTAGGAGACGTGCGGAGAAAAGCAAGGCAAGGCTCATAAGTCAAAACCACTGTACCAAGGACCATACCCTGCACGGAACAGTACTCTGCAGCCACCCTGATACAAACAGTATTGTAGGTGCCGACATCTCCCTCTACAGTATTGTAGGCGCCGCTAAAACTCTCATACGGTAAGACCCCCCCCCCCCACGTGCCTCTGGGCATCGATAGCGTTATGGGCGCCGGAATTTACCGTACCGAGTGAACGTGGTGAGACTCCTCACATGCCTCTAGGCATCAAACAGTATTTGCAGGTACCGATGTCTACCATCCCTGAAGAAGGCAGCACGACCTCCCACGTGCATCTGACATTCTACAGTGACATCAACAGTGTTATAGGCGCCTACCATTATCTTGTACCCGCCGGCATGGGCAACAAGGCTCGGTAAGCGTGGGCAACAAGGCTCGTTAGCATACGTATCATCACCCTCTCACTTGTAAAGTCATCCCCTTTATCTATAAAAGGGGATGCGCTCTCTCCAAAAAAAAGGAGAGCCCTTCTTAAAGATAACAAGCACCGATCAAGTTCACTAGCTCACAACCACAGAACCGTCGGGTTCGTACCCCAAGCACACGCTTGAACACTTAGCTCATAGTGTAACTCCTGTCGCTCTTGGCCCTTTCGACCGAAGCCGACCGGACCTCTTGTACACTCCATCTTTCTCCTTCTCGTTTGTAACCTGACTGTAAACTTCGAGCACCTGGGCTTAGAAATAAAGTCACTGACCGACCCAGACTGGACGTAGGGCACGTTGCCTGAACCAGTATAAACCATGTGTCATTAAGTGTTAGGCCACCTCCGATCACAACGTATGACAAAACTACAAATATTCATTAGTTGGTCACTTTCTGCAACGACATGTTCACACTTCACAGCACTGAGGTCTTCCTGATGCTACACGATAGAATTGTCGATTATCTTGGGTGTACAAACAACAAGAAGAAGAAGAGGATACTCTCTAGTCTCCCCTACAAGGAAGACTGGTTGGATACTGCCAAGGCAAATACAAAAATCAACCGGTGGGTTGTCAATGTTCAAAACGAGTACACAACGAGTCCACATGATCTACTGCGGCTCAACAGAAATATAAGAAGCCACTTGCATCGGTACAATGACGGTGACGACATTGAGGAAGTTCTGTATTGTGAATGGCCCGAGCTGCTCATGGTCATGCAGAAGATGTTGCATTTGGAAGGTGAGCTCGAAGTCACTGACATTCAGAACAAGTTTGGCTAGTCGTCCTATACTCCTTGTGCAAATAGATGTACATATTCCACGTTTCATTCGGTTGTTACGCTGCTGTTCTTCGATCGAGCTTCAGTGCGAAAGTTTATGCTGAATTGCTGATGTAGTGATATGCTACCTGGTGGATGTAATATATGGCTAGGCTTGTTGCTTTCTTCGCTTCTCTCATCTTGAAGGTAAAGATGGATCAGCTTATAAAAGTATGCTGTAAAATGTTGCCTTAAAATTCTAAACTACGCTGTAAAATTGGGTTTGCATTCATCATTTTGACAATGCCTGGATTACATCAGTAAGCGACGTTGCCAGACAGGGAGTCGCCCTCGCGTATTATAGATGCTTGCCAACAACCGAAATAAACAACGTTGTCAGGAGACTCTGAACTGGTCCACAGAAAATTCAGTTCCAAGTGCCCCATCAAACAAGCTGTTCTCAGTCCTTCTCTTACGTTAAAACAGCATGTTCTCTTCATTCAAATTTTCTTGTCGCGGTGCTTGGTTTGATTACCATTTGTCACTCTCCAATTATCCAATTAGAAATAAATTACTCCCATGGGAACCGCTACGCGTTTTCAGTAGGATAATAATGGTCACTTCACCAGTCTTGTTCAGGATATAAGATGACGAAAGGAGACCTGTAGTAAATCCAGACGTCAGTGACAAAGGTGGTTTTCAAATCCAGACATCAGTGACAAACTTATGGCGTCGTTGTTAATTGGGTTTGATGTAGACAAATTAAGCAGCATCAAATGTGTTGATTTTCAACTAGAGCTGTAGAGCCTTGTCGGGGACCTAATAACGGGGCACTCAATGAGGTGGAGCTAATAACCATCGAACGCCGGTCAGACAAGAACGCCACAACACTTCTTGCCCGAACGACGAAAGATTGGTTCCGCCTCGTCCGACCCCCGAGGGCTAGACTCCGTCTCGCCCGACGGCTGAGGGCTGGCTCCGCCTCACCCGACGTCTGAGGGCTAGACTCCGCCTCGCCCAACGGTTGAGGGCTGGCTCCTCCTCTCCTGACGTCTGAGGGCTGGCTCCACCTCGCCCGACGTCCGAGGACAGGCCCCGCCTCGCCCGAGGGCAGAGGGCTGGCTCTGTAACACCCCGGTGTTATGCCTACATTTAGGCACTGCAAATCATGCATATCATGCATCATCAAGCATCCTAATCATACATGCATAATCTTGCATATAATAACTGAAACATTACTTCGAAACATACGAAATATGTTTGTGAAACGTAAATGATGCATACATTTATTAGAGTTGTTTTGCTCTGATTCTTGCTTGCTAGGTTAGTAGAACATGTTTGGCTGCTATTGTAAATCATCTAGCAATGTTTAGTTCAATTTTTGGAGCAATGTGTGTATTCAAATTAATTCAAAATTTGGCTTCAAAAATAAATTCCAAAAATTAGGGTTTTGAGCTAAACGTGAACTTTGATCTTTCAATTCAAAATCTAGAAAGAATTTGGCTGTGGTCCTAAAAGCAAAGTTGTAGAGAATTAAATTCTAAACAACTTTCATTTTTGGTACATTTTCAAAAGAGGTCATTTTCTTGCTCAAAATAATATTTGAAAGATAGCATTTAAAAATCCCTTGAAAATACAAATGAAAAAGGATTTTTCTGTTTTCGCTGGCCGCCGCCTCGCTTTCGGCCCAGCCCCGCAAGCCGGCCCAGCAAAGCCCCCGCGCGCCAGCCCCAGCTTGCCTCGCATGCGCCGCCGCGCCATCCCCCCTTCACGCTTGCCACGCCACACGCCTTGGAGAAGGAGAGAATTCGACCGCGCCCGGCGTCGCCCGCCAGCAGCGTCACCATGGCTCGACACCGCGCCCACGCGCCCGCCTTCACCTGCTGGTGCCCGTGCGCTCGCTCACTCCCGCCCGCGCTGCCTTCCTTCTCCTCCAGAGCCGAGAGCCTCAAGCTCTGCCCACGCCGCGCCCACGCACCCGCCGGCGTGATTCACCGCCGGTGCTCCTCCACGGCCAGCAATCAAGCACCAGCAGCTCCGCCTCGCTCTCCGGCACCTGGTGCTCGTGGTTGTGCCGTCGTTTGAGCCGAGGTAGCGCTTTTTCCAAGATTCGCTTGCGCCGTCGTCCATGGCGCGCCGTGTTTCGGCCGCCGTGGAGCGCCTCTTCCTCCCTTCTCGATCGGCTTAGGCTGCTCCTTTCGTTTTTCGCCATGGCCTCGCGAACCTCCTGCGCTCGCTTGCTTGCGCTGCCGTGGCCGGAGATGGCCGCCGGCCTCGTGGCGAAGCCGCCATTGTCGTCGCGCACCATGCAAGCACGCGCGAGCCCTGCTCGCCACCGACCAGTAGGTGGCCGGCCAGCAAAGCAAACCGTGGGTCGAAGCCTGCTTTGCGAAGCCAGCGCTCCTCCTCGGCGCTTGGGCAGCGGGCAGAGATCTTGACCATGGGCCAGCTGTTTCCCTTCGGGCGGCCAGTGAGTGTTTAAATGAATTGTTTTCAATTTATTCATTATTATTTGAAAATGAAATGGTTTGCAAAATATTTGGATACTCAAAGTTGCTCCAAATTTGTTGAAACAAATTTTGCTAGGTTCCTTATCATCAGATCTACTTGGGAAAAATTGTGCATGTCATTTTTGAGATACTTTTCTATAGGATTTTATTTAATCTTGAATATTGCTGATAACTTGAAAAATATGTAGAAAAATATATAGGCTTCAGAAAAATATGATTCCAAGTTTGTTAATCTTCTTATGTCATGTACTTCCTAGGAAAAATATGTTTCATGCATGTGCTGTGGGAAAAATTTGAGGTGTAGTTCAAGTACCTTAGATGGCTGATTTTTGTTATTTTTGCTAGAGAGCAAAATTTGTATAAAACATGCATGTGGTAATTTTTGTACAGTCATTATATACCATGAAGAACCTAGGAAAAATATTAATTCTGTTGTTTGACACTTTTCATAGTACAAAGTAATTTCATGCTCATTTTTATGCTATAGCTTGTTATTTTTGTGTAGGATAGTTTACATATCCAAATGCTATGAAATTTTTATGGTAGTCTGTTTAGGGTAGTATTATGCTACTGTAATTTTCTCAGATTTTTAGGAGCATCAGAAATATAGGTTGCTATTCAAACCTATTATTAATTAGGGTTTAAGCAAGTGTTGCCTTAAGTGTGATTAAGAAATTAGTAAAGCTTTGGTGTATCTTTGAAGCATTTAATAAAATATGTTGACTTAACATATTGGTAGTAGAAGAGAATGCAGTAGATGACATGTGCTTGTAGCATAGTTTCTTGGATGATGTTGTCTACCTTGCCTTTCGACATATTCATTGCATTCATCTCCTTCGATGCACCGATTGCATAGGCACTTACACGCATTGCATCATACAGGATTGCAAACCGAGAGCCCAGTCGTCATTCCCGAGGAGCCCGAGGAGCAGTTCGAGGTGCAGCAGCAGTTAGGAAGTGCCAGAAGTCGACGAGGAGGACGTTGAAGAACTTCCGGAGTGCCCCGATCACCGTCCGAGCTCCTTCGAGAGAGGCAAGCCCCGGAGCATCTTTCTCCCGGTTTGCAATGATTTCGTTAAATGCTTTACTTTAAATTGATGCATTACGTTCAGGAGTTGTTTGCAACCGTTGCTGCATTATACCTTGTTTACCTTTGTTATACTATATCCTTGTTACCCTGGTATCCGCAGTCGAGTCAATGCTTAGCTGGCTTAGACCGGTAGAAGTCGGGTGATTTCCTGTCACCTGCGAGCTATAGGTGGTTACCTGGATCTGTTTGGATGGCTATGAAGTCATGGTATAACTAAGTGTTAAATGAAGTTGAGACCGGGCGGAGACTTGCAGGGTTTTGGACTGTAGTGTTTCCGTCTGTGTCGATTAAGGACCGACCGTTGTTGGGCCTCGAGTCATGTTGAACGCATGCCTTACATTTAGCTGGCCGGATAAAGTACCTTCCGACCGCGAAGTTGGGAGATTTTTCGGGCCGAGTAGATTGCCCCAGCAGACGCTCTCGAGCCGAAGCTGGTGTGGTAGGACACGGGGGCGGGATGATAAGACCAAAGTGCAGTCGGTCGGCCCCCGGGTACATGTGGTTCCTGGCAAACTCGAGATACCTAGAAAGTTGACTCGGTGATCAATATCTCACTTTAGCGGGTGAGTGAGATTTGTGTAAGGAATAAATCACCAGTTGGTTAGGAATCGATTGAATCGCCATCGCTCCGGATAGTGAGCACTTGACTTGAGTTACTTCATCGTAGTAAATGTTTATGGAACACTTGGACGATTATAGTGAATATGACAAGATGGAAGTTGTTTAATGATCGGTGGTTATCATTAATTGCTTAATCACATGTTTACTCTAGTATAGGTGCAAATCTAGTCGACAAAGTTAATAATAATTAACTTGACAATAATGCTTTTAGAAAGGTTCTTGAAATGCTAAAAATGCTTCTTTTGCAAATGAGTCACTACCCTACTATAATGCCCGCATAATCCTTGGTGTCATTTATTTTCGGTTATGTCGGGTAAGTCCTGGCCGAGTACATTCTCGTACTCGTGGTTTTATTCCCACTTGTTGCGAGATGGGCGATGTACTATGGCTATTGTATCAAACTGCTGTATCCCGCGATGGTGATGCTTAGGACCATGGGCATGGTCATTCCTTACGTCTCGTCTAATGCTTTTGTTGGAGATGATCATCGGTGGCACTATATTTGAACTACGTGTGAGTGTGTGTGGTTTTAAACAAATGACTTCCGCTACTTTTATTCGAACTTGTTTTGTAATAACTATGTTTAAACTCGATGTATCTGTTATGGGAACTTTTATGTAATATGTGATTGGTGACCGCTAAACTTATTACGATCGCCATTTGGGACACTAGTTGGTTTGAAATCCTTCGTGATTTCACGGACTACCGGGTTATACGGGCTTAAGTTTGCTCAATCGTCCGCTTCGGTGGATGATTTTCTTACTTAATTTCGTATAATTGGTCGGTTCTCACATTACTGGTGGCATCGAGCATGGTTTAGCGTGTTCTTTGTTCACAAGTGTATTTAAAACAAAAGGCATTTGGAAAACGTGATTTTAAAACTATAAAGTGTGCGGTGATCATATCCTTTATGCCCGATTAAGGACTTTAGGTGGCTTAATTAAGAAATCTTGACTTGGGGTTCTTGCATCATATTTTCTTTCGTCGCTCATACGGCGTGCTATTGTATGAGTGCCACTTGTTTGAGTGGTAATGAATGGATCATTTGCCTCACGCCTCGGTAAGTGTGAGTTGTGAGAGCATGATCGGATACACCGCCGATCTAGGGTGAATGCTTATATGATCTTTGGAGTAATTACATGTTCTACGCATGTTTTACAAAGGTATCTCATGTATGGGTCTTCCGTCTGTGGAGGCGATCTTTGTCAATAGGGACGATGGTTCGGGTAGTTACTACCGTTGTACACGTATCCGGGGATTCGTGTAGAGCGTGTAGATAAAATTTTCTTGCTTTTATGCATTCATTGGGAATTGGGCTGAAATGAATCTTTCTGCGGTACATAACAACGCTTATCGTAGAACGTATTAGCTACGTATTGAGAGATCGTTGTATGCCACCGAATTCGTCGTTAGAAATTATTTATTTCCTAAGTTTGTGAGAACGTCGCACGCGTACATACATCATGTTACTTGTGCATCTCATTCATCTCATGCATTCCTCCCTTATAAATTGATTATCTCATTTTGATAAAAGGCGTATCACCAAAAGTATGTTTCCCAAGTAATAAGAGAACTTTTTGCTACAGATGGCCCAGACAAAGCGAGACCGCCCAGTAAGTCCACGGAGGAAGAGCACCTGACGCCTGTTGGCCTACGAGGGAGCACCGCACCACGGACACCTTCTTGAGCGAGTTTGGCATGCCAACTTTGCTTTGGAGAGTGCTCCATGATGTGGGGTACCCAGAGGGTCAAGAGCCGTGTACTCTTGGAATGAGAGCCAGTTGGCGAGATGATGGACTTGCGGTGGTGGAGATCACGGTTTCTGCTCTCGGTGATGCTCCAGTTGGGATGGTTGGCATTTGGAGTTTGAGGGTCGCACTCCGGTGAGGGTGCGAGAGGGAGCACCTTCCGTGTCATCGAGGACATTATGAGCAGATTTCCCAGTGAGCTTGCAGCAGCTCTAGCTGGTACTTTTCCTAGGGATGATCCTCGTGATGCCATTTGGGTTCAGCCTCAAGGAAGTGCATTGGTCAGAGGTCCAGCTGAGGGACAGGCTAGTGACAACCAGGCAATGAGTGCTATGTTCGCCGCCATTAGAGCGTATGAGGGTCTCGAGAGTACCTACTGGACTTTGACTGGCTTGCGTAGTGAGGATAAGCTCAAAGGGAAGAAGCAGAAGAAGAGACAGGCACGAGCTATAGCTAGCTTGCAGGAGCAGTTGGCTGATATGAACTTACAGCGAGATCAAGCGGTTGAGAGAGGTGATAGCTATGCAGCGAGTGCATACGTTGACTCAAGCCAACAGCAATGCAGACCGCATGATTGGACAATTGGTTCAGAGAGGAATGAAGCCCGGAACGCAAGAAACCTTCTGCTGCAGAGAGTCGATGAGCTAGAGGAATACAACGGCAACCCTGCACGAGGAGTTTCACGCGCTCTACAATGGGGTTGGCCCATATGCTCCAGAAAACGCCGCTGGCATGGACATCGACGACGACAACCAGAACGAGCCTGTAGTTTCACCTGGAGGCGATGGTGACGTCTCCGATCCCGACGATGGCCCCGAGGAATAGGCTAGTTGCCTTGCGCTAGTATCTAGGTCCTGTCGCGAAGACCTTTCTTTTGTTGGCATGTAACCTATCGTATGTTGTTTGAACGTATGAGACTTGGCATGTGGTTGGAACTTGATGTTGAATGCGAGATCTGAACGCATAAAAGTCCGAGTGTATGTATGCTGGCAATGTGACTGTATGGATGCGATGTTTGCCGTTGAAGTAATTCGATTTAGTGTTGTTGTCTTAATTGGGATGAGATTGTTGTGCCTCTGTTTTATTGCATGAATTTATTCTCTCCGAAGAAAATCAAGATGCGGCATAATTTTTTCTTCACTCGCAATCATTATGACTTCACTCAATCGTTACTTGTTCTTTGAAATATACAGATGACAAACACTCGCCGAACCACGTCTGAAGTCTTGGCGAGACCGGTGCTAACAGTGCGGGGGACCGGTGGTGGTGGTGATGGTGGGAACCACGGCAACAACAATGAACCTCCCCATGAAACACATTTGCCACCTCCTCCCCGTTTACCCCCGAGATGTTTCTCAAGCATGCTTTCGGGAGTCGGTCGCAACACGGAACAATCCCAGAAGAACATGGAGGATTTTCTGCGCACCATCGCCAACAACGTTCAACGTGGTAACAATCAAGGTGGTGGCATGGGAGTGAACCAATATAGCAGCTTCAAGGATTTCATGGACACCAGGCCACCCGTATTCAAGGAAGCCACAGAGCCACTCGATGCTGAGGAATGGATCAACACGATGGAAGATAAATTCCGTGTGTTGAGAATGACTGAGGTTCTAAAAACGAAGTATGCTGCACTTCAATTGCAGGGACCGGCGGGAATGTGGTGGAAGCACCATCGCACCACCTTCCCTCCAAATGCTCAGATTTCTTGGAGAGAGTTTGCTGAGGCTTTTCGTGGAGTCTATATTCCACCAGGGCTGACCGAAATGAAGTTGGGAGAGTTTCTGGCATTAAACCAGGGCACCAAAACCGTGACGCAATACCTGCATGCCTTCAACAACTTGTGTCGCTATGCTCCCGACATGGTTGACACAGATGCTAAAAGAATAGCCAGTTTCAAGAGAGGACTCAATCCAAAAATGATGAAGCATGTTGGTACCAACAACCGTGTCAGATTCAATGACTTCATCAGCGACTGTCTAAAGCAGGAGAAGAATAACAACGCCAGCACTGCAGCCAAGACATGCAAGAGAGCCTTTGAAGGTGGGCCGTCTCAAGCTAGAGCACCTATGGGAGGTCGTCCTCCATATCGCCCATCGGCACCTGGCGCTAGATTCAGGCCACCTCAGCCAAGAAGCCAAAATTTCCGTGGACCTCAAAAGCCGTACAAGATGGCAAGACACATTAACAAAGCAACCAAGAAGCTGCGGTACAAAGCGATTCAAGGAAGCGTGGGATCTCTTGGGGACGAAGAAGAGGACCTGCTATAAGCGTGATCAACCCGGTCATTTCTCGAGGTTTTGTCCGTACCCGCCAAGAAGAAGCAAAGAGACTTATAATGCTAGAGTGCACAGTACAACAATGGATGAAATTCGGAGGAGAGCCCGTCACGCGCTTTGGTAAGTTTCTGTCAACGAAAAACCCCGCAGTTGTTCTATTTGATTCGGATCATCGCATTCTTTTATGAGTCAAGCATTTGCACGAAACATGGACAACTATGCGCGTAATTGGGGTATGGGTACAGTATAAGTTCAAGTTAGGGCTGATGTTTTGACTAACCGGATGGTTCGAGGGGCAACCCTTGAATTAGGTAGCAGGAAGTTTCGAGTGAACTTGATAGTTATGCCTGGGTTAGTCTTGGATGTCATTATAGGGATGAATTGGATGAAAGATTGGGGAGCGGTCATAGATACTGGAAGTCGAGTACTTACCCTTAAGGATCCTCTAGGTGAGGGTACTTTCCAAGTACCATTGCCTCGGAGAACAGACCTTATAAGTGTTACATGTGCTACGGCAGTCATTCCTATTCATCAGATTCCGGTAGTGTGTGAATTTCCGGATGTATTCCCGGATGAGCTACCTGGTCTTCCGCCAGATAGGGAGATTGAGTTTGGAATTGAGCTAGTACCCGGAACAGCTCCGATTTCAAGGAGACCATATCGGATGCCTCCAGATGAGTTAGTTGAGCTAAAGAAGCAATTAGAAGATTTATCAAAAAGGGGGTTTATTCGGCCAAGCAAGTCTGAGTGGGGATGTCCCGCTTTGTTTGTGAAAAAGAAGAAAGAGGGCACGTTGAGAATGTGCGTAGATTACAGGCCACTCAATGCTGTGACCGTCAAGAATAAATATCCCTTGCCACATATCGATGTTCTGTTTGACCAATTATCCAAGGCCAAGGTGTTCTCAAAAATAGATTTGAGATCCGGTTATCATCAGATTAAGATTAGGCCACAGGATATACCGAAAACTGCATTTTCCACCAGATACGGGTTGTATGAGTATCTTGTCATGTCTTTTGGCTTGACAAATGCTCCTGCATATTTTATGTTCTTGATGAATACAGTTTTCATGCCAGAATTGGATAAGTTTGTGGTAGTATTCATCGATGACATTCTGGTGTACTCCGAGAATGAGAAAGATCATGAAGAGCATCTGAGAACCGTCTTGACCAGACTTAGAGATCATCAACTGTATGCTAAGTTTAGCAAATGTGAATTCTGGTTGAAGGAAGTTCCTTTCCTTGGTCACATTCTGTCAGAGAATGGAGTTTCAGTCGATCCAAGTAAGGTGCAAGAAGTTATGAATTGGAAAGCACCGACCACAGTTCCTGAGATTAGAAGTTTCTTAGGACTAGCGGGTTATTACCGTCGCTTTATACCAGACTTTTCGAAGATTGCCAAGCCGATGACAAGTCTCCTTCAGAAGGATCATAAATTTGTGTGGACAGAAGAGTGTGAAGCAGCTTTCCACACTTTGCGGAAACTGTTAACCACTGCTCCTGTTCTAGCACAACCAGATATTGAGAAACCATTTGATGTGTTTTGCGACGCATCAAAGACTGGATTAGGATGTGTTCTCATGCAAGAAAGGAGAGTCATTGCTTATGCATCACGTCAATTGAGGAAGCACGAGGTCAACTATCCAACACATGATCTTGAACTTGCTGCAGTTGTGCACGCCCTAAAAATTTGGAGACATTATCTTCTGGGTAATGTGTGCAATATTTTCACGGATCACAAGAGTCTTAAGTATATCTTTACCCAACCAGAGCTAAACATGAGACAGCGTAGATGGTTGGAATTGATCAAGGATTATAACTTGAATGTGCAATATCATCTGGTAAAGCCAATGTAGTGGCGAGATGCTTTGAGCGAGAAAGTCACATTACTTGAATGTGCAGACCATTACTTGAAGATGGGTTCGATCTAATGCATCCTCTTTGTGTTACATAGTATTGATTAGTTGCTCGTTGGAGAGTAAGATAATAGAAGGTCGAAAACCGACAAGGGATATTCCACATCAAAGAGAAAATAAAAAAAAGCTGTCTCAACACTTTAAAGTGGATGAACAGGCGTGTTGTGGTTTGACAACCGTCTTGTGGTTCCCAAGGATCGAGAGCTTAGAAATAAACTCATGGATGAAGCTCACCTTTCTAAGCTATCTATCCATCCTGGAAGTAGTAAGATGTATCAAGAACTAAGATCTCATTATTGGTGGACCAAAATGAAGAAAGAAATTACAGCATATGTTGTCAGATGTGACACATGTTGTCGAGTGAAAGCCATTCACATGAAACCTGCCGGTATGTTGCAACCCTTATCAGTCCCGAGTTGGAAGTGGGACGATATCAGTATGGATTTTATCACGGGTTTGCCCACTACTCAAAAAGGACATGATTCGATTTGGGTAATTGTGGATCGTCTTACCAAGACCGCTCATTTCTTGCCTGTCAAAACAGAATATCGACCACCTCAATATGCCGAGAAGTATATCGCAGAAATTGTGAGGTTGCATGGTATACCAAAGACCATAATATCTGATAGAGGCTCACAGTTCACGACTCATTTTTGGGAACATTTACACAAAGGCTTAGGAACTAGTTTGATTCACAGTACCGCTTATCATCCTCAGACAGATGGTCAGACTGAACGAGTAAATGCTGTTTTGGAGGATATGTTGAGAGCCTGTGTATTGTCTTCCAAGGGATCATGGGAGTCATGGTTACCGTTAGCTGAGTTTTCTTATAATAATAGTTATCAAGAAAGCATCAAGATGGCCCCATTCGAAGCTTTATATGGCAGAAAATGTAGAACACCATTGAATTGGGTCGAACCTGGAGATAGAAGGTATTATGGCATTGACTTTGTAGAAGAAGCCGAGAAGAAAGTTCATATTATTCAGCAAAATATGAAAGCGGCCCAATCACGTCAGAAAAGCTATGCAGACAAAAGAAGGAGACCCCTTAGTTTTGAAGTTGGTGACTATGTTTATCTGAAAGTCACGCCAATGAAGAAGAAAAGGTTTGGAATCGAAGAAAGCTTCTTCATGCGAGATTAGTAGGACCATACAAGATCTTGGAACAACGAGGTCCGGTAGCCTACAAGTTAGAGTTACCTGAGACAATGAGTACAGTTTTCCCAGTTTTCCATGTATCACATCTCAAGAAATGTTTGCGTGTTCCGGAGGAAAGAATAGAACCTCGAGGTATCCAACTCAAATCAGATTTGGTGTATCGTGAACAACCAGTCCGGGTGTTAGACACTAAGGAACGTGCTACTCGGAATAGTGTGGTGAAAACATACAAGATACAGTGGGATCATCATGATGAGGGAGATGCAACTTGGGAAACAGGAGAGTATCTACAAAAAGCTTATGAAGATTTTTATAACAAATGGTTCGTAACCCAAATCTCGGGACGAGATTTTTATAAGGGGGGAGGGCTGTAACACCCCGGTGTTATGCCTACATTTAGGCACTGCAAATCATGCATATCATGCATCATCAAGCATCCTAATCATACATGCATAATCTTGCATATAATAACTGAAACATTACTTCGAAACATACGAAATATGTTTGTGAAACGTAAATGATGCATACATTTATTAGAGTTGTTTTGCTCTGATTCTTGCTTGCTAGGTTAGTAGAACATGTTTGGCTGCTATTGTAAATCATCTAGCAATGTTTAGTTCAATTTTTGGAGCAATGTGTGTATTCAAATTAATTCAAAATTTGGCTTCAAAAATAAATTCCAAAAATTAGGGTTTTGAGCTAAACGTGAACTTTGATCTTTCAATTCAAAATCTAGAAAGAATTTGGCTGTGGTCCTAAAAGCAAAGTTGTAGAGAATTAAATTCTAAACAACTTTCATTTTTGGTACATTTTCAAAAGAGGTCATTTTCTTGCTCAAAATAATATTTGAAAGATAGCATTTAAAAATCCCTTGAAAATACAAATGAAAAAGGATTTTTCTGTTTTCGCGGGCCGCCGCCTCGCTTTCGGCCCAGCCCCGCAAGCCGGCCCAGCAAAGCCCCCGCGCGCGCCTCGCCTCGGCCCAGCCCCGCGCCGCGCCAGCCCGGCCTGCCTCCGCGCGCCGCGCCATCCCCCTGCTGCTCGCCGCGCCACGCCGCGACCGCGGCAGAGAAATTCCGCCGCGTGGCGACCCCGCGCCGGCGTCGCCCGCCGCGCGTCAGCCGCGGCCTGACACCGCGCCCACGCGCCCGCCTTCACCTGCTGGTGCCCGTGCGCTCGCTCACTCCCGCCCGCGCTGCCTTCCTTCTCCTCCAGAGCCGAGAGCCTCAAGCTCTGCCCTCGCCGCGCCCACGCACCCGCCGGCGTGATTCACCGCCGGTGCTCCTCCACGGCCAGCAATCAAGCACCAGCAGCTCCGCCTCGCTCTCCGGCACCTGGTGCTCGTGGTTGTGCCGTCGTTTGAGCCGAGGTAGCGCTTTTTCCAAGCTTCGCCGCCGTCGTCCATGGCGCCGCCGTGCTCGGCCGCCGTGGAGCGCCCTCTTCCTCCCCTTCTCAGTCGTGCTTAGCTGCCTGCTCGTTTTCGCCATGGCCTCGCGAACCTCCTGCGCTCGCTTGCTTGCGCTGCCGTGGCCGGAGATGGCCGCCGGCCTCGTGGCCGAGCCGCGCCGTCGCGCCCGCGCGCGCGCACCGGCGAGCCCTCTGCTTCAGCCAGCCAGCCGGGCCGGCCAGGCAAAGCAGCCGTGGGCCGAAGCCCTGCTGCCAGGCCGCCGCGCTCCTCCTCGCGCTTGGGCCGCGCGGGCCAGATGCGGCCATGGGCCAGCTGTTCCCTTCGGGCCGGCCCAGCAGTGTTTTAAATGAATTGTTTTCAATTTATTCATTATTATTTGAAAACAGAAATGGTTTGCAAAATATTTGGATACTCAAAGTTGCTCCAAATTTGTTGAAACAAATTTTGCTAGGTTCCTTATCATCAGATCTACTTGGGAAAAATTGTGCATGTCATTTTTGAGATACTTTTCTATAGGATTTTATTTAATCTTGAATATTGCTGATAACTTGAAAAATATGTAGAAAAATATATAGGCTTCAGAAAAATATGATTCCAAGTTTGTTAATCTTCTTATGTCATGTACTTCCTAGGAAAAATATGTTTCATGCATGTGCTGTGGGAAAAATTTGAGGTGTAGTTCAAGTACCTTAGATGGCTGATTTTTGTTATTTTTGCTAGAGAGCAAAATTTGTATAAAACATGCATGTGGTAATTTTTGTACAGTCATTATATACCATGAAGAACCTAGGAAAAATATTAATTCTGTTGTTTGACACTTTTCATAGTACAAAGTAATTTCATGCTCATTTTTATGCTATAGCTTGTTATTTTTGTGTAGGATAGTTTACATATCCAAATGCCATGAAATTTTTATGGTAGTCTGTTTAGGGTAGTATTATGCTACTGTAATTTTCTCAGATTTTTAGGAGCATCAGAAATATAGGTTGCTATTCAAACCTATTATTAATTAGGGTTTAAGCAAGTGTTGCCTTAAGTGTGATTAAGAAATTAGTAAAGCTTTGGTGTATCTTTGAAGCATTTAATAAAATATGTTGACTTAACATATTGGTAGTAGAAGAGAATGCAGTAGATGACATGTGCTTGTAGCATAGTTTCTTGGATGATGTTGTCTACCTTGCCTTTCGACATATTCATTGCATTCATCTCCTTCGATGCACCGATTGCATAGGCACTTACACGCATTGCATCATCTGGGATCGCAAACCGAGAGCCCAGTCGTCATTCCCGAGGAGCCCGAGGAGCGGTTCGAGTGCTGGCAGCAGGAAGTGCCGAAGTCGACGAGGAGGACGTTGAAGAACTTCCGAGTGCCCGATCACCGTCCGAGCTCCTTCGAGAGAGGCAAGCCCGGAGCATCTTTCTCCCGGTTTGCAATGATTTCGTTAAATGCTTTACTTTAAATTGATGCATTACGTTCAGGAGTTGTTTGCAACCGTTCTTTGCATTATACCTTGTTTACCTTTGTTATACTATATCCTTGTTACCACGGTATCCATGATCGAGTCAATGCTTAGTGGCTTAGACCGGTAGAAGTCGGGTGATTTCTGTCACACTGCGAGCTATAGGTGGTTACACGGATCTGTTTGGATGGCTATGAAGTCATGGTATAACTAAGTGTTAAATGAAGTTGAGACCGAGGCGGAGACTTGCGGGGTTTTGGACTGTAGTGTTTCCGTCTGCAGTGTCGATTAAGGACCGACCGTTGTTGGGCCTCGAGTCATGTTGAACGCATGCCTTACATTTAGTCGGGCGGATAAAGTACCTTCCGACCGCTGAAGTGGGGAGATTTTTCGGGCCGAGTAGATTGCCCATGCATGACGCTTTGTGCAAAGCGGTGTGGTAGGACACGAGGCGGGATGATAAGACCAAAGTGCGGTCGGTCGGCCCCGGTACATGTGGTTCTGGCAAACTCGAGATACGGAAAGTTGACTCGGTGATCAATATCTCACTTTAGCGGGTGAGTGAGATTTGTGTAAGGAATAAATCACCGGTGGTTAGGAATCGATTGAATCGCCATCGCTCCCGGATAGTGAGCACTTGACTTGAGTTACTTCATCGTAGTAAATGTTTATGGAACACTTGGGCGAGTTATAGTGAATATGACAAGTATGGAAGTTGTTTAATGATCGGTGGTTATCATTAATTGCTTAATCACATGTTTACTCTAGTATAGGTGCAAATCTAGTCGACGGAGTTAATAATAATTAACTTGACAATAATGCTTTTAGAAAGGTTCTTGAAATGCTAAAATGCTTCTTTTGCAAATGAGTCGACTACCCTACTATAATGCCCGCATAATCCTTGGTGTCATTTATTTTTCGGTTATGTCGGGTAAGTCAATTTGAGTACATTCTCGTACTCGTGGTTTTATTCCCACTTGTTGCGCAGATGGGCGAGATGTACTATGGCTATTGTATCAAGCGCTGTATCTGCGATGGGTGATGCTTAGGACCATGGGCATGGTCATTCCTTACGTCTCGTCTAATGCTTTTGTTGGAGATGATCATCGGTGGCACTATATTTGAACTACGTGTGAGTGTGTGTGGTTTTAAACAAATGACTTCCGCTACTTTTATTCGAACTTGTTTTGTAATAACTATGTTTAAACTCGATGTATACATTATGGGAACTTTTATGTAATATGTGATTGGTGACCGCTAAACTTATTACGATCATGGTTTGGGACACTAGTTGGTTTGAAATCCTTCGTGATTTCACGGACTACCGGGTTATACGGGCTTAAGTTTGCTCAATAAATGCGCTTTCACGGTGGATGATTTTCTTACTTAATTTCGTATAATTGGTCGGTTCTGTTACAGGCTCCGCCTCGCCCAACGTCTGAGGGCAAGCTCCGTCTCGCCCGACGACTGTGTCCTGCTCCTTCATGATGACGCGCACGAGGTAAGACAGGACATACGAGTCAACCACAGTACCGAGGACCATACCATGCACGCCTGCAGAAAAGTACCGTTAGGATACGACGGAACGGGTGCGTTAAGCCCTTCCAGACATGGCAGAACCCGAACAGTGTTGTAGGCGTCGACTTTGGTCTTACAGTGTTGTGGGCGCCGCCATCAGCCCTCGGACGTGGATCCTCACACAAGCATACGATAACCACTACAATCCAAGAGATAGCTCACATCATCTACAGTGACGGGCGTATGGTCACTTCCCCGTCTTCTCCCCGTAGGGTCACAGCTCGGCTCCCTGGCACGCCGCACCGTCCGCTGGTGTAGGATAGAACGTACCCACTTGCTGAATAAGGCCAGGGCACAAACCTATGAGGATCGGCGAACACACTATTCCTGACACGGTCTGCCTTGTCAGCAGGGCAGACACAGGGGAAAAGAAAGACTCGGCTTGTTCGAATGACCTTCTCTACCGTCTGATTTTTTCCTCTTTTCTTCCATCTGTAATCTATGCTCTCCCTTGGTCTATAAAAGGGAGGGCAGGACACCCCACTGAAGGGGGGATCGATTCCACACACAACACCTAGCCAAGCGGCAACCGAGCTCTTGGCATCCTTTCCATCAGAGACTTGGGACATGTCTCTCTCGCGACCGTTTGTACTCCTACTACGAACCTTTTTTCTGTACTAATAATACGAGCAGCAGCAAACTGGACGTAGGGACATTCTGTCCGAACCAGTATAAATCTTGTGTCTTTTAGTACACCATCCGAGTCTAACGCGCAACAAATATAAATTTACTAGTTGGTGTTTGTTCGAAACACCGCCAAGGCTCGTCAAAAACAATTATTTCCATGTACTAGAAAATCACGGCAGGGGAAATTACTTTGCAAAATCGATGGTTTCGTTGTCATTACCAATTCGATCAGTACAATTCACCAGTCTTACCCAGTGGATAAAATGACGAAAGAGTGAAAAATACCGAGTTCTGGCCCTAGTGACAAGGCTGCTTTGAAAAGATTAATTCCACGTCAGAGTAGTACAACAAGGAAGTTCTATGGAAATTGCTGGACTAAGCGTCATCTTTGTATCTGATAGAGTACACGAAAGCTACAAAATTTCATAATGCATGCTATCACCAAAGTTTAGGAGGAATGTTCTGAATTAAGCTTGAACTTTCAAGATCTCATTACATGCATTCCCCTTGAAAACAAAAGGTATCGCATGCATTAGAAAACTAACAAAAACTATATTATCATAAATAAGTTTGACTTTGCATCTAAGTTTTTATCTCCCTTTCTTTCGTAAGTTATTCTCCCTAATATAGGTGGCAAGAGCTTTGACGTTGTAATGTCACAATTATTTTCCCAGTAACGTCAACATCTATATATGACGTGGAGGCGTGGAGTGACACCTAATCCTAGTGGGCGAATCAATTCATTTCTAGAGATGCAAGCGAATTCAGTTGAATCGGAAAACCAGATGACAAAATCTTGACTTTCTTTGTTTCAAGTTAGCGTTTGACAACCCCAGGAAACTTCAGCTCTGCTTCCACCTTTGACAAATGTATATAAAACAATAATAAACCTATGCAAGGATCATGCTGCTAGATATATCTTCCAGAATAAAATATATCTCTGGTTTACGTTATTATTAGCCCATTTTTTTATTGGAAAAGGAAAATTTCTGTCGTTGGATACTCTGTCTTTAATTAGCTTTTCAACTACTGTGCTACTCTTCGTTTTTTTAGAAAAAAAAAACACAGCTTAGAAATCTCATGATCTGTTATGATACTCTAGATGGTATATCGAGTAGGTACACTTGTCACCTCACAGTGTATCATATTGTGGTGAAATTAAATTAATATAGCCAACTACCTACCATGAGCAAATTTTTAGTTTCCCTTCCTGTCTGGCAAAAGATTCTCTCTGCTCTTGTGACTTGTCCTCTATTCCGTCTTGAGGACAAGATTTTTCAGTTGAAGTGTTGGCTGTAAATCAGTCCTTGTTGGGTGGCGCAGCTCCTCTTGGAGATTGGAGTACTTCCAGAAGAGAAATGCATATACTTGTACTACTAGTTACCACAGGATGAATACTGCACACTTGAGAGCTAACCAACCCCGTCTTATACGGGATACAGATTCCAAACACAGCTTGTATTTTATTTTGCAAGTATAATAGAAGTGCTCAGTCCGTCGTCGTAAAGGTCTGCTATGGTCAATATCTGCTATCAGTATTCAGTAGCAGTACACACAACTTTGTGGGATACATACATTGATACATACTTGTTTTCGAACGCAAAAAATGTTCTCCAATGCAAGCGCGTATTGGATCCACTGAGGGCACCAGCCTGTCGTTGTAAAAATCTAGTGAGAGAGAGGTCAATTTTTACAAGTACTACATTGTCTGTCAGCAACCATATATACATATATTCATCCTGTTCGTTTGGACTTGTTTGGCTAATAAGTCATGGCTAAAAGTATCATGGACTGATTTGGTGCGGAAGAAAAATAATATTCATCGGCTGAAAAAGTACGACTTATGAGCCTTACAAGCCCAAACGAACAGGGCGATTCACGATGGCAGTAACGTGTGCTCGATCGGTTCTTCCAATAATTTTTTTCTCTCCCGGCAAAGGCCAATACACGGGCGGACGACCAAGACCAGGAGCACGAGGTAGCCATGGCATTGGTCCCGGAGTTTCCCCGTCGCCGTTGGGCTTGGTTGGATCCGTTCCGTTCGATTCCATGCATGGCGCGCTTGCTGCCACCGTGACACGTCCGTGTCACGACCACGTGCTCCACCCCCACGGTCCCACGCCTCATGGAATGGGAGTCAAGTCAAGGCCGCCTCAGCCCTGATCACGGGCATATGGTCAAACGTCGTAGCACCAATGCGACACTCCACAGTCCACGTCACATTCACATCACGCCGGCCGGCTCCGCGGCTCGCCTCCGATCCATCGGATGGGCGCCCCGCCACGCCAGGTTCTCGCGCGGCCCGGGCATAAAAGATCGCTAGCTGCTGGGAGAAGCAGCAGCTCACGCGGCTGTGGTTATTAGGTAGCATCAGAACAGAGCCGCCGGCCGCGCCTGCGCTGCACTGCTCACCTCCCAGACAGCTGCTGAGTGCCTGAGTGATCCATCCAGTGGTGGTAGGTAGGCCGTAGGCGATGGGGAGGCTGCGCTACTACTCGTCTTCTGCTTCCGTCTCCTCCCTCCGCCGCCTCGAGCTCGTTCTGGCGGCCGCGCTGCTGGTCTGGTGCCAGGCGAGCCTGCGCGTGGCCACGGCGCAGCAGACGGCGCCGGCACGGGTGCGCGTGGGCGTCATCCTCAACCTGACGTCGCTGGCCGGGCAGCGGCGGAAGGTCGGCATTGAGATGGCGGTGGAGGACTACTACGCCGCGCGCCCCGGCTCCAGGACCAGGGTCGCGCTGCGCTTCCGGGACTCCGCCGGGGACGTCGTCGGCGCCGCTTCCGCCGGTAATATATATAAGCTCGAATGCTCGATCGTCTCTCCCCACCTCATCACGCGCTGCGTGCGGCGCCGTTTCGGAATTCAGATGCATTCATTCATGCGTGCTTCAATTCGGTAGTAGTTTGATACTCCCCTAGTGGCTAGTAGTAGATATGCATGCTCAATTTTGATGATCAGTAAACTGTGTAGATATGCATGCTCAATTTTGATGAGTGAACTGTGTTTTTTTTTAAAAAAAAACTTTATGAGTGAACTGTGTAGATATGCATGGTGGGCAACTGGGCATAGCTTGTCCTGCCTGTCCATGCATACCTTCTCTATAGCAGTGCAACTAACCGCCACTACCAGCCGCGTTTGTGTAGCTGCGCCGTCCTGTGTGATATGAGCCATGAACGAGCACTAGTTCCTGTGGCTCTTCCCGCTTGCTCCATCTCAAGCAAGCAGCCAACAAGCAGGGCCATGGCTGCATGCGTAGCTGTGCTTGTCATGCTGCACCGCGCGTCCTCATTTAAGGGTGTTGGGATCCGGCGACTAAAATTCAGGAGCTGTGTCGGGAGGATATTGTACAGGGTATTCGGATATTAATAAAAAAACAAATTACATAATCCGTCGATACTCTACGAGGCGAATTTTTTAAGCCTAATTAATCTATCATTAGCATAAGTTTACTGTAGTACCATATTGTCAAATTATGGACTAATTAGGTTTAAAAAATTCGTCTCGTAAATTAGTCACAAACTATGTGATTAGTTTCGTGATTAGTCTATATTTAATACTCAATACATGTGTTAAACATTCGATGTGATAAGGACTAAAATTTAGTATGGAAAAAAAATTTACTAGTACATGTCATGGTCGTCTTCCCAAGAGGACAAAAAAACGTAAGTACTGTATTAGATTTCACAAGATACTCCATATACGTGTCTGCCTGTCAGCCCGTCGACACGATAATAATAATAGGTTTATTTATTTACTAGAGACCAACAGGGCGCCATGCGTATGTCGCCTTCTCCGATCCTGGGCTGCTATGATCCATGCCTCAGACTTGGACTAGCTAGCTCTTGGTGTTCCGTCACCGAGGCACGTGCCTAGGCGAGCGACATGTATGCATGGTCCAGCTTGAGGCCCGCTCTGTGCAAACCTTCAAACATGCCAGACTTCAGTCCAAGTACGGAAGCAGGTGAGGTGACAGGTGACAGAGATTGATTAGATCCTAATCTTACTGCCAAGTTTTCACCACAAACTTTTACGGCTGATTCATTCTCCATGCCAGTTTGGCTGTGTTTAGTTAGGTGAAATACAGTAGCCAAATTTTCAAATTTTACTTAATTTTTTTTGTTTCAAAAAAAAGTTGGATGAAATTTGGGAATTTGACTACGGTAGCACTTTCATTTTTATTTGACAATTAGTGTTTAATCATGGACTAATTAGGCTCAAAACGTTCGTCTCGTGATTTTCAACCAAACTGTGTAATTAGTTTTTTTTTCGTCTATATTTAATGCTCTATGCACGTATCATAAGATTTAATGTGATAACTACTATAGTACTTTTTAGGAATTTGGTTTTGGAACTAAACGTAGCCTTTCTTATACCAATCATAATTTACCGTGGAGGGCATATAATTGTGCTGGTTCGATTCAAAAGTAGTATACTTCCTCCGTCCGCGTGTCCAGTTTAAAGCTAGAATTACTTTTATTTTCTGAACGGCGGAGTAACTAGAATAGAAAATTCTGAACCAGTACGAGTACTATTTATTTAACACAAACATATTTTTGTTATCCGTACAGCTCCCTCTCCTAGTTGGCCTGACAAGGTCAGTATCACATCCTACGACTTTTTACGACAGCACGGGATCAGTTTTACAGCGGCCGTCTTGCGTCTCTTTCGCTAGTGGCGACCTAACCAAAACCAAGCATGTATTTATAAGCCTGACGGGGCAGTTAGTTGCGCTGGACTGAATTTGATTGAAAACAATATTCTGACTAAATTATTATAAAAAAATATCATTTCAACTAAAAAAAAGCTGAAACAACAAGTCGGCTTTTGTGATCAGCCGAACGGCACCTATGGGTTGCGATCACTGGTGTCACCGTGTCAGTTGTCAGACACCACACCAGTGACAAACAACTGAAGACGAAAATTCCTGCGGTTTCCGCGTGGAAATTTTGAGCCCGCGCGCCGATCGTATCTGCTGGGACTGACCACCAGTAGCCTGCGTGCTCTCCGAATGCGCGTTGGCGGCGGTTGGCCGATGGGGACTCAGCTCCATGCTACGCAATGGTGCATAGACCTCTCTCTCTCTCTCTTTGGTCGGTTGGTCCTTCGGAATAGTCGGCCGGTTTTCCATTGATAGCGTCTGAAAACGTAGTAGCTCTCGATCGGTCACTGTCAGTAGCTGTGATTATTGTCATAAACCCATCTCTATCACCTGCAGATATAGGCCAGGTTTAGATTGCAAATTTTTGCAATCTGAACATTATAGCACGTTTTATTTGTATTTGATAAACTTTGTCCGATCATGGACTAACTAGGCTCAAAAGATTCGTCTCGTGATTTACAACCAAACTGTGTAATTAGTTACTTTTTTATCTACATTTAATGCTCCATACATGCGTCCAAAAATTAATGTGACGGAGAGAGAATGAAAAAACTTGGAACTTTGACGTCATCTAAACAAGGCCATATGCATGGTGCTTTTTATCTTAGACGTCAATTTTGAACAGGAGAACACCTGTTTTTACTTTCTATATAGGATTAACTGATTATGACGTGGAGTGGTGGTGAAGCCTAGCTAGTGGCAGTCATCAGTCAACCAGGGACAAACCAGACTGCTTGGCAACCAAGCAATTTTTGAGGTCTGCTGGTCATTTGGTCAACGAAATTAAATGGGTGTAGAAGAACCTAGTATCTTTCTGTCTACAGTCCTCTCACCAAGAGAATCAGCTACTCATCACGAATAAAGCCATCTTCTGTCAAGGAATTAATCAGGATTCGATGCTTTATTATGTCAATGTCTATGGAATTGAACTTCTTTCACACGACGAGCTTTTGTTCTTGTGCCATACAACAAGCAAAGCATCAAACTAGGTATTTATTTAGCAGGTGAAATGAAAAATATTTCACACTAATATTATATGAAAGGAATTCAACTTTCTTTTTACCAAGAATCTTGGAGAAAAAAAATATATCTGGTGCAGAGGTGCAGGTGCTGCATAGAATCCTTTTCTGTTCCAATTCCAACGCCTGGCCTGTTGCCGGTCTATGGGCCAAATTATCCTTTGGGCTGAGATGTTTATGGGCTTCTGCTCCATCATATCCATTCCTGAGCGGGAAGCATTTGGTTTCTGTTTGCTTGCAGCGGTGGACCTGATCAAGAACGAGCAGGTGCAGGCCATCATCGGCCCGCAGACGTCGGCGGAGGCCGAGTTCGTGGCCTACATCGGCAACCGCACCCACGTGCCCGTGCTCTCCTCCTCCGCCACCTCCCCGGGGCTCTCCCCGTCGCAGACGCCCTTCTTCGTGCGCACCGGTGCCAACGACTCCTTCCAGGCCGCGCCCGTCGCCGCTGTCCTCGCCGCGTTCGGGTGGCACGCGGCGGCCGTCGTCTACGAGGACTCGCCCTACGGGTCCGGCATCCTTCCGGCGCTCGCCGGCGCGCTGCAGAGCGTCGGCGCCAGGATCATGGACCGCGCCGCCGTGCCGAGCGACGCGGACGACGACCGCATCGACGCGATGCTCTACGGATTCAAGGCGATGCCGACGCGCGTGTTCGTCGTGCACATGAACCCGTTTCTGGCCGCGCGATTCTTCCGCCGGGCGAGGAAGGCCGGGATGATGACGGAGGACTACGCGTGGGTCGCCACCGACGGCGTCGGCAGCGTCGTGGATGCGCTGAGCCCCGACGACATCAGCGCCATGGAAGGGGTCGTCAGCCTCCGGCCGTTCGTGCGGATGACGGACCGAGTGAGGAACTTCTCCGCGCGGTTCAGGGCGAGGCTCCAGCGGGAGTACCCGAGCGCCGACATCTACCCGCATGACCCGACCGTCGTGATGCTCTGGTCGTACGACACGGCGTGGGCGATCGCGGCGGCGGCCGAGGCGGCTGGTGTCTCCAGCCCGGCATTCCAGACAATGCCGCAGAGCGCGGCGGTCACGGATTTGGACCGGCTCGGCGTGTCGGCAACCGGAGCGACGCTCCTCAAGGCGGTGCGCGAGACGACCTTCCGCGGCCTCGCCGGTAACTTCGCCCTCGTCGACGGGCAGCTGCAGCCGCCGGCGTACGAGTTCATCAACATCGTCGGGAGAAGCTCGAGGGCGGTGGGGTTCTGGACGCCGGAGGCTGGGATCACACAGACTCTGGGCGCCGACGGCGCCAAGGGGCTGAAGAAAATCCTTTGGCCAGGTGATTCCATATCCTCCCCAAGAGGCTGGGTCGTGTCGCCGAACGGACGGCAGCTTCGCGTCGCCGTGCCGGTGAAGCATGGGTTCAAGGAGTTCGTCGGCGTCCAAAGGGACTCGACCAACCGAACTGCAAACATCACAGGATACTGCATCGATGTGTTCGACGCGGTCATCCGCAAGTACATGCCGTATCCAGTGAGCTACCAGTACGTGCCATACAACGATAGCTCCGAGTCCTACGACAACCTCGTGTCCCAGGTGCCGGAACAGGTCAGTACACACCAAGCAGGACAGATGGTAGATACCAGCCATGCATGTAGGGTGTGTATATGTGCTGATCGAGAAGCTTTGTCGGTTCGTACCGATGGTGACTGCAGCTAGCGGACATCGTCGTCGGCGACGTGACAATCACGGCGAGCAGGTTGGGCAAGGTGGACTTCAGCATGCCGTTCACGGACTCGGGGTGGTCGATGGTGGTGGCGGTGCGCACGGAGACGAGCACAAGCATGTGGATCTTCCTGCAGCCGCTGACCACCAGCCTGTGGCTCGCCAGCCTCGCCTTCTTCTGCTTCACCGGCTTCGTGGTGTGGGCGATCGAGCACCGGATCAACCCCGAATTCCGAGGCACGCCGTGGCAGCAGTTCGGCCTCAGCTTCTACTTCGCCTTCTCCACGCTCGTCTTCTCGCAAAGTACGCGCGCACGAATCCGCTTCAGCACCAATGACTTTAGTTTCTTTCTTGAACAAGAACAATGTCTGAAAGATTGAGCTTTGCATCATTATCGTGCAGAGGAGAAGCTGGAGAGCAACCTGTCGAGGTTCGTGGTGATCATCTGGGTGTTCGTTGTCCTGATCCTGACGTCGAGCTACACGGCAAGCCTGACGTCGATGCTGACGGTCCAGAAGCTCCAGCCGGCGGTGACCGACGTGAGGGAGCTCCAGCGGACCGGGGCCTTCATCGGGTACCAGGAGGGCTCCTTCATCAAGCAACGACTCCAGAAACTAGGCTTCGACAAGGCCAAGATGAGGAGCTACAGCACGGCGGAGGAGTACGCCGACGCGCTGTCCAGCGGGCAGGTCGCCGCCGTGTTCGACGAGATCCCGTATCTTAGGCTCTTCCTGTCGCAGTACTGCGACGGCTACACCATGTTCGGCCCGGTCTACAAGACCGACGGCTTCGGGTTCGTCTTCCCGATGGGCAGCCCGCTGACGGCGGACGTGTCGCGCGCGGTCCTGACGCTGGCGGAAGGCGAGGAGATGGCGCAGATCGAGAAGAAGTGGTTCGGCGAGCCGGGTAAGTGCCCGAGCCAGGGCGGCGGCGGCGGCACCGCCCTCGGCTCCTCCAACCTCAGCTTCCGGAGTTTCGGCGGGCTGTTCCTCATCACCGGCGTCGTGTCCGGCCTCATGCTCCTCGTCTACCTCGCCACCTTCGTCTACCGCGAGCGCGGCGAGGTCCGGCCGGAGGAGGAAGGCTCGGGGAGCTCGTCGATGCGCCGGCTGCGCGCGTGGCTGCGGCACTTCGACCAGAAGGACCTCAAGTGCCCCACGTTCAAGACGGGGAACGGCGACTCCATCAGGGATGGGAACCAGACGCAGAGATGGGTTGAGTTTGAGTCAGTCAGGAATGGCCGTGGCGGGAACGGGCCGGTGCAGGCGGCGGCCGAGGAGGAAGCCATTGCCATTGGCATGAGCCCGCTCAGTTTCAGCACCTCCACTCCATCGGAGACGATCAACGCCGGTTCGTCGCCGGCGTCAGAGCTCGGGACCTCGTTCGAGCAGAGGATGCAGGAGGCGGCACAGTCTGTGTCGGTGGACATGCCAGGATCAACGGCCCCGTAACTGTACATTACAGGAGAATTGCTCCCTGGCATGCGTAACAAGCCAAGTCAGTCTGTCTAGATAGTGTACATACATCAGCTCAGCGAAGTGCTGACAACGCACTACTTGTATTGTGGAACAATCTGTCCAGAGTGCATCATTAGGAGAGTGTGTTGCAATCCGAAGCCAATACATGTTCAGTTCGATAATATGGTTAGCTGACTAGCAAATTGAGGAAGAAAAATATCAAGTGCCACTTGCATGTTGATTCATCTTGACACTGGCTGTACATGTTTGTAACTGACAAACTCTTACACCACACCAACAGTAGACCTGAACCAGAAAAAGCAGCGCTTCTACGATGATATAGTTGTCACGGCAAAGAAAATTTTGAGAGCGAACCACGTCGCGTACGCAAATGAACATGCTCTAGGACAGTGCAAACAGCAAACTGTCCAATTTGACAGTTAATAAGGTGTTTTTCACCAGATTATTCTTTTGCATTGACACACAACGTTACAATACAAACAAATCAAGCTTTTGTTTCCTTCAAAAAGAACTTAGGATACAACAACGCATATGATACAATACAACAATGCATGGTGCCATATCATGCGCCGGCCATGACTTCGACCATGGCACGGTAAAGGCCAACGAACATGCATCCTCGCGGCAGTCACCCAGTTCTAAGAATCTAGTGCCCGCTTCTCCTGAACTGTACACAATTCTAACGATCTATGAATGCAACCCTGATACAATTTGCAATGAGACCAGAGGTGATATCAGGAAATGATATGCCAACAAGGAAATGGTACCCTAAAGAAACACAGGACTTTGGAATTTTACCTGATTGACATAGGGAAATCTCATTGCTCCCCATTTATCATGAGAGAATGATAGGGAACTTTGTTTATTTCCACAATGGTTGAGTGCTCCTGTAAGAGTGGTTGTTTCCATGGCTCTCCATCCATTTGAATATATGCTCGATCCCACTCGCCACCCCTCATTTCAAATTTGATAGCTGCAGCCTGATAGCAGGAAATGGATTTGGATCATATAGTCCATTAAAAAGCATTCGTAGGACAAGACGTGTTAGGAACAATTCAGGACATTGACTAAACTGCTCAATAACATCGACTAAACTAAGCCCCACAAATTTCTACAACCTTAATATACCAAATAATTATGACTAGCAAAAAAACCCAACATCAAGGTGTCTCATAAAAAAAAATCACAACAACACAGTTGCTTATCACTCTGATTATCCCAACAGACAAATCTTTTGCAGACACATGATGCAAAAAAGTAAGGCAACAAAAATAAAGTACCTGGGCAATGTGCTTTGCTTTGATAAGCTCAGCCATAACAAATGAAGCATGCCAACCTTCCTTCAGACCAAATATTTCAAGTAAGCCATCATCTGAATGAGCTTCAACAAAGCCTCTCTGCAAATCGGTAGAAAATGCTAACATCACATTCCATTGTGCACAAAAGAAACAAAACCCTTGTACAAACCCCACTAGTTGAAACTGATTCTGGCTACTTCATATTATTGAAACAGTAATAGTTCTAGAAAAGTAATGCTAAGCTGACCCATTTTTTAAACCATTTTGCAATATCAAAAGCATCTACTTGAGTTGTAAAAAGATCTCAAAAGCCTATATTTAGGAACAGAAAGTAAAATTGTCAAATCATATGTGATTCACATGGCAATCCAAGTACTAACCTTTTCAAGATACTCAGGTTTAAGATCACCCCATGGATGCCTTCCACTGCCATAGTTGTAAAGATTTAGGACAACTAGGGATCTAACACTGCATTATCAGAGAAAAGGATGTGAGTGCAGTTCCAGGGCATCCTCCTCAACAGTAAATAGTTTAGACGATAATTCTCTATAGGCATGCTCATCTAGCATTCTAGCATCTGTTATGAGCAGATATACCATCCAGTTTTCACAACAGTAGGATGAGTATCCAAGGCATTCAGATATTGATTAGTAAACTAGAATCTTCTGACATAATATAGATAGTAGTTCAAAAGTTATGTGCACTTTGAATAATACAGCTGTGACTATGCCAGTGTAGTTGCAAACTGATATGAAGAAGCTCCACATACAACTTCATGCCTTTACATAGGACATTTGCAGCTAAAAAGAATTGTGAGCCATATAGGTGTCTGCCATATCAGTTCATGTACAGTAGCAAATCAGAGTCATTGCCATGTAGTACCTCGGTAATCCAAAACTAACTGCACCTGTACATAGTCATTCTAGATACTAATCAAATATGTAAATCCAGCAGGGCAATTCCTCTCCAGCATTATTTGATATACTCTGATTTGAATTATAAAAAATAATAACTTTGTTCCAGTACAATTATACCAAAACTGAATATCCAATGCAACAACAGAAATTTATTTGTAAAGGCATAGTTGCAGTGCCCCATCTTTTTGTTATGTACAACTGTATTGTAAGTACTAAGTTTTTGCTCTTTTATTCATTTTTGTGATTTTTTTTAATAAAGGGTATTGATCTTATACCAAATATCTAAGAAGCTTATATTTACCATCAAAGGGATTATGATGATTAAAATAATATTGTAACGAGTCTAACTGTGCTATTTGCAGGGGCCAACTTGCCAGTTTAGACGACGTTGTGAAGAGGCTAGTAGCAATTAAGGTACTTTGGTCCCTAGTAGTAATTAGCTAGCTAATCAAGGGATGATTGCAACAGTTCATTCGAGCGATAAGTAGTGCAAACTCCGAAGTTGGAACCAAACATAGAAAACATAAAGTATTCTTGTACTCTTTCTAAAAACCTCAAACATCATGTAAATATGACTAGAGGGAGTATAAGTATAGGTGCGAATGTCAGAAACTAATTCCTAAACTACACAGAAATTCGCATATGAAGTGGCAAAGTATCACAGGAATTTTTCAAGGTTCTTAAGGCTCTTTGCCGTAGCCTGTTTATACTTTATAATGTTAAAGATATCAATAACTAACCTTGAAGGCATCTGAACTTGCTCCCACTCTGAACAATTGGCCCTTTTAATGGAAAGTCGCAAAATGTTCTTAAGCCCCCTGCATCAACAAAGAATTATGTGAGCTTTGGATAGGTAGCAGGACAATTTTGAGCAGCTTAGAGAAGGAATAGTTCAAAGTTCATGTAAAAGCATATCGTTTACCTTAGCTGAGGACTTGCTGTACAAGGTGTACAAAACCACCCCTGAGTGCAGCTATATCCAGCATAAATCAGCTGCATAGGGTAAGAAAACAAAGATCATCAGCAGAACCACTTTATGTCACGTAAATACCCAAGACATGAATCTGGCATACCAAATGGCATGCAACAACAAAGCCTTTTAGTCCCAAGGAAGTTGGGAGGTACCAGAGGAATATGCTAAAAGAAATGAAATGGAAAAAAAAAACTTGCATATATATAAGCCTTTGAAGCCTATCTTTTGGGCGAGCTGGTCACCTACAACTTTTTGTGTGGCAAATCCTTTCCAGTTTCTCTCAGGGTATGTGTTTGAGGTGTGTTCAAGGGGTTGTGTTTCGGGGGAGGGACTTTCTGCCCTCTCACCTTTACTAATTCGCTTCTTCTTAATAAAATGATACACAGCACTCATGCTTGTTCAAGAAAAAAATGTTATAGTCTAGAAGAATTTGCAGTACCATCAGCTCATCCAACAGATATATAGCAATATAAGGAGATTAAGAATTTCCTTTTTTTTCTGTGTGACATTACATGGTATTTTATCATCATAATTATGAGATTCTGATGAAACAGGCAACCTACAAAGATATTGCTAACCGGCAGTCTCAGTGGAAGGATATATGCTGCTCACTCAGTAAAATAATTTGCTATGTAGTTCCAACAAAATGAGCTAGCCAATAATCAATTCTCAAAAAAAAAAGAGCTAGCCAATAATCACACTTCATACATAACAATGATGAAACATATAGCAGAGTATTTAAGCGAGACAATATTAAGATTACACCATTGGAGGGTTCCTATTAGAACCTTATTTGCAACTGGTCCTTGTGCAAGATACGGTTTTTCATCACGAAGATGATGGAAGCCATATGCAACCTGAGCATCCATCCCTATTCAAAGTAAATAGCAAATTTATCAATGAAAATAAACTATAACAACTAAAAACAATAATCAAAATTCAAATTCTTGATGAAACCTAAGGAAATAGAACATCTGAGTCCATCTACTGCACTAGCTTCAAACTTCTGAAGGATTCATATTTGAGCATTATTATCTCAGCAAATGAAACCTTTGAGACCTTTCAACTGATAAAAAAAAAACCTTAACAAAGAGAAAGGTAACAAACGAAATACCAATGCTAAGGTAGTTGTAGAATACTCCTTTATAGAAAGAAGCCTTTTCGGATAACTCTGTGCCGTTCTCCTGCACCATATAAGGTTAGCATTTTAATAAATCCAAATCAGAAATCACTAAATGTACTATGGCATACTCTACAAAATACAACCTCCAGCGCCTTTTTAACAAGCAACCACATTATTTTTATGTTACTATCTTGTTCTAACATTACTTTTCAGATTTCTGTTATCATTTGCGATCTTAGCATTTGTAAGGTATAAACAAACTCGATAAGAGGAGCTTAGATGGAAAGAGTAGTGAATGTAGGCGACTTATATTTAAGTAGCATATAAATCCAGACGAAGACATGAAGTGATAGTCAAACCTGGCTGACCTCCAACCGATCTCCAGGTTCCACTTTCTTAAGTGCATATGGCAACTCTTTTATTTCTCCTTCTGGCATCTGAATTACAGTTTGCCAGCTGCATGGACAACAGTAGAGGTTATCAGCATATAAACGGATGAAACACCTGCATAGGAACATAACATATACAGTAGATACTATGTTATGATGCTATCATATAGACGTACAAACATACCCATTACTATCACAATACATTATCCTGCATATCTAGAGTAAGTAGTCATCTCAGGTACTAAGGGTGTGTTTGGTTTGCACCCTCCTAGGAGCGACAGCAGCCACAGGTATCCAAAATGGGACACTTGGGATCGCTGCCTGCGCCAGGCAAGTCTGCCAGGGCACAAAGCAAAGACCCCTAAGAGATCAAATGTGACAAAGACGTGCACAAGTTATATGGAGCAATAACTTGCTTCACTATTGGCGAATTTATTGCAGATAAGCAGATAGTAGATCAGAACTTTTATTAAGGTGGAGTAGAAGACCAGCTACTCCACAATATTAATTGCTTTCTCCTCTAGATAATCAACTAGTCAAACTTGAATGTGTATAACCAAAAAAAAAAGTGCCAAAAAAACAAACAAAGATCAAACCTGTCAAGACGGCAAATGGGAGCAGTGGAAGCTTTGCTGAGATAACGCTTTACAGCTGAGCGCCAGCCAAAGGGAAAAGAGCCCCCCTGTGCACTAGCTAATTAGTTGTTTGGATTGAAAACAGAGGATTTACATAGAGAAGTAAAAGAACAAATATATATAGGTCATTACCCATCCAAACGATCTAGCAAGATCATTTCCTGTACCAAGTGGAATGATTCCTGTAGGTGGAACTGGTTCCCTTTTCAACTTATAAAGATCCGAGAGACATCCAAGCACCCAACCAACTGTGCCATCACCCCCAGCAACCTGCCAGGAAAAACTAGCACATGGATGTTACACAAAGTAGTTGGAGGATAATGTGTAAGCAACATCACAAACCATTTATTGATGAGGAGAAGAGACATGGATGCTCAAATTAGTGAAGAAAGCCACAGCCTTTCATAAATTATTAGATAGGGAAAGAAAATTGGATGTGTGCTGTTAATATAAAGAAAGGCACTATTACAACAAAAGGAATCAAGCACATACCACAATTCTCATTTTCTCACGAACGGCCTTCGCACGGTTATCGCCTTGGTCAGCTAACTTCTCCAAACAACTCAAACCATAGTGAACAAAATCTGAAGGCTTCACAACAGAAAGATCAAAGACCTGGGAAAATGGTTGTCAGTATATACTGTTCAGTTTCGACCAATTGAAAGTTCGTATCAACAACAGAAAATGCTAGATGAGGTGTCCAACCTCTTAAGAGCAATGCACAAGCCTATCAGATTCCATAGAATTGTATAAATTTTCTACCTATAGTTTTTCATCAGTTATAGCCCTTTTATACTCCATAGTTACATCAGCAACCAACAAGTTAACCAAATTCCCAAAGATTTAATGCATAAGAAATTTAGATAGATTCAAACAGTGTCAAAATCAGTGTCGCTGACAGCTCTGGATTCCTATCAAGAGAATGTCAAAGAAGTAGAAGGACGTCCCATCACTGCCCTCTGGATGCTATCCCCCAGAAAGACCACAGAACGATCATGCTACATGATCTCTATCTAGGTCATCCATGATCCATTCGTCCCCTGCCTGCTACCAACCAAATTAAATATTTTTCATCTGCTCCTATATATATCCGAGGCCATGTGACAAAGTGAGATGCAAATAGCTACAGCCTTCCCAACAGCCAACGGTACAAAGCATTTATTATGCCAACAAATAACTGTTTTTTTTCTTAAGCCATCCAACAAATATTGTCTTCAGTCGAACCAATATCAATCTATCATGTGAATTCCACAAAAAAGGCAGTGGCGGCCTGCTAACCTAACATGTAACGTTTGAATTGATCCACACAAGGCTTTACTGCTTTATTAGAGAGCCGTCATACAGATCGCGTGACGCTAATATTCTCTTTCCAAAAATACCAATGTGCGTACTACTCCGACGGATGTCCACCTAACCCAGGGAATTCGACTAAAAACACGTCTCTGAGGTCAAAATCGCTGTGAAATTCCACTGGAGTGTCACGAGCGATCACTTGCAAGCTCAAACACCAAGCGACCGACAAAGCGGCATCGACAAACGCGAAAGCAAAACTACGATTTGGGGAGAGCAAAAAAAGGGGGAGTAAAATTGGGGCAAGCAGAGTTGCACGAGCGTCGAGAGAATCTCCATGGCGTCACCCACCTGCTCCTCGGTGATGAGCTCGTGCAACCGCACCTTGAGCTCGGGCCCGTGGCGCCCGCCGCTCCGCGAGTTGACGAACACCACCACGGGCGCCACCGCCGGGCCGTCCGCGTCCTCCCCCGCCTGGTCCTCCGCGGCTGCGACCGCCACGCCGGCGGCCTCGTCCTTGGCCTTGACGGCGGCCGCGACGGCGCGGCGCAGGTAGAGCGGCATGACGACCTGCCTCCGCAGCTCGGCCTTGTCCACCTCCTTCGACCACACCCCGCACGCGCGCACCGACTCCCAGATCGACACCCGCGCCGACGGCGCCGTCGAGGGCGCCCTCCGCGCGACGCGCTCCATGGCTATACGCCTCGCCGCCTCCGGGGACAAAGCTCAGCAGCTCCGAATTTTTTTTTTTCCTTCTTCTCTTCTCCCCCTCGCGCTTGCTTGGTGTGCTGCTCTCTGGTCTCTGGTGCGAGCTGGTGGACGGAATTGGGGAAAGAAATGAAATCGCTGTGGACTTTATTGGTGGGCGAGACAGAGGTTTTACAAACGGAAGGGTAATCAAGACGGTGGCTTTGACTGGTGCCGATGCCTGCCTGCGCTCCTGTTTCTCTTTCCTGCCGCTCTCGCCAGACGCCAGCGGCAGCCGCGTCCGTCTCTCGGCGTCTGCAGTGGATGCTCGTTGAGCGTTAAAAATTATTTTCATTTAATTCCATAAAAAAAAATATGATGATTTTTCGCATATCAAATCCGAATTAAATATAATTTTATATGAAAATTATAGATCTTTGAGGTGTGAAGTCGTTAAGATGCTCAAAAAAATTAGCATATTTGAACGTTGGATGCACCTGCAGGACGAAATGGCCCGCGCCAAGACAATTCAGGGGATCTTTTATAATGGCGCACCGCGTTTTCGTCGTGATATCTTGGTCGTCTGGCCGATGAGGATGTTGAGCTGTCTGTAGCTCCGATATCGTTGAGGCCTAGCTACGTACAATTCGGGGACCGCGTTTTCGTCGTGTAAATGGGTACACTCCCTCCTGGTGTTGAGTTTAGACGTTCTAGATTTTTTTTTTTTTTAAGATCGTGGCTCGGCACGTTTTTCACTAAGTAGAAGTAGAAAGTTTCGTTACAAAACTGTCAAACCCACGGCACACACCTCACATGTGGTTGTGATTATATAAGATACAATTTTGCTACTTGAGACAAGGATACACCTCAAACCTCGTCTATTCCGACCACATCCAAGTTCATGGCCAAATATGTCAAATTCCCCATCGAAAAGAAGTTGCAGCGCCTCCTGCTTGGAGGCCGATAATGGCGTCTGGAAGGTTGATTTGTACTTGTGCATTGTCTCAGAGTTGACATTGGGCGAGCTTGCTACGACTCCCAGCTTCTGCATGAGCACGCACTAAGCCTGCTTGGTGGAGTCCGCCTCGCGTGGCTTCGCAGCAAGGCGGTCACTACGCCGCAGCGACCGAACGGAGACTGACGTCCAGGGCCTGCGTAGCCTAGGTGGTCCACGGATGAGGGGCGTCTGCAAAGGAAGGCAAAGCCGCGCCTCCAGTGTTTCATGAAGCGTAGGGGGTATAGGCCCTGGCGACGCTGGCAGACACGTGTCGTCAACGCTCGAGGAGTCCCTCGGCGCGCCCAGCATCTCCATTTCCCTAGGAGAACTCAAGACCGGTTGGACATCGCTAGGATCGCCGACCACGATGGTGGCCATGTCCCCATGGCCTGGTTCTGCAGCGGAGCGACAGTTTGGGGCGGAACTTGGATTGCCACTTCAACCAACATTGGGTCCAGCGTCGAGTCGACTATGGGTGGCAGTTCCCTCGACCGGCTCCACAGCACCAGGTCCACCTTAGCCTCAAGACCAACAACCTCGCACGACGAGCTAGGGCTGTCGTCCAGCTGACGCTTGCGTGCAAAGTTGCCCCCAAGCCAGGCACAGACGCTGGTCGCACCCTCCGACACCTCGAACGTCGAGGCAAGGTGCGCCCAGAACTCCTCCGGTGAGACAGTTGGCTGCTTCCCACCAACAAGCGCGACAAGAACAAGGGAAAAGTCCGCTTCAGACGCGACGAGCTCCGTGTTCTTTGGGACAACGAAGACCTCGATCTTAGGATGGCTATCAGTGTCACCCAGAGGTGGTGATAGCGGCAAGCTGTTGCTGTGGCGACGATGACGACGTGGTCGACTGCTACACACAACGAGGTGACGACAGTGTCATCGCCTGGCCTGGCACGTCGCAACCATCGAGGCGACGTGCCATGGTAACCCGGCCGGGGCGATGTGCCTCTGAGGACGAAGGGTTGCACGTCGACGAAGGGCCTCGCTTGCACGCCGGCGAACGACAACGCTGAAAGGTCCTTGTTTGGTTTTGGTAATTAAGCGATAACCTTAGGTGGACTAATTGTGTTTGAGTGAGATACACAGATGATTAGTCCACAAGTACATGTGTGTGAGCAACATATGCTATGACGGTGAAGATGGCTCGAAGATGTTGCAAAGCTCACACATGTGATGATGAAGGAGCTCATTGCACATGAGACATGACATTGAGTCATGTGATCAAGGTGGAGAAGATCAAAACATGACTTGGCTCGATGGACCGGTTGCAAGTGTGAAGGGCAAGTTGAGTGATGACTTGGCGCCAATGGATCGAAGCAACGGTGAAGAGTAAGTGAGGTCAAGATCAATGAACCAATACGGTCACATGATGATATGGAGTGAATCATATCATTGTTGATCATGTTGGTGCATGTGTTGCATCGACATTTGAGGAGATAGAATGAAATGCGCAAGGCAAAGGTATAACCTAGGGCATTTTATTTCATCGGTTATAGGTGTGTAGAGAAGTTGATGACCGGGTTTAGGATAGATGGTCGTACTATTAAAGAGGGCAAATTGTTTGCATATCGGTCATCTAGTGCCACTCGAGTGATCTAACTTTGCATCGTTGCTAGAATCGAGTGGCGTGGCAAGTTGAGTGACTAACTCCTTAAAAATGATTGTGAAAATGCTAACACACATACACATGGTGGTGTACACTTGGTGGTGTTAGCACATTTACAAAAAGAAGAAGTTAGAGTTGAAACAGATCAACTCGGTGAAGAAACGGAGGCGAAACAGGTCACTAGAGGTGACCGGACGCAGGCCTCGCTTGGACCTGCGTGTCCGATCATGTGTTCCAGAGAGGGCACGGTCTCGGTCATGTGGACCGACGCTGGCGCGAAGAGGTGACCTGACGCGCTGAGGCTGCGTCCGATCGGTCGTGACGTACGCTGATGTCTTGGCGCGAGGAGCAGTAGTGACACATGGCAGGCGGTGAAGGACCAGACTCAGGTGCTGCGTTCGATCACGACCAACCTAACGCGTCCGATCGTAGTTTAGAGGCTCGAGAGCTCTCTGGAGTAGACTCGACGACTCGTGGTGGTGGCGCGGCGTCGGTGCACGTCGTCGGCGTGTCAGTCGGATGGTGGTCGAAACAACGCACACGTGATCCGACGCGCGCGCAGATAAATTGTCGGTCGGGCTCGGCGCGTCCGGTCATCACTAGACCGTTGGGGCGCAGCTGCTGACCGTTGAAGATCAACGTGCACGGTTGAATCCAGGCTAACACGTGGACGGTGGATTATGATCGGACGCTGGCCGGGTGCGTTCGGTCAAGGTGATCTGCGCATCCGGTCGTGTTGCAGAAAGCCCAGTGAAGGGGTAACGGCTAGTTTAGTCCGTGGGGCTATAAATAGAAGTGTTGGTCGACCTTTGGCCGGTTGCTGAGCACACTAGAGCATTGGTTTCTTATGTGGTGATGCTTGGGATCCCTCTAACTCACTCTTGCTTGATAGTGTTCATCCGATTAAGTGAGTGAGCGAGTCTAGTGCGATTGCATCGTGAGGTTGCTTCGAGCGGCACTAGGTGATCGTGTTGCAGGCCGGTGGTGCTTATTACTCTTAGAGGTTGCCACCTCTTAGATGGCTTGGTGGCTTGTGACTCTATTGAAGCACGCGAGAAGATTGCGCGGTGCTCTAGAGAAGGATTTGTGAGGGAGATTGTGCTCACCCCGCGGGGATCGCGAAGAGCAACTCTAGTTGAGCGTGTCATTGAGCTACCCTCACTTTCAGGGTAGGTTCTTACGGTGCTCGACGTGCGGGCTTGGCGGGTGATGCCAATGAGCCGCCGAACCACCAAGTGAGCGGTCGACACAACGGTAACGTATCTTGGTGGCAACCAAGTGAACCTCGAGAGAAAATCACCGTGTCAACATTGTCTTCACCATCTTCTCGGTGGTTTGCATTCTATGAAACACAAGCTTGTATTACTTTTATTTACATTGTGCTTGTGTAGTTGCTCTTGTGACTAGTTTAGCTTTAGTAGCTTTCTAGTTGCCTTCTTACTTGTGTAGCATAGAAGTAGCTCCCTTGTGTGGTTAATTTGGTTCTAGTAACCTTGTTAGTCATATTGCTTAGTTTGTGTAGCTAAGTAATTTGTGCTCTATAATTTGGTTTGTGTAGACTTGTTATTGAGCATTGCTAGTGAGCTTAGGTGGCTTTGTACTTTTGCTTCACTAGTTGTGTAGGTGTTCTTCGGTTTGCTTGAACTACTAGTTGCATAGGTTTATGTGACCTTGCAAGCTAGAATTAGATAGGTGAGCACTAGCTAGCCCGACACCTTTATTGTCTCTTTAGGATCTTTATAAGGTGCTTGTGAACTTAGATAGAGGGGTGTAGTCTTAGCTAGACCAATAGTTTTAATTCTACATTTGTTAGCCAACGCGATTAAGTTTTAGAAAGAACTATTCATTCCCTCTAGCCCGCCATCTCGACCCTACACACGGTTGCACGCCTTGGCTCGATGGGCGGTACCCTGGCAACGGAAGCAGCGGGACGGGGAGCGACACTGAGCGATGATGTAGTCATGCGTGAGGTAGTTGAAGCAAAGACACGCAAGCTCTAGCGGGACGGGGCGGTGACGATGACTCACGATAATCTGGAAACCATTGGCGTCGATGTTGGGCCCCGATGGGGCTGCTGGGACGTGTTAGGCACTGACGCCCTATGGCGTGAGCCGAGGCGCTGGTGCACTAGGACTCTCGCCGCTGGCTGCGAACCAAGGCGACGCATCATGAAAACTCGCACGACATTCAGCGGTGGAGTCCCACAGCCGTCGAGCGCACCGGTCCTGTGTCGACGGTGCCGCTTCCCTCTCGCAGGCACTGGATGAGTTCCCTCCATGGCGGCAGCGCACTACGCCGTGTCCGAAGCCCTAGCAAACGGTGGAGGCATGGCCCGGAGAGCCTTACAAGCGGCATCCAGGTACGACAAGCGCGTGGCAGTAGAAGCGAGTTTGTCATCGGAGCTACCCGCACCGGGGGCCTTCTCCCAACGTCGGAACTTGCTCCTGCCAGCTGACCAACGGGTGGGGAAGAAGGGGGGCAAGCATGGAGAGGGAGGACGGTGAGAACCTGCTCGAGCGTGCAGCATCCTCCTCCTCCTCCTCCTCATCCTCGCCTTCTAGGACATCCTCGACGATGACCAGTGTCTCATCCTCAATTCTTCCAACTGTGTCAGGCACAGGTAGGACGACGACGGATTTGGGCCCGGTGGGGGTGTGCATGGCGACGGCCGCGTCCGGCGGCGGCTGCGTCGCTAGTGTTGAGTGAGCCTGCAGCGTCACCCTAGCCCCGGACCTGGCGGCGGTGAACTCGGTGGTGGCCGCGACAACTCGGATCCCAGCCCCAGCCCCAGCTCTAGCTCCGGATCCCGCAACGTCGCCGGTGTTGTGGGAGCTCCGGATCTGAGTGGAGCGGGGATGAAGTGGAAGCCTGCGCTGGGGCGGTGGATTGCGGTGGCGGTGACAAAGAGGTGGTGGCGGCACAGGATCTGGTGGTGTTGCATTCGGGAGAGGCAGGGCTTGTGATGGTGGTGGTGGGGTCTACGGGCGTGGATGGAGTAGGGAGGGGGAGGGAGGGAGCCGCCCGACGGGCTAGAGTCCGGTGGCGGGGAGGAGGTGGTGGCGTAGGCTCGCGCGACGGCGCAACCGGAGGAAGCAGTGGTTGTGGTAGTGGTTGGATCTGCTGGCGTGGAGGGAGAAGGGAGGGAGGGGGGGGGCCCCGACGCCGGGCTAGAGGCCGGCGGCGGCGATAGGGGGGGTGGGGGCGGCCGCTAGAAGCGTCGCCTAGGCTGGCTAGCTCATGGGGAGTTGTTCTTATGTACTCTGCCCCAAGTATAGACGTTCTAGATTTCAAACTTTGAACATTGCAGTATTTTCTATAAAAGGTTTCAAACTTGAATACTGCAGTGGATGTCGTGTTTACATGGAATAGTAAATCTTCTTTGACCCAGGCGCAGATCTATATCCAATGTGTTGTGTGTGGCCATACCCATAAAAAAAAAAAAAAGTGTTAAGAACTAAATTTTCACTCTATTTACACCTGTCCTAAAACCTCGTAGGCAAGCGCCTTCTTTCGGACTCAACCAAACACAATTACCGCTTCCACCTCCAAATCAAATGGCATAGGAGCCTTTTCTTTTACCCTATAGGCTGACAGATTCAACCACGTTATTATCGTGAGGGTGTTGCTTTGAGAAGAATTGAGAACTTGAAATCCAAATATCCCGTTGCCTCTAGTCTCTAGACCAAAGGAGGAAAAGAATCTATTCACGATATGACATCTAGCAATATTCCTTTTAATTTGTGGATGGCCTTTTTCCACGTGGGTCATCTTTTATAAATTGCTCGTATCATTTTGGTCTTCTCGATATTCACCCACTTGGCATTGTAAAGAAGATCAATACGTGCTCGTAGATGGGAGCTAATGGGTAATGATCCATCTAATCAGTCATTTGAACTTTGTACATTTTTCCCCAAAATATTAGCATAAGCTAGAATGTGAGCTCAAGAAAGTGAGCCTAACTAACTGATTATGTGGAAAGTGTGATCGGACAGCCAATCACCCAGATTTAAGTCCCCTATTTATTTGAATGATGCATATTTTCTCTTCTTATAATAAAAAAGCTGCTAGTTCCTTTCCTTTTACTAGGTTGGATCTTGTTTTTTTTAGAATGTGAGTTCCAGCACAGGTCAACAGTCACATCATTGGCATTTTAGTGCGCCACTTTTGCAACAAGCAATTTCCTTTGAGTCCAAAATGTGTTATTTTAAAATAATGTTTCAAAATTCTCCACGCTATGTTGTTCGAGAAAGCTAGACGAACGGTTTTACACGCAATTATGTCCGTTGAGCCTTTTCTTTTTAAAAAATAAATAAATAAAACTCCTAATGATCAATCTTCATCTCGCTATTGTGCTCTGGATGTAATAATATAATAATAATATGCTCAAAATACTTTCTCCGAATTAGTTCAAAGAAAAAAGTAGTCTTTTTCCCGAGAGAGGGCAGTACTATATATAGTATATGATAATGTTGGGCTTTATTATTTAGATCATTTGTCCATCTACTTTAACAGGGCGGGATGGAGAGGCCTTTCCACTCCACTTCAAACCGGCGGAGCAGCAAGTCTCTTCTCTTTCGAAACGAAAACAGCAGCAATCTTTACGGTTGGAATCAAATGATACGTGCGCGTTTATTTCCCTCTTGCTCTTGGCGAGTGTACCTAGACTATCTCCAACAATACTGACTTAAATAGGAGATTCATGGGCTAGAATGCGTCGCGCCGTGGAAAAAGGTCACGTACTATTTTTGTTGTTTTCCAACCGGAAACGCAAAATAAGATGCACTGACAGCTTCCTCTCACTCTCAGCAGTGCATGCAGGGCGTGGTCCCCACGGGTCTGGTCTCCCTTTCTCTTAGCTACGAATGGACAGGAGCAAACGGAGCGTACGAGCGGCGCCCAGATGCATGCACGCGCGGGCCCCACACGCACTCTCCTTCTCACACGAACTGCAGAGCACCAACAATCGGTCGACAGCGCGTGACCCATTGGCCGGAGCATGCGACGTATATTTGGGCCGCGCCTCGCCTTGCACGCATTTTGCGTCCTTGGTATGCCTATCCTGTTGGAGGCTATTTTTTGCGCCAAAGTAATGTGAAGCACGTATTTTGGGTTTAGGTATCGTTATGGGTAGGCTGTCGGAGATACTCTTAACCATGTGTCCATATGCGTTCCTTTGGCACATTAGCTTTGCCTACCTGTCTGTCATGTGTAACGGGTGGCAGAATGTGGTTGGCACCCATACAAGTTACTCAATGCAACCACTCGCTTTATTCCAGTGTCTGGTTACGTTTTATTTATTTTTTTAAAAAATCCAGTGTCTGGTCTGCCTGTGCCCAGTTTGTGACCTCAGCCTTGAAGCGCACGTTTGGTTGCCATGTGGACCCGGAATCATGCAGGCCTACCTGTCATGTAAGCGAATCGGGTTACGAGAGACAGAGAGAGAGAGGGTTTGGAATTTGGAAACGCGCGGCTGGGCGAGTCCGAGAGTGGCCCCGGGGAGACTCCAGCGGCACGTGCGCGCCGACGCGGTAGCCTCTAGCCTGAACGGGCCCGCCGGCCCGGATGGGAGCTCCATCGTCGGACACGTCGGTTGATGGTGGAGTCTAGACCCGATCATTTCAGGCCCGGCCCGGCCCAGAACAAAAGCCTTACTAGACAAGGCAAGGACAGCAAACCGCGAGTTCAAAAACAAAATCTCGGCTCTAGCTCTCGAGCCCGGGCTGATGTTTCCATAGTGAAAAACAGCACACGTTTTGGACTAGACCTGTGTCCGGTTTGAAAAATAATTTTGATGTGGTCCGTGAAAAATAGCAGACGAGTTTGGACTAGACCTGGGCAGGGATTTTGGACATGAAATCGGACTTTTTTCGTCTCATATAGCAAGATGCTTAGGTTATTGGATTTTATTTTGAAGGTGGAAGGAAAACTTACATGATCTTTTGTTTTTTATGAGTTTCATTCATAAGCCCTCTTTGGAACGTTAATTTTTTTATTAATTTTTACGTTTTTCATGTAAAACTAAACTTATTTTTAAAAATTAAATTTCTATGTCCAAGAGGCCTTTAATGGCCCCGTTCGCGTGTCCTTAAATCTAGCTTGATCCGCTTTTTTTTCATCCGGAATAGTATTTTACTCTCACAAATTCCTCCAGATTCATCAAAACCATCCAGATTGCTCCAAATTCCTTCCAGCGAACGGGGCCAATGTTTGGTTCCCATGGATCATTGGATCAAGTAATTAACCAAATAGGGAAACAAATAACTAGGACGCAAGAGTAGTCCCCGAGCTAAGAAAAGCAGTGCAAAGTAGCAAAACCAAATTACATCTCGCTAATGTGCTCCTCCAATCACCAATTGTCCGATTAGTGTTCGTTTTTTTTTTCAAAAACACATACAAATGCAAATACTCCTAAACATGGACACACTAACCATATGAGCACCTCGAATTGATGGAGTCAACACATGTATCTCAGCCTGCCGTTGTTGGTTGTCAGTGAGATAAAACTTGGAACTGCTATATGCAGCCGGTGAGATGAGCACTAGAGACTTTGCAGCGAAAAAAGCTAAAATAACCAAATCCGAGCGGAGCCTGAATGGACAGATTTCGCAACAAGAAACCTAACCAGCTAAGCTACGATTAGTTCGTGTCCAAGTAGTATTCCATACCTTACATATCTATATCTATATCTATATCTATATCTATATCTATATCTATATCTATATAACTAATAATAAAGAGACAAAATTTCAATCATTTTGTTGGACCGTCCATTTTTTTTAGTCCGTTCCCCTCTAACTACCGAACCATGGAGAGTTTCTTTCGTCCGGACTTAGCGTCATCCTCCACTCCAACCGTCACCTTGGCCTGGTCCATGGTAGCCTCCTGATGCTCGCACGCTAACCAATTAGGTCTGCGGCTGCCCCAGCTCGTCGGAACAGTGGCGCCGCCGTTGCGGATGGCCGCGGGTCGCTGCAGCCTTCCCTAGCAAGTCATGTCACCCCGCACCGCCGCTTAGCGTAGGCAATCGGGTCGGAGATGGTGACCGACCCATTAGGAGGGTCAGCGTAGGTCCCAGGTGGCCGGCGCGGCCGCGCTATGTCACAGCCACCGCGCCGCCGTGCACTGAGTTGCCGAGGGTGTGCGTGGGTGAATTAGGGAAAGATCGAGGGGTTAAGTGAGATGGTCTGAGAGAGATGGGTTCTGCCACAGGTGGTATCGGAGCCAATAATGAGTCTACGAGTTTAAAAACTATTTTAAAAACCTAAAATTTGACCAACAAAAGCTTTGCGAAAAGTAGGATGCAATAAATTACGTAAATAAGTATAAGCCCTATTAATATGGTACACTAACTTACGTTGCGCAAGAATCGTTTAGCGTACGAGAAGTGAGTGTGCACTGTGCCAAAAGTTATATGTGAATGTCGCTATATTCCGGCTTGAGCGAACGAATAGGTCGATCCATGCATCATGAGAAGAGAATCTTATTTAAGCTAAACTCCTCTTCACATATAATTTTTGGGTAGTTAATATGATAGGTTAATAAATAAGAGAAATGCTTTAACTCTTAAGAAAAAGTTCTCGCTTGTAACCATTTATTGGGTCTTATCATCTCTCTAGCCGTTTGTTTCTAAGTATGGAGGCCTAGTCCCTAACGGTGGGTTCCTATCTGTTTACAAATGAACCTAAGGTCTGATCGCGAGAGCACCAGTGCTGGGACGGGCCGTGGTCTTGGTGAAGACCAGGGCGAAAATGGTCGTGGTGATGATCATGGCAATGCCAACGGGGAGAGCCACGAGGCCCCACTCCTTTGTCCTCCTCCGCCGCCACCACCGCCTCCGATGACCCATGCCAAGATGATGGCTAAAATGTTGGCTGCTTGTCGCGAGTCAGCCCGTGACCTAGAGATGCTGCCACAAGCTATTGGTGGTTTCGCCCGTGGAGGCCCCAGTGGCAATGGCGGGAACGGGGGTGGTGCCCGTGGTCCCGAGAGGCCCTATTCGTATTAGGACTTCTTGGGGACACACCCGCCCATGTTCACGCTGACTGTGGAGCCTCTGGACGTGGAGCATTGGCTTTGTATTATGGAGCAGAAGTTTTAGCTACTCAATGTGATGGATGAGCAGAAGGTGCGCTTTGCTGCTTAGCAGCTTCTGGGATCTGCCAGTGCTTGGTGAGACACTTTCAACGCCATGCAGCTTGTGGACCACCATGTGACTCGGCGGGAGTTTACCACTGCTTTCCATCAGTATTATATTCCTACTAGTTTGCTGAACAGGAAGTTGTCCGAGTTTCTAGAGCTGAAGCAAGGAAACATGACTATGATGGAATATGTGAACAAGTTCAACCACCTTGCACAGTATGATGGGACTCATGTGGATACTGATGAGAAGAAGATGGACCGTTTCAATCGTGGTCTCTCTTGCATCTTGCAAGAGAAGCTGTATACAGGGGGCTATTAGACCTTTTGTGCTTTGATGAATGCTGCCATTGCTATGGAGGAACTTTAGCGTGACTCTCAGGATGAGTGGAAGCATAAGAGGGTGATCACTGGATCTTCTAGTCACCCACAGTCATAGAAGGTACAGGTTGTGAGAAGGGTGTCCTATCACTCTCCGGGTGGACAGTCGTCTCGTTAGACTCAGCAGACTTACCAGGCACCTCCCACTCAGTACCGTGCACCTACTCAGCAGGTGCAGCAGCCTCAGGGATAGCAGGTTCTGCCTCATTAGGGACAGGGGAACAAGACATGTGCTTGTTTCGAGTGTGGCAAGGAAGGCCACTGTGCTCGTGAGTGCCTCCACAACCAGCTTACTCAATCTTCTCAGCCATCAGCCAACTTTCGTTTGGGTAAGAGGACTATCGTTAGGAAGAAGGTGCCTATGAGCCACTCGAGTCAGGTTAACTTCACTGAGGCTGAGGAGATCCCACAGGGAGAGCCTGTGATGGCTGGTATGTTTACCATTGATTCCCACCCAGCATATGTGTTGTTTGATTCTGGTGCATCATATTCATTCATGAGTATGGGGTTTGCACAAAGGCACAATATATCAATTATGGCTATTCCTATTGCCTATAGAATCAGAACCCCGGGTGCGCAGTTGTGCGCTAAAACTCAGATGGACACAGTGAGACTAGTCCTAGCCACTCACTCTTATCGTCTCTAGTTCATGATGCTGCATGGTCAAGGCATAGATGCAATTTTGGGAATAAATTGGTTGAAAAACTATGGGGTAGACTTGAATCTTAGGCAAAGAATTGTTGAGTTGAAGCTTCTTTCTTCTGAGGATAGAATGTCTCTCCTTATGCCTTCAGTTCCCGCCCTACCAGTTATTGCTCATATTAAAGCTTCTCCGGACCTTTCTTCTATTCCTGTAGTCTATGAGTTTCTGGATGTCTTCCCCGAGGATCTACCTGGGTTACCACCGGATAGGGATGTGGAGTTTGCCATTGAGTTAGAACCTGGTACTTCTCCTATTTCGTGGCGTCCTTACCGCATGGCTCCAAAGGAATTGGCTGAGATGAAGAAACAGCTAGAGGAATTGTTGGAGAAGGGATTCATCCGTCCAAGTTCTTCACCATGGGGTTGTCCACTTTTTTTGTGAAGAAGGACGACACTCTTCGGATGTGTGTGGATTATCACCCTCTCAACGCGGTAACCATTAAGAACAAGTATTATTTACCTCGTATTGATACTTTGTTAGATCAGTTGGCTGGTGCTAAGGTGTTTTCAAAGATTGATCTTCGTTCTGGATATCACCAAATTAAGATCCGGCCACAAGATATACCAAAGACAACTTTCTCTACTAAGTATGGGCTCTATGAATATCTAGTCATATCTTTCGGTCTCACCAATGCTCCTGCATTCTTCATGTATCTCATGAATTCAGTCTTCATGCCGGAGTTAGACAAGTTTGTGGTGGTGTTCATTGATGTCGTATTGATATATTCTAAGAACAATGAAGAGCATGCACAACATCTTCGTATAGTCCTGACTCGATTGCGGGAACACAAGCTGTATGTCAAATTCAGCAAGTGTGAGTTTTGGTTGGATTGAGTGTAGTTTTTGGGGCATGTCCTGACACCCGAAGGCATCTCTGTGGATCCTGGCAAGGTACAAGATGTATTAAATTGGAAATCTCCAAAGTCAGTGCATCAAATTCGTCAGTTCCTTGGTCTTGCTGGTTATTATCGATGCTTCATCCCTGAGTTCTCCAAAATAGCTCAACCAATGACCGAGTTATTGTAGAAGGATGTCAAGTTTGTATGGAGTCTGGCTTGTGAAGAGGCTTTCCAAGCCCTAAAGAAGTTTCTTACCTCTGCTCCTATTCTTGCTCAACCAGATATTGATAGGCCATTTGATGTGTATTATGATGCCTCTAGGACTAGATTGGGTTGCGTGCTTATGCAAGATGGACGTGTGATAGCTTATGCTTCATGCCAGCTAAAAAAGCACAAGGTGAATTATCCCACTCATGATTTAGAGCTGGCTATAGTATGGCACGCTATAAAAATTTGGAGGCATTACCTGTTGGGAAATAAAGTGCATATCTACATGGATCACAAGAGTCTTAAATATATTTTCACTCAATCTGAGTTGAATATGAGGCAATGGAGGTGGCTTGAGTTAATCAAAGATTATAACTTAGAAGTTCATTATCACCCTGGAAAAGTTAATGTGGTAGCTGGTGCCTTAAGTCGGAAGTCGCATCAAGTTGAAGAAGAATCTGTCTCTCAACCATTCTGAGGTGTTAGCTCATATTGCTCTAGTCTCGGATTTACTTGAGCAAATTATTATAGAGCAAAGGCCAGATGCTTCAGGAATTCCACATATCAAGAAGCCAATCGTAGAAGGGTGTGGTCCTCATTTTAGTATTGATGATCAAGGTGTGGTGAAGTTTAAGAACCGATTGGTGGTTCCCTCAATTGATGAGCTTAGGAGAAAATTTTTGGATGAAGCTCACAACTTCAAATTATCCATTCATCCGGGAAGTAACAAGATGTATCATGATCTGCGTCACTTGTATTGGTGGCCAAATATGAAATAGGATATTACCAAATACATCTCAGAATATGACATTTGTGGAAGGGTTAATGCGGACCATATGCGTACGCCTAGATTTTTACAACCCCTGCCTATCCCTATATGAAAATGGGAGGATATTTCTATGGATTTTGTTGTGGGTTTGCCCCGCACAGCAAAGGGGTATGACTCTATTTGGGTCATTGTGGATCACCTCACCAAGTCTGCTCATTTTCTCCTGGTGGATACAAGGTATTCAACCAAAAAGTATGACAAGTTGTATTTTGATCGGGTTATGACCCTACATGGAGTTCCTCTTACCATTATTTCCAATAGAGGGTCAGTCTTTGTCTCTCATTTCTGGGAGCAACTCTAGAAATGTCTTGGTACTCGTCTTCTTAGAAGTTCAGCTTATCACCCACAAACTGATGGTCAGACAGAAAGGGTCAATCAAGTACTTGAAGACATGTTGAGAGCTTGTGCCATTTCTTATCTAGAAAAGTGGGACGAATGATTGACTTTAGCCGAGTTTTCATATAACAATGCTATCAAGAGAGCATTCGAATGGCACCTTTCGAGGCTTTGTATGGAAAGAAATGTAGAACACCTCTTAACTGGGTGGAAGTGGGTGACCATGGTTACTTTGGACCTGATTTTATCAAAGAAGCAAGAGAGCAAGTCCATGTTATTCAGAGTCATTTGAAAGCAGCTCAGAACCGTCTAAAAGCTTATGCAGATAAGAGGAGAAGGCCTTTGCAATTTGAAGTTGGTGATCATGTGTATCTCAAGGTATCTTCGATGAGAGGAGTGCATCGGTTTGGAGTCCGTGAAAAGTTAGCTCATCGTTATGTTGGGCCTTATAAAGTTTTGGAACGGTGTGGTACTATTGCTTACCGTCTCTAATTCTCGGATATTTTGTCAGCAGTCCATAATGTATTCCATGTTTCCCAGTTAAAGAAGTGTCTGAGGGTTCCCGATGAAGTGGTGGAAATTGAAGGACTCCCTCTCCAACCTGATCTTTCCGATATTGAGCACCCTGTCAAAATCTTAGATGAAAAAGAGAGAGTCACCAGGAACAAAATGGTAAAATTCTATAAAGTTCAATGGCAGAATCATTCGGAGGACGAAGCAACTTGGGAACATGAGAGTTATATTCTAGAGCATTATCCCTATCTCCTTTCTAGTTCACCAAGGTAATTATGTAAATTGAAATTTATTTCTTATCTCTTTCCCACACTAGGCACACACATGAAATCTTGGGACGAGATTTTGTTTAAGGGGGGTAGAGCTGTAACAGCCTCGGTGTTACACCCTAAACAAACTACTAAACCCTATCATGAGCATCATGTTTATGTGATAAAGCATGTGATAAAGTGTGTAGATCAATTTCTTGTAACCTAAAATGACTAACAAAAATGTTAAATGAAAGTTGATTCAATAGCTCATGCATGTCAAGTAGGGTTAAAAACCAATTTTTATTGAGCAAAAATATTATAGAACATGTGTGCGACACCTAAATAAAGTTTAAAGTATAAACTTTGTAGATGATAATGCAACTCTTGCTGTAGAAAAATAACATTGCTAGCTAGTATTTCCCCTCGCCACCGTGCCGCTGTCATCGCCGCTGCCGCCTTGCCGAGCTGCCAGGGCGCAGCCACTGCCGCCCTTGGCCATTGTCGTGTGGTGCTGCTATCGTCGTGATGTCGTGCTGCGCTACTGCTGCTCGCCTTGTCACCATGAGCACGTGGGCTGTCCCGGCTGCCTTGCGTCGTTGCCTCGCCTTAATGGCGCTGCGGCCGCGCATGCCGCGCCCCACCTGCCTCCGCGCGCGTGCACGTGGTCTGGCCATGTTGTCACGTAGCCGCTTAGCGTAGCCGCTCGGGTCAGAGATGGTGATCGACCCATTCGGAGGGTCAACGCAGGTCCCAGGTGGCCGGCGCGGCTGCGCTGTGTTACAGCCGCCGCACCGTCGTGCACTGAGTTGCCGAGGGTGTGCGCGGGTGAATTAGGGAAAGATCGGGGGGTTAAGTGAGATGGTCTGAGAGAGGGAGAAAATTGTGTTAATAGTTAGTTGTGATTTGGAAGAAGTTCGAGGCTTCTTTTGCATAAACGCCAGCGCACGCGGGATTCCCCCGCCGCGGGGCGTCTCGCGCGTGGGCCGGCCTCGCGAGGGCCGCAAAAGCGGGCCGCTGCGCGCGTGCTGTGTCGCGCGGGCCGTGCGTGTGGGCTGCGCGGGAGATTCATTTTTCGTTTTCTAAAGGAATTAGAAATAGTTTTCTAATTTAATTTCTGAGCTGATCTTTGGTAATTAATATAAAATCATGCTGGTGTCCAAAAATTATGAAATAAATTTTGTTAGGTTTCTAAAATTATACTCTATCTGTTGGTGTATTTAGTTCATGCTTATATGTGTTGACATTAGGAGCTATTAAATCACTTGAGAATGCTTAATAATATTAAGTTAATTATTGTAGGAATTTTTGTGGTAAATTAGTGATAGATTTAGTCCTAAATTTTTTTTAGTATCTTCATTGTATTATTATGGGCTCACTGTAAGTTTTGTAGCCTTAGAATAGACTAAGCATTAGGGTAGTTAAATGCTCTTTGTTTCAATATACATTAAATCGCTATTAGAAATAAAGATATATCCTTAATTTGCCAAGCTAAGGGTTTGTTAGTTGAACCTAACACTTTGCTTGATGAAGATGATAGTTAGCTTAGTATCTTAGTCATTAGAGTAAGCTTAGTAGTTTAGTATGCGTATTTTTATTTTAAAAGTTGTTGTTTCCTAAATGCTAAGTGTTGCATCATCATTGCATGCATGTAGAGAACGAGTTGGTGGAGATAGTGACCACAGATGATCACGAGTTCGAGGAGATCGTCGAGGAATACGAGGAGGAGATCCTCATGAGGGAGGAGGTCCTGGAGCCACCGATGATTGATTAAGCTAACACCGCGCCTGCCCAAGATAAGCCCCGGTGCATAACCTCTATTTTATAATTCACCGTATATATATGTGTTGTGCATTTATTACAGGAATTTTATGGAAACCACATGCATAGATATACCTATCCTAAGAGTATTACTAACACAGGTTTGAGTAGATGCTATGCTTAGGTCATCGATAGCGTGAGTAACCTGCCATTGCTCATAATAGGGGATTATTATTACTCTCATAATAAAATGATGAAAAGAAAATAGAGATTGGGCAGGGATATGGTATGGGTTATGGTGGGTGTGACGAGTTGTGTCCCGTAGCCATGGGGCTTAGCTTGGTTACACTGTTTTCTCTGTCCGTGTTGATTGAGGATCGTCCATTGGTGTGGATGGTAGTCAGGTCACAAACTTATTATCCTAAGCACATACTTGCTTATGGGAGCAGGAAGGCTCGTTACACTCTTGTCGTGGGTTCCGACTCTTTTCGGACCGACTGATTGGAGGCGGGAAAACGTGGAGGTCTAAGCACCACGTTGAGACCGGGTCTCGAGAGTGGTGGCTTGGAGTCCAAGTTTGGACGGGGACCTAGACCTCTCAACAGGAGTGGAATGGATTGGTCTTGCTTGTACCTAGGTACAAATGGGGCATGTGTTTCAGGGTACCCAGCTGGGATACATTGGTTTACGAATCACCGTTTCCATGAGACGGTACGACTTGACTATGGTCTAGCACCGGAGTAAGAACTAGAATACGAAAGATGGTAAATTAGTTCTGATTGCTCAGCCCTTGGTTGAAAGTAGAACAGGTGCTTACCTAGAATGGTTAGCTAATGAAGTAATCATGACTGCCAATAAAACTTGATCTTAAGGACGTACTTCTAGTAATGCTTTTTGTAAATAAAAAGAAAACAGTAAACCCATATTGTCTATCATATCCTTGACAGTTGGGAGACTATTCCCACTAGTTGAGAAAGTCTTGCGAGTACATTGTGTACTCAGTGTTTATTTTACTCTGTTGCAGGTGCAGCTTGAGGAGTAACTATTGTGTTGAGGATTCTTTTGGTGGGCATAGACGGATCCTTGTATCGTTTTTGCTAGATGTTTATTTTTATTCCGTTGTTTAAATATCGCACTCTGAACTCTGGTATTATAATAAATAATTTCCAAGAACTCTTTGTTGTATGAAATGGACTAAGTATTGTAAACTCGTACTCATTATTGGATCCTGGCGGTAAAACATGGATTGTTTCGAGTTCTCCCTTAGGGTGGGCTCGACGAAACTGTCCGATGTAGCTAACTTTCGGGGTGCTTAGTGTCTAGTGGAAGACGAGTGTCGGTGCAGAAAGTGACCAACTAGTGAATATTTGTAGTTTTGCTATACGTTGTGATCGGAGGTGGTCTAGCACTCAATGACATAGGGTTTATACTGGTACAGGCAACGTGCCCTACGTCCAGTTTGGGCCGGTTAGTGACTTTATTCCTGAGCTCAGGTGCTCGAAGTTTGTAGTGGGGTTACAAACGAGAAGGACAAAGATAGGGTGTACAAGAGGTCTGGTCGGCTCCGGTCAGAAGGACTAAGAGCGACAGGAGCTATGCTACGAGCTAAGTGTTCAAGCATGTGCTTGAAGTTTGAACCCGGTTCTGTGGTTGTGAGCTAGCGAACTTGGTTGATCTAATGAATCTAGAAAAGGCTCTTTTCTGTTGGAGGGAGCACATCCCCTTTTTATAGGTAAAGGGGATGGCTTTACAAGTGAGAGGGTGAGGGTTTGCATGCAACTGAGCTTTGTCGCCCATGCCGGTGGGTACAAGATAATAGTAGGCGCCCACAATACTGTTGAGGTCACTGTAGAATGTCATATTCATGTGGGAGGTCATGTTGCCTTCTCCAGGAATGGTAGATGTCGGTACCTGCAAATACTGTCGATGCCTAGAGGCATGTGAGGAGTTTCACCACGTTCACCTGGTACGGTAAATCCCGGCGCCCACAATACTATGGATGCCTAGAGGCACGTGGGGGGCCTTACCAGATAATGACGCCCACAACACTGTAGAGGGAAATGTCGGCGCCTACAATACTGTTCGTGTTAGGGTGGTTGCAGAGTACTGTTCCCGCAGGTGCTTAGAGTATGGTCCCTAGTAACGTGGTTTGACTTGTGCGCCCTGGTTTGCTTTCTCCGTTCGTCCCCTGGTTCCTTCCGAGCGGGAATCCCCGGTCGGACGACTCCAGTCGGCCCTGGTCGTGCCAGTCGGAGAAGAGTGGTGAGCAGGGTTTCTGCGGACCCCGGTCGGAGACGCGGGGGTCGGAGTCGGTAGTAGCACTTTGGGCTAGGCCTTCCGATCGGAGAGGCCATCTGGAGACGGCTAGAGTCCGAAGCGAGCGCTCCGGTCGGAGAGGTGGGCCTAAGTAGTCGATGAGCAAGCGTTGTTCCTCTTCGGCCAGACCTTTCGGTCGGTGACTGGACCGCCCTTTCGGCCTGTTGTTCTTAGACCCTTAGGCCGGCCCATGAGTCGTGTGCTGTCTGTTTGGGCTGAGCCTTGGCGTGGAAGCCGGTCCCTGAGGGACCCTAGGTTTATGAACCCGACAACGAGTGCCTCTAAAAGCGTGTTATTTCGAGCGGTTCTACCACAATATATTTATTAATAATCTTACATCTCTTATATATATATGAAATTAAACATAGTTCCAATAATTCCTATATATATATATATGTATTACTAAATCTTTGTGTTTCTACGTATGTAGCCCTCTAGATCGACGACATCGACGAAAAGCAGTAAGTGTATGAGGCCCAACAAAACCGTTGGAGGGCCACTACATAATCACAGAAGTCGATCCTAATACCGACGAACCGCTCCAGCTAATAAACAATGCAAAGAAGTTAATAAACCACTATGGGGTTCTTGTTAGGGACAAGGTCCCGATCAGCGTCCGTGAAAGGAAAAAGAGGAAGGATGCTCCTTTGATCAGTTTTGTCTCTGAACAAGAAAAGGACATTCTTTGGGATTCAGTCATGGTACGTTTCACTCTACCAGCAGGTGTAGATTTAAGAAATCTAGTTAAAAGTTAGGCTCTCAAGAAGATGGCCACACAATTCTAGACCTGGAAGAAGTTGTATACTGAATTTGTTAAGAAGAATCTGACTCCAGATTTCAGTAAAAATAGCCCGTACAAAAAGTTGAAGGATGACTGGCCTGAATTTGTGAGATACAAGACCTCAGAAGAGGGTGAGGAACGGGTGAGAAGGAACCAAAAGAATGCGCGACAGAAGCGGTACCATCACAAAACAGGATCAGGTGGCTACAGGAGTGCCATTCCAAAGTGGGAAAGAATGGAAGAAGACCTGCTTGCCAAAGGGATCAATCCATTTTCAATTGATTGGCCTGAATGCTCCAAGAATTGGTTTTTCGTGCATGGGGGATCACTGGACCGAGAGACCGGGGAGCCAGTTGTTGGTGGAACAATCGGAGAAGTAGCACGAAGACTTTTTGATATTATAGATGCTTCTGCCAGTGGTGCCTTTGTGCCCAACCGAGAGAAGGATGAGCTCACGTACGCCCTCCAGACTCCTGAACACCCTGGGCAAATGTGAGGCAAAGGGTTGATTTTGTGGCGGCAGGGCTTCCCTGAGGACGTCGCTACCTACAGAAGCCACCAGCGAAGGAAGCATGAGGAGGTAGAGTGGATCCACAGGTTAGAGGAGGCGGTGCTTCAATCGCAGGAGCGAGAGCAGGAGCGAGAACTAAGCATGGAGGCGAGAATGCAAGAGGAAATCAAAGGGCAAGTGGCACTACAGTTGAGTAGCCAAAGGCATCCATCAACATCAGAGCATGCAGTCAACAATAGCCCCCCTCAGCTAAGAAGCAGTTGCGCTTCCACTGAGCTCTCAAATCAAGATAAAGCATTGTAGCACTTCCCCGTGGATGACATCACCGTGCCTTTGACGCCATGTGAGCTGCACATTCCCTTGGGAAATACCGGTGCCACAGTCTTGGTGGCGCATGGTATTGTTTCCCCTGTGGTCCCCGACAAGACGCCAATAATCCATGGGAATCCAATTCCACCTGGCAATTATAGCGTCTCGGTGGATAGAGTTATCAAAGACTATAGGGAAGTGCCTCTTGACTTTCCGGGAGGTGATGGGGAGAAGACCCTAGGACAAGCAAAGCATTCATTCATTTTATGGCACAAGCGCTACATCATTATTCCCGATGCGGCGGCTAGGGTACGGTCGTCTCCTCCTCAACTACCTCATGATAGGTGCGGATGAACGTGAACGAAACAGTTTTTCAATAATTAATCATTCTCAATTATTGGCTTCTCGCGTAATAACCATTTACTCCCAATCATTTTTGTACTCATAGGTCTCCCAACCTAAGTCCACTTCCATCCCATGATCATCATCAGAGTGCTCTAGATGATGATGATGCGTTCCATGGCACGGTTGTATCTGCATCTCCATCTCCTCCAAGGCGGTCTCCCCTTCCTCCGCCTCCTATGCCGCAGAGCCAGAAGAGGCCCCCGTCCCCGGTGAAGTCTCCGGTGAAGAAGAAAGCCAGCCGTCGTAAAACAAAGCCCCCTCCGAAGAAGCTACCTTACGAGCAGTCTAAAGAGGAATCAAAAGCGGCGGCACAAAAAGATTTGGTTAACTAGAAGTAAGGTTTAGCATAATCGAGAGCAAGGAGGTTGGAACTTGAGAAAAACCAGCCAAAGCCACACTACATAGCTCAACGAGAACTAAGTTAAAAAAAATCTATGAGCGAGAGAAAAAGCAGCATGATGCACGTAAGCCCTCGCCATTATCGGACTATGAACGCTCTCTTGACAAGTCATATAAGGCATCGCAAAAAGTGAAGAGAGCATGGAAAGATGTTGCACAGCTCGGGCAGCAATCTAAGCAATCTATCGACCCGCTAGTTGTTGAGGGTGATTTCACAAACGCACAAGGTGGTCCAATAAATAAAGAGGCACAGGAAGACTTCATGGCCACCACAGGTCTCACAGCTGAACAACTCGTGGGGGAGCATCGATACCAGCAAGCGACTATGATATTTACCGGACCTATGTGTATGGCTAGAGTCTTGTGAACCCAAAGTACTACTCATCACTGGGTACGCAGATGTTCTTGTTGAACAGGTGGTACTTAAAAGTGACCCAGAATGACGAAGCAGCATGGCTTGTTGCTAGAGTGAGACTAGAGCATTACTTGGGCTATGACGTTGTACATATTGAGTTCAATGAATTACACCAACTATTACACCGGGACGCTCTCGACAAATCTCATGTCAGTTGTTGGTGTCTGTAAGTGATTCTTTCTACAATTAAATTGAAGTAACTTGCACGTTAGTTCATTGTTTATATATAGTTATCCTCACACTATATATATTGTACTATATATTTGTAGATATGAGATGCTGAAACTAAAGAAAAAAGCGATGACCGAGGTTGGTTTCATTGATCCGAATCACGTATTCAAGGACAGGGTTACTCCATATGATAAATGGCGACCTCAAGTGCAGAAGCTTCTATTCAGGTTCTTAGATAAGAACGCTAACAAGACACTGACACTCTTCCCATACGGCTTCAAGTGAGTGTGAATGTCTTGTGCCCGTTTTATTTTGCTTACTCATGTTGACTTTAGTTAATGAGTTATGCCTACGTACAAACATGTAGCTTTCACTGGATACTGCTGGTCATCGATATGACCAGGAGTCATGTAAAAATCTTTGACTCAGCGACAAAACCCCGAGAAGATTAGCAAGAAATCCTCGATATACTCCAGTGGTAATTTCGGTCTCGCACACACTGTATACTCTCTTATGCCATTTTAATGATATAACTCTATTTTTTTTTGTTGAGCAATGCTTGGAAAACGTTCGTCGAGAAACACCATTATGGTAATTGGGAAGTGCCTTTGCATATAGTCCAATACCCAGTAAGTACTATCTAGGTCACCGCATCTTTATTTAGTTCAATTTATTATTACCATGCTTCATTGGTTGATGATGAATCTTTTTCTTGTAAAGTGGTGTCTACAGCAGGGATCAGGGAACAACTTATGTGGATACTACGTCTGCGAGTTCCTCATGGAGTACTAAGGAGAACAAGTGAAGAGATCCTCGAAGTACGTAAAAAATATACACAATTTATTTATTACCATTGTGTTGAGATATATATATATATATATATATATATATATATATATATATTCATACTTTTGCTTTCATTCGAATTGAAGATTGAATGGAGGAAACGAAATGTCCTGCGATGTGACCAGATCAAAGCAATTCAAGAGACATTGTCAGGATTTCTTTTAAGCAGGTCATAGATCCCAAGGGTGCGCACTTCTATGACCCTATAAATTCATACCTAGTAGCCAAACGTTGGAGGAAGATTAGGGTTGCAAGAAATGCATGCATGCATATTTGTATATATATAGTTTCATACATTTTAGTGTGTTATTTATGTATACGTATATATGGATGTATGTTAGCAGCGTAGGAATTCGTATACGAAAAGCTAATCGAAACAAAAAAGAATTGAATTGAAAAGAAACCATAAAATGAAAAGTAATGAAATAAAAAAAAGAAATATTTTAGTATCGGTTGGAAACACCAACCGGGACTAAACGTGCCACCCCGGTGCAATGTCTGGCGGAGACATTTAGTCTCGGTTGGTAATAGCAACCGGGACTAAAGGTTCACTTCCAGTTCTGGTTCCTAGAACCGGGACTAGGGGGACTTTAGTCCCGGATTCGCAATCCCGATTGAAAAATCGAAACTAAAGAGGGTTTTCCAACCGAGACTGATGCTCGGTCCTGCACTACACGCAATGCGTCTTTGGATTCACTCGATCTTCCATGGCTACCCCTCTATGTACACGTACACCAATCAATGCAAAACACTTGCCATCCATCTTAACGCTAGCTATAAGGATTACGTAGCAATACAATCCCCTTGAGCCTAACTTTTTTTTGTACGGAGGGAGCACAATGTTTGTCTTTCGTTTATATCATCGTCTTGTCTACACTCAATCTTTTCATAGTACAGAATAGATATCAGTTTCCATTGATGGGTTTTGAATAACGTGATTACATGAACACCAGTACAGTGCACGACGATTTGAAACAATGCCATGTAAGATGTGGAACAAGTTCGTGCATGCTTGCCGTGGCCCGGGGGCATTGGGTGGCAGCAAGCCAGCAATGCAAGCACTGCCACACGCCTACCCCACGCTACAGGTCACCGTGTGGAGTATATGGAGGAACGTGGTGACCGCGGGGACCGGGACGGAGCGACGGGGAGAGGGAGACGGCACACGCTGCCCGCCGCGGCTTGGGTGGTGGAAAAGGAAGGTCCTTGTTGTTTGAATTGATGACGAGGGGGAGGGGCGGATGCCAGGACGGCGGGCGTCTTGGTTGCTTGGGCCGCTTCGAATTGAATTGAACCGTTGGGACGGGCGGGCGGAGATCGCGAAGGCCCGCTCCGGGGCTGGGGACCGCAGTAGTCATCACTCATCACATCAGACACACAGGAGCCAACGACGTCGACGTCATCTTTTTCTAGATCTCCATGGACCGACAAAATCCTTCTGCAACTGCAAGTCTGGAAGACCGGAACGTTCGTTTGCATTGACGCCTAGAAGAAGAGTACGAGTAGCCGGTAGTCGGTAAGCTTTCGCCGTCCGATCAAGAATCCTTCTCGAAGAATGCAAAGAGACGAGAACTTGTGGACACTACAGATGACAAGTTGCTAGTCAGCAGGTATCCGCCAGAATGAACATGACGCCACTCATTTCGTCAGCTAAAATTTGCATGGGCGTTTAGCCGTTTACACGCGCATAGGAAGCTCCTCATCTCAGCTGCTCTCGCTAGACGGCTAGAGAACTGACACGGACCCATAAACGACATAGGCCTACCTAGGCCTGCACTGGCCCAGTTTGTGATTTTCTCCGTATTCTCTCTTCTCCAGACTGCTGAACGAATGCCGCCAGCAGAAAAAGCCTCAGATGTACCGGCCCATACGCTATAGGCCCTACTATAGCCCATCAACGGCCTCCAGTCCTCCACAATCCGTACCTGATCCGAGCCATCCCATTCCCACGCAAGACCAAAGCAACGGACTTGATAGCGCCGGACGTTCCATGTCCGGGGATGCTAGCGTTGGACAAGCGCGTCGGACTTGCAAGCGAGCGTCCTAGCGAGGGGTCCACGTCGCCAGTTGTTTCCATGCATATCCCATGTGTAGCACCCGATCTACTTTTAAAACATCCAGATGTAACAGTTGCACAAAATAAGACAGATAAGACACTTGAAACATGCGTCTGAAACACTTGAAAAAACACCTGAAAAACAATTGCAAACATATGCAATATCCAGATGAAACACTTGCAACAGACATATGAAACACCTGAAACATTTTAAACATACGCTTGCAACATGCATGTATATGCAACATCTAGATCTACTTTTGCAACATTCAAATAAAAACACTTTCAACATACGTCTGATACAGATGAAACATTTGGAACATACTCTTGAAACATGCGTGCATAGCATTGCAACATGTACAACATCCAGATCTATCTTTTGCAACATCTCAATCTACTTTTGCAACATTGATACAAAACACTTGCAACATACCTCTGAAAATCTGAAACACGAAACATATGTTTACAACATGCACTTTCAGTGCAACATCTCCTTGCTGCTTGGGAATGAAGGCTCATCGGCGTGTGGAGTTCACCGGTGTAGAGCTCGTCGGTGCGCGGAGCTCACCGTTCCGGTGGAGAAGGGCGCGATGGATCTGGCGTGAGTTGTCACCGCTCCGGTGGAGAAGGTCGTCCGCGCGCTGGAGATGGCCGCGAGCGGGAGATGCGACGGAGATGGAGGAAGGAGGGCGACCACGGCGGGTTGGAGGCGCGATGGAGATGGAGGAAGGTGGCTACCACGCTCGGGCATGGTGGAGATACTGGCCGGCGGGCACTCGAATGTCATGGAGAACACCAAGGCGACACGACGGAGTGTGGTCATGGCGCTGCGGAACGAAAGCGCCCGAGGGTTGGAAGCCTTCTGGAGAACGGATGCTTCCGATTGTTGAAGAGGATATGACTGTTGAGCCATTGGGCTGGAGTCGTGGTCCGCGATGGGGATGTCCGGACAATAGGACGCCCTCAACGCAACATATCTGACCAAACATTGGTCTCAAAGTTTTAAAATTTTCTTTTTAAGACAAGAAAAAACATTGATCTCATAATAAAACATTATTCTCACACATCCATTTGAATCCAAGTGTTTCCATTCCATCACTTATTAGGGCATGTTTGGAACTTAGAAATTTCACAAGAATCATGCAAAATTTTATAGGAATCAGTTCAATTTTCCGAAAAAAGCAAGAACAAATTTTTTTCCCGCATTCCAAACATGGTCTTACTGACTATGTATGCATGTGCCGACATAGTAAATAAATCTAGGTTTTGCATATAAGAATGTGCATATTACTATCTACTATAATATGGTACAAGTGCCATAGAGCTATATATATGTTAATTTGTAGTATTAATTTAATAAATAAAGCACCGTGCTTATCAAGGTATTTAAATAGCGCTCGATTCTATTTGACTGCGGCCTTTTTATTTAACTTAAAGGTCTTATAAAACATGAATTTTCAATTATTTTACTTACGAAATATTTGGCTGGTGGGGAAGGAGAGCCTCTACGACTTTATATTAAGAAGAAATCATAGTGTTTTTCTCTCACACCAAACCGACCAAAGAAAAATCCCTGTCTCATCTGTATATTAAGAAGAAATCATAGTAAAACCGACCAAAAAACCCTGTCTCATCCTATAGGGCAACAGCGTGCAGGTCATCATAACCTAGGCCCCTCGACCTTGCCAGTATCTAAGACCGCACCGTTACCACATTGCCTTGCCGGTCCCCTGACACTCTTTTTAGGAAGAACGATGACAGGGAATATTTTTGTACAAGATGTGATTTGAACCCTGATTGTTGGTAACTCTACTCGATGACCAACTGCCACACTATTTTAGTGTGTTTGCATCAACTGTATACGAATATAGAACTAAGAAAATTTATAAACATAAATATACTCAAGATAGAACTCTACGAAACATGTCTCCATGTCCATTACTTCACAATCTGCAGTACTCCAATGCTCACTAATAATAGAAAAGCCATATAAAGTCGATTTGATCCTTAATTTGCATGAACACTAAAAAGTCAATACCATCGTAGAGAGACTTTAAATACTAATCTATTAATGTAAATTTTATATACTAAGCTTACATATAATTTGACCAATTCCGTGTTAAAAGAGTTATAAAATTTTTTTTTAGTCAAAATAATTTTTGTCAGGTATTTCTTCAACTTGATCAAATTTAGAGAAGATTGATCTAATATAAAACTGAAATGTCTTACAAATTTTTATGTCAAATGTCTTAAAATTTGGAAAGACTAGCCACGTAGACGTAGGTATATTGGGTAATTTTGTGCTCCCGCAAAGTCACAATCCGACCACGACCAGGCCGCCGTACGTGCGGGAGACCCATTACAAAAAGCTTCAAAACTACCCAATCTCAAGACCCAAACATCTTCCGATAATCCGATCTCCAATCGCCGACGCACCCCCAAAACCTAACGCACGCGCGCAGCAAACCGCACGACGACGAACCGAACCGAGAGAGGATTGGCGATGCAGAAGCAGCAGCAGCACACGGAGCGGTGGGGCGATCTCCTGGACGACGATGGCGGCGACTTCGACCTCGGCGTGCTCCTCCCGCCGCCGGTCGTCGTCGGGCCCGACGCCAACGGCATGAAGAAGGTGATCGAGTACCACATCGACGAGGAGGGCAACAAGGTCAAGGTCACCACCACCACGCGCGTCCGCAAGGTGCGCCGGTCTAGGAGGGCCATCGAGCGCCGCTCGTGGCCCAAGTTTGGCGACGCCGCTAAGGAGGCCGCCGGATCGCGGCTTACCATGGTCTCCACCGAAGAGATCTTCTTCGATCGCACACGTGCATCAGGTCATTACTGTTTTATGATTCCTTTAAAACTTAACTGTGTTCTATGACTCCTTTAAAACTTTTGAACTGTGATACCTTTAAAACTTAAAATCTGCTTTGATTTCGATTCATTTAATTTGGCGTTTATATATATATATATATATATATATATATATATATATATATATATATATATATATATATATATATATATATATATATATATATATATATATATATAAATATTATTCAGTAACCGAGGCCATCCCGCTGCCCACGTAAGCGGAGATAGGAGGGCGCTGGTTTTTTTATTCATCTGTTCGGTTTTATTTGCTTCCATCTTTTTTTTTTTTTTGCCTGTTTAGCCAATTTTTTCTGAGTTTATGGCCGATGCACTCTCGCTGGTTAGCAATTTTTTCTATTCCGATCAATTTCTTTTTGTTTTCGGCCGATTTTTTTTTGTTATCATTTTTTTCGCTAGGCCTCAGGATGCATATATTTGGCCATATTTTATTGCTATATACCAGGTTCCCTATAATGAATTACTTGTCAAAAATAATTCATTATGTAAACTATAAATAGTATTTCAATTTGATCAATACAAACATATCTTGTCAACAATAATAGTCCATGCTGCAAATCAAAAATAGTACTATTTTATCATAGTTACAAAAAATCTGTAGGCCTACTCTTTGGGACAACTTGAAAAAAAATCTATAGCAAAGAGGCAAGAAAGGAGATGCTTTATGAATTCCACAGCTTGATTCATATAAAAATAAATTAAAAAAAACTCCACAGCTTGATCATGTCGAGGACACCTCTGGACGAGGGAGCTTGAAGAATAACTCTCAGTGGTAAGTCGCAGAGTGGATTCTAGTTCCTTGAGAAATTTAATTCCTTAACTCCTATGTCACTAACATCCACCTTTGTGTCCCGTGACTTCACTATACCACGTCGCCTGCTTTCGCGTGACCGACTGTTAGTTGAGGGAGGGCTGCTGCATATCCTCCGCTACACTTCCTCTGCTGATTCGGTCCTCCGCCTGTTGAGTCCGACCGATTTCCTCCATCATCCTACCAACCGCTATGTTGTCTATTTTTGGCCAAGAGGAAACACAGGTTATGTTACAACATATATGTTCATTGAAATATACTCAAATTTAAAAGTCAGATACATGCCCATTAAAAAAACAGCACATCAGGCGAACCCCATTAAAAAAATATAAACTTTTCAATGTTTCCAAATCCATGCCCCAAGGATGATTAGCAAGTTCAGACCCCTCCTGGCCTCCTCAATGGCATGGTGATCATACCATTGGTCTTGATCCACCAATTACTAAACACTGCCGACATTACTGCATACTATGTCCTCCTGTTTAGGGGATTTAAATTTAAAAGATGGACGAGAAAGGGATTAAGGCGGGTATAGGGGACCTGACGTACCGGAGGACTCCATCTGAGTAAGGCAAGCTTGGCATTCGACGTGTGTGCAATCAAGATGTGGCAGCCCAGCAACCGGGCATTGCGCGTCCAAAAACAGAGCATAAAAAGTGAAAATAGAGGGTAAGTACCATTAGGGTACCACAAATTGTACAAATAAGGAAAAAAAATTATCTTCAATTCTTATATAGATTACACACCAATGTTTGAAATAGTTGTCCCAAACAACAAACCCAGCTCTCTAACAGCAGGCATCGTAAATGGCTTCTAGATATTGGCATTGCATATAGAAAAAGAAAGGCGTTGAAAGAACATGATAAATCAAAATTGGAGGGATCGGAAAGGAAAAGTAGTGATGAACAAATGAAGGCTAACTATTATATTTGCATGACAAAGGTAAGTTCAGATTTATTTATAACCTTTCCTATCATTACAGTGTTGCTTAAGCAATAATTCCATGGCTACGAGATGTTTACTTATTTTAGAAAGATTAGTGAACTGGATTGATTAAAGAGCAAATTACTATTGTATGTATGATTCTTTATTCTGGTTTGAGGATAGTTAGGAGATAACAACAACATGAATAACACACTAGCAACCCATTAGATTAAACAAGCAAAAGAAGAATAGAAAAGGTGTGGGCACCTGAAATGCGTGAAAATAAAAAACAAGTAAGATGCATAACTGAACTGGTAAGAAAAATATTAGGCAAAAAGGTCCTTACTGGAATCAGTAAATGATAGACACAAATAAGCTATATCTAGTAAGCTAAACAGCCGTCAGCTCAATTCGTGCAACAAGGAAGAAAGAGAATTAAGATGGATCATAGATCCATTTAATTTCAGTGTTCTTTGCAAAGATTATTTGCTGTTTTGCATTGCATCTTTCGTGCAAATATATTCCAGATCCATGAGCAAAAATATCGAATGAGACAATCTTCTTTAGGGTCTTGATCTACACACAACAGGTAAAGTCGATCCCCATCCCCAACATTAAAAGGGACAAAATTGGGGCATCGAATGTGAGTGCGGATGGATGGGTACCATACCAGGGAATGGTTGGGGTGAGCGATGCAGACGATCGATCGTCGCGTTTGAAGGAGATGATGCCGATGGCGTCGCTGAAATTGATCCACCATGGGGCGCGTTCTATGAATGCGGATTAGGTGAGACACCGAATCAAAGCAGAGGGGCTCAAGCTGACTGGATGCCATGGATCTGACGCCGAATCCTCAAGTATGGCGAGGACGGCCGACGCCGAATTGCATGGTAGCTGCGGATAAGGCGCTACCACCGCCGCAGATTCACTCAACATAGGGATTGGAACAAGGTGCAGAGGTGGAGACGAGAAGACACCGCTTTGCCACTCGAGGCAACAAGATGGGTAGCAGACCAGCTGGCCCAGTGAAGCGGGCTCACCGGGCACCAACAAGGAGCAGGGCGGCGAGCTGAGTCGAGGTTGGCGGGGGACGGGATCAGCGAGCTCAGGTGCGGTGGCGAAAGAGGGCTCGTCTGCTGCGGTGGTGGCGATCTAGGACATGAGCGTCTCCCACGATCTAAAAGTGGAACCAAAAAATAAAATTATTATTAATTAATAAATAAAAAACGGAGGTGGGTGCAAGACAAAAAAAAGAGGGGATAGCGGACCAGCGCCCACCGATTGGGTGGCTCAACAGTGCGTCGGCGGGCTAGGGTACTGATTATTATTCGATTACCAGGGGCAATATATATATATATATATATATATATATATATATATATATATATATATATATATATATATTCTGTTGGAGTTTTGGTTATTCATCTGTTCTGTACTTCTGTTGCTATATATGCACATGCTTAGTTTTAGTCAAAATTCGGGTGATTTGGTCGACTTAATTCATGATAAAATAGTATCAAGATAGGTGCACGTTCATGCATGATGTGATCAATGCAAGCAGATTGGTGTTTCATTGCATTTGCATCTAGCTGTATGCTGGTTTTGCTGCTCTTGGACTTGTAGTCTATACAGTCAGTTAGATCAACTAGGTATCCGATCCCCTGAACGTACGTGATCGGGTTGGTTGGGATTGTTCTCTCTAGTCTAGGAATAGCTTATCGGTTGGTTGGATTATTATTTCTAGTCTAGAAATAACTTGGTTATCGTAGTCAAGATCTTTTGGTTGGGATTAGCACGCACAAAATCATTCTTTACTGCAAGGAGCATGTTTGTATTTTTAAGGCAATATAATTGTAGATTTGATACAGAGCATGCACAAAATTATTCTTTATGTGTTTGACTTTGACCGAAAGCTCTCTTAGCACATCGAATGTACACTGCTGATTTTACATTATTAATCGAAAATAATGACTGAAATTATATATGGGACAGCTCTATTATGTTTAGTAGATGTATTTGGTTTGAAGATACAGTTAGGTGTGGTACCCTGCATGCGTATGCTATTCTGCAGATCATGTAAATGGTCTGGTCTCGTTGCTGTTAGTACGTATATACGAACACACATTCAAAAAAAAAAAAGATGGCTGTTTTTTTTCATTAGGATTTAGTTACTTTGGATTTCCTTTTGAAAGACAATGAACATTGTCGGTATATATATTAATATAAGAAGAGGAATTGCATGCTTGAGAAGTGCAATTTTAGAAGTCACTTAGTAGCTAGAATGCTAAGACAGGCAGGAAAGCTGACTACTCGCAAAATGCGGGGATGATTAATTAGTGGTGCCAAGCCATTTACTTTTTGTTAATACCCGACAAAGAATGTGTTCAGTAGTAGACATCAGCCACTGCTAAATTCTACAATAGCGGTGACATGAATCTTCGTAAAATAGCTGACAGTGCAGATCCCTTTTCATTCTGTATATACAGTGTGATTGGTTCTGAATTTTCTCAATTTTTTTATGTTTTGCTTTAGCATCGGTATTATCCCCGTACCTTTGTGCTCTCATTTTGCTAACTGCTCATTTGTTTGGTTCAGGAAACAACGGCGATGGAGCAGGGCCATCTAGTTCCGCTGATTCACTGGCCAAGGGAAACGATAAACCAGGAGGAGGCCTTCTCATGGTTTGCAGAACCTGCGGGAAGAAGGGTGACCACTGGACCTCAAAGTGCCCCTACAAGGATCTTGCTCCACAGCAGGGCGAAAGCTCTGGCGACAGGCCTCCTAGCGCCGATGACTCTGGCGGCGCAGCTGGCAAGGGTGGAAGTGGAGCATATGTTCCTGTGTTCAAGAGGCTGGGTGGCGACATAAGTGGAGCGGATGTGATGAGGCGCAGGAACGACGAGAACTCGGTCCGCGTGAGCAACCTCTCAGAGGACGCCCACGACCCTGACCTCGCAGAGCTGTTCGGCCAGTTTGGCCAGCTTAGCCGCGTCTATGTGGCGATAGACAGGGTGACTGGAGAGAGCAGGGGGTTTGGCTTCGTCAACTTTGTTCATAGGGAGGATGGAGAGAGGGCTATCAAGAAGCTCAATGGATACGGCTACGACAACCTTATCTTGCACGTCGAATGGGCAGCACCAAGGCCCAACTAGCTTAGTTTCTGATACTAGACTGGTTGTTAAATCGCATATCTACTAAACAATTTATATATCGATGTATGATGGTTCAAACTCCAAAGTAATATAGTTGTGTTATGAACAGGCCACGTGTCTCAAAGCTAGAATATTGTACTCCATGCTGGGATAAAGATGGCAACGGATACACGAAACCCGACGGGTTTTTACCCATGGGTTTGATAATGGGCAAAAAATATATACCTAGCGGGTTTCTGGGCATGGGTTCGAGGATGTAGTACCCAAACCCACAAACTCATTGGTTTTTTTAAACCCAATCTATCATAACGAACAAATCATATTAGTCCTTAATACCCTTGCTCACCCTTCTTGGTACATATTTTACTTCCACTTCTTGTATATAGAAAAATAAATAGAGAATATTATTATTTAGTTGTTTTAGAAATCAAAAGTAAAAGCTATAAGAAAAAAATAAAAGAAAAATAATTGATGACCTTAATGCTCCTAGACGTAGCTGCCGTAGGTACGTTCTCCTGTCCGGAATTCTGGAAATGAGTTCCAACTTGCACAATAGCTTGTGGGCTTGCCCATGTGCATGTATGCCTAGGCCTGCAGAGAGCCACAACAAACAACCAACGCAGATTAGTCCCACCTCGCTGAGAGAACCACCTTGGTTTTGGGTTGGCAAAACCCAGTGAATTTGTACCCGTTGCCATCTCTAGATGGGAGGCCGCATAATTCGGGCGCTAACCACTCACGACAAACACTCGGATGTCCCGTAGGTTTTTTTCTTTGTTTTGGGACAAGAACATATTCGGCCCATTGGCTAAAACAAGATTTTTTATTTTTTTTTTAATATTTATCAAATTATTAAAAATTGCAAGATTGTACTACTACCGCCAATAGAACCGGTGGAAAGTACCTACCGCCGGTTTAATCGACGAAATTTCTTTTTTACTGTTTATCTTAAAAAATTATAACTTTTATATATGAATTCGGATGAAGATAATATTTATATGCAAGTTTTGTATAGAAAAATATATTTACAACTTTGTAATTTAGGACTTTCAATTTAAGATCGTCTTAATACCTAAAAATTGATATAATATTCAGATGTCTATCTGTAAATCTGAATATTAAACTGATTATCTAGGTATCAAGATGGTTTCAAACGAGAATATTGTAAACCGGCTAGCCCTTATATAGCATCTTTTAAAAAAACATTATTACTTTGTCATACAATCATATATGAAGATAAAAATTTATATAAGACTTGTATTAAATTAAACAATGAAATATACAAACTTATAGTTCACAATATTTTCGTTTGAAACCAACCAGAATAATCGATATAACTTTTTTACTTTATATGTATCAAAACGACCTCAAATGAAAAGGTCATAGACTATAAAAGTGTAGATATATATTTTTTATAGCTTTTATATAAATTTTATATTCATCTGAGTTTATAAATTTTATATTCATCCAAGTTATGTAAAAGTCATGATTTTTTTTAAAAATAAGCTGACAATAAGAAGGAGATTCTGCCAATTTCCACCAGTTCAATTGGCTGCAGGAGTGTAGTTTTGATTTTTTTTTGGTTCGGACAAATATTTATAAAAAAACGAATTTAAAAAATATAGAAATAAAAAAAATCTGGAAACAACTCCTTGCAGGCCTAATTCTGCCCAACAGCTATGGGACCAACAAACATAGGCAGTGAAGCGAGATTCTAGGGTTAGAAGCCGTTCGGCCCATGTAACAACCCTAAAAATCCCAAACACCAAAAATACCAACCACAATTTTTAAAAAAATAAACCCATGCATGGTGAGTGTACATGCTAGGAAAACCCTATGTAGATGCACAAGTAGATCCCAAGTTAGAATGGCTGAGCATATGCATTATAATTTACTTGTGATTTGCATCTTTTTGATTTTATGTATTGTTAATAAAATCAATTGACCCTTGTTAATAAAACTTGACGCTTGTGTGTTGCCAGCCCTTGGCTTCGACCCCCAAGACCCTAGATGACCTCTAGTGGACCCCACTAGGGAGTATACATGCTTGGCAACACATGTATACTCATATAGGAGCCCATGGTACAGAATAGAGAATAGAAAAGAGGGAAGAAAAGTGATGGAAAAAGGAAAAGGGAAAGGAGCCCAGCGGCAGAACCAGCCCAGCCATCCGGCCCAGTCGCCCCCGCTCGCGCCCGCGAGCCCGAATCGGCCCATGACTGCAACCGGCCCAGCTCGCCTGTGCCCGGCCCCCTTCCCTCTCGCCCTGTACCGCTGACCGGAGGGCCCCACCTGTCATCCCCCTACCCCCGCGTGTCTCCTCTGCTTTTGGCAAAGCAGAGCGCCGGCGCCAGCCGCCCGCCCGCCCCAGCCGTTCCTGCCCCTAGCACCGTACGCAACTGGATGAAAGCCACTTCCGCGATCCGCTACGCCCCGAGCCGTCCCCAGCTGGCACCCGCCTGCTGTGACGCGAGCGCCATGGCCAGCGCCTCTCTGCCGCGCCCTGCCACCGCCGTATGCCCCCCTTTACCGGCTGCCGCACGAAAATGGGAGCGCCAAGGCACCCCCACAGTCCCGCAAGACCCAAAACCCTAACCTAAGCCCCGCGATCACCCTACACGTGTCCCCCGCACTGTCCCCCGCCGTCCGCCGCCCGCCATGGGTGAGCTCGGGCAATAAAAACCCCTCTCCGGTGCCCTAGCCCTCTCCCATCCACCCCGCCGCCACCTGTGGCCTCACCAACCACACGTAGAGACCAAGAGGAAGGGACAAGAAGGGAAGGGAAGGAGACGAAGGAGGAGCACCGTCCGCCAGAGCCGTTCGCCGCCGCGGAGCCGCTGCCGGAGCCGGAGACGCCGCCCCGATCGGCTACATTGGCGTAGCTGCTCGTCACAGCACTGCACCGCCTCGTCACAGTGTCTCCTTGCCACCGCACAGCTAGCCTACGCCCTCAAGCCCGACGGTGAGCCCTGCCCCCTTCTTGCCCCGTCGCCGGCATGCCCACCATGGCCGCCACCGTGTTCTCCCCACTTGGGAGGGCCAAAGGTGCCTACTTTCGATGTCACGTGGCACCGCACAGCCACCAACACGTCGAACGGCCGCTACGCAGCGACGCCGAGCCACCTGGGCTCGGAAACGCCTGCGCCAGCACACTTCACGAGCACGCGCTCGCCGCGGCCATACCCCGCCGCGGTGAAGCCCCGTTCCGGCGGATCCGGAGCGGCAGAGTTTGAGACAACGCCGTGGATGGACTCGCCCTGTCGAGTAGAGTGCAAAGCCTCCACCTTTTTGGCCGTAGAGAGCCTGTATGCCGTAGCCCTTGTCCGCCTCGCCGGCGCGGCCGTCCGCGGAGCGCCGCCGTGTCGAAGACGTTCCCACCGACTCCGTCCACCTAGCGTGTATAGGAGGGTCCTTTGAGCTTTTCCATGACCTATCGAACCCCGCTGTATAGTCGGATGAGAAGAAAGAGCCCGCCTTGCCCTAGATCGTCGAGACCGCACGGTCGCCGGAGCCCCGCCGTGTGCCTTCGCCGCGTTGCGGACCCCGTCGTGCCAATTGGTCATCTCCGTCGAGCCCTTCGGCTCTCTAGTGACCCCAATAGAAGTAAAATGTCCAATTTTGGCTCCGGTTGAGGCCGCAGCCGCCTCGCCGTCGTCCGCAGCCGCCGCCGAGCCGCCGCCACCGTGGCCGGCCTTGCCTGAGCCGCTACCGCTGCCCCTATACCCATGGTCGCAATCGTCGTGGCACGGGGAAGCTGATAGAGCTTAACCGAAGCCTGGCGACGTCCCGTAGCAGCCTGCCGTCGCAGTCCGCCGCGACGCCAACGCCGGCCGCCCGGAGCCCCAAGGTCCTGCCTTTAGCCCCTCGGTACCCTCTCCGTGGCCCCACGGATCCCTAGCGCCCCTTAGTTGTCCCGCTGAGCTTCTGAAGCGCGCGGACGCGCGAGCTCGCCTCCGGCGAGAGCGCCGCCGTGGGAGGAAGAGAAGAGGGGGAGAAGGAGCAGCAGCCGCGTGGTGGACTCGTTCTACCATGAGCCCGTTAGAGAGGAGGATGAGGTGAGCTTGGTCCACCATGAGCCGGTTCTGCGGTCCACTGGACCTTTGCCTGTAGGTGCGCCGTGAGCCGCACCAGGCCAGTGGTCGCCACGTGGCCTCGCCTGAATGCGACACGTGTCCGGGCCAGCCGGCACAGACCGGCCCGGAGCCGGCCCATAGCACGGCCCGTTGAGCCCAGTCCGAGCCCGGTCAACGATGCCTGGCGACCTGACCCCGCCTGTCATAGACTGCCGCCGCCGCGCCCAATCAGAAGAAGCCACGTGTCAACCACGTTGGGTTCTGACATCTTGCTGGATGTGGGGTGTGGGACTGGAATACTTCTCTGTGTTCTGTGCTCGTGCTGGTGCAAAGCGAGTAAGCTATGGGAATGTTTTGCGGCAACAGCTGCTCATTTTAGAAGCATAGTGTTTTGCTTGGAGCACTTTGGTAGTTATTGACTTTTGGTTGCTTAAATAATTGTAAAACGAATTTGACATCGCATTCTGTATCAGTTGAAGGAACATAGTGTATAGCCTACAATGTGATAGGCTATAGTGTATAGCTGTCAACATTCCAAATTCCATTGTACAGCCTACAATGTGCTAGGATCCAAATGTAGTTTACATTTAGTTTTGCTTGCAAATTAGCAGCGTAATTCAATTGTATGTTCTAACTGAAAGCACTAAAAGTTTATATTTTGTTTGTGCTATCAGAAAGGTAGAAACAGTTTTAGTGTATGTGTTCTGGTCCTTTTTAGCATACATTAGTTATGTTTTTCTGTTTGTCCTGATTATAGTGGCAGGAATCTGGGGTAACTGAAAATATTGATAAGAGTTGCGGGAGTTGTATCTAGCAATGATTTGTTTTCACTAACATATTAATTCTGCACATTAGCATTGATTTTGTCCCCCTCCCTCTTTGTGTACTCTTTCATGTGTATGCTATTGAAGCTAGTGAAATCGCTGTCCAGGTAATATGTTGTTATGACTGGTAAGGTCTACAGGCGCAGGAACAGTGGCTGAGAGCCCGGTGTAGCTGGCCAGTTGGTTAGCAAGTCCTAGAATCTAGGATATTTATCTCCTTAGTTTGTTATTTGGTTAAGATAGAGTTGAGTCGGTTAGAGATTGCCTTGTATAAGTATTGAACAATATGATGGAATAGATTAAGCCTGGGATTGAGTTTATCTCACCTTGGGCCTTGGGCGTTACTGTCTATTGTCATTGACCTCCAGCCAGGCGCCGAGCATGGCGCCGCCAGTTCACCGCCGGGGTCCCAAGCCCAGGCCTCTCACCTTCCACTCCTACGCTCTCCGATCCCTAAGCACCAACATATGTCACTTCTGAATATATTCTCTAATGTCAACTTGTATGCTTTATTTCTTTTTCTCTATTGTGGATGTCTGTAATTTATGTTTATACTGTTTTCATTGTGCTATCCAATTTGGTTAGTTATCCAATCTGTGTATATAGTTTCAGTTGACAAATACATGTTTGGAAAGTTACATACTTGGTAGTAGCATTTAGTTAAATCTGTCAAGAGGTCCTTGAATGATCATTTAACCGTTCATACAATCAGGCATGTATATGGGAGTTGAGAGCATGAGTATGATTAACATATTGATCACTACATATAGTATGACACCTTTTGGAGGTAGTTTTCTGCATCTGATATTGTATCTGCTTGGTGTTAAGTTGTTTGTCGTTAATATGTCTAAATGGCCCAATTGTAAGATGGTTGTTCTAGAAATGTAATATTATTTCCATATTAAAAAAATATTGAATTCTTATGCAGCATGTGTTTAGACTATAGTAAGTCCATAGAGAAGGTAGAAATATGCATTAGTTTTGCACAGCCAAACACCAAAATGAGATCATTTAGTGACTTGGGATTTCTTCTACTGTTTTGTTTTATTCAGATGGAAGACCAAATTCAACAACCGACGACATTTTCAAATGTTGCCCATGAGTTTGTTTTCAAGGATACTACAAGTTCGGTTTTCTTCGTCTTGGTCACTTTGGAGCAGTCGTACATGACACAAATTCTGAGTTATCTGAAGGATAAAGTTGGTGCTAGTGCCCAGCTGGCAGATGATTTTATACACAAGAGCAAGGTATCAACAGGTTTTGTCATCAGGGAGAGCGATACTTCGTACCAGATCTTGACAACAGCCCACGTGTTTGAAATTTTTTACTCAAATGGAGTGGAGCTCAGTTTGAAACAGTTGAACCGCTGGTTTCAAGTGTCAGTTGTCTGTCAGCATTACGAGCAGAATGTGGCCGCCGAACTTCCACAGCTGCACAGTGATCCTACTGTGGATCTCAGACACTACAGTCCAGCGACTATTGAAAGGTTTGACTCAAGAAAAGATCTTATGCTATTGAGGGTCAGTAAGAGGTCCTTATATTCTGATAACAACCGTACTGTCTGTGAAATGGCACACCGCTCAGTTCCTTTGTGTCGTTACATCCCTGCACCTCCCAGTGATTGTATTATGCTTGCTTGGCCTCCGTGCCGCAGGGACAGCCCTCTGGTTGGTCGTGTCGTTTCAACTTCCAGGGTGTATGGCCAGATCACACATGATCTGACAAAGGGTTATACTATGGATTTGTTTGAGGTGGATATTACAGGAGATCAGGGATGTTCTGGGGCTCCCATTCTGAACCAGACTGGGCAACTACTCTGTGTCTACCATGGTCGACTGAATTCAGTTGGGTATGGCATTGCCGCGGCCGAGGTTCGACAGTTCTGTGGCTTTTAGTGTCCCCGGTGGAAGGGTTTCTCTTTGCAGACAGTTATATTTTGTCAAAGATGTATGAAAGATTCTCAAGAAACTGATGTGCTGTGGAAGGGTTTCTCTTTGCCGGACAGTTCTGTGGCTTTTAGTGTCCCCGGTGGAAGGGTTTCTCTTTGCCGGACAGATCTGGAATGTTGCTCTGACTTTGTGACTGATGTGCTGTGTTCTCAAGAAAAACAAAAGTGCTGCTATCTTGTTTCACCAGCTATCTAAATGTTTTTTGTTTTTGTACGATTCCTTACATTGAATAGACAATTACCTGTTGGATGTGGCATGTGGTGGCAATGGCCGACAAGCAGCCAAGCAGGCCTGCTCGGTGGCAGCAGGTGCTGTACATGGATACACGAAGTCATGCAACCAGCCGCGTGTCCCTGACTCCCTGCTATGTGCCAATGTGGTGCAGCACCTTGCTGTACATGGATACATGAAGTCATGCAACCAAGCCGCGTGTTGCTGACTCCCTGCTATGTGTCAATGTGGTGTTCGCGTTACATTTTCTTTTCGTAATCTGATATTCGACTATTCGGCATTGCGCACGTCGACAGAATCACGAGCTACTGATCGGCTTGCAACGATTGTTGCTGCTGCAATCTCGACTCCATCGAGGCGAACAGGTCCCTGATTCTTGCTACCCTGCCGAGGACCCCCTCGACGGCGACGTCCACCGCGTCCTTAACGAGTTGACAGTCTCCAGCTTCGACGACCTGCGGTCGGCGTACAGCTCACTCGGGATAAGCGTGATCACCTTCTCCGTTCTCACGCACCCGCTCCACCGTGGCTGCAGGGTCGCCTGGGGGCACGGCCTTATGGATACATTAATCACATGTTTTAATCTAAATTTTCTGACATGATCTTTTGAACTAATGGAGTTTTGGGAAAAGAGAGAGAGAGAGAGCATAAATCTTTCTATACAAATTATTAATTCTGTCATAATCTTTCTAATGAGCTATAGTATGGAATAGAGATGGATCTCTTAAGTGCAAACATCATAACTTACTGTTATTTCTGTGAGCATCCCTGTATAGTGTCAACATATATTAGTAAATAATTGTTCTTGTTGCGTTTTGTCAGCCATACCGTATGGTCAAAGATCTCCGGACAAACTATGAAGTATCTGACCCGGATTCGGTTCTAGAAGGAGATCTAGATGATTTCATCTTGAACTATTTGTCTTCGTCACTGGATGAAGCTGATGTAAGTACCTGAACAAAGAATCATGCTCACCATTTTTCATGAGCTATCTGCCAAATCACTTGGCTTTGAAACAAACCAACTGAGACACTGCTGAAGCGCTAGCAACTGGAGGTGCTGCTCCAGTCTTTTTCTTTGGCAGTGAATACAACCCGAGCTCCAATGATGAAAATTTAAGGTATGGGATAGTAGTAGGTTGCAAGTGCAAAAATCAGAATCAGTTGCGCAGGATAGAGTTATAGTGTAACAGACCAGGCAATATAGTGAAAATATTTGCTTGATAGTCGAGATGCGGTTACTTTTTCTGTATTGCCTTTGTGATGGATGTATAAACATTCATCTCTCGTCAATCTAGCTCTTCTTTTACTGTAGTGATAGTGTTGCACCCAAGTAAGCTGAGGTGGTCTACAATAATTGATTATTTTCTCCAATTCGTTGTTACATTGTTTGCTTGTTTTGCTTTTTCCTAAATTTTTGCTGGGAGATTAAAAAAGAATTACCACTATTGAAGTAATGTCAAACTGTCTGATACTACTAGATTATATTTTGGGCGGAAACTGTCAGACAATTTGACTTGAAAGTTTAGTTGTCGTGGTTAGTGACTCAGGTGGACCTCATGTTTCATTGAGACATCATTGGCAGTAACGGATTGTAAAAAATTGTAATGGTAATGGTAAATAAGAATTTGGCCCTTTTTATCCAGTTTGTGAAATTTCATGGTGACCATTTTTTTTATTCTCATTCAACAGCTCAACAACCCACACCCATCCATCCGCATGCACGCATACCACTAACCCTATAGGGAAAATTAAGGAATACTCAATGTTTCGGTCTCCAACATTCATATAAGTGAATATGATTGTTAAAAAAAAACGCACAGTCGTAGCACTAAGACCACACACCTCACCATATTAGTGATACTGATGATGCAGATGTTCGACACATTACTCAAGGAAAATATTTTTTTAGAAGGGCGGCAAGAGCTTTGCCAATTTTTATTAGACGGAGAAAAAGAAAAAGGCAGAGAGTACAAAGGGTAAAAAAAAGACGACTAAACTACTGAACCGACTACTACTACTATTATGACAACGACTACTACTACTCATACAGCAAAAAATACTACTCAAGGAAAATATTCAAGCTTCTATCTTGTTCATACTTCTCCATCCAAACTTGATGAATAAGACCCCATCACCGTTGTCTCCAGCATGCCACATCTACCCTTTAGTGGAGTTCTCTCTTTCTATTTAGACAGCAGCGACATTAGGGGTGAATGGGCCATACTTTAAAACCTTTAGGGGACTACAACAGGGTGATCCCTTGCCACCATTAATGTTCAACATGGCTGCTGATGCACTGGACCACATATTAACTAGAGAAAATTTCTTGGTTGCCACTGAAAATTATAACCATCCATTCATTGCCATTGAAAAAATGATCTTCCCTTCATTGCCATTGATTTATGCTTTCCTTTCCCTTGGCTGCCATTCCGTCAATTTCATGCGTAACGATGTTTGGAGGAGCTTTGCTGTGCTCTCGGATCAAGTGTGCGTGGCATGATGGATCATGGATGGGATGGGGGTTGAGTGCACAGGCAGCCGCATGGTGGCGCAAAGACTTACGGAGAGGCGGCCGTTGGTAGCACGCCGCGCATGCGCCGCCGCCAAGTCGGACCACGACACCTTGCACGGCCGCACGCTGCCACGCAGGGCGGCTCGCAGCGCTGGGAGCGCTGCTGGGTCACGTCCATGCGCTCTGCGAGCCTCGCATCGACTCGGGATGGCTATGGCGCGGCGGCGGGACCTCGTCGAGGGCCACCGCCTCTGGTCACGCTTCATGGCGGGGCTGGTTGCTCGGCTCTCGCCGCGCCGCCCCACGGTCGTCGTCGGTGTTGAAGGACTCCTGCTCCTGCCGGACTTTGGGTGGAGCGTCCCCGGAAGCTGCTTCTTCCTTCCAGGCCCAAGATCCAGAAGCTGATCGACTCGCTTTGATGGAGAGACGGCCGGCGACCGGAGAACGCAGAGATGAGGAAGCTCGCGGCACACATCGTGGCGCATCTCGCCGGGCGACCTCCACCGCCCTAGTTCTGGTGCCATCCAAAGGCGTATCGTACCTTCGAGGGCGAGACCACGCCGCTGGCGTCTGACGACCAACAAGGGCTCACCCAGGGCCAGCTCTATAGATTTCAAGACCCTTGGACAATAAGAAGACAACAACACTCTGACGGCCTAGTTGATCCCAAGGAACTCGCTCATGGAGAGCAAATCGCAGAACCCTCCTCCCTGCACGTCCAAGCGATCGCCGCGCGTCGAACTCCCCGGCACCATGCCACCGAGCCGAGCCCGTGCAGGGAATCCATGCGCCAAGACGGCCCGTCGACCGCCACGGACCCTAGGTGGCTCGAGCCTCTTTGGGCGGCTGCTGCCGCCCACGTTGAAGAGACACCGGCGTTCGGACCCAGCGCCACCAGTTGGTTCCATAGTCCATGTCCAACCGGTTGGCGAACATGACCTTCGAGAACGCGCAGTGCGTGTGGTCGCCGCCTGCGCGCGCGCGCCGCGAGCTCGTTGACGGTGGTGGCACTGGAGTCATCGGCCGAGGACGACTCCACGTACCGGCTTGGACGAGTCGGAGTTCGTCGGCGGTCGACGACGATGGACCCCTGGCCGTTTCGCTGGGGTCCGGGCTCCCGTCTGCACGCCGGAGCAGGCGGGTGTCGCCAGTCCGCCGCACCCTACTTTCCCTACGCGCCGCCCTCGCGCGCTTCTTGAGGTCTGAGTTCCGATGAGTTCTTCACCTCGTTGTCGGTCCGGCACGGCATGCCGTGCGATCCGAGACCACGACCGAGGCACAATAATTTTCCAAGTGTCGGAGAGTCGGTCATAAAAAAGTTACGTTAATTCTTGACAAAAACTACAGCTCGATAAAATTTCTTGTGTGTCGGCGCCACGTTTTTGGCATCTCCATCACCGGCGTTTACTCGTGTAGCTTTCTATTACCTTGCTTTCCTATTGTCCAAGGGCCTTGAAATCAACAACAGGTGAGCCCCCTTGTTGGTCATTTGACGCTGGCGTGGGTCTCATCTGCAGAAGGTAGGATACGCTTTGGATGGCACCAGGAGGCTGGGGCAGGTGGAGGCCGCGAGATCGCCAAGATGCGTGCCGCGAGCTTCCTCATCTCCTCGTTCTCCGGTCGTGGCCGTCTCTCCATCAAAGCGAGTCGATCACCACGGATCTTGGGCTGGAAGGAAGAAGCAGCTTCCGGGGACGCTCCACCCGAAGTCCGGCAGGAGCAGGAGTCCTTCGACGCCGACGGCGACCATGGCGTGGCGAGAGCCCATGAGCGTGGTGGTGACCAGGAGGCGGTGGCCCTCGATGAGGTCCCGCCGCACGCCACAGCCATCCTGGAGTCATGACCGAGCTCGCAGAGCGCATGGACGTGACCAGTAGCGGTCCCCGCGTCAGAGCCGCACTGCGTGGCAGCGTCTGCGGTTGTCTGGTCGTGGTCGACTTGGGCGGCGGCTGGCGGTGCCTGCCGACGGCCGCCTCTCCGGATCTGTCTGCGCCCAGCTGCGGCTGCCCAGGCACTCAACCTCCATCCCATCCATGATCCATCATGCCACACACACTTGATCCGAGAGGCACAACAAAGCTCCTCCAAACGTCGTTATGCATGAAATTGACGGAATGGCAGCCAAGGGAAAGGAAAGCATAAATCAATGTCAATGAAGGAAAGATCATTTTTTCAATGGCAATGAAGGGATGGTTATAATTTTCAGTGGCAACCAAGGAATATTCTCTATTAATTAAAGCAAACAAGAAGTAGTTCATCAAGGGGTCCTACCTCATTTGTCCCCAGGGAGTTTCACTCAATTGGAGTATATTGATGACAGGATGATGAATTGCTTCGAATGGATGTCAGGCTTCAAAATCAGTTGTCATAAGAGTGAAGCCATCATATATGAAGAGGTCCGGATTGCAAACATTATAAACTGCTCAAGGGGTTATCTCCCCATGAAATATCTCGGGATCCCCTAAGTGACAGGGACATGGGTGTATCCCAAGATAATTGAGAAAATGAAAAGGAAGCTGCAGCCGTGAAAAGGAAAGAATGTGACCTCAGGGGGTAGACTGAATGACTGATCCAGATGAATACTTCTCTTAGTAGCATCCCTAAATATGTTGGCTGCGTTCGGTTGATGGAAATTTCAGCCGGAATTCACTGTTCACGGCTGAAATTTGTTAGAAGGACTAGAATGAGGCCAACCAGCTGTATTGCAAGACCCAAGAGGGCAACTATACACAGTGTACATATGCAAAGAAGCCCTCCAAATAGAGGGAAACACATACACCTCCTATACATCTAACACCCCCCTCAAACTCATGGTGGAGAGTAGAAATCTACAACACTGAGTTTAGAGAGTAGAAACCTATGATGAGCCCGGGTTTGTGCCTTGGTGAAGAAATCAGCTAACTGAACCTCTAAAGGCACATGGTGGAGCATCACAACCAGATCACGCACCTGCGATCTCATGTAGGAAGCATCAACGCCAATGTGTTTGGTGAGCTCATGCTTGACTTGGTCTCGAGCAATACTGATCGCACCGGTGCTGTCAGAAGAGAGAGGAGTGGGTGCAGTGGCAGGCACACCAAAATCCTCAAGAAGCCATCATAGCCATGTCACCTCCGCAGTCACAGTCGCCATAGCACGCAGCTCAGCCTCATCACTCGAGCGGGAAACTACAGTCTGCTTCTTGGTTTTCTAGGCAATCAAGGAGGAGCCAAGGAAAACACAATAGGCAGAGAGAGAGAGTAGCGATCATGATGATCACTCGCCCAGGTCGCATCAGAATACGCCTGAAGCTGAAGAGAACTAGAACGAGGGAAGAAAAGGCGCCGAGAGATAGTTCCATGAAGGTATCGCAGAACACGGAGGAGGTGAGCATAGTGGAGCTGGGTAGGAGCTAAGACAAACTGACTCAAGATATGCACAGAGTGAGAAATGTCAGGACGAGTGATCCCAAGGTAGACAAGACTCCCAACAAGCTGACGATAGCGAGTAGGATCAGCAAGTGGTACACCATCAGTGGGTCGTAGGTGAACACCAAGCTCCATAGGAGTATCAACAGTGCGGTGATCAGTGAGAGCAGCACAGGAAAGAATGTCCTGAGTGTACTTCTCCTGAGAGAGAAAAATACCATCAGATGTGGAGGTGACCTCAAGACCAAGGAAGTAACAAAGGGGACCCAAATCAGACATAAGGAATGTCTCATTGAGACGCTGCTTCACAAAATCAATGTACTGGGAATCATCGCCCGTGATGATCATGTCATCGACATAGAGAAGAAGAAGGGTGCGACCATGAGGGGAAGTGTGAACAAAAAGAGCAGGTCATGATCACTTGGCGTAAAACCAGCATTGATGACAACAGAGGAGAAACGCTCAAACCAGGCCCGAGGAGCTTGCTTGAGGCCGTAGAGAGAACGGTGCAACCGGCAAACCAGGCCATCAGGAACAGAGTATCCTGGAGGTGGCTGCATATAGACTTCCTCTCGTAGCTCGCCATTGAGGAAGGTATTCTTGACATCCAACTGGGATATCGACCACTGACGAACAGAAGCAACTACAAGAAGAGTGCGAACAGTAGTCATGTGCGCGACAGGAGCGAAGGTCTCCTCATAGTCACGACCTTGCTCCTGTTGGAAGCCGCGCACCACAAGATGAGCCTTGTAGCGCTCAAGAGAGCCATTCGAGCGGGTATTTACCTTGTACACCCACTTGCAAGTGATAGGAGTGACGTGAGGTGGCAAAGGAACAAGATCCCAAGTGCTAGTACGTTCTAGGGCAGCAATCTCCTCAGCCATAGCATGTTGCCACTCCTGGTGAACGGCAGCTTCCCGATAGGTCGCGGGCTCAGCCAAGACGGCAGCAGTGAAGCCAAGGCGATCGGGAGGACGAAGGGTGCTGCGATCACGAAGAGAATAACGAGGAGGAGACTCGGGATGAGGTCCAAGGACGGATGGAGAAGAGTCAAGTGGTGGCGCAGGGCGCGGATGACGAGTGTAGTAGTGAGTGATCTCACGGGAAGGACGCAACGATGATGGTGGAGGAGAGACTGGTGGTGGAGAGGTAGGAGGAGGTGGTGAAGGTGGAGAAGTAGGTGGTGGTGGTGGAGGTGGAGTAAAAAGATACCTGAGGGGGTGAAGAAGATGGAGACGACAGTGGAAGATACCACTCAGGTAAAGTGAGGAATGAGAGGGACTCAGTGGTACCAGAAGAACCGGAAGGGGAACGAGGACAGTAAGGCCGGGACTCATTGAAGGTGACATCTCGAGAAATCCTCATCCGATGAGCAACAGGGTCATAGCAGCGATAACCCTTATGTTCCGTACTGTACCCAAGAAAAACACACTCAACAGACTGAGCAGTGAGTTTGGTGCGCTCATGAGGTGGAAGTAGGACGTAACAGACACACCCAAAACAATGAAGATGGCTATAGGAAGGAGGGGTGCCGAAAAGACGCTCATAGAGAGTGCAACCCCGAAGACAAGTAGAGGGTTGGCGATTTATAAGAAAAACAACTGTAGAAACCGCCTCAGCCCAAAAATAAGGAGCAAGCATAGAAGAGATCAAGAGAGCACGAGTAGTCTCAAGAGTGTGGCGATGCTTGCGCTCAGCAACACCATTTTGAGCATGAGCACCAGGACATGAAAATTGGGCAAGAGTACCCTGCTCAGCAAGGTAGGAGCGATGAGCAGTGGAGATGTACTCACCAGCAGAATCCGCACGAAAAACTCGAATGAGAGAGTTGAACTGGGTACGGATCATGGTGGCAAATTTTTGGTAAATAGAAAGAAATTGACCACGAGAAGACATCAAATAAATCCAGGTAAATCTCGAATAGTCATCAATGAAAATAACATAATATGATTGACCCCCCTTTGAAATAAAAGGTGTTGGACCCCATACATCAGAGTGAACAAGATCAAAAGGTTTCTAGGACTTAGACTCACTAGAAGGGTAGGGGAGTTGCAACTATTTGCCAAGTTTACAACCCATACAATGAAGAGTAGTGTCACCAGAAATAGGACCTAACACACCACTACCAACAAGGGTGGACAATCTAGAACCAGAGAGGTGACCAAGACGATGATGCCACTGCGCAAAAGAAGTGGTAGAGCGAATGGTGACACGGATCTTTGGAGGCTGGGTGATGTGGGAGCCAAAGCAGGTGAAGGAAGACGCAACCAATCAAGCTCCCAGAGGCGTTGGGAGTCCCGACACCTAGGCCCAGTTCCCACCAAAAGGTCCGTGCGGAGATCCTGAACACAACAAGAATCAGACTCAAGGATTATGCGACAGCCATGATCAGTGATTTGACCCGCAGACAAGAGTTGCATAGTTAGTTTGGGAACATACGAAATAGTAGGAATATTAAACGAAGAGGTCGAAAGAACACCTCTCCCAGCAACAGGAAGAGAAGTGCCATCTGCGGTGCGAACATAAATAGATGGATCGGGGAAGATAGAGAGGACAAGTGTGTTGCATGAGGTGTCATATGAAAAGAGGCACGAGTCGAGGAACCATGGGGATGATTTGACGGAGGAGGAGCGGAACTAGAAGCTGTTTGTGTAGTCCCGTGACCGAAGGCGAGCTGCGATGGTGAAGGAAATAGGGCAAGAACCTCCTGCTCATTGTAGACATGGAGCAGAGTGCTCTGTGAAGTAGAGGAACCACACGAGCCCTAAAAAAGCGTCGCCATGGCGCCACGATCGGTCATGTTGCTTCTTGCGACAATCCTTCTCCTCATGACCATAGATCTTGCGGTAGCTTGAATACAGAAGGTGCCCCGTCACCACGGAGAAATTTGAGATGGAGGCGGAGAGACCTAGGGATTGCTAGGGGACGGAGGGCTGCGGTGGAACATGAGTCACACCCCTAGCTCGAAGACGTGTCTCCTCTCGTAATTCAGGCATCGCCTCAAAGAGCGATGGGGGCGGCAGACGACAGTCAACAAGCGTGCTCGAACAGTCTCAAATTCGGGACGAAGACGAGAGAGAAACTCGTGAAAGGCGAAGAATGTCTCTCTGGTCCCGGTGGCCAGTCAAAATGGCAAGTACCACCCTTTGTAGAACTCGGCGCCCAAACTATCCAGCGATATCATCATCATTTGTGGAAGTCCTCAACTGTGGAGTCATGAAGCGAATGAGCCTCCTCAACAACGACAAGGTACATCGCTTCGTTATGAATCTCGTGACTGCGACGGAGGTGATCCCACATAAGGTGTGAAGTGGCAAGACCTCTAAGGGATAACGAGAGATCGACCTCCATGCTCGCAAGTAAGATGGCCTTAGCAGATTTTTCCTCGCACAGCCAAGTCTCATAGACACCAAGATCAGTCTGATAGCTCTCCATCTCGGCCTCAAATGCCTCAAGTAAATCATTCTTGGCATCATCATCAGCATCTGGCGGGTATGTGGGCGGCGTGGGAAGAAGAAGACGGTGAGACAGATCCGCTCACTGTGAGGTAGCCCTGGCGGTGGCCATCCATGTGGACCTCCATATGAAACACAAAATCGCCCCAATTGGTGCCATTGAAAATGACGGGGCACCGAGGGACCAGAAACAGAGCCAGGGCGTCCGGGGGACGCCATGGAGGAGAGAACGAGCCTCTCTGCTGCTGCTGCTGTTTTTATGCTCTTTTTCTCTTTTTTAAGCGAGAGAGGAGAGGAGGACCACCGACTCACTAGCACCAAGACACTGCAGGCGCAAGTGAGCAGCCCGCTATCTGGAAGGCAGGGGTAGCGGTGTCCATGGTGGCGTGCGCCCTCGGGGAGGCGGGGACGGAGCCGGAGGTGTCTTGGCGAGCAGGGCAGTGTCCATGAGCCTTGAGAATGTGGGAGGGCTGGTGGTCAGGGAGCCGTCTGAGTATAGCTGGCCTGATGGCCTGATGAGCCTTGTGGGCGTTATGATACTTGGTGGCGGTAGTGAAATTTCAGGCGGAGCAGCAGTGAGGTGGGATGCGGAGGCCAGCGGGGTGAAATCGCCGGCGTCGCTCATGCAAAGGTGAAAGGAACCCTAGCTCGATACCATGTTAGAAGGACTAGAATGAGACCAACCAGCTGTATTGCAAGGCCCAAGAGGGCAAGTATACACAGTGTACATATGCAAAGAAGCCCTCCAAGTAGAGGGAAAACACATACACCTCCTATACATCTAACAAAATTCACTGTTCATGTCCTCACAAATTCCTTCAGATTCCTTCAAATTCCTCCCAGCGAACAGGCCCATTATGGGCATGTATCATCTATATATGTGGGCACACATCAACCAATGGATACTATTAGATCCAAATTGTTTTTTTGGAGGGGGGACATGATTCAAATATCACACGGTCAAATTTTAGAATATATGTAGGCCCGAGGATTTGGAGGTCTGGGAACATCAACACAAGAATAAAGAATTTTTAACGAAGTCTTACAGCTAAAATGGATTTGGAGATTATACAATGGAGATGAGAATGACATGTGCTGCCAGCTGCTCAGTGCCAAATACATGAAAAACAAATGCCTCTCGAACTGTAACATAACAGCAAGGGAGGCTCACAATTCTAGTTAGGCATAAAAAAAGTGAAAGTAAATTCAAATGAGATCTTGGGAAATGTAGCTAACGTTCTGTTCTTGGAGGACACATGGATAGGAGATATACCCCTGAAGCTACCATATCAAAAACGTTTCTCGGTCTGTAGCAATCCTGGTTGCACTGTTCAGGATTGCTGGGAGGAGGATTGGGGGTGAGAATTCCAACGAACCTTAACTTCACTATATCAGATGACAGGTAAAGGATTTCCAAGACAAAGTTGTTTGGAAGTTGGAGAAGAAAGGGATGTACACTACTAGGTCTATGTATGGACTCATGGTGTCTCCTTATATTTTTGTCCTAATAATGATACAAAGCAGCAAATCCAACTCAAGTCACAAATGTAAATAAATCGTATACATTAAACACAACCCTAACAAGATCCGCGGATTTAAGTAGTGGGCATATTGGAGTGGTTTGTTTAGTTGTGTTGCTGCCAATCTACCCAAAGTCTAAGACCTTTTGAATGATTAGCAGAACTTCTATTTTGATGACGTTTTTCCAAATTACAGTGTTTTTGTGGTGGTTCAAGCGTCCCATGATTCCAGGAACTGTACTCTAATCCACCCCAATTCACGTGTATTAAGATGGATAAAATTACATGTGAATTGGGTGGATTGAAGTGCGGTCAAACAGACCCCGAAGAAGTCGTACTCTTCTAGGAGATGACACCTGTGATGTCCGGTGTGAGATGTGCACTGATGCACATGAAGGGCATTCCAGAGATACAAATTGTTGTATTTTTTTAGAAAAGAGAATATATTAATATCCCAGCTTCTGCATCGATCAATGCATATGGCTGTTCCTTATTACAAACAAGAAAGAAACGGTCCAGGGTATCTCAAAAACAAAGTTTTGCGCCATAAAGTTAAAAAAAAGGACTTAAAACCAGTACTAGAAAGCAATTCTATTACTAAAGCTCCAGCCGTGTTTAGCAAACACTTCCATCGTGGCTGTCTCAATGGTCTTACAACCCATCTTCATCAAATGGCGATCCTCCTCCTCCTTCGTAACAGGGACCAGGTTCCCCTGAAGATAGCCTGCAAGTAAGATGATGCTACAGCCTTGTTAAAAACTACATCATTTCTGGTTAACCAAATCGCCCAACAAAATGCACTTGCACCCACAATGATCTGAGATTTCAGTTTCCTATTTATCCCTTCCAACCAGCCTGTAAATATATTGTGTACACTAGTTGGCAGTGATAAATTAAAAAAAACATGAACAATTCTCCAAATAAACTTAGCAAAATGACAGTCAAAAAATAGGTGTTGAATAGACTCGTTCGAGGAACAAAAACAATATTTCCTATCTCCTTGCCACTGCCGTCGTGCTAAATTATCTTTGTTAGAATTACTCCCTTGTACAAGTACCACATGAAGACTTTGATTTTGAGAGGTAGTTTTAGTTTCCATATGAATGTGTTATAAGGTATAGCTTGTGTTTCTAATAGAGCTCTATACATCGATTTGACATAAAACAACCCATTCTGATGTAGCCCCTACACAAAGCGGTCCTCTGATTTGTTAGTTGTACATTTGCCACCATATCCACTACATTGTGCCATGCTTGCAAGTTAACACCTATAAGAGATCTCCTGAAGGCTACATTTAACGGTATCGTAGACATCCCTAATCTTACAGACACATTTTTTCTTCTCACAATGTTATAAAGTGCAAGAAAGAGCGATTTTAGTGGGCACGATCTTATCCACAAGTCCTCCTAAAATCGCACTTGAGACCCATCACCCAGATCAAACTTACCTAAAGAGAGAAACTCCGTCTTGACCTTCATAAGGCCAGCCCAAAATTGAGAATCCCCGGGCATGTATTGAGCCTGCGTCAAATTTTTAATCCTTAGGTATTTATTTCTAAGCAATTGCTGCCAAACCCCGTCTCCATTTACTAATTTAAACAACCATTTGCTAAGAAGACACTTATTGTGAGTTTCTAGATTTAGGACTCCTAGCCCTCCTTGGTCTTTCGGTGTGCAAACTACCTCCCACTTAGTCAATCTATATTTTTTTTCTTATGTTCATCACTCTACCAAAAAAACCGTGATCTATAGTAATCCAATTTCTTCAAAACCCCTCCCAAAAAAAAGATAACATGAACATAGGAAGACTACTCAAAACAGAGTTGATTAGAACAAGCCTTCCTCCTACTGACATCATCTTGCCCCTCCAACAATTGAGTCTTTTTTTAAATCTTTCTTTCACATGTTTTCGGTCCTTATTCAAAAGTTTTATATGGTGCATAGGAATTACTAGGTATGGAAAGATCCTACATTGCACCCAAAAATTTGTGTATATTCAAGTTGATTGGCTTTGGCCGGCCCGTAGTAGAACAATTCACTTTTATAGAAGTTGATCTTGAGTCCTGATAATTGTTCAAAAGCACAAAGCAGGAGCTTCATGTTTTTGGCCCTCTCTAGATCATTGTCCATAAAGATAATAGTATCATCCGCATACTGGAGGACCAAAAGTCCCTCATCTATCAAATGTGGAACAACCCCTTTGATTTGTTCTCGCCTCTTTAGCTCTTGTAATAAGGACAACCAACATGTCTACCACTATATTAAACAAGATCGGGGATAGTGGGTCCCCTTGACGCACTCCTTTTCTTGTTTGAAAATAGTGGCCTACATTGTCGTTAACCTTCACTGCAACACTCCTGTCGATGCGGGACCCATAGGATACCCCGCAAGAGAGAGAGAAGATCTAGTTCAACTAGGGTTCTTCCCATGTAATCTTAGTAATAGAACTATTAAGTAATCCTACTAGGAAATCTCATTGTAAACCGATTAGGACTCCGGGATCCTGAATATATAAAGGAGGCCAGGGCTCCTAAAGAAGGGGACGATTGGTACGACATAACACTTCATAATCAATCCAACGCAAAAGGCAAACGCCGACTGGACGTAGGGTCGTTACTCGATCTACGATCGAGGGCCTGAACCAGGATAAATCGACTGTCTCTTGCGTTCACCTTCGAGTTCAGCATACGCCGAAACCCGAACGATACTACCACGGTACCCCCGTGGTAGGCTATCGGTGGTAAAACATCGACAACTCCCTCTAGAAATAACTTTCGAAATCCAGTCACACAAAGTTGGTGAGAATCCTTTTATTCGAAGAACTTGCTGTATGAAGGGCCACTTTAGTTTATCATAAGCTTTTTCAAAGTCTAGTTTTAAAATGATAGCATCTTGTTTTTTTCTATGTAACTCATGAATTGTTTCATGCAAAGTCACAACTCCTTCCATTATATAGCGACCCGGAATGAAAGCCGTTTGAGAAGGCCCTATCAATTTATCTGCCACTTTCAATAATCTATTATTTAGTACTTTTGTAAAAATCTTAAAGCTTACATTTAAGAGGCATATTGGTCTATATTGTTGTATCGGACTGCATCAGTAACCTTTGGTAATAAAGTAAGTATCCCAAAATTTAGACTATGAATAGGCAGTCCCCGATATGGAATGCAAGAAACAAGCTCATCAAATCTGGGTTCACAATCTCCCAAAAGAATTGATAGAATTCAGCGGGAAAGCCATCTGGACTGGATGCCTTATTGTGTTCCATATCGAAGATTGCCATTTTAACTTCCTCCTCACTGAATGGGGCCGTCAATACTTGATTCTCCTCCTCGGACACTTGAGGTATATCATATCTCAAAGTCTCATCCATTGAGAAAGAATTTTGTGTATGAGGTCCAAACAGTGCTTTATAGTATTCAGTTATGAAATTTTCCAGGTTCGCATCTCCAACAATAACCCCTTGTTCCTGTTCTAACTGTACAATTCTTGTTTTCCTGTGTCTCCCATTTGCCACCAGGTGAAAATTCTTAGTGTTATCATCCCCTTGCAATAACCTCATTGTTTTTTTATCATTGGAGCCAGTAAATCTCCTCCTCTCTCAACAACTTAGTGTGACAACAAACATGTCTTTGCCTTTCTATCTAAGACATCTATGTTAGCTAAGAGATTAGATTTTTTTTTTTGTTTTTTGTTTTGTGAGACTAAATTCCTAACCCATCCTCTAAGGAAAGCGTCTCAATCTTCTTATTTTATTTTGCCACCGTTCCATGGGTGACCGACCCCCTATTCTCATATTCCCAAACCTCTTTCACCAGGTCAAAGAAACCATCTCGTGTTAGCCATCCTAGTTTTGAATTTGAAATTCCTAGCATTGCCTCTGTGAGATGGTTCCCCCCCATCTAGCAAAAGTGGTGTGTGATTTGAGATTTCTCGGGTGAGTGCTTGGAAGAAGTTAAAGGAAATTTTTGTTCCCAATCTGTTATTACCAAAATTCGGTCCAACTTTTCAAAAGTTGGCACTTCTACATAGTTAGCCCACGTATATTTCCTCCCCGTCATCTCTCTCTCTTAGATTCAACGTTTCAATAATAGCATTGAACAAAAGTGGCCACTTGTCATTATATCTTGAATTGTTTTTTTTTCAGATGGATTCCTAATAATATTGAAATCTTCCCCCACTAAGAAAGGTAGATCCCCACAGCTAGTACAGGCTCGTACTAACTCTGATAGAAAGTGTTCTTTATGGTCCTCTTGTGCTGCACCATAAACAGACAGAAGGGCCCATCGAAAACCATCTACTTTATTTTTTAAGACAAATTTGATACGTTATTCTCCATCCACAAATGTTCTCTAATTCAAAGCAATCTTGATTTATCCTCATTAGCATCCCCGGACATACCCCGAGGACACCGCCAATGCCAAACAAAATCAGCCCCCGCACAAAAATTTTCCACACATTGAGTCCGAGAAACTATTTTTGTTGGTTTATGATAGAGCTATAAAATCAAGTTTATTATCCTCGGCCATATCATGTAAAAACATATATTTAGCTAAGTCCCGCAACCCTCTACAATTCCAGAATACCCCATTCCTTAAAACAAGCTTTTTTTTCTAGCCGCTGTATTCTTATTGAGAGGCTTCTTTTTCTTTTTAATTTTTGCCAACTTGATGGGTACATTTACAAGTACCCCATCAAGGTCCGCACTATTATCATCCATCACCTCCTCCGTTAAGTCGCCACAGAGTCGACTTAGGGTGGAAATGTCAGGATCGATCTCATCCTCTTCACCATCATTTTCATTCTCAGATAAGTTTAAGAAGTTAGAAGGTTTCAATCTGTCGCTCTCAACTTCCTCGATTAAAGCAACAGATTCCTGTCTTAAAATTTCATCATCACCCAAACTAATGCCCACTCCCCCTAAGTTTTGTTCAATATGAATGTTAGAAAATGCACAAACTGAATTTATAATCAGCTTACCTTGGGTTTCCTCGAGATTCTTGACGGCAACTGTTTTTTTCTGCCTTCTCAGAGAGTCTACATGAGCCACGTCTGCATTGCGCTTGCTACGCCACACTGGAGTAAGCTCTCCGTCTGCCAGAACCGCCATTGTCATCACACTTCCCCATTCTTTTTTTGAAACCCCATCAGCTTTGACCCCGACCTCGATCATGGCATCGAGAAGCGCACCAAGGTGTTGTGCACCATCTGCAACTTCTCCTTCTGTTGCCCCAATAAACTGTCCCACCGAAGCCTCCATCTGATCGTCATCATTTACTATAAATGGCTGCTTGGAATTTTCCTGAGGATCAGGAGTTGCGCCCACAGTAGTTGACATGGACAACTTCCCCAGGTTTTGATCACTCCCGGTCTGCGACATCATCTCCAAAGTGGGCTGCGGTGTGAAGCCCTGAGAGGTGACCTTCCCGCCCGACCCAGGTAGCTGCGAGGATCGCTGCAGCATGCGTGCTGGTGCTGACGAAGAAAGTGCCGTGCAGTCCTAACCTCCACCGAGTGACCCTTTTTAACTCCCACAAAGTCACGTGCTGCTTCACTGAGGTCATTTTCTTCACCGAGCAAATCATCCTCCGACAGATCAATATCCATTTGTGCATCAGGTGCTATGCACTCTTTTCCACTTAAACTCATGTTGGCTACATTTCCCACAGTTGTGCCTGAGAGCGAGGTACCCTCATTATTTTTTGTTTCCTTCATCTCTGCATCCTTCGCTGCCCCATTGCCATGGTCTTCATTCCCACCATTTTGATTGTTCCAAATACTCTGCAGCCCAACATTTGGTAGATACGGCTCAACTTGGAAAATCAATTGAAAATATCTATTCCCGGTGATGACATCAAGCTTGGTTGGGATTGCTTTGGGTTCTAGCACTGTGACTGCAAAGCGCCCGAAACCATTCGCTCTAGTAGTCACCATGTCAACATCTTGAGTGACACCGAAAAGAGTTCCAAGTGCCCACAAGATGACATATTCTCTCAAGATCGATGGTAGATTCATAACTCGCATCCAGACCACAGGTAAAGCATGTCCAAAGTACTCTTCATCTTCCTTAAACTCTTGGAATTTGAGGGTGACACCTTCTTTCATTTCGGCATTGAACTTTGTCATCTTTGTGAGATCTCCCTTTGAAGGAAAAAGAACTTTGAACTCAAAATCACTATGCCATTTTACTTCCCAATTGAAAGTATCTGAAACCAGTACACGCAAAAAAAAGCCACTACCTCCTCCTCCGTCAAATTTTTGCCAGAAGTAGATACAAGTGCCAATCTGGAATCTCTCTTGGTTGGTTGAATTGGAGCATGTGGAATGTTAAAACCAGCAAGTGCATCCGCTGCCTGACCAATCAACTGAGCTACTGGTTTTGGCTGCTTGGGAATCGGACACCGACTAAGGCATGGTCGGTGCTTTTGCAAATTTCACAGAAAACTGTCGTTGTGCACTCGGACATCAAATGACCCTTGACACCACATCGTCTACATATCTTGGCCGTGACTGTCTTTTGATTCCCATCTGCAACACCAGCCCCAGTCATAGCAATTACCGAGTTCTCAACTAGTGCACCCACTGTACCAGCAGCTGATGAAGAACCGTGCAAGATTTGACTTGGTTGCTTGTCTATCTTGGCCACGCTAGACTCAAGTCCCGCTGTTCCTTTCCCTGTCATCTGCTGTTGCTCAGCACCCACCGATTGGTGTTGCTGCAGCCCTTGCCCAGGCTGTGATGCTGATGCCTGAGCCACTGTGCCCGGAGAGGTCTGAAGAACTTGAGGAGCCTGCTGCGTGAACTGCTGGTTTGGCACCTGTTGTGTGAACTGTTGGTTCGTCACCTGAGGGATTTGCGCCTGCTGCTGTGGCGGTCCTTGTGGTGCAAACCGCTGCTGGTTGTTCCGTTGAAAACGACCATGACGAAATCCTCCGTTCCATCCTCGAGCACTGTTGCCGCCGCCATGCCGACCTCTTCGTCCTCTATATACTCCCACCCAGGACCGTAGTGCGGCGGGTGAGTGCCGAGGTTGGGTTGAAACGTGAGCCGTTGCAGTTTGGGCCGTCGTCGTAGCCATACCCAACGCTGTGGCCGTGTCGGCCACAGCGCGCTCAGCCACCACCACCTGTGCGCCCACCCACTACGTCAGATATGATTTTCTAACATACCGTCTCTATAAATCATGTATTTATAAGGCGGTTCCCTACAGTCAAATCATCTGTAGAGTGGTTATCAGCCGCCCCCTATAAATCAACATACCAGCCGTCTCTACAGTACATTTTTTCACACAAAAAAAATCAAATTTACAATTCAAATTCGACTAGAAAACACACACACACATATATATATATATCAAAGTTTTAAATAGCCGGCTACTGGGCAAGGTCGCAGCTAAGATATATCACTTTTCGCACTAAGAAAACTGAAACGCTAATAGCTGGAGATAGCGGAGATTGCCGCTAAATGAGGCGTATTTAGCTGCAGCTAAAATGTTATCGCCGCCCACTAAAGCATGTGCAACCAATTGCCTTGCCCATTAATCCAGCCCAGGAAAACAACGTAACCCTAGCATCTTCTCATATCTACTCAGATCGTCTCTCTAGTCCCCGCTGGTTGCTTCTTGGAGATGGCGGCGCGGTGTCCTCCTCCTCCTCTACAATATCACTGCCGGTGGCGGCAATGCCCAGCGGCTCCTTGGAGGAACTTCACATTTTCGGCGGAGGTGGCCGCCAAAAAAATCAATCTTTTACAATTTAAATTTGATTTGCCGAACACACACACACACACACACACACATAGCGTTATATATATATATATATATATATATCGGTGATAGCGCTCACCAATATCTCCTCTCTGTTTTTTGCTTGTATGTTGTAGATCTTACTATATGAACAAGATGTCAATATTTGTGGTCACTTTGAGTTATGAATCATTTAGTGATGCTAATTTAAGATGTCTTGAGTGTTTTTTACTAAATGATTTACTATAACATTATCGTAAATATCACTATCGTGAGTTGTAGTTTAGTAGTATCGTAAAATGCATATTCATGTATATATATATATATATATATATATATATATATATATATATATATATATATATATATATTCAAATTCAAATCGAACGAACATATATACTACTCATGGATATATAGACAGATAGATTAGTCACATAAATCCATTACATACAAAGATGTCTTGTTTGCATCAACGTAAATACATATAAGATGTCCAAAACATTTAGCACCTGTTTAGTACTAGCTAAAGCTCTCAACATCCACACCACTAAGAACTAGCCAAAGGTTAGTACCAACCTAAGTGTATGCACAGGCAAACACTTCAAAAGATGAACAACTAACATGCTACACAACCATTCGGTCTTGAAATGAGACCAGCACCAGCACCTCAACATGTGGCTTGATTATGATAGTTCCTGTTTTCCAATGCAACTCTACTTCTACCATGGAGTCTCTCATCTGCAGATGATCCAGTCACCTTGCTGCATGTGAATAAGTTGAATAGCAAAACAAAATGACAAAATGAAAGGATTGGGAAGTACAAATCCTGCAGTTGAAGTTCTATTTGACCAATACTAGATGGTATCTATTTTAGTTATCCACATGTGAACTTCATTTTCTTTTATTCATCACACTGGTGGGTACCCCAGCAATATTTAAGTAATAGACCTGACATGGAAGCACCAACCCATACACAGTATGCTCATCACACAGATCTAGCATGTCACATTGATCAAGAGAAGTATTACTAGATCAATACAGAAGCTACTAAGCACTAGCAACACATACATAGTAGGCTCATCACATATATCTCATACTGTAGCTTGCTTGTAGTTCAGGACTTGGTTGGTAGAAGTAAAAAATAGAACAAAAGATTCAAGGTTACCATGAACTGAGCCGTGATACTAAAAATCATTAGCAAGGTGAAATGAGTAGGCAATCATTAGCAAGGTTTTTATTGCTCCTCAGATCTCGACGGAACCTCCTCGGATCTCATCGAGTCGAGATAGTCTTTGCAGTTCCAAAGATAGTTATACTTCTTATCCTAGCTTTACAGTGAACATACGCAGGCATTAGGTCACAGATTAACAAACTACTACCTGCAGAGATAGAACAACAACGAAATCAGAGCTACACATCCAAAGGGAAATAAAAAATATAGAACAATTCAGTGGAAAAATACGAAACCACAGTCAGATTACATCACCATACAACTAACTTGACCAGATCGACGGAGGAAAAGGGAGGAATCGAAGAAGAAAACACGAACCCTATCTCGTCGCCCCAGATCTGAGTCGTCGCGAGGACCGCAGGGAGCAGGCTGCGTCGGGGGTAGCCACGCGCCGCGGCTAGCGGCGGGCTTCCACGCCCTGGATCCACCGCCGGGGGGCGCCACGCCCTGGATCCACTGTCGGGGGGCGCCACGCGTGCCGCCGCCACCGGTACGGGCCGTCACGCGCGCTGCCGCCGGGGGTGGTGGCCGCCCCGTGGGCCGCCTCGCACGCCACCGCCACCGGTTGGGGCCATCCTATGCGCCGTCGCCACGGAGGGAAGGTGGGCAAGCGCCACCGCCTCGAGCGCCGCCACCGCGGCACCGAGAGAGGAAGAGAGAGGTAGGCATCAGAGGGAGAGAGAGAGAGGTGGGCGAGTGAGGGAGAGAGAGAGAGAGCGCGCCGTCGGGTGAGAGAGAGAGAGAACGAGAATGAGACCTTAGGGTTTGGGGTTTGGGAAGTCTGACGGGTGGTTTTGTTCCTGGTGGGGCGAACTTCGGCCATTGGATTTAGATCAAGGGCTTAGATCATCGATGATGCCTTTAATAGGCTCAAGGGAAAGTGAGGCCCAAGTCTGAGAGTTTGGAGCGCGGCGGCATTTGTAGGGGGGTGGTGATTGCCGCCCTACAAATCGTAACACTGGGCGGTTGGTGAGTGAGCCGCCCTACAAATCTCACCCATTTGTAGGCAGGCTCAGATCACCACCGCCCCTACTTTATTTGTAGGCGGTGGTGTCGTGGCTCGAGCACTCCATTGTAGGGGGGCATCACCCAAATTCCGCCACCGCCTTACTGCTTTTATTTGTAGGGCGGTGTGGGTGTCGTGGCTCCCGAGCACTCCACTGTAGGGGCGGCTCCATCACCAGCCGCCCCTACAAAAAAATTGTCCCATTGCTACAAACCGTTTTTCACGTAGTGACCATTGCGACCGGCACCACATCCCCTTCCTCCGCCGCCTGCGCCGTCAACGCCATTGCTGCCGAATCTAGCACCTCCCGCTCCCATTGTCGCCATGCCTGCCCTCAATGCTTGCGCATTTTCGGTGACAAAAACCGCCAACGCCACGTATTTCAATGTTTCCCTTCCTCCGCATCACGATGGAGAAACTCAAGGCCATTCTTTGCTCGAAGCTTTTCCTCCGATCACGCCCCATTGTCGCCATGCCTGCCCTCAATGCTTGCGCATACGATGGAGAAAACATGTATGGAGTGGCGGCTAGGGTTTTTGCGTTGATCACGTCTAGATCACAAGCTGTGCGAAGGAATCTCTCCGCTAGCTTTCCTCCACAACATCTGCTGCGTCCGTGACCTGTCAGTGCGTAGGGCCCATGTTGGGCTTCGTTAGAAGGCCCACCCGTCCCCACGGTGATTACGGATCGGGAGTGCAGCACGGTGACCGGGTCAATGAAAGCTCTAGTTTGGTTTTGGTGAATTGACGAAACCCTAAGTGCTAACCTAGTTTATCTAAGTGATCATTAGATAGGTAGCACTACTCCAAGTGATGAAGCAACAATGAAGATCATGATGATGGTGTGACCATGGTGATGATCAAGTGCTTGGACTTGGAAAAGAAGAAAGAGGAAAACAAAAAGCTCAAGGCAAAGGTGAAACTTGATAGGGGTTTTTTCATTTTGGTAATCGAGACACTTAGCGAGTGTGATCACATTTAGGATCGATAGTCGTACTATTAAGAGGGGTGAAACTCGTATCGAAATGCGGTTATCAAACTACCACTAGATGCTCTAACTCATTGCATATGCATTTAGGATCTAGGGGAGAGCTAACCCCCTTAAAAATGTTTGTGAAAATATGCTAACACACGTGCACAAGGTGATACACTTGGTGGTTGGCACATTTGATCAAGGGTGGTGAAGTTTGGGGTCAAAAGGAGCTATTTCATATTGACCGGACTTTGCCTTGGGCAGTGACCGGACTCTGACCCTGCGTCCGATCAGTGGTGAGCAGTGAAGGCCACCCTCGGTCCTTTGACCGGACGCTGAGAAGTGAGAAGGACCGGACGCGCAGGGGGTGCGTCCGGCCAGGTGATGATGTAAGCTGACGAAAACATATGAACAAGCCAGTAAGGACCAGACTCTGGTCCGCGTCCGGTCGCCTATGATCGAACGCGTCCGGTCGTGAAAAACCGACTCTGGTGCCTTACTGGAAACGATCGGACTCCAGTGATGGAGCATCCGGTCACTTTGAGCAATGCGTCCGGTCACAACTTAAGTGCACTGATGACCGTTGGGATCGGGCGATCAACATTTGAAGGCGGAGACACATAGCGAAAATCTAAGGACCGGACGCTGGGGTCCTGTGTCCGGTCAATCTGACCAGCGCGTCCGATCGCCTCGATTTTTTAGGAAATAGAGAGCCAACGGCTCTATTCGTGGGGACTCTCTATTTAAGCTCCATGGCCGGCTCAAGCTCACTCTCTTGGCCATTTGCATTGACATACCAACCTTGTGAGCTTAACTAAAACCCTCCCACTCATCTCCATCATTGATTCATCATCTTTGTGAGTCTGGGAGAGAATCTAAGTGCATTGCTTGAGTGTTTGCATCTAGAGACACTTGGTATTCGTGTTTCGCTGCGGGTTTGGCTTGTTATTCTTGGTGGTTGCCGCCACCTAGATGGCTTGGAGAAGTGACGATCATCGGGCGGAGGTTGGTGATTGTCTCCGACTCCGATCGTGGTGATTGCGAGGGGTTCTTGACCTTTCCCCGGCGGAGAGGCAAAAGGTACTTTAGTGGATTGCTCGTGGCTTGTGTGATCCTTATCTTGTGTTGGTTGTGCGGCACCCTATTGAGGGTTTGGCGTGTGATGCCACTTAGTGTGTGAACCTCCAAATGAGTGTATCGCCATAACGGGGACTAGCTTGCCGGCAATCAAGTGAACCTCGGGATAAATCATTGTGTCTTGATTGTCTCCTTGGTATTCATTGGTATTCATATATGGATCACTTGCCACGGCGGTATACCTCTCTACCACTCTCTTGTATTTCATTGTACATTTATTTGTATAAAGCTTGTGGTAGTCAAGACTAGATAGTGTAGTACTTAATTGTATCACCATTGCTAGATTGATCACATAGGTGTATATTAGAGATATAGCCTTGTTGTGATATACTAGAGATCATTGAAAATAGAATTGGGTGGGTGGCTTGCAACCCCAAGTATAGTGCTAGCGTAAAATTCGCTTCGTCATCTTATTGACTAACCATTTGTCTTAGTGTTGTTGTAGAAATTTTTAATAGGCTATTCACCCGTCACCCTGGGCATTCGGTTAACCGAAACCGTTCGGTTCGGTTCCTCGGTTCTTTATAAAATCCGGTTAGCATAAAACTGGAACCGATCGGTTAGCTAGAAAACTTGGAACAGAGGAAATTCGGTCTCGGTTAGTTCGGTTCGGTTTCAGTTAGAACCGAACTAACCGAGCCATACATTACATCAGCGAAACAGAAGGGAAGAAAAGGAGAAAAATGAAAACCGAGCCATACATTACATCAGCCATACAGTTCGGTTCTTTTGCTATTGGGCCAATATGTACAGATTTGGTTCTGTTCGGTTAACCGAGGTCCGGAACCGAATTACCCGATATTATTTCGGTTCCTGAGAACTGGGAACCGAACTAGGAACCAAAATTTTTGGTTTCGGTTAATTCGGTTTCGGTTCCGGTTATTTCGGTTCGGTTCTCGGTTATTTTTGCCCACGGTTATTCACCCCCTCTAGTCATTAGGACCTTTCAGTCGAGTACGCGTCGTGTTTGAATTTCTGTTCGATGGTCACCGCCGTGCTTGACCGATTCTTTCGTCGTCGTTTCCGGTGAAGGTCGTAAGGCCTCAGCGAGAGTTTTCCTTCCGCCCCTGACCTTAACCAAACAATCACCAAGAGTCAGTGCTGGTGATTCCCTTGGCCGCGGCAACTTGCTCAGCCATGGTGATACAGCCGGCCGGCGAACGTCTATCAAGGCCCTCATTATGTTACGAACAAGCTGGACCTTGGAGTTTGTCGTCACCAGAGATGTTGTCGCCTCTACTCGCCGCCGTACCGAGGAATCTTGCAAAGCTAACTCCGCTTCACACAGACGTTCCTTGGTAAAACCATGAACGGCTGCGTGTCTAACCAGATCCGGCGTATATGGCGATTGAGTTGCGACTTCATCATCGGAATCATCATCCATCAACGCCCAAAATTTAGACTTCGCTCCCATGGGACGGAGGTCCGCCATAGGATCCGGTGTAGGCCGGTCACCGCGGTCACCGACGAATTTCCATTCGCCGTCATCCTCCTCCGTCCCATCTCCATCTACTACGTCCTCCGATACGATTACCTTTGCAACCCCTACCTGATCCACCGCTCGCTGGCGAAAGCCTAGAGCGCCTGGAATGCGAAGTTGCCGAGGAAGCGGAATGCGTGGTCGTCGTGCAATCGATCTGCCCTGAACCAAACCAATCCTATTCCCCGTCAGACTATTTTCACTAGGGTTTGGATCGGCGGTCAGGGCAATCCCAACGTAGCTATGCCATCCACCATCGCTTTCCTGCTCGCCGTCATGGATGTCAGCGCCATCGTGGTCATCCCTATCTTACCTTTTAGCCACGTGTTGTTTCTGGAGTCCTGACTCCTGAGGACTCTTACTTACCAGCATCAGCGAGCCTTCTCATTGACATCATTCGCTAGGTATGCTGGGCACTTGGGAGTTGGGACTTAAACTCTTGTAGATAGACAAAATACAACAATGTTTGGGGGCTCAGCTTCGTCTATATCGGATGGTGGTGTTGCGTGGTGGTTAGCCAGTGTTTGCAATTGCTACCTCATCTGCACGTGGCATCCGTCTGAGAGAACTAGGGCGCTGTAAAAGTAAAATTAACCTCACTCAGCAAGCCATTGGCCACTGCCAAATCGTCGTTCAACGAAGGAGCATTCGAATAAAAAACAAGGATGGGCCGGCGCGATGCATTGCCATGCCAATATGCCATGCAACGGAGACACGCAATCTCACCGCTGTCTCGCGCCCTCACAGCATATTCACCGCGGATTCTTGTCCAGCTGAGAGGAAGCAATCTGTCCAAGCTGATTTTGAGTTGCAGGAGGATCAGTTTCACCTTGGCCTTCAAGGACAAAATCCATCTCAGAATCCCTGGGGGCAAGCTGCTCCTGCCAACGACTTGGCCCATAAGTCCCTAAATTAAGTCGTGCACGCATAAGGCGACCTACATGATGTGTCAGAGGATGACCTTGCGCATGGATTCGACTTTAAAAAAAAATCATAACCTTTAATCTTGAAAAGGTAGAATTTTGATTAGAATTAAATATTAATCTAGATTGTGGATTTATGAATATGCTGTCAAGGATTTAATGTTTTACTAAATTAAATTGCAACACATGAAATTAAGACCATCAGCCGCTGCAGCCGGCAGTCTGAACAAGCACATGCACAGTATATGGACACAAAAAGGGGAAGGATACGGAGAACACTGTATGTATGTATGTTAATGGCAGTATTTTGTTAATACCGATGTAGATTCAAACCTGCATCAGCCAGCACCGACGGTGAGACTGAGGTCACTTGTTCAGCTGGCTGCCAGAGGTGATGGAAGAGAAAAGGGAAAGGCGTGGTACGACTGGAGAAGATAAACAACGGAGATATAGACCCAAGACCTTGAGTCAGGCTGAATGGGCGATTGTTCATGATGGCATAGCATGCAGGATAGGGGTTGATTGACTTACGAAGTTTCGATGGCCATTCGGCTCGCTTTTCATCAATTTTAGTTCTCTTGCTCTACTTCATATAGAATGTGTTCCTTCGGAAATAAAAGAAATATTGTTTATGCATGTAGGGACGAAGCCAGAAAAAAATTTAGGAGATGCTGAACAAAAGAATAGAGGATTTTTTTATCTTCTCTTAACCTTAGCCCCTCCTACATAATACATATATGCATAAAATTTTAAGTGATGGCTTAGGAGGGCTCCACGTGCCCAGGATCGGTGGGGGCTAGAGCCCCCCCCCCCTGCCTCCGTTGCTGTATGCATGCAAAACACCAACTCAAATGCCAAGAATAAATGTTACTGTAGCAGTGACAGTGTGTGAGAGATGACTACAAACGCATGAAATCTTTCAAATGGTAATCCTGAATTTTCTTTTTAGTATTGGTTTTATTATTAGACATACCATGAAATCTTTCAGTTCCTCAATGTCAACATATTTCAAATCCTCAAGCACAACATCACCTGCATTAGACCCCTTAACGCATGCTGCACATCTAATTCAATCAAATACAATGTCAATTTAAATCACGCCATGACTCAAGAAGACTAGATGAGAACTGGAAAGCTACCTTCTTAAGCCATCAAGAACCTCCAGATTATTTGGGTCACACTTCAAGCCCTCTAGGTAAGTTGCCAAAGCATTTTCATAACTTTCCATCAGGAACTGGACTTTAGCTTTACGCACATAGCCCTTTAGAAAATTTGGATCTAGTTCAATACATTTCTCTGCATCCTCAAGACCTTGAGGAAAGGCTCCCAGATGGATGTGGCATAGAGCTCTGTTGCTAAATGCCTGTAAGATCAATCATAAATTAAATGAATTGCTACAACCAGGAGTGCCAAAGAACAAATGGGTCAGTTCCAGAGCATGTCTTTACAGCGAACAATGCATGCCAGATATGACCGATCATAGATGACGTTTTACCAATGCAAGATTTTAATTTACCAAAAATTTTACAAATTTCAAAAGAGGTACCACCACCGGTCATATTTACTTGACATTCAGACATGGGGGAGTTAGCTTATTTTCTTCTTGTTTTCTTGCCTGAAACTTCATCTATATTTGACTGAAGATAGTACTACTTTACTAAGGATCTGGAGTTGCCTTTACTTGAGAAGGAAAATCAGGGGACCAATGAATATGCTTACTCTTGGATCCTTTGGGTTCATTTTCGTAGCTCGCGTGTAGTGTATTGCTGCTTCATGGTATTTCTTCTGCCTGAAAAATTCATTGCCTGCAGCATTTCATAGTAAGGGCCAATTGCATCATTGTATGGCATACAACTAGTACTTAGGAATTGGATACATGATGCTTAAAAAACACAGATTACTAGGAGAAGTATCTACTCGTCCCTTTCTTTCTTTTGTGCTCTGCCTTCTTTCGCATGGAAATCCCCATACTATATACACACAAAAGTACTAAATGGAAATTTCTAAGAGTATTTCATTGTTGACCAAAATGTGTGTTTCCTTTGTGATTGATATAAGAGAATGCAGAACAAAGAAAGAATCAAGGAGATAAGATATCAACAGATTGAGAAGAGATAGTCTTCTTTTATTTTATTTTTCTTTAGTTTCTAATTTCTTTTTGTTCTTCTTGTTTCCTTTTCTCTTTCTCTTGTGGTCCTTGTCTTTTTCGTTCTTTGCCGCCTTGGCTTTGCATATGTACAGCTTGCTTTTCATTTTAATTTAAATTTAAATTACGTAGGGGCCTCCCCTCCCGACTTCCTCAAAGAAACATTGCCCAATTTCACATTTCAATAGTGCTGTAATCGAGCAAGATCCAAACCTTTCTCGCGGTATTGGTTGGTGGCTTCCTGATCCAATCGCTCCTGTTCCTCAACCTCCTTCCTCACTCTCTCGGCTTCGTTGAGCTTCTCGAGCGTCTCCTCGCTGTAATTTTCGGCCAGCGACAGCTTGAGGGCCCTTATCGCCGGGCCGGCGTGTAATCCGCTGCGCAGCACGCGAGCTCGAGCAGCGCCAACGCCTTCTGAAACAGCGCCTTCGCGATGAGCTCGCTGCCGGAGCTGAGCTCCCTGCCGCGCTTCACGGCCTCGTCGCAGTCCCTCGCGCACTCCTCGTACTGAACATGTCCCAAAGCGTTAGCGGCCGGCGGGTCGCAGCGAGGGTATGGGATAGAATCATAGAGGGAATGGAGAGGGGGGGAACGCGAACCGGGAGAGACCTTGCCAATGCGGAAGTAGGCGGCGGCGCGGTTGATGAGGAAGGTGATGTCCCTGGGGTCAAGGAGCGCGCCGAGGGTGTTGTGCTCCACGGCCGCCTCGACCGAGGACTTGCAGTAGGTGTTGTTGCCGGCCTCATTGGCGCGGCGCGCCGCCTCCATCGCGCGACGACTCCCAGTGGGTGGGTGATGCGGTGGCGCTAGCGGTCGATAGTGCGGCGGCGGCGAGCGCGAGGCAGCGCCGCCGACTTACATAGACTACGGCCGGCCGCGGGTTGGCTTCTGTCTCTGCCAAGTAGGACACATCAGGGTTGGAGGAGGGCTCCGCCTTCTAGTGCGCTAACACGTAACTATTTAAACTTTGACTGAATTTTATCGTTAGATTTATCATAAAATATTTTTTATAAGATGTTTATTTTATTTTATAGATATTATTATTTTTAATATAAAATTAATTAAATTTAAAAAAGTTTGGCTAACACGGATTCAATTGATTTATTCGGGGACAGACAGTGTAACAATCCCCACTTTCCATGCCGTTTTCGATGGACATAATCGTGGGCCATCACTCCCGTCAGTATAGCCGTTGGTTGGGCTTTTATTGAATATTTATGCAAAAGAAAATGTTACTATAATTTTTGCAGTACATTAGATTCTAATTTTAGTTTCGGTGTTTCCAGATGTATGACTATACGGAGATGTTCGTAGCTGTTTCAATACAGATAGGTAGGTTTTTATAGTTGTCTCAACCAAAAACAACTTTTTCACAATATAATTAGATGGTAAAATCCATAATTTAGCCATTGTCTAAAATAAAATACCCATAAAAAAACTAGAGTAACTCAACAGCCTGTCTAAATTTTCGGTTCTCTATTTTTAAAACTACTACACGACATCGGATTAGATCGCTCATTATCCTTTTAGTTACCAGCGACTGCCATCTCTACTTCTCGCTTCTCGTCACTTCCCCACCGAGCTCCATTAATTTTGCCATAATAGCGGCAGCAGCAGCACAAAGTGTCGAGATGGGGCCGGCGAGATCACTCGTGGCGGGGGCGGCGGCAGCAGCTTGTTCCCAGCAGCAGCAGCACAAGTGCCGCGATGGGGGTGCGAGATTGGATTCCGCGAAGTCAAGTGCAGAGTGAGATCATCTTGTTTCCCAGTAGCATGGTGGCGAGCTATTGGAGCGCGGGTGCACGGTAGGAACTCGCGAGAAAAATGATCCATGCACGTGGGAGGACACGGGTGCCACGCGGGAATAGGTCCGGGGAGGCGGATGGCAAGCCACTGCGGTGTGCTATTTTTAGCTAGCGAGGAGCACGAGATAGAGCGCTTGCTATTATAGATCGCTAGATAGAACGACTGTTGGACCTCTATTTCTTACCAAAATATCTAAATTTAGATTAGACAGTACAAATAGCCCATCTCTTGGTGTAGGCGGCGGCAGACGACGATGGATCAGAATGGTACGGGGATCGCCATCCCTACGAGTTCAGGAGACGAAGCGGCTTCTACTGCCGTCCACGCAACAAAACGCGCTGCACCGCCTGACACGCAAGAGGGAACTGAGAAGAAGAGGAAGAGGAGGAGGGGTCGAAGAGGAGGAGGATGGCTGCCAAATCATGGTTCCCACCTGCAGCTTTGGAGAAGAACACTGATTGTTCCCTCTCTCAAAGGAATAATGGTAAGGTTAGGATTTTGTGAACCTTTTCGAATTATTCTCAAATTCGCGTTGTTATCTTGATGAATTTCTGTTTTTGATTTGGGATTGATAGTTTAGTATTTCGTCAACAAGGAGGTGTTAGCTTTCATCAATATGTTTCAAATGGTTCTAGTTTCGTTATGATCAATCATATTGGTGGTTTAGGACTAGTCACCAAAACAGTGCTGCTGTCCAGATAGGGTTTAGGACTAGTCACCAAAGCTGCGCTGCTGTCCAGATATGGTTTAGGACTAGTCACCACAACAGTGCTGCTGTTCAGATAGGGTCACCACAACAATGCTGCTGTCCACATAGGGTTTAGGATTAGTCACCAAAACAGTGCTGCTGTTCAGTTAGCCTGGACGGAAATCTATTTGTCTGTTTTTGATCTAGTTAAAGACATAATTCATCCTGGCCACCCAAATAAACTTTCTTGGAATTTTTTGTTATAGATATCCACAATGTATTTGTTTATCGTATATTCGCATTTAAGTATATAAATTAAAAGGTAGGCTCAGAACAATAAGTAATTTATAAATTTATTCAAATTTCGAGATACTGTATGAATTGGACATAGTATACTCATGATATATACTCCTAATTGAATTTGCTTCACAGGTTTGAAGGATACCGATTCCTCTGACTATAGCTCTCCACTCCGTCGCCCCAAGCCTCTACTCGTGGAAAAAACAACTAGCAACGGGGAAATAGTGTATGAGTACAACTCAGATCAAGAGGTTGTGGATGCCTATCACAAAGATCTTGACAAGTACCACAAGAAATTGGGTTTGTTCGCTTCTTTTTCTCTCCTTATACCTAATCCACCAGTTATTTTTCTTTTGTTCCTTTACACCTACATGTCTATTCAATTGTGTTTTTTGTCGAGTTTATATATGGTTCTGATGCATGCGTCTACCTATCCACCAGTTATTTTTCTTTCGTTCCTTTACACCTACATGTCTATTTAATTGTTTTTTTTTGTTGAGTTTATATACGGTTCTGATGCACGCTTCTTGTAATATGTATAGCTCGTCAACAACAACTGCCCACTCTTAAGCAATACAGTTATGCTCGAAATATAACTGATTGGGATAATCTAAAGCAGAAGAATGCAGTCCTAGACGTTGCTGAATCTGTGCTGCGCCTTTCTTCCTCTCATGGTATTAATGTCTCTCTCATTTAGTTTGTTAATTAATAGATGCAAATCCATATTTTGTTATATTAATTAAGTTTTTTTTTTACTTTGTATTGATTTGTAGATGGCAAAGAGATCAATAGCTGTAGTGGTATTATCATTGAGTGGGATGAAAGTGATCAATCTGCTATTGTTGTCACTTCTTCTCAGATTATAGCCACAAAGGTATCATTAGATGATTGGGAGGATAACAATGTTTACGTTCCCAATGCCAAGGTAAATAAGTTCTTGGATATCTGGTCGATATTCTGTTAGTTCTTGGATTTTTGGTCGATATTCCATTGTTCTTTATGTTGACATGTCTAATCTTAGGCTAGCGTTGTTTACTTAATTGCTTACATCTTTTTTTTTTCAGGTGACTGCTCACCTGTTAGATGGAACCACATCTGATCTAACATTATTGTACTTCAGCAAACATTATGAAGTTGCCTTTTTTAAGGCTATGGGAGCTTCAAAGTTACAAGTTGCATCATTGGAACCTGATCTCGAGTTTGGTAGTGAAGCTTGTGTGTTAGCGAGGGAGAAAGATTTTGGATTAATTTGTAGGCGGACGAAGATACTTGCACTGGATCCTTGTGACCACCAAAGGAATCGCTATCTATTCATTGGTGGCTCAATTCCTGAGGTGAGAATATCCTTAATACTTGATTTCAACTTTATTTTTAATTATATATGCGTGAATGTAATGCAATGTTATCAGAATGTATGACCAAAGCTAGTCGTATAACCACTGATCAGTCACCTGATCGAGACTAGTTGTCGGTCGGGGTTGATTAGTCGGTCTAGTCGGACATTTAGTCGCTAGATGATTGATCGGGGTTGATTAATCGGTCCTAGTCGTTCTAATCGGCTCTTAGCAGTCAAGTTCCCAGAACACAGGGAACGTGGTGCGGGAACATGGTACGCGTTCCCAAAATGAGGAACGTGTTCCCGGAACGTGATCCTGGAACGAGGAACATGTTCTAAATTAATTTGGTCGATATCACTGAATGCAATAACACAAGTTTTCATCAAATTTAAAACTTAGACAATTCTGAAATAATAGGGATAAAATAGTAGATAACTGAAGTACTGAACTCTCCACTCTCCAGCTAGACTACAGCAGTGCAACCTGCAGCCTATCTAGTTTTCTAATCCTGGATCCTGGTTACTAAAATACTGAATTACTAGTAAATAATAAGTCCTTGGAGAAGGCTACAACCAACAATGCAACATGAAACCTCGTAATCTCTCTTGTTGTACGCCTGTGCTCCTGATGTCCTTGTGCAGATTGCAGACCTGTAATCATATAGGGTCCGATTGGTTGCTTGGACTATGATAGCCTGCATAAGGGTCCAGTATTAGATATCTAATTCAGCAGTCTTATGCTTGTCAAGCAAAATGAAATGTGAAGCAAATCTGGTTTTCTTTACCTTGGACAAGTCCAAACGAGAATTACTTCTGAACATTGCTTGACAATGAGAATGGCCATGAAAAAAAAGGTGACAATAGCTTTCCCCGTCTTGTATGTCTTTAACATCCATGGAAATTTGTAAGCAAAATCCTTGAATATTAAATTCAAGGTGTGAGCAACACAAGGGGCCCAAAAAATGTGCTTATGCTCCTGTAAAAGATGGAAGGAATCATTACCTACACAGTAGATAGTACCTATATGCACAATATATAATATAGATTATCTATTAAAGTGCCACTTACTTTCTCAATTTCCTTGCCTGCTGCTTTGCAATTCGATGCATTATCTGTTACTACTTCAAGGGCATTTGATGGTCCAATTTCATCAATCGCTGTCAATAAAAATTCAGCAATTTTTTCACCATTGCATACAAGAAGCATGAACCTCGGCTGTTCGAGGCAATCACATTGATCAGTTGCTTGTTTTTTATATTAGTCCATCCTTCGGACACAACAGAAACACCATCTGTCAACCTATTTGAAAGAAAAAATAAGATAAGAAACTAAGATATTATATAGCACTGATTATCAATTGATATGATGAATAAATTTAACAGCTTACCATGTACTTTTGATTGCTGCTAGGTCATTCTCTACTCTTCTTTTGCATCTAGGAGAGTTGTTCTTGCCTTCTCATACGAAGGGCCTTTATAACCCTTGGTAGCATTTCTGATGGCTGTAACCAAATAACCATCTTAGGAAATTGAGGACTTCTTAAGTATTTCCAAATCTACTATATCCCTTTCTGCTATTCCAAACGCGCTAGGCAAGAACTATATGTTCTGGTCACAGCGACAGTTTTTGAAGATTCTGAGTCCTACTCAACTTGTTTAACATTTTCCCGTAGTGCTAGCACTTCTTGGGATCATTTTGTAGCACATTACAGCGTAAAATCTGTGCCTTTTGGCCACGTTTAGGACCAATGAGATGAGCACGAACTCTGGTTATGCTACTTTTGAATGTTTTCTTGCAATGCTTGCACTGTCATTCCTTTGTTCCACCATTGTTCTTCCCTTGTGGTGCACCACGCAAGGTTATTTCATCAAGAAGAGGATTTCTCTTACCACTGTTAGTGTTAGATGCTTCTGAATCTTCTTCCTCGACACCATCAGATTTGCTTTCATGCTCCCCTCCATGCTCCCCTTCATCCACATGGTCGGTAAAGAGCAAAGGCCTTGCAAGCATATAGTTTCAACAACAAGATTTGGTAAACCAAGAATGTCGCTGAATTTTAGCGTACAAATTCTTGGACAAGATGAGTATATGGTATTTATTACACAATGGTAATCTTTTCGGCGATTCATGGTTCTCTTTTTTTCCTGTTTTCGAGATTTGCTCTGTTTTTCCTGTTTTCTTGATCTATTGCTCTACAGATAAATAAACTTCTTTAGTGTGACTTAATCTATATTCTTCTATGCAGTCCTGTACTGGAGGATCATTGGCAGATTTCAACCAGAAAGTTGTGGGGATGGTTGTGAATGCCTTACCTAACTTTGCCTTTATTCCTAGCTCCATTATCATCAGATGTTTGCGATTGTGGCAAAGTTTCAAGTACGTATTTTAGTGTTTCTCTTAATTCTTTACTTATTCGTGCATTGCTTTTAATTTTTAATTTCCCTACAACAACAACAACAACAACAAAGCCTTTAAGTCCCAAACAAGTTGGGGTAGGCTAGAGTTGAAACCTAGCAGAAGCAATCAAGGTTCAGGCACGTGAATAGCTGTTTTCCAAGCACTCCTATCTAAGGCTAAGTCTTGGGGTATACTCCATCCTTTCAAGTCTTCTTTTATTGCCTTTACCCAAGTCAACTTCGGTCTTCCTTTGCCTCTCTTCACGTTACTATCCTGGCTATCCTGGCTTAGGATTCCACTACGCACCGGTGCCTCTGGAGGTCTCTGTTGGATATGTCCAAACCATCTCAACCGGTGTTGGACAAGCTTTTCTTTAATTGGTGCTACCCCTAATCTATCACGTATATCATCATTCTGAACTCGATCACTTCTTGTATGACCGCAAATCTAACGCAACATACGCATTTCCGCGACACTTATCTGTTGAACATGCCGTCTTTTCGTAGGCTAATATTCTACACCATACAACATAGCAGGTCTAATCGCCGTCCTATAAAACTTGCCTTTTAGCTTCTGTGGTACCCTTTTAATTTTTAATTTCCCTAAATGACTAAAAGATAAGCCAAAATAATGTAAGCTAGCTACTACTCAGTTCCAACTATTTTTCGAAGTCTCACAATTTGTAACCAATTGACCATTTGGTAGTATTATACCAGTCTACGGAATATGTATTTAATTTAATAATGTTGTGATAATGTGGTATAGGAAAATTGCTCGACCCCATCTTGGTTTAAAGCTAAGGACTGTTCAATTTCTTGACATAACACATCTCGAGCAGTTATCCCGCGATTTTAAAATCAAGGTTGGTCTCATTGTTGGAAAGGTATGCCTCTTTGTTTTAGTTTTGTGAAACTGTTGTTTAATCTAAAATATTTATGTTCTAATGCTTGTAAATCGTCTTTAGGTGTCTAGCGAATCACTTGCTGAGAGAAATGGTTTTAGAACTGGTGATGTCATCTTTAGTTGTCAAGGAGAGTCTGTTTCGACTATAAGTGAGGTATAAAATTATTTGTCCTTATAACTGCGAGACTTTAGTGAATTTTTTTTAATGAAGATTTTTTTTCCTATTTAGTTTGAAGGTATACTGTTGGATATTTGTGAGAAACAATTTAAGGAGGGTAAGGGTCTGAACGATGAAGTGGATGTTGAGGTAAGCTTGTTGGCGAGTTATGCTCAAATTAATTTATTCTTTTGCTAGCATATTATCTTGTATTGTACATTACCAATATGCCATTTCTTTGATTAGCAATACAATAAGATATGTACTTATGTTTCAAGCATAAATGTATATTTGCTATCTTTTCTTTAGACAGCTTATGTTTCCCCTATCTTTTCTTTAGAGTGTCCTCTCAGCAAGGAATATGATATTGAACTTCAATTTTAGTTTAGAATAATATGTATATGCTATCTTTTCGAAGCATTCTTGGATGACGCTATCATTTGTTTTGAAATTTTTCCTTTGCTTTTACAGATTGGTGTCCACAGACTGCGTAATCCTGCCATGAGGAGAATGGTCACTTTGTCTGTAAAACTTTCACATTGTATGGAGGCCTTTGATTAAGGTAATGATTGTTTTTCAAGCAGTTGCAATTGTCTTGATCGCCTGGATCTGATCACAATATTTCTTTTTAAAGTATTTTGTTTCTGAAAAGGTTCTTTGCTCTGCAGTAATCTGCAGGGTTCATGAAGAAGCTGTCGCATTTTGTGAACTGCTGGCAAATGTCTGAGTTTGGCTGACATTTCTGAGAACTGCCCCATTGTGAATCAGTTTGGCTCTATAACTTGTAGCTGATCGTAAACCATGCAAGCTCTAGCGATAGACAAAGACACCAGAACTTGTATCCTACTTCTTGCCTGTTGCTTATGTCATGTTTGCATACTAAATTGTTTATTCTGGGATTTTATAAACCAGAGAAACCTGACTGCCTGTTTCAGGTTTTGGGTTTATCTGAATTTGTTTTTTTTTCCTGGAGTATTTTTTCAAGTGCTATGAGGAACATACTCATGACAAGCTATGGATACCAATTTGTAACCGAACCGATGGGATTTCTCTCGAATTCTTTAGATTGACTCAATTAGGATGTCAAAGACGCGAATTCGATAAATAACACCCCTCCCAGATGCAAACAGATATAAACGGGCATGCTGTGGCTCGCCGCCATTGCCACCGGGCGGATTGAGTGTGTTGATTCTTCACGACGCTTCTCTTCAGTTTCTTCCTTCTATAGTATCTGCAGTAAGGTTCCAGCTACTAAGGACGCGTTTCGATTCTTCACGACGCTTTTCTTCAGCTTCTTCCCCTTCTATAGTATCCGCAGTAAGGTTCTAGCTGCCAGGGACGCCAGTTGGTCTTCCGCCCATGTCAGTTCCGGCCTTTTGAACGCCACTGGTTCCTTACTTCCAGGCGAAGCGTCGCACTGCGGGAAACGATGCAAGTTCAGCCTTCTCGACAGTTCTAGTGAACAGTAGAGAGATGCGATGCCCCTTACTCCTATTCTGTAGCTAGCTTTGATTGCGTTCTAGTGGCGCCTTCTCGTCTGTTCGAGGGAACAGTAAAGAGAGGGCGGTTTTTTCCTCCTCCACCTCCTGCGGAGTGAGATTCAAGCTCGGGAGTCCACTGGGTGCTTCGTGATCTTCGACGCGAGGTACTCTGCTCGCTCCTCCTCAAATCGAATCTGAATCCTGCAGGATTCGGTGCTCCCGTTTGCCGGCAGCTGCGGCTCGGGGATTCACTGCCCTCCCTTGGCTTGCGTGTGTCGGGAGCAGGAGGGTGCTAGAATCCTAAAAGATCAGGGACTAGGAGGAACTCTGTGTTCAATGGAGAAGGAAAATCTGATGCTGTCGATGGAGAAGCTGAAGCAGCATGCTGGTGAGGGTAGTGGTCACGCTTTGCTAGATGACAAGATGGCTGAGATGATTGGCCGGCTGAAACTCACAGTGGAAGAAAGTGATGCCCTCAAAGTGGCTGATGATATTGAGGATTTACTCGCCACATCCAAGTGCGCGATTATTGGTAAGGTTCTCTCTCAAACATATCCAAACAATCATGGCGGCATTGCGACCTGCATGGGGAAATCTTAAGGGTCTAAATGCAAGCTCAATAGGGAATAATCTTTTTATTGCAGAATTTGGGTCGAAACAAGATAAAGACCGGGTTTTGGATGGGTCGTCTTGGAATGTAGGCAAACGAGTTGTCCTAATTCAAGACTTTGATGCTAACTTGAGACCAGCAGACATTGTTTTTAATCACACGTCAGTTTGGGTGAGAATAAAGAATCTTCCCTTTGGCTTAATGAATAAACATTGGGGGGGGAGGAGTTAGCTAAAAAAATTGGCATCATGGAGAAGCTAGATGTTGATGCTCAAGGTCGGGCATGGGAGCTTAGTGAAAGTTAAAATTGATATAACTAAACCCCTACGGAGGGGTGTATCAATCTTTTCAGCAAAAAGGCAAGCAAAGGGGTATGAGATATAATATGAAAAAATACCAATATATTGTTACTCCTGTGGAATAATTGGACATTCATCAGTAGAGTGCCCTACACCAGCGGAACATGACGAAAATGGCCGGTTGTCGTATATTGTGTACCTGAGAGTCCCAGATGGAAGGAAGAAGAAGATTTTTGAGGAGTTGTGAGGTCACAGTTCTAGTTTACCATAGAGGTTCTGTAATGTATCAAGTGGACCGATTCTCAACATTCAGATGATCAATCCAAGAATTTTGACTTATTAGGACAGCAAAATCCGGAGAGTTTTAATAAGAAAGAGGATCAAATAATTTCTCCAAATTGGAGTCATAATATAAGAGATCAATATATGATTCCCAAAACAACGACCAAAACCAATCCCAGGCCTGTAAAGGGAAGTGTTCAAGAGCATAATGTGTCAGATCAACAAAAGAAAAGGAAGCAGGTGAGACAGTCTTGGGAGGAGGAGAAAAGTGATGGTTCTTTTGATCACACAGAAGATATGGAGGAGATGGCCATTGTGCTTGCTCGTCTTAATGATGATGACATATGCACTGAAGTTGAAGAACAAGAATCAATAAAAGAAACAAAAAATGGACTCTGAGAATGAACAGGCGGGATTACTTTGCCAATCCGCCTAGAAAAAATGAGGATTATAACATGGAATTGTCGGAGATTAGGGAATGGCCCGACAATTCGTGGGCTTTTGGATGTCCGGAAGCAAGATAGGCATATCTGGACGATAATTAGGATCAATCTGTTGCGCATTCCATGTAACAAACTATGAATCTAATTTGTTAGCCTGATCGTTCTCATTGTAACCCTACCCCTTCTGCCTATATAAAGGAGGGTAGGGATCTCGTGCTCAGGATCCAACTCATCTCATTCCAATCTACTATGTAGCTAGGAGCAACAGCCCTGTAATCGAGCATACGAATACACGAGTAGCAGACTAGGATTTTACGCGCATCGTGGCATGAACCAGTATAAATTCTTGTGTCTCGTGTGTTACCATCTGATTCCGTCTACGCGATCACTTTGCTAGGCATTGCCGGAGCTAATTCATCCAATAGAATGAAACCTGATACTAGATGCTAGGTGTGCTGGCGTTTTGATGAGGATGGTGGCCTTGTTTCTTAAAATGTAAGGCCGTTCGAAGTGGTGGGAGGAGAGAAACAGGATTAATGCTGGTGAGGCGCAACGTCCTAGCAGCGACATAGTGAAGGTTGTGCTCAGTTCTTCTGCAGAGCAACATGTTATTACTAGGGGCATATCTAGTTCAGTGGAGAAGACAGTTCCTGCATGGAAACCTCCCGACACGGGCTGGCTGAAGGTGAACATTGGTGGTGCTTTAAAAAATGAGAACAAAGATGGTGCTTGGGGTATCGTGGCAAGAGATGCAGCTGGGGATCTGGTGTTAGTAGGAGCCGGCAATGTAAGCCCCTTATGGCTGGCAGTGGAGGCCATTCAGGCGCATGGCATCTCCAGGATTCAAGTGGAGACGAATTCTAGTCAGTTGTGAGAAGCTCTGCAGTCTATGTTCCTCCGTGAGTTTCTTGATGTTCATTTTGATAGATAAGTAGAATATTGTTTATGTTCGGAATATTGTTTATGTTCCTCCGTGAGTTTCTTGATGTTCATTTTGCTAGATATATAGAATATTGTTTATGTTCCTCCGTGAGTTTCTTGATGTTCATTTTAATAGATATACTGTTTCTAATGTATCACGATCTTGTAACTCGTCTTTGCACGAGATTGCCAAACTTGGTCTAGCTTGGGAGTCAGGCCAGTCGAGGTTTTGGCTTGATGATTTCCCTATCTCTGTAATGAACGTTGTCACTCGCAAATGCGCTGAGCTCTTGGAGACGAATATAAGGCCCTAGAGCCAAGTTTGAGATTCAAAAAAAAAAAAAAAAACCAAAACAGGCAGTCAGGTTTCTCTGTTTTAAAATCCCAGTGCAAACAATTCAATGTGCGAATGACATAACCAACAGAATGGAAACAAGCAGTATATAAGTTCTGGTGTCTTTAGTCTATGTTTGACCCTGCATGGTTTGCGATCAGCTACAGCAAGTTACAGAGCAAAACTGACTTACAATGGTGCAATTCCCACAAATGTTAGCCAAACTCAGACTTTTTCCAGCAATTCTCACGATGCGGCAGCTTCTTCACGAACCAGCAACGAGCTAGCCCAGCCAACCGAACAGGATCTTATTTGTTTTTGTGCAGCAAGAACCCTGGAGACTACTGACGAGCTAAAAACCTTTCCAGAAACAAAAAACTTTGAGAAGAAATATTGTGATCGAATCCAACCGATCAAGACAATTGCAACTGCGGTAAACAATTATTACCATAATCAATGGCCTCCATACAATCCGATAGTTGTACAGATAAAGTGACCATTCTCCTACTGGCAGGTTCACGCAGTTTGTAGACACCAAGCTGTAACAACAAAAGAAAATTTTCAAAACAAATAGCTTCATTCATGAATGCTTAGAAAAGATAGCATATACACATTATTCTAAACCGATGTTTTAAAGACGGTAAGGCAAGGCAAGAAGATGGTAAGGCGAGGCGAGGCGAGCGACCCCCTTCCAGCCGCCTAGGCGAATAAGGCGCGCCTAGGCGACGCCATACAAACTATTTAATATATAATGCAAATAAAATTCAGATGCCAATCTAATCTTTATAGCCAACATACGGAGTAATATGCAGCTGAATCAGAGCACGAACACCCTCCAGCCTAATAAACAAATTCAAACAAAGCAGGGGACGGGGAAAAGGTCTGGGCGTCGGGGCCTCGGGGGTCGCCAAGCTTGGTGTCGTATGGCGTCCGCTTCGACGCCTTTAAAACACTGTCTCTAGACATTGAACACTGTTCAATACCATACTAACATTGAAGTTCAATATCATATTCCTTGCTGAGAGGACACTCTAAAGAAAAAATAGCGGAAACATAAGCTGTCTAGAGAAAAGATAGTATGTACATTTATGCTTGGAATCAAAAGTAAATATTGTATTGCTAATCAAAGAAATGGCTAGTAGTAGAAATCGCAATGTACCAATACAAGATAATATGCTAGCAAAAGAATAAATTAATTTGAGCATAACTCGCCAACAAGCTTACCTCAACATCTACTTCATCGTTCAGACCCTTACCCTCCTTAAATTGTTTCTCACAAATATCCAACAGTATACCTTCAAACTAAATAGGAAAAAAAATCTTCATTAAAAAAACAATTCACTAAAGTCTCACAGTTATAAGGACAAATATTTTTATACCTCACTTATAGTCGAAACAGACTCTCCTCGACAACTAAAGATGACATCACCAGTTCTAAAACCATTTCTCTCAGCAAGTGATTCGCTAGACACCTAAAGACGATTTACAAGCATTAGAACATAAATATTTTAGATTAAACAACAGTTTCACAAAACTAAAACAAAGAGGCATACCTTTCCAACAATGAGACCAACCTTGATTTTAAAATCACGGGATAACTGCTCGAGATGTGTTATGTCAAGAAATTGAACAGTCCTTAGCTTTAAACCAAGATGGGGTCGAGCAATTTTCCTATACCACATTATCACAACATTATTAAATTAAATACATATTCCGTAGACTGGTATAATACTACCAAATGGTCAATTGGTTACAAATTGTGAGACTTCGAAAAATAGTTGGAACTGAGTAGTAGATGACCTCTACATTAATTTGGCTTATTTTTTAGTCATTTAGGCAAATTAAAAATTAAAAGCAATGCACACCTAAATAAAGAATTAAGAGGTACTATAAAATACGTACTTGAAACTTTGCCACAATCGAAAACATCTGATGATAATGGAGCTAGGAATAAAGGCAAAGTTAGGTAAGGCATTCACGACCACCCCCACAACTTTCCGGTTGAAATCTGTCAATGATCCTCCAGTACTGGACTGCACAAAAGAATATACATTAAGTTACACTAAAGAAGTTTATTTATCTCTAGAGCAATAAGTCTCAACAACAACAACAACAAAGCCTTTAAGTGCCAAACAAATTAGGGTAGGCTAAAGTTGAAACCCAACAGAAGCAATCAAGGTTCAGGCACATGAATAGCTATTTTCCAAGCACTCTTATTTAAGGCTAACTTTTTGGGTATATTCCATCCTTTCAAGTCTCCTTTTATTGCCTCTACCCAAGTCAACTTCGGTCTTCATTTGCCTCTCTTCACGTTACTATCCTAGCTTAGGATTCTACTACGCACCGGTGCCTCTGGAGGTCTCCGTTGGACATGTCCAAACCATCTCAACCGGTGTTGGACAAGCTTTTCTTCAATTTGTGCTACCCCTAATCTATCACGTATATCGTCGTTCCGAACTCGATCCCTTCTTGTATGACCGCAAATCCAACGCAACATACGCATTTCCTCGACACTTATCTGTTGAACATGTCGTCTTTTCATAGGCCAACATTCTGCACCATACAACATAGCAGGTCTAATCGCCGTCCTATAAAACTTACCTTTTAGCTTCTGTGGTATCCTTTTGTCACATAGGACACCAGATGCTTGGCGTCATTTCATCCACCCTGCTTTGATTCTATGGCTAATATCTTCATCAATATCCCTGTCTCTCTGTAACATTGATCCTAAATATCGAAAGGTATCATTCCTAAGCACTACTTGACCTTCCAAACTAATATCTTCCTCCTCTCGAGTAGTAATGCCGAAGTCACATCTCATATACTCAGTTTTAGTTTTATTGAGTCTAAAACCTTTGAACTCCAAAGTCTTCTGCCATAACTCCAGTTTCTGATTCAAAGTCTCAAAAACAGGAAAAAAAGAGAACCATGAATCGCTAAATGTACTTAATGTTTGTCACCATTTTTTTAAACAAAGAAATAAAAACTGCTAGTAGAAGATTTAGTAGTACCAAGGCTGATGCAAGATTTATTACATGTCTTTGAGTTGGCAGCAAGTTCATGCACTGTACTTATTTTCAATTCTACAGGGCCTGTCTTGCAATTATGGATTGGATGACCTACCATGTCTCATTATTTTTGAATTTTTTTTTTGTACCATCCTAGATTCTCGAAAATTGTTGTTTCAATATTTGCAGTTAGAATTGACACGCACAAATGTTTGTAATAACCTGGTCCAAACATTGGTTAGCTGGAACAAATGAGTGTGCATTGGGTGAGAGGTGGGGATCAACCCAATCACCCCTTGGTTTCTGCGGCTGATAAGTCGGCTGGTGCTGTTTTGTTGTGAGAGAAAAACACTATATCATATGGCTGATAAGGGATGATAAGTTCAACCGAACAGGCTGCCTCAGTAATATGTATGGAGTGAAGAGGAGTGGATGAGATGCAGTGAAGAATTTCCACCGAGCGCACGCTTCTTTCAGATTCCTGCTCAGCCACCTCTCTGCTATGCTCTCCCTCGCCAGTGCCGACGCCTCCGCCCGCGTCCCTCCACTTCCGGGTCTACGCCTCCACCTCGGCCCGCGGCTCCTTCCTCTGGTCTGTGCCTGGCCACCTCTCTCTGGGTCTCCCTCGTCAGCGCCCACACCTCCACCCACGCCTCCACCCCCACCAGCAGCTCCGCCCATGCCTACAGCTCCGCAAGCAGCTCCTCCGCACCCTACACCTCTGCCCACAACTCCTCCTGTGCCTCCCCTGCCGGGACCCCTGCAGCTCCGCCCTCTCAGGGCCTCTGCAATCCTGCAGTGGCATCTCCCTCCACGACGCCTGGGGACGGACACCTCAAGCTGCAAGATGAGCCACCACTCTTACTCTGAAAGTTGGTGTCTGTGTCTACTACTCTATTGTTGTGTTACGACTATAATTTGTGGTGAATTTGCGCAGCTGTTGAGAGGATGCTCAACGCCGTGCAACTATTGAAGTCTATTTACCTGTAGATGAAGTTGTCTCAGGAGGGGCTAGGGGGTAATTCGGCCTCAGCATTGTCGGCTGCTCCAACTAAAGCATATCTAATCTCTAATAGCTAAGGCGCTAAGCCATAGCTGAATTGCCGCTATATCTTGCTGCCATGGCTGAATATACTAAGAGGAAGGCAATATCATCAGATCTTGGATTAAACTATGGGTTTTAGCCAGACATAGGGCCAATGTATTTTTTGCAAAAAGATTGTCCCTTCAGGCATTAAAAGATTCAAGCAACACCTTACTGGGGGTATATACTGATGCAGAGAAATATCCTAGAGCCCCTGCAATAGTTAGGCATGAGAATGTATGCTTACTTGGTCTTAGTCAAAGACTCAGTTACCTATGGACACTGTGGTGGAGGCAGGAACAGAAGGTGAACATGGGGATGGTGTAACAGTTCAAGGTGGAGGTGGTGCTTCTGCTGCTGGTGAAAATGAACCAAGTGATGGGACAAATGAACAGGCTGCAAAGCAAGTTCCAAGTTCTGGGACAAAGTCAAAGCAAGCGAAAAAGATAGCTGAAGGATCAATCACTAACTTTGTGGTTTCTGCTCCACCAAAACCTCAAACAGAGAAGCATTCCAAGTCAGTGAGTTCTTTGCTTTGCAAGAATCCAGAAGTAGTTGCAGAAAGGCATAAATCTAAGATGTCGCAGGCTCTTAAGTACTCCACAAAGACCAAGGAAGCAAAACGAATAGTAGATGATCATGTGGCTGATTTTTTTTTTTATGAGAAAGCAATACCATTCAATGTCATTAACTCAAGAAGTTGGGAGATTTTGGTTGAATCCATTGGGCAAGTTCAAGATATTAATATTGTTAATGTGAGCAAGTTCTTTTTACTTTTAGCATTGCTGAATGCTGAAGTTTTCTTATTTTGTACACAATAACCTTAGTATGATCTGACATAATCATAGAACCATATCCCACCAGACCTTTTATAGATTTTACCGGCCCATTCGGTAGTGATTTATTGCAGCCGGAACGGCTGCAGCTGCAAGCTTTTGTGCTCGTGTCTACAGTAGTTTGTTCCTTGGCTATTGCAGCTGCAGCAGCAGCACAGCCACAGCAAGGCTTACTGAACATTTACATTTGGACTGTACATATAATGCATATGGACTGACAGGTTTCATTTTTGTTTGAACACCACATATGACACAGGTAGAGCTTTCTAGAAACAATACACATCAGCTTATTCAATGGCTTAACTTCTTCTCTGTAACTTCCTTTCAGGCACCAAATAGAGGAGGCAAGCTGCCAGGTGACTTTTGTAGATGCACAACATTGGTGGAATGCAAATGAACAATGTTGAGGCATAAACGTGCATAGCACTGATGTTCAGATAGTTCAGAGTTTGCTCATAAATCTAAAACAAGCACTTTCTAGACTTCTTTTTCTTTTAAATCATGTGGGTGGTTTAATAACATGTGTTTGAGAAAATGTCAGAGTGCTCGAAAAATTATGATGCTCTTGTAGCAACGCACGGGCAACTGCTAGTCAAGTATTAAGTACATTCTTACCTCAGGAATTGAGCCACCAATGAATAGATAGTGATTCCTTTGGTGGTCACACGGATCCAATGCTAGTATCTTCGTCCGCCTACAAATCAATCCAAGATCTTTCTCCCTTGCTAACACACAAGCTTCACTACCAAACTCAAGCTCAGGTTCCAATGATGCAACTTGTAACTTTGAAGCTCCCATAACCTTAAAAAAGGCAACTTCATAATGTTTGCTGAAGTACAATAATGTCAGATCAGAAGTGGTTCCATCTAACAGGTGAGCAGTCACCTGAAAAAAAAAGATGTAAGCAATTAAGCAAACAACGCTAGCCTAAGATTAGACATGTCAACATAAAGAACAACGGAATATCGACCAAAAATCCAAGAACTAACGGAATATCGACCAGATATCCAAGAACTTATTTACCTTGGCATTGGGAACGTAAACATTGTTATCCTCCCAATCATCTAATGATACCTTTGAGGCTATAATCTGAGATGAAGTGACAACAATAGCAGATTTATCGCTTTCATCCCACTCAAAGATAGTACCATTACAGCTATTGATCTCTTTGCCATCTGCAAATTAATACAAAGTAAAAAAAAACTCAACTAATATAACAAAATATGGATTTGCATCTATTAATTAACAAACTAAATAAGAGACATTAGTAATACCATGAGAGGAAGAAAGACGCAGCACAGACTCGGCCACATCTAGAATTGCATTCTTCTGCTTCAGATTATCCCAATCAGTTACATTTCGGCCATAATTGCATTGTTTAAGTGTGGGTAGCTGTTGTTGCCGAGCTACACATATTACAAGAGCATGCATTTGAACCGTATATAAACTCGACAAAAAAACAATTAAATAGACATGTAGATGTAAAAGAACGAAAGAAAAATAACTGTTGGATTAGGTATAGGGAGAGAAAAAGAAGCTCACAAACCTAATTTCTTGTTGTACTTGTGAAGATCTTTGTGATAGGCATCCACAACCTCTTGGTCTGAGTTGTACTCATACACTATTTCCCCATTGCTAGTTGTTTTTTCCACGAGTAGAGACTTGGGGCGACGGAGTGGAGAGCTATAGTCAGAGGAATCGGTATCCTTCAAACCTGTGAAGCAAATTTGATTAGGAGTATATATCATGAATACCTTGTTCAAACTCTAAATAGCCAATTGATACAATATCTCAAAATTTGACTAAATTTATAAATTACTCATTGTTCTGACCCTATCCTTTAATTTATATAATTAATTAAATACGAATATACAATAAACAAATACAATGCGGATATCTATAACAAAAAATCCAAGAAAGTTTATTTGGGTGGCCAGGATGAATTCTGTCTTTAACTGATAAAAAACAGACAAATAGATTTCCGTCCAGGCTAAACCTATCTGGACGGCAGCACTGTTTTGGTGACTAATCCTAAACCCTATCTGGACAGCAGCACTGAATTGGTGACTAGTCCTAAACCCTATCTGGACAGCAGCACAGTTTTGGTGACTAGTCCTAAACCCTATCTGGACAACAGCACTGTTTTGGTGACAGTCCTAAACCACTAATATGATCATGATCATAACGAAACTAGAACCATTTGAATCATATTGATGAAAGCTAACACTTCCTTGTTGACGAAATACTAAACTATCAATTCCAAATCAAAAAGAGAAATAACCAACCTTAACAACACGAATTTGAGAATAATTCGAAAAGTTTCACAAAATCCTAACCTTTACCATAATTCCTTTGAGGAGAGAGGGAAGGATCAGTGTTCTTCTCCAAAGAAGCAGGTGGGGGCGATGATTTGGCAGCCGTCCTCCGACTCTTCGTCTTCCTCTTCTTCTTCTTCTTATTCTTCTTCTTCTTCTTCTTCTCAGTTCCCTCAGTTCCCTCTTGCATGTCAGGCGGTGCATCGCGTTTCTTTGAGCGGACGGCAGTGGAAGCCGCTTCCGGAGCGTCTCCGGAACTAGTAGGGATGGCGATCCCCGTACCATTCTTCCTTGCCTCACTATCGCTTTCTCCATCCAGATCCATCGTCGCCGCGGCCTACACCAGCGCGAAGGCGAGGCGGAGTGCAGGCGCGACGGTGGAGTGCAGGCACGACGGCGCGAGGCGGAGGCGGACCACGGGCTGCGCGGCCGCGGCGAAGAGGAAAGGGCGCGGGGGGGCCGGCGCGACTGGAGAGGAGTAGGAAAGGGCGCCGGCGGAGAGCGGCCGAGCAGCGCGCGGAGGTCGTCCTGGCGGCGATGGAGATCGGGATGGGAAGGAGAGAAGAGGAGGAGCGGTGGGTGCGGTTCGGACGAGGGGACGGGGAGAGCTCCAACAACGACGCTAAATACGACACCTATTCATTTTGGGTTAGGCTCAGAAAAAGATCATGCACCCATGCAAAAAGCAGAGCCCATCCCGAAGCTAAGAACGACCGCACGGCCGAGGACGCCGTCGAGCTGCCTACCTCGCCCGCCGTGGCCTCGACGTTCACCTGCGCCACGGCCTCCCACATGGGCGCCTCCACCTCGTGGAAGTAGGCGGTGCACGGGTACGTCGCGCCGGCGTTGTTGACGAGAACGCCCACGTCGCGGCCCTCCACGACGGCCGCCACCCTCGCCAACCCGAGCCGCGCGTCGTCCCCGGTGACGGCGAGGTCGAACGCCACGCTCCGCACCTTACACGACGGCGACGGCGCGACGGCCAGGACCTCCTTCGCTACCAACGCCGACACAGGCCTCATCGGTGACGGTGTCCACGGGGAACACGTGCAGGTGGTGTAACGTCCCGATGTTACGATCTTATTTAGCATCGTGATTTAGGCCTAAGAAAAAATTTTGAATTGAGTTTTCTCTGATTTTAATATAAAATGTACTTAAGGCGATAAGCGAATCATGTGTGATTTAGTTTCGTGGACTCAAATCAACGCTAAGTCAAATTACTCAGTGCGTAAAGATATTTAGGAATGTCGAACGACGATTCTAGCAAATGGTTCGTTCTATTAGATTAAGCATGAAAAGCAACCATTTATAAATAAAATAAAATCCATTAATAAATAGAACGATATACATATATATAGCTTTTGAATCAAATTTAAATTCGAGCTTTGCTAAAAATTTTCTGTGCTTAGACGTTATAAATTATCTAAATTAGTAAACCGTTAAATATATATATATATATATATATAAATTAGTGACGGTAAATATATATAAAACAAAGAATTAGAAAAAGGGCAAATATATATATATATATATATATATATACCAGCATGTTGACTCTAAAACAAAGAATTAGAAAAAGGGCCTCATATATTTCTTTTCTCCGATACATGTTGATCGATGCTCCTCGATATTTCTTTTCTCCGTCATCGACGCTTGGCGTTGCTTCTCGCGACCTTGCGCGTGTGGGCTCTCTCTTGGCTTCAAGCTGCGCTTAGCTGCTTGCTTCGATTTGATGCATCGTGCAGTCCTTCCTTGTTTGTTCGCCTGCTGCACCACGTGCTCGTGGTCGCTGCCGGTCGGTCTGCTCCGCTCACAGCTGGCGAGCTCGCTCTCAGCTCCTTCGTGTGCTCGGCCGAACCTCTGGTTTTTCTCCTATTCTATTTCTGCGTCTGCGGTCTTGTCTTGCCTGCCTCCGTCCTTGCTTGTCTCGAATTCAACCTTTTTCATCTCCGCAGTGCACGCCTTTCTCGTCGTGCAGAGATAGCGGCGCCTCTCTCGGCGCGCCGTCGCGCGCCCGGCCGTGCTTTGGTTGCTGCCGCAAAGACGTGCGTGCCTTGGCGCGCCGCCGTGCGTGCTCGCCCGGTGTCCGCACCACCATCGCGCCCTGTGCCCGCCATCGCCCGGCCACCGCGCGTGAGCGCGCGCGTGTCTTCGTCTTTGATGATATTCTTAGAGCTATATAATTAATTTGGGATACTTAATATGGTAAAAAAATATAAATTTATAGGAATTGTTGTGATAAATCGGTGATAGTGTTGAATCTGAAATTTTTACAGTACGCCCTTAGCAATATTAGGTACTTGTGGTAATTTTTGTAGCTCCAGAATAATCAGTTTGCTAGGTAGCTAATAATGCTCTATCTCGAATAATGGTTAAATCGATAGAACGAAATAAAGAAATATCTTGGGTTTATATAACTAAAATAATCGTTGGGAAATAATATCTTATTCGACAACATGGATATATAACCTAAGTACGATCGTCGTTAGAGCTATCTCGTTAGCTTATGAGGCGTGATCGGATTTCTAAGCATTTCGGCTGTCGTTGATTATTTACATCTATGCATTTGCATCAATGCATATCATATAGGTACGACGATGGATCAACGGATCAATTGAAGGATGATTGTGAATCCAAAAATGGTGTAATGGTATTCTCTCCCGGAGATGATGCAATGAGCTTTCTATCCAGATGATGGTGTAGGATTTGAAGATGTAGATACTAACTTCTTAATATATATCTTACCCAGGTAAGCCCCGGTGCATAACCCCTACTTTTTACAATTTAAATTATATTTGTGCATTAAGTTTTAAGGAGTTGAATTAAATCCACTTGTATATATATCTTTATCCTATGAGTCTTACTAGCATGACAGGATCGTGTAAAATGCTATGCTACAGGACTCTCGGTATAAGTCGAGTGATTGTCTGTCACTCGCGAGAGATAGAAAATATATTACTGTATTATTATCACTTGGTAAATATAAATGGTGGAAAGGAAAATGGTGACCGGGTAGAGATATGATTTGGGTATTGGTGGGTGTAAGAGGTTGTGTCGCCGTGGACGTGGGGCATAGCTTGGTTACACTACTTTTTCCTGTCTGGTCGGTTAAGGACCGATCGTTGCATAAGCCATCGAGGCAAGTCACAGATTTATTATCCCGAGCACATACTTGGGTATGGGCGCTTGGAAGACTTGTCGCTCTCTTGTTGCGGATCCGGCTCTTTCCGGACCGACTGTCGGGGTTTTATTTTGGTGGAGGAGGTCCTTGCACCGCGCTGAGTCCGGGACTTAGGGGCGGGGGCTTGGAGTCCCAGTTTGGATGGGGACCTAGACACTGGGGATAGGAGAGTGATGGGTTGGTCCTGCTTGTGCCTTGAGTACAAGTGGGGCGTGTGTTTTCGAGGTACCCAGCTGGGGGCATTGATTCGTGAATCGCCGCAGGCAATCTGGTACGGCTTGTTTCGTGTCTAGCACCATAGTAAGAACTAAAGATGAAAGATGGAAGGTGAAAAAAGGAAATCTGATTGCTTACCACCGCTTGAACGTAGCACATGTGCTTACATAGAATGGTTAGTTAATGAACCAATACGGCTATTAATAAAAATCGAATATAAGGACACATGCTTAGTAATGCTTCCTGCAAATGCAATAAACCCACAAGCCAGATAGCCTTGCATATCCTTGGAGTCTTTTCTTTCCTCCTGTCGGGTAAGTCTTGCTGAGTACAATTGAGTACTCAGGGTTTTATTCCTCCTATTGCAGATGACAGGTGGATGCTAAGGCTGACCATTGTGTGTGGATACCTCCTGGTGGGCTCAACGATGATTTCCTTACGCTGCGATCGTAGTTTTTATTTGTAACTCTTACTAAATATTATTTATAAAAGAAAGTTTTATAATATGTTGTCCTAGTTATTTACCAATGCTTCATCATGTCATAAATAGATGTTTAATTTTGCTGTAACTCTGTTCACATGCTTATATTCCGCTGTTCACTTAAATTGTTCATAAACTCTAATAAGATGATTACATTCCGCTGTTATACAATAACTATTATACTCTGATGTTGTATTAAAAGTGATGTAAAAAATGGTTAAGAATGTTGTAAGCTTTATTCTCTCATTTGTGATTCTAATGGCAAAAATGTGGATTTTTGGGTTCTCCCCTAGGGTGTGCCCCACGGAACCAAGTAATTTAGTGTTCTCCCTTGGGTGCTTAGTGTCTAATAGAAGGCGAGCACTTCTGTGAGGCATTAGATTAGACAGTTCTGCCACAGGTGGTATCAGAGCGCAAATAAGAAAATAAGGCTTCGAAAACCTTTTCCAAACTAAAATTTGACAGCCCATTTTTGCAAAAAGTTAGGACGTTTTTATGCGAAGTTATATAAGTAGCCTTATTACTATAGTTATGTATCTAGGATAGATGGCACTTTGCTGACTTAGATAGGATTAATCAAGTTTCTGCAGGTACACTGACCCGAGCATAGTCCGATAGTACCGACTAGCTATAGGGAGAGAACGATGTGCCAAAAATCTGAGAACGGTTGCCCTATATGTTGGCAACAGTGGAAGGACGTATAGGACGTGCATTTATGCATATCCTGTTTGTGCATTGTAGAGCTCATATTGCTTGTAGATACGCCCTCCCTAGGTGTCCCACGTGTCGTATTGTGCACGACTGGCTCATTTCTGTTTCAGAGTTAGGTTTGCACTGTGGCTTCGTGCTCCGCGTTCGCCCGTGGTTCACGCCGGTCGTGACCCACGTCTCTCCGTACCCCTTTTCTACGCTCTTATCGGATCCTTGCCCTGTAGTCGTACTAGTCAGTAATGGCATCGCACGTCGCTCGCCTCGAACGTGCGGAATTTGGTCGATTCGTCATAGTGATCCCGCGCAGGAACACTGGTGGACCATGTCTGGACCACTGAACGCTTTGCCTTTATAAGTAGAGTCTGACTTAGCCATTGGTACCATCACTCGGCGCACTTTAGCTCGCCTAGCTTTTCCTTTGAGCCCGCCTTTCTTTTCGCTCAGCCTTCCTTACAACCACCGCTAGAGATGGCAGGAGCCTGGGTGAGTACCTACTGCCTGAACATTGAGGGTTTTCCTAGAATCCTGCATGCCACCCTACAAAAGCTTAGAGTCAAAGATCATCCCAAGTATGAGGGCCGTGAGTATGAGAAGCATGGCACCGAGTGGTGTGAGGTTACCGTCTACATCGGGAAGAGTGAGGAGTTCCCCGACCTCACTAAAGCCTGGAGTATGACCGCAACCGGGTTTTGCTTCGTCGACACCTACCAGGTTGTGGCCCGCAAAGCCTTGCGGTACCTCTGCCTGATCTATGAGGAGCCCATTGTCCGTACCCCCATGCGGTTCTTTCCACCTTTGGACAGGAATTGGCGTGCATGGAGGGCTCGCATGGAGGCTCTGCAAGGGTTGATCCGTAAGAGGACAGTCCTACCATGGTGCCTTGACCACGTACCTGCTTGCTCTGGATGAGCAGTATGACCGGCAAGCCTTGGAGTTGAGGGTGTGCCTTCGGCGTGCCAAGGAAGCCAAGATCTTCAACCGGATGCTCTAGGTGCAACTTGTTGAAGCGCATGCCAGTGCTGCAACTGCTGAGAGCCGAGAGACTGCCATGTCAGAGGCTCTGAAGGAGGCTGAAGACTGGCATGTTCATCAGCTGCGTGTGGCCTATATTGTCACCAGGGCCAAGCGGAGGACGCTGGCTGCTGAAAGGCAGGATGCCTCGATCTTAGAAGGGATCCCTATCCACCAGCCAGAAAGAAGAAGAACTGGTATTGCAGCACCGCCAGCACCTCCACCCTCGTAAGTGTCAGAAGTCGAGCCCTTGATTCCTCTCACTCAGCCATTGCCACGAGAAGATGTAGATTAGTTGCCTTGGGATGCTGTACCTGTAGTAGTAGTGCTTTTCGTCACTGTCCTCCGGTATTGTATTCTTACCATTGTTGTTGGTCCGTAGTTATTGAGATCATCCGCCAGTAGGGAAGGTGAATGTTGTGTCATGAATGGGAGCCTGAATGCTCGTACGTTGTACCCGTATAAGACTATTGGAATGTGCATTTTGTTTATTTCACTGTGTTTATTGCGTTGATCCACTTTAAGTTTTGTTAGATGTGCTTAAAGTTTTAAAGGGCAATGTTAGGTGGATTACAAGAGAAGTTACCATTCAGATGCCAGCAGATCAGCCGTGATTGGATAATATAGGACACTGTATCGACTAATTGTAGATGTCCTAGCAGAACACTTGGATCTCTTTAAAACAAATCCACCGTTGGGTTTGAATTCCTTGTCCCTTGTTGTGAAGGGAACCCATGTTGTTGATTTTTTCCCTTGCAATACTCCTCTTATTCTGTGGTCTATGACCCCACCGCCTTCATGGCGTGTAAATTGGTAGTAGTTTCCTGGTTAATAGCGTATGGTGCCGTGACGAAATCGAGGGCCCCTATGGAACAGCTACCATATGGTGACGCTGCTCGGCACGCGCTGGTATCGAGGTTGTTGACCAAGTACCTGTATCAAGTTACACCACCATACCGTTTTGTTTTAAAATTTTCTTAGAAATATTTGGGTGTTCAAACGGGAAATCTACAACGGGTTGATGCAGAAGTGTTCTCTCAAGGTAAACAAGAGATGGTTTTGGAGGAAGAAAGTATGACATGGTCTCAGTCTACATGAAAGACGGATGTGGTTAAGTAAAGGAAAGAGAAAAGAAGAGTAGTAAGGAAAGTTAGCCTCGAGTAGTCGGGAGTAAGAGAAAAGTCTGAGTGGACGTCATATCCCAAGCCCTGTGCTTAGTTGACCGCGCTATGCATGCTGGGTCTTTTGTTGCGTGCCCTGCGAACGTTGTCTGTATCGGGCCCTTATCACCCCATTTTCGCGTGGCCGCGGCATCGTGCCGCACTCACCGTCTTTGTGCACTGTGTCGTTTCTCCTTTTCCCAGCATCTGGTCGGCTCTCGACTCTCATGCCTCATCCCCGTACCAGGCCCCCCTTCCCTCTCCTTCTTTCTTCTTTTGGTGACACGACCGCCTGCACACCTGCCTCGTTGAGCGGACCCCCTACTATCCTTTATTTTCCCTCCACCGCTCGCGCAGGAAGCACACCATGTCTTCGACCTTATCTCCATAGCCTGCACCGTTTGTGTATCCCATCCCCGCCGCATCCGCTTCCGGTGTTGCGCCCCACCCCCGTTCGTCTCTATAAAATACCCTTGATCCTTGCTTTTTTTCTTCGTCCCCATTCTCCTCGCATCTAGAGTAGAGCTACAAGATCCAGTCGACATTATGAAGCTAGGTTCGTCAGTCTAAAGTGATGGTGTAATCTGAGGAGAAGAAAGGATCCGGTTCGTCGAAGAAGTTCAAGTTCCCTTTTAGGCAGTCAATCTTAGGGTTCACGATGTTTTACTTCTCAGTAGACTGTTTTCTGGATCTGTTGGTGCTACGCCATATTTTGGATAATTATCTTCTTGTTGTTTCTCCATTGTCCTCGTCTATCTCGACTTCTGGAGTAGGTCTCGGTTGTACCAGGTTGCCCTTAACCATGTATTCCTAGATCCCCATGTGGTTTAGTATTCGAACTCATGTAATCTTTCGTGTAATCCCTGATCTCCGGAATATAATCACGTTTTCCCCTTGAAAGCATCTAGGCCCCTAGTTGGGTTTCAGTGATTAATGATAATATAAGATTACTATGACTAACGTGTGTTTTGCAGAGGCAATTAAGTTAGGTCATGGTAATGGAGATCAATTGGGCAATCAAGGTGGTCATGCCCCTACGATGGAAATCATTTCGGTTTTCAAAGGATGGACGACAAGGTTAAGGATGACTAGTTTTAAGTGTCGATTGGAGTTGGAGAGACACTTAGACTAGTTTAGGACTTTATTTTCCTTTGGCCGTACTATTAAGGGGGTATGGATGTGTAGCTTGACCTAGGTGAGTCTAGTGAGTTAGGTGTGGTGCACACTTGCTAAGTCTAGCACTAGGTAGCTCCAATAAAGCCCTTAGATCGTATAGAGCAAACTTCATTCACATATGATCGAGAGTTAGAAGTGAATGGAGGGTCAAGTACTGACCGAACGCTGGCTCCGGTGCGACCGGACGGTGGCCGCAGGGTCCGGTCAGTTCATTTGACCAAGGAGATTGCATTCGGTGCGACCGGACGCTAAGTGGTTGAGTGACCGGATGCTGTGGACCAGTGTCCGGTCGACTCAGTAAGGTTCCAGAGAAGGAAATCTGCGACCGGACCCTGGGGTTTCAGCATCCGGTCGAGTACAGTAAGGTTCCAGTGAGGGTTTAATGTGACCGGACGCTTCCGATCAGTGGTGATCGAACCCTGCCAGCGTCCGGTCAACACTTAATCACTGGTGTGCGGGTTGAACTGACCGAAGCATCCGGTCAACATGACCGGAGCGTCCGGTCAACATGATCGGAGCGTCCGGTCACCCCGCAGAGGCTCATAACGGTTCATTTTTCAGGCTGCCTTATAAATAGAAGCTCCACTCGTGTGTGGAGCTACTTTTGCTCATTCCAACAGCTAAGAAACACGTTTGTGAGTGCCAAGAAGAGCAAGGTCCTAGTGAGGTGATTGAGATTCATGAATCCAAGAGAGTAGCCTCATTAGTGAATCAAGAGTAGCAAAGTGTGCATCCACCGTTCTCATTAGGCTTCGAGTGGTCAAGTGAGAGTTCGTGCTTGTTACTCTTGGTGATCGCCATCACCTAGATGGCTTAGTGGTGATTGGGAGCTTAGTGATCACCCGACAGAGCTTGTGGGTGACCCAACTCAAGTTGTGAGCGGTTGTGGGTGATTCACGGCGATGGAGTGTCGAAGAATCAACCCGTAGAGAGCACTTGATCCTTGCGTGGATCAAGGGGGAGCTACACCCTTGCGCGCTCGCTCCAACAAGGACTAGTGGAGAGTGGCGACTCTCCGATACCTCAGTAAAACATCGCCGCGTTCCTCTCTCTCTATTTACTTTGAGCATTTACTTTGAGCAATTCAATACTTGTTTTTTACATTCATAGAATTGTCATGCTAGAGTAAGTTTGGAACATAGGTTGCAAGTCTTTTGTGCGTTAGATTGATAGAAATACTTTTCTAGGCACAAGGGGTTAATTTGGCTAACCATAGGATTTAATTATTGCAAGAAAATTTAGAATTAGCCCAATTCACCCCCCTCTTGGGCATCTTGATCCTTTTAATTGGTATAGAGCCTCATGCTTACGTTTTTAAGCTTAATCGCTTAGAGCAAGATGTCTCATGGGGATGGACCTCCTCCTATCTTTGAGGGAGATGACTTTCCATATTGGAAAATCCACATGGAGGCGTACTTAGATGCTCTAGACGTTGGTATACTTAGAGGCGCCTCACAAGGCTTCCCAAAACCTCGGGATGCTACACACTTACAAGGTGATGAGGTTAATTATGAAAAGTGGAATGCAAAGGCTCGAAACACCATCTTTAGAGGCCTTTGCAAAGATGTGTTCAACCGCGTAAGGAACCACAAAAACGCCCATGCACTATGGTCAAACGTTTGTGCGCTCCATGAGGGAACCAAGAGTGAGCATGAGGAACGCTATCATTTTGTGATTAAAAAGCTAAATTCATTTGAGATGCTTCCCAAAGAATGTGCTAATGAGATGTATTCACGTTTGAATGTTCTTGTAGAGGAAGTCAATGAGCTTGGACTTACTCAAATGTCACCATCCGACATTGTGAGAAAGATCTTGAGTGTCCTCCCCATTGACAAATATGGGCATATTGGGACCGTGCTACACCAAGGTGATCTTTCCACCGCTACACCGACATAAATCTTGGGAAAGATCAATGCTCATGAGATGTACATGCACATCACGCCACAAGATGGCTCATCCTCTACCAAGAAGAAAGAGAAGGACTTAGCATTCAAAGCTAGCCAAGATAAGGGCAAAGCAAGACTTGAGTATGAGAGCTCAAGTGATGAAGAAGATAAAGATGAAGATCTTGCTCTCATGGTGAAGAAAGCCGCCAAAATGCTAAAGAAGCTAAACAAGAGTGGCATCAAGTTCGACGATAAGAAGAAGAAGTTCTTCACAAGCTCTAGAAGAAAGCCAATCTCGAAATGGATTGCTTCAATTATGGTGAACTTGGTCATCTAGCACATCATGCACCAAGCCCAAGAAAAACAAGTTCAAGAACAAGAACAAGGGCAAGAAAGATGACTCAAGTAACAAAGATGAATATGAGAAGAAGAAGAACAAGCCATACAAGAAGGGAGATGGCAAAAAAAGGGACTTCCACAAGAAGAAGAAGAGTGGAAAGGCCTACATCGTCGGTGATTGGCTCACGAACATTGATTCATCTAGTGCTCATGGACATTGATTCATCTAGTGGATCATCCGATGATGATAGTGAAGATGAGAAGGTGGCCGCCATTGCTATTGATCTTTCATCTTCACCGCCACCATCGGCATCATCCTCTACACACCTATGCCTTATGGCCAAGGGTGAACGCAGGGTAACTAATAATGATGATAGTGGTGATGATGAGCAAGCTAGTGATGATGATAGCGATGATGATGATTCACCTTCATATGATGATCTTATCAAAATACTAAGACAATACACTAAGATTATTAGAAAGAGTAGAGCTAAAAATGAAAAGCTTGATGCTAAAAATGATTTACTTTTAGCAAAATATGATACATTGGAAAAGGCTAATGTTGAACTTAAAGAAACAAATGATGCTATATCATCCAAACTCAAGGAGCTCAAATCTTCTAAGAAAAGAGCTTAAAAATAAACATGATAAACTTGAGTGGGTGCACAATGAGCTCATCACTAGCCACAACAAGCTAAAAGATGAACATACAACTCTAAAGATCAATTATGATACTCTTGTTATTGCTCAAGAATTTTTACCAAATGAGCCACATGATGCTACTAACCATGTTGTCAAGATTGATATAGCTACATCATGTGATGATTTGATTGATGAGAGCATTGAGCAAGGATCTAGTGGCAAAGGCAAGAAAGTGGTTAAGTGCAATGACTACGATGAATATGTCAAGCTCAAGAATACAAATGAAATGCTCATGAAAGATCTTGAAGAGATGAAAAGCTACAACACTATTGTACTAGAAACTCTTGATCATGATGAAGAGTTGATCCTTGAGAATGAGAAGCTCAAAGAAGAGAACAAGAAGCTCAAGGAAGAGAAGAATAATGATATTCTTAAGGAAGAGAACAAGAAGCTTAAGATGGAGAAAGAGCATCTCAAGATAGGATTGAGCAAGTTTGCAAGAGGCAAGCATCTTCAAAGTGAGCTACTCATGAACACCGTGATGAAGATGGATAGAAGTGGCATTGAATATGTGACAAGTGTAGAGAAGAAGAAGGCTCAAGTTCAACAACAACAATCAAAGCCAAAGCCAAAGACAAAGAGATGTTTTGAGTGTGGACAAGAAGGCTACTTTGCTCATAAATACCAAACTCCACCGCCACAACCCTTACCCAAGCATGCTAGACCCTTTGCCTTCAATGCTCACTACATGCTTAGAAAGGATTCTAGTGAAAAGATGAAAGTCATGTTCTTAGGACCCCCTAACAAGAATAGGCCTAAGAAGATTTGGGTGGTTAAGTCACTTGTTGAGAAGGTGAAGGGCCCTCAACAAGTTTGGGTTTCTAAAGCTTGAATCTCTTGTGTGTAGGTGAACTACAAGACCGGTGGAAGTCATTGGGTTATTGATAGTGGTTGCACTCAACATATGACCGATGATCCTCGTATGTTCACCTCACTAGATGAAGAGGTAGATGGACAAGAGAGAATAACATTTGGAGATAACTCAAAGGGCAAGGTTAAAGGATTGGGCAAAGTGACAATATCAAATGATTATTCCATCTCCAATGTGCTTTATGTTGCTTCATTGAGTTTCAACTTGCTATCCGTTGGACAATTGTGTGATCTTGGCTTCCAATGCTTGTTCACCGAGAAGGAGGTTGTTGTATCCAAGGTAGATGATAATCAAGTGATATTCAATGGATTTAGATACAACAACTTATATCTAGTGGACTTCACCTCCGAAGATGCAAATTTGAAGACTTGCTTATTCACCAAAACAACACTTGGATGGCTATGGCATAGAAGGCTAGCTCATGTTGGGATGAGCTCACTCAAGAAGCTAATGAAGGATGAGTTGATGAGAGGATTGAAGGATATGAAGTTTGAGAAGGACAAGCTTTGTAGTGTATGTCAAGCCGGCAAGCAAGTTGCAAATACCCATCCAACCAAAGCTTTCATGTCAACCACAAGAGTGCTAGAACTCCTTCACATGGATTTATTTGGACCAACAACATATAAGAGTTTGGGAGGAAATCTTTATTGTCTTGTGATTGTTGATGATTATTCAAGGTATATATGGGTATTCTTCCTTCATGACAAATCCAAAGTTGCATTTTGCTTCAAGAAGTTTTCCAAGAGAGCACAAAATGAATTTGAAGTGAAGCTCAAGAAGATAAGAAGTGATAATGGGAAAGAATTTGACAACATAAACATTGAAGCCTATTGTGATGAGATTGGAATCAAACATGAAGTCTGTGTCCTCAACAAAATGGTGTAGTTGAGAGGAAGAACCGGACATTGATCACTCTTGTAAGGACAATGCTAGATGAATACAACACTCTCGAAGTTCTATGGGCGGAAGCAATCAACACCGCATGTTATGCATCAAATCGCCTATTCCTTCAAAAGTTCCTTAGCAAGACACCATATGAATTGCTCAATGGGAAGAAGCCGGACGTCTCCTTCTTTAGGGTATTTGGTTGCAAATGCTATATCTACAAGAAGCGGCAACACCCTAGGAAGTTCTAAAGACATTGTGATATTGATTTTCTTATTGGTTACTCATCAAAGTCCAAAGCATATAGAGTATTTAATCATGCCACCGGCTTGGTTGAAGAAATATATGATGTGGAATTTGATGAATCTAACGGCTCCCAAGGAGCACATGAGAATCTTGATAATGTAGGTGATGAACCATTGAGGGAGGCTATGAAGAATATTCTGGTGGGAGACATCAAGCCAAAAGATGATGAAGATGATATACAAGTCATTGATCAACCTTCTTCATCAAGTGTGCCATAAGATGGTGAAAAAGATGGGAGAGTAGAAAATGAAGATACTCATATCTCCCATGAGCAAATGGTGGTACAAGCACAAGATGTTGATGCTCCACAACCTCCTCCTCAAGTGCTCAATAGAAGAAATATACCTCTCCTACAAGATCATCCACAAGATCTCATCATAGGGAGTCCATCAAAGGGTGTAACGACTTGATCTCAAAAACTTGCTTCATTTATTGCTCATCACTCTTTTGTCTCTTGCTATGAGCCTACCAAGATAAAAGAAGCTCTTAAAGATCCGGATTGGATCAATGCCATGCATGAAGAGTTAAACAACTTCACTCATAATGAAGTTTGAACTCTTGAAGAGCGACCAAAAGGTGCAAGAGTCATTGGAACAAAGTGGGTGTTCGAAACAAGCAAGATGATCAAGGTGTTGTTGTGAGGAACAAGGCAAGACTAGTTGCAAAGGGGTTCTCTCAAGTTGAAGGTTTGGATTTTGGAGAGACCTTTGCACCGGTTGCAAGGCTAGAAGCCATTCGTATCCTTCTTGCATATGCATCGCATCATGAAATGAAACTATATCAAATGGATGTGAAAAGTGTATTTTTAAATGACTTTATTAATGAACTAGTCTATGTTGATCAACCTCCTAGGTTTGAAGACCCTAAATATCCTAATCATGTTTATAGGTTGTCTAAGGCACTATATGGGCTTAAGCAGGCCCCAAGAGCTTGGTATGAGCGCCTTCGGGACTTTCTCATTGAGAAGGGCTTCACCATTGGGAAGGTCGATACCACACTATTCACCAAGAAGCTTGATGGGCATATCTTCATTTATCAAGTATATGTTGATGATATCATATTTGGATCATCAAATGAAGACTCATGCAAAGAATTTGGTGAATTGATGTCAAAGGAGTTCGAGATGTCAATGATTGGTGAGCTTACATTCTTTCTTGATTTTCAAGTCAAGCAAATGAAAGTAGGCATCTTCATCTCTCAAGAGAAATACACAAAAGATCTTCTCAAGAGATTCAAGATGGATGAATGTAATCCAATCAAGACACCAATGCCTACCAATGGACATCTCAACCTAGATAAGGGAGGTAACCCGATTGATCAAACTCTCTACCATTCCATGATTGGTAGCTTATTGTATTTAACCGCATCTAGGCCCAACATCGTGTTTAGTGTGTGTATGTGTGCTAGATTTCAAGCTAATCCTAAGAAAACACATTTAATTGCCATAAAAAGAATCCTTAGGTACCTTAAGCACACACCAAGCATTGGCATATGGTATCCCAAAGGAGCTATATTTGAATTAGTTGACTATTCTGATTCGGATTATGCCGTTTGCAAAGTTGATAGAAAAAGCACATCCGGAGGGTGCCATTTGCTTGGTAGATCACTCGTGTCTTGGTCCTCCAAGAAGCAAAATAGTGTGGCTTTGTCCACCGCCGAAGCGGAATACATTGCCGCAGGTGCTTGTTGTGCACAAATATTATATATGAAACAAACTTTGCTAGACTATGGTGTAGTTCTAGAAAAGGTACCTATTTTGTGCGACAATGAAAGTGCGGTAAAACTTACAAATAATCCGGTTCAACACTCTCGTACCAAGCACATAGACATCCACCATCACTTTCTAAGAGATCATGTTGCTAAAAATAATATATCACTAGAAGGTGTAAGAACCGAAGATCAATTAGCGGATATCTTCACTAAACCACTAGATGAGGCTACATTTTATAGATTGCGGAATAAGCTCAATGTGCTTGATTTTAGCAACTTCACTAAAAATTGAGCTTGTGTTGTCCCTTGCATTACATTGTAATATACAACATGTTTAACGTTTTATAATGCATATAGGGCTTGTCTAACATGGTTAAGATAACCGCTGAAAAACGTGTGAAGAAGCTTAACCTTGGATCAAACTTGACAAGCAACTAGATTTACTTACAAGTATTGCATATGCATGGATGTTGTTGTGTCGTTTTGTTCCATTTGCCCTCTTATTGCCTATTTTCTTAAAAAGAATTATAGCCTAAGGCAAAATATTTTGAAAAATATGAGGGTTTGAGAGAGGTCACTCACATCAGTCCCAATTGGTGTTTATTTGGATCTTAATTGAGTTAGGACTTGATTGGGAACAAGCAATGCGAAGAAACTTTAAAGATTTGCTGGAAAATGGTGACCGGACGCTGCACCGGACTCTGCAGTCCAGCGTCCGGTCAGTTCACAGGAGGTGAACTCGCTACGAAGGAGTGATCGGACTCTGTCTTTCAGCGTCCGGTCAGATGACGTCTTAGCGTCCGGTCGTGTGAAGAAGACGAAGGCTAAGTTGACCGGACTCTGGCTACATCCGGTCGGTGTCCACCGGACGCGTCCGGTCGCAATTCCAGAGGAATTGGACCTCTTTGGAATTGACCGAACGTTGGGTGGTAGCGTTCGGTCGCTACCACTGGAGCGTCCGGTCAGTAGAAAACGTGTGTTTTCTGGACTTCTCATCCGTTTCCTTTTCTACTCACATGGGGGACCCTTTATAACCTAATCCGACCGTACCTACTGCATCCACTCCTTGAACTAGCCGCAAGCCACCGACATCGCCGCGCCTCCCTCGTCCCAAGCCACCGTAAGCCCTAGCCGCCGAAGAGCTGCCCGCGCTCGCCTCTGCCCTCGCCGCCGCTGGTGCTCGCCACGCCCGCATAGCTCCTCTCTGCGCCAGTGTGAGCTCCACCCACGCGCCTCCGTTCCAGCGCCGTCGAGGTCTCGCCCTAACCTGCGCTGTTCTTCTCCCGAGCCGTGGCCTGCGCCACCGTGGTCCAAAGCCGACCCTCTACCGTCCAGCGCTGGTAAGGCCCTGCTCGTGCCCGTGCATCCTCATTGCGACTCGCCCGTGACCTAACTATTCATCACTGCGCCAATTTCACAGGGCCATCAATTCACTGCTCACCGCCAACCCTAACCCTAGCGGTCCCAGTGTTCCCCCACGTGACGCTTCTCTCCTTTTCTTCGGATCATCGGTTCGTCAGGTAGCAAGCATGTCGATTCAATTTCGTACTTACATTGCTTGCTCTCATAGGATTTCGCATCTATTAGATATATCATATTTACTTGTATATCCTTCTATTCCATCGTGTAGTGAGTCGGTGCCGTTGAGGTGTCAGTGGCAGTTGACAGTCAACTCGGAGCCAAGCTCATGAGTATGGATCGAGGCCAAGCCTCGAAAGTGTCAGTGGATAGTTGATCTTGTCAGCGGCAGTGGTTCTAGTCAGATCAGATGGCTCGCACCAAGAATGTTGGTGGTGGTCTAGGAGATGATGATCGGAGGCCTCCGCCTCGCTTGCCTATAGGTCCTAAAGGCAAGGCGACAAAGAAGGTTGCATCAAAGAAGCGCAAGTACCCTGATGTAGAGACAGCTAGAGCAGCTGCAGTTGCTGAGGCCGCAGAGCGTGCCGAGAGAGGAGGTGGCTGTAGTGGAGTTGTCATTGTAGATCATCTGTCACCAGAGGCGTAGGGCAGACTTGAGCATATTGAGCGTCTTCATGGTAGTCCATCTGGGACTATCATGATGGCAGGACAACGTCTTCCCATTGTGGATCCTCAGCCTCAGGGGGAGTCACAGCAGCAGCCACCACCAGCAGAGCCTCAGCCAGCTCAGGAGACATAGGAGGGACAGCCGCCACAGCAGACTCAGGAGGGCCAGCAGGCTGAGGAGGCCGAGGAGGCCGAGCAGGCACCCCAGCCATAGCTATGCCGCTCTGGTCATACCCGTGTTCCAGTCTCATCGAGGCCGCCGACTCAGCGCAGGGGATCACGTCCACCGCCTAGACCATAGGGTCCACCTCCAGTGACCCACCTTGACTTGAGGGCCGCCATGGCTAAGCAGGTTCAACAGCTTCGCTTCGTAGAGTTTGATGTATGGTTTCCTCCGAGGAGGGATGAGGGAGCATCTGAGGGATTCTACACACCGCTCTAGGAAGATTTCTACAATGCATACCTAAATAGTGGAGCAGTCTTTAGATCTCAGAGAGTCTGCAGCATAGAGGCTATAGTCGCAGCAGCTGGAGAGCACATTCTCCCCTACCTTGCATATCTGCCGGGGCTGATAGATCTGATTGGCCGGACAGGATTTGTATGTACCATCTTGGGTTCGACAGTTCTATGCTTCGCTCTACATTGACCCGCATCATAACTTTATACACTTTGCATTCAGAGGCAGAGACTATAGGATGATGAGTCAGAGGGCCAGGGAGATACTGAGGCTATAGGAGCAGCCTGTCAGGTTACATGAGGTATGTTATGGATAGCAAGAGCCTCCCAAGCGTCCTCATGGTGGTATGGTGCCCCTACAGATCTTGTGCGCCATTACTTCAAGGAGCCCTTAGGTGAGGGGTCGAGGAGGAACCCTAGTGACCTTACTCCTACAGCTAGAGTGCTAGATGCTATCATTAGGAGGACACTACCTTCCAGGATGGGATACAGAGAGGGTTTGACTCGCCTCTAGCTTTGTCTCCTCAATGCCCTAATGCAGCAGACAGTATTTGATATTTGAGACCTCCTTCTATCAGAGATGGAGGATACTATAGCTGAGGGCTTCAAGGGTCAGCAGGCAGCTTCCATATGCACATTGGATCACATTTCTTATTCTCAAGGCTATGCAAGTTAGGACACCAGAGATGGTTGCAGAGTATAGAGGTGCCACCATAGAGTTTCTAGCTTATAACATGGCACAGAGGATCAGGCATAGCACACCACAGGCACCCACTCAGCCTCGCCATCATCTAGATGTACCAGAGTCCGCAGCTCAGTAGGACGAGATTATCAGAGGCATAGCCGCTACTGAGGAGGAGGAGCTTGAGGCTCAGGAGGAGAGGAGCGAGTCTAGTGACAGTTCGGATGATGACTACCTGCCTATTCCTCAGATGCCTCCATGCAGACATGATGCAGAGGCTAGTAGTTCTAGCTCCGCTCCACCTGCACCACAGACGGACCCCGCTTTGATTGCTATTCTTGAGCGGATGCAGCAGGATCATGCTAGATAGGCTCAAGAGACCACTGCCAACTTTGTATAGTTTTAGGCTCATCAGGACGGGTTCCAGCGATAGCAGCAGGTCCTCCAGCAGCATCAGCAGCAGTTACTCATGCAGTAGCAGCTTTTGGGATTCATGTAGCATGTTGTGACAGCCATTGGGGCCCCACAACCTTTGCCCCAGATTGGTCAGCCTACTACCACTATGACGACTCCAGCGGTACAACCCTAGTGGACTTTAGAGTCAGGGACAACCTCTAGCTCTGTTTGCCTCCCCCATAGTATAGGTGTCCCAGTGGTTATCCTCGCCAGTGGTAGCCCCGTAGTTCACACCACTTTAGACGGGCTTCACACCGGATCAGTCACCCTCGCTATTTGTGCCTGACACGTTAGTCTCTAGGAGTCTTGGAGCATCTTTTAGCGAGTTGACAGGGATGCCTACACCGCCACATATGTATGCCCTAGGTCCTTCTATAGCAGCTTCTGTCGCCGTGACTACTCAGAGGCTCCCTTCTTCTGTCGCATCTTTAGATCCTACGACGATATATATACAAAGAACATCACAGCAAAGACTGCCCCACTGAGACCTGACTGGCTTCAATGACACTTCCACCACAGAGGGTCGGTCCAAGATAGAGCTCTGTGGTCCGATGATGATGGCGCCTAGTTTCAGCTTGCCCCTCGTACCTTAAGCGCGCCGGCTCGTCCGCTGCAGCCCCGCCGACCGACCCTTAGGTTTTGGTGTTTGACGCCAAAGGGGGAGAGGGTTCGAGTATATAGACTTAGGGGGAGTGACTTTTAGGGGGAGCCTAGTTAGCTATTAGTCTATTATATACATTTGGAGTTTTATTTGTGTGATACACTATTACTATTATGCATTCGTGTGTTTACTTTCATGCATACTATTATATCTATGTGATAGTGATATCTATGTGATTGTGATATATGACATGTGTGCTCTCTACTTTGAATTCCTTTATATGTCATATCACTTGTGTAATGCTCATTTGCTTTTGCTTTCGCGCTTTACTCCGATGCAAATGAGCTTCACCACTTGTACTCATGCTTATTTCATATCTTTTGAGTACATCGTGTTGGCTTGGGTCATATAAGCTTGCCTAACTATTTTGTTCTTATTGACAAAAGCTTATATAAACCAAGCATGTCAAAAACCCCACTCTCTCACATACTCGAGGTGGTATTGTCATCAATCACCAAAAAGGGGGAGATTGAAAGCATCTAGGCCCCTAGTTGGGTTTTGGTGATTAATGATAATACAAAATTACTATGACTAACGTGTGTTTTGCAGAGGCAATTAAGTTAGGTCATGGTAATGGAGATCAATTGGGCAATCAAGGTGGTCATGCCCCTACGATGGAAATCGTTTCGGTTTTCAAAGGATGGACGACAAGGTTAAGGATGACTAGTTCTAAGTGTCGATTAGAGTTGGAGAGACACTTAGAGTAGTTTAGGACTTTGTTTTCCTTTGGCCGTACTATTAAGGGGGGTATGGATGGGTAGCTTGACCTAGGTGAGTCTAGTGAGTTAGGTGTGGTGCACACTTGCTAAGTCTAGCACTAGGTAGCTCCAACAAAGCCCTTAGATTATATGGAGCAAACTTCATTCATATATGATCGAGAGTTGGAAGTGAATGGAGGGTCAAGTACTGACTGGACGCTGGCTCCGGTGCGACCGGACGCTGGCCACAAGATCCGGTCAGTTCATTTGACCAAGGAGATTGCGTTTGGTGCGACCGGACGCTAAGTGGTCGAGTGATGGACGCGTGACGTCCGTCGTCGATCGACTCAGAAGAAGGTTCCAGAGAAGGAAATCTGCGGCCGGACGTGTTGGTCAATCTTGGCCGGACCACAGGGGTTGGCGTCCGGTCGAGTCTGATGAAGGTTCCAGTGAGGGTTTCATGCGACCGGACGCGTCCAGTCAGTGGTGATCGGACCCTGCTAGTGTCCGGTCAACACTTAATCACTGGTGTGCGGGTTGAACTGACCGGAGCGTCCGGTCAACATGACCGGAGCGTCCGGTCACCCTGTAGAGGCTCATAACGGTTCATTTTTCAGGCTGCCTTATAAATAGAAGCTCCACTCGTGTGTGGAGCTACTTTTGCTCATTCCAACAGCTGAGAAACATATTTATGAGTGCCAAGAAGAGCAAGGTCCTAGTGAGGTAATTGATATTCGTGAATCCAAGAGAGTAGCCTCATTAGTGAATCAAGAGTAGCAAAGTGTGCATCCACCATTCTTATTAGGCTTCGAGTGGTCAAGTGAGAGTTCGTGCTTGTTACTCTTGGTGATCACCATCACCTAGATGGCTTGATGGTGATTGGGAGCTTGGTGATCATCCGGCAGAGCTTGTGGGTGACCCAACTCAAGTTGTGAGCGGTTGTGGGTGATTCACTGCGACGGAGTGTCGAAGAATCAACCCGTAGAGAGCATTTGATCCTTGCGCGGATCAAGGGGGAGCTACACCCTTGCGCGGGTGCTCGAACGAGGACTAGTGGAGAGTGGTGACTCTCCGATACCTCGGTAAAACATCGCCGCATTCCTCTCTCTTTATTTACTTTGAGCAATTCAATACTTGTTTTTACATTAATAGAATTGCCATGCTAGAGTAAGTTTGGAACATAGGTTGCAAGTCCTTTGTGCGTTAGATTGATAGAAATACTTTTCTAGGCACAAGGGGTTAATTGGGCTAACCGTAGGATTTAATTATTGCAAGAAAATTTAGAATTAGCCCAATTCATCCCCTCTCTTGGGCATCATGATCCTTTCACCCCTTTTCTGGTTCTAGCTTCAAATCTCGGGACAAGATTCTTTTTAAGGAGGGTTGGTTGTAACACCCCTGGTGTTACAATCTTGTTTAGCACCGTGATTTAGGCCTAAGAAAAATTTTTGAATCGAGTTTTCTCGGGTTTTAATTTAAAACGTACTTGAGGCGATAAGCGAATCCTGTGTGATTTAGTTTCGTGGACTCGAATCAACGCTAAGTCAAATTACTCAATGCATAAAGATATTTAGCAATATCGAACGACGATTCTAGTGAACGGTTCGTTCTATTAGATTAAGCATAAAAAGCAATATTTATAAATAAAATAAAATCCATTAATAAATAGAACGATATATATATATATATATATATAGCTTTTGAATTAAATTTAAATTCGAGCTTTGCTAAAATTTTTCCTGTGCCTAGACGTTGTAAATTATCTAAATTAGTAAACCATTAAAGATATATATATATATATATGTATGTATGTATGTATGTATGTATATATACGTTACGACGTTACTCTAAAACAAAGAATTAGAAGAAATGGCAAACATATACTTGTAGAGATTGACTGTACAAGTTGACCGACTGCTCCTCGATATTTCTTTTCTCGCTCAAATGCCTTGCGAGATTCTTGCCGCCATCTTTGGACATTGCTTCTCGCGACCGCGTGGGTGGTCTGTCGCTGGCCTAGCCGCTATTTGGTCGCTTGCTTTGATTTGATGCATCGCGCAGTCCTACCTTGTTTGTTCGCCTACTGCGCCACGTGCTCATGGTCACTGTCGGTCGGTCTGCTCCGCTTACAGCTGGCGAGCTTGCTCTCAGCTCCTTCGCGTGCTCGACTGAACCTCTGGTTTTCCTCATGTTCTATTTCTGCGTCTGCGGTCTTGTCTTGCCTGCCTCCGTCCTTGCTTATCTTGAATTCAACCTTTTTCATCTCCGCGGTGCACGCCTTGCTCGTGCAGATAGCGCTGTCTCCCTCGTGAGCGCGCGTCGCTCCCCTGGCCCATGCTGGTCTGCTACCGCAGCACGCGCCTTGGCCACGCCTACCGTGCTCTGCCCGGTGTCCGCAGCACCATCGCGCCCCGCGCCTGCCATCGCCTGACCACCGCGCGTGAGCGCGCGCGTGTCTTCGGTCCATGTCGCGTCTCCGCGTGCCGCACCACCGTAGCCCCACGCCACCTCCTCCGCACGCTGCCGCTCCACGACGAATCGCCACCGACGCCCTGCCTCCCGCGAGCGCGCCGAGCTCGGGTTGCCGCAGCACCATCGTGGCTACGCAGCTCCCGACGTCGCCCGACCGAGCAACCCGTTGGGCCACACCCGCAGCAGCCGAGTCACCGCGCTCGCAGGTGCAACCAAGCCATTGGCCACATTGCTGTCTTGCGCCTGCGCCTGCCATGGCTGCGCCTTCCTCCACCGTAGCCGAGCGGAGGCATCTCAGCTTCGTGCGCCTGTCCTTCCCCGCACGCATGCCCCGGCTCCGCGTGGTCCTATGGTTTCTCGACGCGCCCAAGCCATAGCGCCCCGTGTTTTGACGCCCACCATCATCCGCACTGGTGAAGCGCCCTGCCGTTTCCATTCCCGCGCTGGACCGTAGTCGCATCACCTCGCCACGCCGTCCTGGAGCCAGCTACGCCACCGCCGCCGGCTTGCCGCCGCCATGGGTCACGGGCGGGCAGGCTACAGTGGGTCGGCTCAGGGCTCACCGTGGCCAGGCCGTGGTCGTGCGGGGTCCGATGCTACTCCCCGGCGGGACTCCCACCGCCCCCGTGCCTTCCCAGCGGGGATTGGTCATCGGCCGGAGCTCCTCTGCCTCTGCTCGGTAGCGAAAGGAGAAGAAGATGAAGTGAAGGGTATAACTCCAAGCAGAATCTTTATACATGGTCTTTATTGCAAAATACGCGACTCACTTAAATAGTGTTTGTGTCCTGCGGGTTAATTTTGAGAAAACGCAGGGTCGTTTATGTATAATCGGCAGGCCTATTGGGCAGGCCGCGCGTGGGCCGGCCTGCTCCCGTGCGTCCGCTGGGTCGCCTACGTCGTTGCCACGCCCTATTGGACTGCTCGCGCCCGCCCTCGTTGGGCCGCGCTTTGTCTCATGTTGGGCCGACGGTGGCATCTTGGCGCTGGGCAGCGCTCATCGGTCCCTTGTGACCGCACGCCCGCACTGGGCGGCCTAGTGCCCGATCTCGCTGGGCGTGCAGTGGTTCACTGGGCCGAACCAAGTCAGTCGCAGCCCTTTTAGTTTTCTAAAAGTATTTGTTAATTTAGTCCCAAAAATAGACTTATAAAAATTATAGTAAATCATAAAAATGCCAAACCAATTTGGTTGAGTTCCTAAAATCGTGATCCATCTAATAGTATATTTTGTTCACATAGTTTGATGATATTCTTAGGAGCTATATAATTAATTTAGGATACTTAATATGATAAAAATATAAACTTATATGAATTGTTGTGATAAATCGGTGATAGTGTTGAATCTGGAATTTTTATAGTAGGCCTTAGCAATATTAGGTACTCGTGGTAATTTTTGTAGCTCCAGAATAATCAGTTTGCTAGGTAGTTAATAATACTCTATCTCGAATAATGGTTAAATCGATAGAACGAAATAAAGAAACACCTTGGGTTTATATAACTAAAATAATCGTTGGGAAATTAACATCTTATTCGACAACATGGATATATAGATTAAGTACGATCGTCGTTAGAGCTATCTCGTTAGCTTGTGAGGCATGATCGGATTTCTAAGCATTTCAGCTATCGTTGATAATTTACATCTATGCATTTGCATTAATGCATATCATATAGGTACGATGATGGATTAACGGATCAATTGAAGGATGATTGGGAATTCGAAGATGGTGTAATGGTATTCTCTCTAGGAGATGATGTAATGGGCTTTCTATCCAGATGATGGTGTAGGATTTGAAGATGTAGATACTAACTTTTTAATATATATCTTACCCAGGCAAGCACCGGTGCATAACCCCTACTTTTCTACAGTTTAAATTATATTTGTGCATTAAGTTTTAAGGAGTTGAATGAAACCCACTTGCATATATATCTTTATCCTATGAGTCTTACTAGCATGACAGGATCGTGTAGAATGCTATGCTACAGGACTCTGGTAGAAGTGAGTGATTGCCTATCACTCACGAGAGATAGGAAATATATTACTGTATTATTATCACTTGGAAAATATAAATGGTGGAAAGGAAAATGGTGACCGGGCAGGGATATGGTTTGGGTATTGGTGGGTGTAAGAGGTTGTGTTGCCATAGATGCGGGGTATAGCTTTGTTACACTACTTTCTCCTGTTTGGTCGGTTAAGGACCGATCGTTGCATAAGCAATCGAGGCAAGTCACAGACTTATTATCCCGAGTACATACTTTGGTATGGGTGCTTGGAAGACTTATCGCTCTCTCGTTATGGATCCGGCTCTTTCCGGATCGACTGTCATGGTTTTATTTTGGTGGAGGAGGTCCTTGCACCGCACTGAGTCTGGGACTCAAGGGCAGGGGCTTGGAGTCCCAGTTTGAACGGGGACCAGGACACCCGAGATAGGAGAGTGATGGGTTGGTCCTGCTTGTGCCTTGGGTACAATCGGGGCATGTGTTTTTGGGTACCCAGCTAGGGGCATTGATTCTCGAATCGCCGGGCAATCCAGTATGGCTTGTTTCGTGCCTAGCACCGTAGTAAGAACTGAAGATGAAAGATGGAAGATGGAAAAAGAAAATCTGATTGCTTACCACCTGCTTGAAAGTAGCACATGTGCTTACATAGAATGGTTAGTTAATGAACCAATGCGGCTATTAATAAAAATCGAATAGAAGGATGCATGCTTAGTAATGCTTCCTGCAAATGCAATAAACTCACAAGCCAGATAGCCTTGTATATCTTTGGAATCTTTTCTTTTCTCCTGTCGGGTAAGTCTTGCTGAGTACAATTGAGTACTCAGAGTTTTATTCCCCCTGTTGGAGGTGACAGGTGGATGCTAAGGCTGACCATTATGTGTGGATACCTCCTGGTGGGCTCAACGAGGATTTCCTTACGCTACGATCGTAGTTTTTATTTGTAACTCTTACTAAATGTTTTTATAAAAGAAAGTTTTATAATATGTCGTCCTAGTTATTTACCAATGCTTCATCATGTCATAAATAGATGTTTAATTCCGCTGTAACTCTGTTCACATGCTTATATATTCGCTGTTCACTTAAATTGTTCATAAACTCTGATAAGATGATTACATTATGCTGTTATACAATAACTATTATACTCTGATGTTGTATTAAAAGTGATGTAAGAAATGGTTAAGAATAATGTAAGCTTTATTCTCTCATTTGTGATCCTGATGCCAAAAATGTGGATTTTCGGGTTCTCCCCTGGGGTGTGTCCAACGAAACCGAGTAATTTAGTGTTCTTCCTTGGGTGCTTAGTGTCTAATGGAAGGCGAGCACTCTTGGAAGGTATTAGGTTAGGCGGTTCTGCCACAGGTGGTGGAGTCCAAGCCATCAAGGCCGCTCCCCACCTCCACCAGCTCGTCGTAGCAGCCGACGAGACCGAGTGTGTTGCTCCTGTCCTCCTCGCAGAGCAGCGTGGAAGCACCGAGACAGACGATTCCCATCCTCAATCAATCAAAATCGTAGCAAACAGCGGCCTCCTACTACTAAAGTAGTAGAAGAACTAGTAGTGCTACTTGGTACTAGAAGAACTCATCTCCTTGGGTACTGATGTGAAGTAGAGGAGGAGAGGCAGACCGGAGGGGAAGGGATGGAGCAGGGCAGAGCACGGCGACGGCGGCAGCCTCGACGCTCGGCTCCGGCGGTGCTTCGACCCGGCGGCTTTGGGCGGAGCTAGCCTGGCAGCAGCGGGCGACGGGCCGACTATGGTTTCGTCTCTAGCAAGCCAAGACGGAGGTCCGGTGCGGGCGCCTATGGCTAGAGCGAGTGCATCTCCAAAAGCAAAGCACGACGGCGGACGGCGTCGGCGGCGCTCGCCCGTTTGGCGAAAGATGCTGCCATGAGCTTGAGCTCGAGTTCCCGACGGCGGCGGTGGCCCAAGGCTCTGCCGGCTCGGCTTTGTCTTCTTGTGGCGAAGGCGGCGGACCGAGGTGGTGCTCCGGCGGCGTCGTGTGTGTGCCGAGAGGGAAGGGAAGCTCGGCCATTCCTTGCTTCCGTGGGCGAGCTCCACCGTTGAAGATTTGCGTAGCGACGAGAGAGGCGACGCTTTTTTGCGTTTCCTTCGGCCTGGTACCCAGAATGCGTCTTGTGGTTGGGTCATCTGTTGGAGCCGGTATCTGATAGGCAAATCACTGTGCACGATTTATTTTTGTTTGAGTAGCTCTGTTGGAGTCCGTCTTAGGGGCTTTTTATTTTAGGTCCCATTTAGTCCTTCCAAAACTTTACGTCCTATCACATTGTCGGATGTTTGACATATACATAGAGTATTAAATATAGACTAAAAAATTAACTAATTACACAAATTATGACTAATTTGATGAATTTTTTAAACCTAATTAGTTCATAATGTTACAGTGGAGTGTCGCAGTAATATATGCTAATGACGGATTAATTAGTCAATAAGTTCGTCTCGCGGTCTACTGGCGAGTTCTGTAATTTGTTTTTTTATTAGCGAACACCTCATACGACATTCTATGTGACAACTGATATGACACCCCTAAACTTTACACCCATGGAACTAAACACCCCCTTGTCTACTAGTAAAGTTGTCTATGCCTTGTAATGGGAGAAAAAACGCCCTGTTCGCTTGGCTTATGAGCCGTACTTTTCAGCCAACGAACAATATTTTTCTCTCATAATAAATCAGCCAATAATACTTTCAGCTATGACTTATCAGCCAAACGAATCGGGCAAAAATCTATAAAATATTTGCGAAAACAAGGATCGAAATGATACATATCTATTTATCTTTTGCTCTTTCCATAAAATTTCGAAGCTAATTTTTTATTATAATATAACATCCATAGTACTCACTCACTCCGTCTATAAAAATATATAATCCTGTAATTTTGAATCTTGTCCTTAAATTCATGTGAATCTAGGATGGAGATCTGCTTTAGGTGGGACCCACTAATTAAAAAACAGACTCCGTACATGCAATTGGAAAGTGAGGCCACCCGTCCTACCACACGACCATCGTCCATAGGGATGAAAACGGTCGGAAAAATGTCTTAACCATTTCTGCTCTTGTATTTTTTTTTTTTTTCGGGAACGGAAATGAAAACGGGAAGGCCGGACGGGAAAATGAAACCGGTATTATGGAATATCGGGAACGGAATATTTCAAACAGGAACGTCTCGACTACGATCGGGAAGCGGTAACATAAAACGGGAACATCAATATATATAACCACTTAAAACAATGAACTCGATGCAACAATAGCAACCATATGCAACAGCAAGCTAACTGGAAAAAAAAATAGTTCACAATTCACAGTAAGCCAACAGGCAACAGTTCAAATTAAAAAAAAAATAGTGCATGTGAACAGGCAAGCCAACGGGCAACAGCAAGCGGCCACAAGCCCACAACCAGTCAACCACAAGTCTCCAGCCAGCAGCCACAAGCCCACAACCAGTCAACCACAAGGCTCCATCCAGCAGCCACAAGCCCACAACAGGCAAGACAACAGGCTGCATCAATCAGTGATTCAGACATTCAATGGGCCGACACAGGAATACAGGAATATAGTTGGGAATTTTCCTATCTAAATACGAGAACCGTGAATACGAGAACCGTTCGTTTGAATACAAAACTAATCCTGCCAGAAATACTACAGTAATTTATAGAAAAACTGTCACCCGTATTAACTGATTTTGATTCCATTCCGTTCATGTCTAAAATACGGTGTCGTTTTTTTTTTCTGTTTTTTCTATAAAAACAAAAACGATATGCGATCGATTAATGCGGTATAAAGTGTCGATCGGTACGGGGAATTTCCCGTCCCGTTTTCATCCGTAATCATGCGCTCGCTCCACCCCTACCGCTCCTCTAATCCAGATCCAAACATCCATGACCCCAGGCTCCTCCCCATTCGGGCTCTTGCCCTTGCTTGTCTGCATCTCCTTCCCCATCCCGCTCTCTTCCCCGCTCGTGCCTGGTGGCGGTAGGCCCACAACCCGTTGCTGCAAGATGCGCCGCCGCATTAGTTGGATGAAGGGAGGCGCGAAGCTGTGCAACGGTGCCGATGGTCGGAAGCTGAACCGCGGCGACGACAGACGCCCGCCCCCGCAAGATCCGGCGTGCGGACGCCCGTCCCTGCAAGATCCGGCGTGCGGACGCCCGTCCCTGCAAGATCTAGGTGGACGCGAACAAGGCTACGAGCCTGCAAGTGGCCAAGGCCGGTTCTGCGGCGACCGAGTTGGCCACGGACGCGGCTGCGAATGGCGTGCAGCTGGCATCTGAGGGGTCCTTGCCAACATGGATCCACTCTTCCACGACGAATTTGTCAGCACGTACAAGATCCTGGTACCTATCTTCTTCAAACCGTAGTGTACCTCTTGTTGGTTTATGTATGCTGATGAAATGCTTTTGATGTCGGATAGTGCTTTTGATATGGCATCGTGCAGCGTGCACCCACGTGCCATGTGAACTAATGATTTTAGGTGCGATGTGAACTAATGACGTTGTTAGGTTGGATGTTTTGACAAAATGATGTGTGCTTTTGATTTCGACAAGCAGAAATATGTGTAGTAGTGCTAATTCACTTGTCGTAGATATAATGGGTAACATGCAGTTTACTTCAACATCAAGAGACTGAGATTTTCATAGCAATGAAATGACGGCTTCCTTTCGCTCATGGACTATATGGAATAAAGTAGCTGCAACTATTGACAGATTACTGCAATGTAACATCTCTTGTAATGTGAGGAAAACATTTCTCAGATCATTTACATCATAATTCTGAAATTCGTTCTCGACTTTTGCAATCAATTCATCCAAATTTTAGAGGTTATTGTATCTGTCTTCGACTGAAGAGAAGCAAAAAATCCTAGATCTAAGACATTCATATCAGGGGAATTAGGAGGTTGGTTGATGAGGCTGATGTCAAACCCAGTTTGGGCTGCTGCTCTTGCAAAGTCTTCGTCATCAACCGGGACATGAGTTCTCCTTGCATTATCCTGTTGAATATAAATCGTTCTCCTTGCATTTTCTCGAGGCCATCGAGTTTTGATGGCCCGTAGGACTTTACTAATCAGGTACGATCTTATAGTATCCCTATAAACCGTCATGGTCTTGGTGATGAGTGTCCCCTTTGGTTTGTTACCACTTCTCCTTTTAGCGGGTTCCTGCGCATAGTGGCACACAAGTTACCTTTGCGAACACATAACATAAACTAATTCATATGAAGCATGTAGGTTTGGCTACCTTTCTTATAAAAGGCCAGATGCCTATCTTGCCATCGAATGTGCAAATACCTTCATCGTCGTACTGAGGCTTAGCACTGCAGTTAAGAACATCACCTTTCCAATGCCATTCTTGTCGCGGACAGTCCTGTGTGGCTCGTCCTCGTCTGGATGCAAGTAATAGGTCATATCCTTTTTTGTGGCGTTGTACCACTTCTCATCCAGGTGGATGATGTTGTCCATTTCAATAAACTTTGGTTCAATATGCAATGTACTTCTATCTAGCATTGAAACACACCACCGCAATCTTTCCTTTTTGTTCGCTTCTGTTAAATATGGCTTGATTGTGTTAGAGTGTCGTCTTACGAGTCCTTGTTTGAACAGCCTATGTAATGTGCTTTTGTTTAAACCTAGAGCTTGAGCTAGAGATCTTATAGTTGACCTTCTGCGCAGTGGAATTGTTGGACCTTGTGATAGGTCAACTTTAACCTTTTTCCGGCCAGAATTCTTGGGCTTCCTAGAACCGATATCAACTGGTTTTCCAATATCACGGCATTGCTTTGCACGCTTCCAAATCCGCCACACATCGCTGATCGATGGACATTGAACAATTCAGCAACCTTATTTGTACTGTTTTTCCTTAGTTTACCGTTGACACTTCTCTCAAGCAAAGCTTCATATATTTGTTGTCTTTGTGTTGGAGTAAGATCTTTTGACCTGGTGCGAACATTTGCAGCTGCATGTCCATCTTCGGTGGTTGAGCCATCCGTGGCCTGTTGGTTGAAGACACTGTCCACTTCGTCCATGTAAACGCCATACATTTGCATGTCCTCCTCCATGGCCTCAAAGAAGGAATCATTGACTACAAAGTAAATCCCAAGGTCAGTGAATCAAATTCTGTATGCATAATTATGAAAAGCATAGAATAATAGCATAGGTTAGTGATCATACTGTCTTGCATTTCTTCATATTGGGCAGAAGCTTGTAAATTGAGATCAAAATAATTTTGTTCTGTAGGAACAGCAAATGTGACATCTCCATCTGCTTGGCAGTCATCATCAGTAGGTGGCACATTGAGGTCTAGTATGGCCTGCGCTCCCACATTTGGTTGATGATCTTCATCATCAGCATGTAAGGAAGCAAGGTCAGCACAGTTGCATATGTCAAATTTGATTCTTGCACTCATACTACTTGCAGAGATGTAGTTATGAAACATCTTACCTGAATTATTCCCTTGTTGCCCTCCCTCCTGCAAGCTGGTTTTGCTGTGCTTCATGAATTTGTATGGGTTCTTCCGCATTTCGTGGTTCCTCATTCAAGTCTGGTAAGGCACCATGGATTTGGAAGGCTTCTTTATCTGGCGGCTCATTGAGGTCTGGTAAGGCCTCTCCTTGATCTGGTGGTTGTGTGTTCAGATCAAAACCCATAGTCTGGCACTCTAAAGGAAGATGAGAAGAATGTACAGCGAGGAGGAAGTGGCAGCAGAGGGGAGGCACGATGAGGAAATGGAAGCAACAACTAGCGTAACATGTGTTCTCCTGTGTAAGCTGTTTATATAGGCTGTCAAATTGGTGGCAAAATGAAATTTGTAATGTGGTCAGTATTACTCCTTCCAAAACGGTGTGCCTGTGTGCCTTTTTTGCCTCCATGTATTTAATAAATGTACTTGTATGGCTGGTATTGCTCCACCACCGTAAGTGTTGAACTCTGCACTTCAGTGAACATTCTGGATTTGATCGTTTGCTTTGAGTTCTGGCGCTTGTAGAGAAGGATAAGTAGGGTTACATGTGTAATTTTACTCTTTCACTAGTTTGGTCTACAAAACCGATTTACATGTTTTTAGGGACGGAGGGAGTAATTATTCTACACCTAAAGTGTAGAATAGTGCCTGTATACAATAACTATGACTCAACCAGAACGCCCCGTCAGACTCTGCAGTCAGCCTCAACGACTGCTGAGTGCAGTCGATCGATTCTCTTACCGTCCGCTGCCATCCAAGCGCCCTGCTTGCACCAGACTTCAACACCTGCTGCACCCCTCCACAAAGCCCAACAGCAGCACGGCCCACCAGCTCCAGAAAGCTGCGACGCGCATCCTCAACCTCAAGGACGCTGCAAGGTGCAACCGGTCCTAGCGCCGCCGGTTGCCGGTCTTTGGTCTTAGATCCACGGGAGCGAGGAGATACAACACGGCAAGGTCGCCAAGTGGCGATGGCAAGCTCTGGCACCTCTCGGAGGGGGGCGTTGGGCTCCTCTCAGAGGGGGCGTTGTGGCTGCTACACGGCAGAGGCGACGATTTGCTGCACGGCAAGAGAGACGACAGCCTGTGCTGCGAGAGATGCATTTGGAACAGATCGATTGTATGGCTGAATCAGATTTGTGATGACTAAACTGAAAGATACAATAGTACTGTAACACCCTCGGTGTTACACCGTAAATCATCTACTAAAACATGTTATGAACATTATATTTGTGTGTTAATGCATGTGGTGAAGTGAGTAGATAATGCATTGCAACTAAAACGATCAACAAAAATGCGAAACGAAAGTTACTCCACGATTTGTACAGTTAACAAGTAGGGGTGTAAACTAATTTTTATTGAACAAAAATGCTATAGAACATGTATGTGACACTTAAATAAAGTTTGAAATGTGAAATTTGTAGATGACAATGAAATATTTGGTATTGAAAAAGAATATTGCTAAGTAATATTTTCAGTAGCTTAGAAATGCAATATGAAATTAAGATTAGCTCAAACACTTAAAAAATTTCTAAGCTTCTGAACAGCTAGACGCTGCTATGTTTAGCAATTTATTTGGAGATATTGGGTTAAGGAGTGGTGCAGTGCTATGATTCGATTTAGTAGTTCCATATGCCATCTTGAGTGTAGTGAAGCCGGTTTAGGTTTAGCAGCAACGGTTTGATCGTGATCAGCGCTTTAAAATTCGTGCACGTCACAGCTTTGTGATGTCCGGACGCTGTGTGCGTGGTCACCACGCGTGGCCGACCCGCGTCGCTGCATTGTTGTGCCGTCTTCTTGCTGCTGTGTGGGTTGTGCAAGACCGGTTGGCCCGTGGCGCGTGGGTTTGGTCTTGTCGCGGCTTGGTTGCACCGCTTAGGGCCGCCGGTCCGCTCTCTACCGACCGCCTTTTACCACCACGTGCCGCCGCTAGTAGTCTTGCTGCTGCCGCCTCCGCGCTTACAGCTGACGACAGCGTCGCTGCCGCCACCATCGCATCACCATCTGCTGCGCGCCGCCATCGGCTGCTGCTGCGCCATTGCCCGCTTTGATCTTTCTTGCGCATGACGTGGCGTGTCGCCGTCGCTTTGCCATTGATGGCACTACGGCGCGCGGGCCACGCCGGTCGCGAGCGTGCGTGTCTGTCAGCTAGTGCCTGGCTGCAGGCTGCGCTGGTCACGCCAACCGCGTCCCGCCAAGGCACGCCCTTGTCGAGTCGCTGGCTGCCCCTCCCCCACCGCTCCCTCGCTCTCTCTCTCTCTCTGTTCTCATCTCCCTATCGCTGTCGAATCGCACCGGCGTCGCAGCTGCGAGGGGTCACCTCTCAGCAATCCCTCTTGTCCGCGCCTCCGCCCTCACGTCCCCTTTCTAGCCGCCCCCATCCCGCTTTGATTGTGGCTCAGCCGAGCCTCAATTTTGGAGCTCCGCCCAGCCACCACGCCGTTAAGACCTATCACCGCTCGTGCCATGGCCAGTCTCCACCACTTCACCCCGCGCAAAATTCTCTGCACTACTAGCTCGCATTGGCTCCCTCTCCACTGTGCGCACGCCAGTGGGAGCGCTACCGTCTCCCCGCCGCCGTTGATGCGGTCGTGTCCGCCGCGGCTCATCGTGCGTGCTCATCGCGCGCACGTGGCCAGCCCTGCTCAGGTAGTCGCCGGCCGAACCATCACTTTGGCACTAGTGCTTATCCCCTATCTCTACCGCCCTATTAGCGCTGTAGCTCGCCGAGATGACCATGGCGCCATCATGGGCGACCGCGCATGGTGGCAGCTCACTCTAGTGCGCCTCGTTGCTCCGTATCGCCGCTTAGGGTAGGCGTTAAGGTCGTAGATGGGGTTCGGCTCGTTAGTTGGGTCAGTGCGAGCCTCGAGTGGCCGGCGTACCGCCTAGTGCCACCGCCCACCGCGCCGACGAGCGCGGGGCGTCTCAAGGACCTCTTTGATATGAAGGTGAAAAGATACGAGGGTTCCGTTGCAAAGTCGTTGTCTATAGAAATAGTACGTGTAGTGTTCGCGCTATTGTCTGGTAACGCGAGGGCGTTTTTGTAAGAGTGCCAGCGCGGGCGGGGGCTCCCCGCCGCGGGCCGCCTCCGCACGTGGGCCGCGCCCCGCATGGGCCGCGTTGGGCCGAAATCGGTTTATCTTTTTCGTGGAAAATAGAAATAGCTTTTCATTTTAATTCTGAGCTAAACTTTAGTAATTAATATAAAATAATATAGATATCCAAAAATTGTGAAACTAATTTTGGTAAGTTCCTAAAAACATTGTCTACCTGGTAGTATAGTTAGTTCATACATATCTGTGTGGTTGCTAAGGAGCATTAAAATAGTTAAAATGCTTAGTATTATTTTAATTAATAATGCCAAAGGGTGCCTAGCTCAATCGGTTAGGCTTCCCGGCGGCACTCCTCAGGTCCTGAGTTCAACTCCCCATGGGAGCAAATTTCAGGCTGAGGTTAAAAAAATCCCCTCGCCCGTCACATGTGCCAAAGCGCTGTAATGGTCCGGCCTAGGGTCTGGTCCGGCCTGTGGATCCGTGTGTGTGCGCCTTGAGTGCCGCACGGCCTAGGTCTGGCAGACGCCTTCTCACTGGCCAAGGATACCGCTGCGTCAGGATGTGGACGGGGGTTTGGGGGTTTTCTCGATCTATGTGAGAAGATCTTCTTCTTAGTAAGAAAACCCGGGGGCCGTCATAACCCCTCGTAGGTCGAGTTTTTTTATTTTAATTAATAATTGTAGGAATTTTTGTTGTAGATCGGTGATAGCAAAAACCCTAAAAATTTTATAGTAGCTTCATTGTATTATTATGTGCTTACTGTAATTTTTGTAGCCCTATAATAGACTACTTAATATGGTAGCTAAATATCCATTAAGGCTAAAGAAATAATGGCATGATATTGGTTTATAAAAGTTAAGCACCTGTAGTGTGAGCTTGAAATCTATTTGGTAGAGATAATGATTAGCTTAGTATCTTAGTCATTAGAGCTAGCTTAGTAGCTTAGCATGTGTATTCTTATTTTAAGAGTTGTTGTCAAAATACTAAGTGTTGCATCATCGTTGCATGCATGTAGAAAACGAGTTGGTAGAGTTCATGACCGCCGAAGAGCAGGAGTACGAGGAGGTGATCGAGGAGTACGAGGAGGAGGTTGTCGTACAGGAGGAAGCCCCATAGCCACCGACGACTGACATAGCTGATAATCTACCTGCCCAAGGCAAGCCTCAGTGCATAACCCTTATTTTAAATAATCATTGTATATGTATGAGATGTGCATTTATGTTATACAAGTTATATTGGAACTACATGCATAAATACTTTTACCTATGAGTCCTACTAGTACATGTCGAGTAGCTGCTATGCTTAGGATCTTCGATAGCGTGAGAAACCTGTCGTTACTCACAATAGGTGATTATTATTATCACTCTCTTAATAAAATGGTGAAAAAGGAAAATGGAGATCGGGCAGGGATATGGTATGGGTATTAGTGGGTGTAATAGGTTGTGTCCCGCGGTCAACGGGGCATGGCTTGGTTACACTGTTTCTCTATCCGTATCGGTTAAGGACCGCCCATTGCTGTGGATGGTAGTTAGGTCACAGACTTATTATCCTGAGCACATATTTACTTATGGGAGCGGGAAGGCTCGTTGCTCTTTTGTCGTGGGTTCCGGCTCTTTGTGGACCGACTGATTGGAGGCGGGGATGGTGGAGGTCTAAGCACCACACTGAGTCTAGGACTCAGGTGTGGGGGCTTGGAGTTCAAGTTTAGATGAGGACCTGGACCCCTTGACAGGAGAGTGGTGGGTTGGTCTTGCTTGTGCCTGGGGTGCAAGCGGGGCATGTGTTTTGGAGTATCCTAGCTGGGATACATTGGTTTATGAATCGCCGTGTGATACGATACGACTTGGCTATGATGTAGCACCGTAGTAAGAACTGGAAGATGAAAGGTGATGAATGGATCTGATTGCTCAACTCTTACTTGATAGTAGAATAGGTGTTTAAATAGAATGGTTAGCTAATGAACTAATCATGACTGCTAATAAAAACATATACATAAGGATTCACCATTAGTGATGCTTTTTCGCCAAAAGAAAATCCAGCAAACCATAAATCCTATCATATCCTTTGAAGTCGGGAAAGTATTCCAACTAGTCGGGTAAGTCTTGTGAGTACATTGTGTACTCAGGGTTTATTTACCCCTGTTGCAGATGCAGCTTGAGGAGTGGCTTTGTGTGGATGATTCTTCTGGTGGGCACAGATGGATCCTTGTATCTTATCGTTAGATGTTTGTTTCAATTCCATTGTTTAATTTCCGTACTCTAAACTTGGTATTGTAATAAATTATTTCTAAGAACTCCTGTTGTATGAAATAGACTAGGTATTGTAAACTCGTTCTTATTATTGGATTATGGATGTAAAATATGGATTGTTTCGAGTTCTCCCTTGGGGTGTGCTCGACAAAACCGCTAGAAGTAACCCACTTTCAGGGTGCTTAGTGTCTAGTGGAAGATAAGCGCCTCCAAAAGTGTGTTATTCTAAGCGGTTCTACCACATGTATTCTTTAGAGCACTGGAAAATAATATCGATCAGCTTGTGTTGATAATCTTCTTCCAAACTGATTCCAATGCAACATTCAACCATTGCATCTAGCAGAATGTTTAGTATATACAACATTCTCAATCAACAAATTCAAGTGCCACTGCTGCTGCTCCAAGCATCATAGGACAGATCCTAGCACTGCTCCGCGTGGTTTCTGCTGCTCCAAGCCTTCACGACGCCTTCTTGTCGTTGCCCCTTTCCATGCATGTTGTCGCTAGAGCATTAGAAATTGAGCTCTTGGGACCACAACCTGTCTGCAGCTAGATGTCCGGGACAGCGACGGTGTGGCCCTCGACGACGAGGACGGCGACGACGACAGTCTTCGGCGTGAGGATAGAGACGGCGTGGTAGTCAGAGCAGAGATGGCGACGGCGCGGCTCTCAACGAGAGGGTGGGGACGATGTGGCTCTCGATGAGGGATAACGATGATGGCCCTGTTCGGCTTATCCCATATTCGGCTTGTTCGGCTTCTTTTTTTAGCTGAAACAGTGTTTTTCTCTCACAACAATTCAGCCGGAACAATATTTTTTAGCCAATTTCAGCCAAGTTTCAGACCAGCGAATGGGGCCGATGTGTCGCTCGGACTCAGAACGCCGGTCCACACTCCGTAGAGCGGAAAACAGAAACACCATGGTACCTCTCGGTTGGACCTGGGCTATGATGGGCCTTGTTGTGTGGCCTGTGTGTCACACTTTGGCAGAGATATCGTTGAATCAGCAGCGGACGGTGGAGATGGCCTGACTGCAGGCTGTAGTCGAGCCACGCGACTGCAGACGATCTTAGAGCATCTCCAGCAGTTCCCCAATACCATCCCCAATCCCCATAAAACAATCATATTGGGGGAGATGACTGCTTTTTTATGCTCCAGTAATTCCCCAATACCTCTCCCTTATTTTCTATGGTCACCCATATCTCCCTCGTCTCCCCTCAAATAAGAGGATAGTTGTATCTCCTCTAATAAGCTAGGCCCACCCCTCAACTGTCATCTTCTTCCCCTTGCTCCTCTCCCACCTCCATGGCTATCGAGCACTGCCTATTCTCTCTCCTGTGCGGCCCAACCCTGCCGCCATCTGAGATGGTAGGTCCGCGTGATCCAAGCTCATGCTACCTGTGCTCGCCGAAGATGTTGGAACCGCTATTGTAGCTGCTCGCCCAAGCTGAGCCCGCTGGAGGAGACGCTGGGCTGCTGGAGCCACTATTGCAGTGGCCCGCCAGAGCCATTGCTGCAGCCTCCCAGTGGAGGAGACGCTGGAGCCACTGCTGTAGCCGTCCGCCGAAGGAGCCGCTGCCGCCATCCACCGGAGGAGCCGTTGCCGCATGTTGGAGGAGCCCATGGAGCCGCTGCTGCAGCCGCTCAATGGTGATGCGCCCGCCAGAGATGCACCTACTAGAGGAGCCGCTCGAGCTACTACATCTCCTACCACCACTCCGCACTAGCACGGGCACTTGCCCAAGACCCTGCGGGCCTCGTCCGTGGAGCTACTCACGACGGTGGGTCACTATAAGGGTAAATTACTAGAAGGAGAAAGTACTAGAAGGAAGAACTAGAAGAACAAGCAGTGAACGACGCGATGGTTGGATTTTCTCAAAAGCAAAGTTTTGTTTTCTGTTTATCATCCATGCCCTCTCTTCTCTCCTTGTTGCTACTTAATACATTTACTAGGCTTGCCACATTGGGCCAACAATCCTTGTACTGGGCCGGCGCAGTCTCTTGGGCCGGTCAGCCCGAGCAGCCTCCTCTTCAGCTTCCGGCACGTCGTCCTCAACTGTCACAGGCACAGGCAGGGGCAGGCTGCTAACATTCCCCCCATCTTTAGAACCAGCATGTCCCCATGCTGGTGCTCGCGGGAACTATTGGCGAAGTTGCTCGAGCGGCTCCCAAGTAGACAGCTCCGGAGGTGAATGTGACCACTGGATAAGACCTTGTGCCATAGGGCGAGCCCTGGATGTCCAGCATCGTTGCAGCACCCGAAGCGGAAACTGAAACTGCTGCAAGTCAGAAGGTAGTGATGGTGATAGCTGCTGATGGCCTAGAGACGAACGCAGCAGTGAGACATGGAAGACCGGATGGATAGCAGCGCCTGGTGGAAGTAGCAGCTTGTAGGCAACTAGACCAACCTTTTGAATGACTTGAAATGGCCCAAAGAACTTGAAAGATAATTTGTTGTTGGAGCGGTGGAATAGTGATGATTGAATATAGGGTTGAAGCTTCAAGAACACCATGTCGCCCATAGAGAACTGGCGCTCAGAACGGCCTTTATTAGCTTGTCGTTTCATGCGAGTCCGAGCACGGAGCAAGTGCTGCTTGACAACAGTATGCATGAGCTCTCGATCAGCCATCCACTTGTGAACATCAGGTACTAGAGCCACCTCATCCAAGTTCACCGACAACAAGCGAGGAGGAAAACCATATAAGACCTCAAAGGGGGAACGACCCAGCGCGGAATGTGTAGAGGTATTATACCAGAATTCAGCGAGTGGTAACCAACGACTCCACTGAGTTGGGCAAGTGTGCACAAAGCAGCGAAGAAATGTTTCGACACACTGGTTGACACACTCTGTCTGGCCGTCCATTTGAGGATGGTATGCTGAGCTGAACTAAAGCTCAGAACTGGCTACCTTGAACAGATATTTCCAGAAGTTGCTTGTAAAGATGCGGTCACGGTCTGAGACAATGGCTCGAGGAAGACCGTGAAGGCGATACACTTGGTCCATGAAAATTTTGGCAACAGAAGCTACTGTAAAGGGATGACATAGGGGAATAAAGTGTGCAAACTTAGAGAATTTATCCACCACTACTAAGATGGCAATGAAGGAACCAGATTGTGGCAACCCTTCGATGAAATCCATCGTGACCACTTCCTAGGAGATAGACGGCACTGGAAGTGGCTGCAAGAGACCTGGGTAGCGTGATCTGTCCGGCTTAGCTTGCAAACACACAACACAGGACTGAACATAAGCCCAAATGTTTGATTTCATACCAGGCCAGAAGAACAAAGCTTTAATTTTACTGTATGTTGCTGGAGCTCCTGAGTGACCACCCAAAGGACTGCTATGCAGTGCAGTCATGATTTTAAGCTGCATGGGCTTATTGGAACCGAGCCACAGACGGTTCTTGTATCTGATGACTCCTTGGACCAAAGAGAATGGAGGGTGGCTTTTTGGGCTGGCAGCCAGCTGAGACAACAAAGCCATAGCAGCTTGATCAGAGTAGTATCCCTGGACCACTTCATCGAGCCAAGTGTTGGAGACTGATGATATAGCATAACTCTGGGTTGTTGGCACGCGGTGGGATAGAGCATCTGCCGCGCCATTCTCCGAGCCTTTCTTGTACAGAATCTTATACTATAACCTGAGCAACTTGGAGAAGACCTTCTGTTGCCATGCAGTATGGAGCCTCTGTTCATTAAGATGGACTAAGCTGCGATGATCAGTGTGAATGAAGAACTCGCCCTGAAGCAAGTAGTGACGCCATTGTTCAACAGCCAGCAAGATAGCGAGATATTCCTTCTCATAGACGGACAACCCTTGATTCCTAGGATTTAGAGCCTTGTTGATGAATGCTATGGGGTGCCCATTCTGCTGTAAAACTGCTCCAATCCCTGTACCCGAAGCATCAGTTTCAATGTGGAAAGGTAAGTTGAAATCCGGTAATGCCAAGACAGGGGCAGTACAGAGAGCCTGTTTCAGGACCGAAAAGGCAGACTCAAGGGTTGAGGTCCAGATGAATAACCGATCTTTCTTCAGGAGATCGGTGAGAGGCTTGGCAATAATGCTAAAATGACGCACAAACTTCTGATAATAGCCGGCAAGGCCCAGAAAACCGCGGAACTCCCGAACTGAAGATGGAATGGGCCATTCGAGGACTGCTTGCACCTTCGCTGGGTCCGTGGAAAGACCTTGGCTACTGATAATATGACCCAAGTAGGAGATGGACTCCCAAGCGAAGGTACATTTGGAGAGCTTGAGCTTCCACTGATCGGCGCATAACCACTAAAAAACTTAGCGCGGATGATCGACATGAGCTTCAAAAGTGGGGCTATAGACGAGGATATCATCGAAGAAAACCAACACAAAGTGGCGCAAACCCGGAGCCAAAGTACCATTCATTGCACCTTGAAATGTGCCTGGCGCACCGGTAAGACCGAACGCCATCACTCTAAACTCGTACTGTCCCAGGTGAGCCTAGAAAGCGGTCTTGAACTCTTCACCAGGCTGCAAAAGTATTTGGTGAAAACCTGCTCGAAGATCCAATGTTGAGAACTACTTAGCGTGAGCGAGCTCATCCATCAACTGGTCAAACACTGGCACAGGAAACTTAGACTTTCTTGTTAGTGCATTGAGATGTCTGAAGTCAACACAAAAGCAGTAGGAGCCATCTTTCTTTTTGACAAGCAGTACCGGTGAGGAGAAAGAGCTAGAGCTCGGCTGAATGAGTCCTTGTGACAACATCTTCTGAACCTGGGCTTCAATTTCATCTTTCAATTTGGGCGGGTATCGATAGGGCCGGATGAAAATAGGTTGAGCACCAGGCAACAGAGGAATCTCATGGTTACAAGCATGGGAACGAGGAAGAGAAGTTGGTGGCTAGAACAAGTCAGAAAACTCTTTAATTAACTGACTGATTAGAGCTGGAACAGTGATGGCATCCTGATCTGAAGACAGAACAGGCTCGGTGTGATCAATTTGCAACAGCAACTGTTCTGGTTCATCAGGAAGTATACCTTGTAACACCTGAGTTTGGCCATCGTATGGAATTGCCAACCACTTTAAGGCCCAGTGAACTTGCATTGGGCTGTAGGACTCTAGCCAATCCATGCCCAGAATGGCATCGAAGTTACCCAAAGGCAGTACCCGAAAATCAGTGTGAAAGGAGCAGGAGCACACTGTCCACTGAACTTGGCGAAGCAGCAAGGAACTCTGTAAGACACCTCCACCAGCAACTTGCACACAGCTAGAAATAGAGAGTGAATCGAGGTGACGTAACTGAACAGCTGTAGTGTCGCTGATAAATGAAGAGGAGCTCCCTGAATCCACCAGAATATGTACCGGAATACCTGACATGGATCCCAATAGCCGGATAGTACAAGCAGCAAGAACCCCAGACACAGCTGACTTGGATATGGCTAGAAACACTTGCTCAGTTGGTTGATCATCAGATGTGTCTGTAGCTGGCACCACATCAGGATCCAGTGATTCCCAAAGAGCTTCGACTGCATGCAAGACCTCTGGTGCGCACCGGTGATCCTTACTCCATTTGGCATTGCACTTGTAGCATAAGCCCAGAGCTCGACAGTATGCTTTGACAGCAGCTAGAGCACCAGTTGCTGAAGATGTTGCCGTGGGCTCGGCAGTTGCAGGCTTCGCCACGGGCTTCTCGACACGAGGCGGTGGTGGTGGTAGCGGCAACGCGGTCCGTGGTGTGGGTTTCTGAGACCACTCAACCGGTGCCGACGAACGGAACAAAGACTGGGCGCCCGATTGGCCCGCCACCTCCTCCTGCACAAGAGCCATGCAAATAGCAGCATCGAGTGTTTGTGGCATAGAAACCAGTATCATAGCTTTGAGGTTGGGCCGAAGGCCATCGATAAATCTCATGGTATAAAATAGGGGATCAGTAGAAGCAGAATAGGATTTGAGGCGATCGATTTGAAGCAAAATGTAAAAGGAATAAACTATTATGCAAAATGAGAGAATAAACATATATCATAATTGGTACTAACATAGTAGTTTTAAATAGTATAGCAAACAATTAACATTAATATAATAAAATGTATGCTATTGCATCTGCTGCCCTTGTCTTCTATGCCTGCTAGCCTTGTGACCAGGTTCTTTGCAAACAGAGCAAAGATTTCTGCCACGGGTCTCGTTGAAGTCTCACCCTCCGTACATGTCTTCGTCGTACCCTCTCATAGCGTCCATATCCCCCTTGAGTCGCTTATCCTTCCTCCTACCCTTGCCTACCTTCATTAGATCTGGATGCGCGTAGTCATAACCATGATAAGGTGGCCACTGTGTCGGGTCAAGGTATGGCTCGAAGCACTTCTCCCAAATAATAACGGTGTTCGAATGGAGATACAAGGGTGACATGTATGGCAGATCCTCAAAGTTATACCCGTGAACCCTATAGGCCGTGATCATATAAGAACAAGGGGCATGCATGATCTGAGGGATGCTGCAACTGCACTCTACTTTGTCAAGATCAACTCGGTAGTTTCGTCCACCATAACGTTCGCCGCCTAAGCTTGTGCCACCTTTGGCCCATACACTAAAGATATGGCGGCGGGGTCCATATGGCTCGACGGTGTGCTGCTTGGCCAATTCCTTGGCCTCCTTCAAATGTTCTGCTCAACTATATTCCTCTGCGCAAGCTCTCACCTCTTGACAAAATATTCGTTGCACTTATGAAAGGATAACTCAACAATTCTAGACATAGGCAACGATCGAACTCCGGTGAGTACACTGTTGAAAGACTCCGAGGAGTTAGTGGTCATGATGCCATACCTAAACCCCCCCTCGTCATATGCTAACGCCCACTTAGCCTTCTATTCCATCTGCGCCTCTAACCAGGCCTTGTCCACTTCATTTAGCGTCTTGTCTAGTTCTCTCTTTGTCTCCTTGAACTTGTGCTCTATACGTACACAATATAGAGTCTTTACCTTGTCACATACCTCCTTCTTCCTCCGACGCCGCCAGAAATTAGTGGCAAAGTGTCTCATGCACCATCTGTGCACTAGAGGCGGGAACCCATCTATATGCTCAGTTGCGGCATTAAGAAGCTCTGGGTGACGGTCTGAGATCAAACATATAGTGCGAGATGGGCCAAGCACTTGTACACGTAGAAGCCGCATGAACCATGATCACGATTCATTGTTATCTCCCTCTGCCAAAGCAAAAGCCATGTGTACTATCTGGTCCTCTGGATCAACAACAACATCCATCATCAAGGTGCCCTTGTACTTTCCTGTTAGGAAAGTGCCATCAACAAGTACGATTGACCGACAAAACTAGAATGCATGTTCCGTTTGCGCGAACGACCAGAACACACGATACAAGACATGCCTCAACGGGTCTCGAAAATACATCCCTGCGGTGTCCACAAACTATTTCAAGCTAGGGTTGTAGTAATGCATTGCACATAAGATGCGGGGCACCCTGTTGTACGCTTCCTCCCAACTACCCCAACGAATTGCCAGGGTAATTTGCTTAGCACACCAAGCCTTTCCGTACTTCACATCATACTTAACGAATCCAGATATGGACTGTTGTAACGAAGACACCGAAATGTCGTTATTGTCATCAACGAGCCCCAATATATGACGGGCAAGGTAACGTGCAGTGAGCTGCTGATGATTTTCCTTCCCCCTATTTGATAGGCAAGTGTGGGGTTCGACCACTTTACTTATCCTCCACTTGCCATCACTCTGTCTCTTTCGTGCATTTAACCTCCACATACAACCGTTTTTCCATATCACGTGGTACCTCAACTCCTGGTCCGAATGAGTGACGTTGTACGGCATATGGTGACACACAACATAGTCCTGAAGAAAGAGCTTCATCTCTGGCATTGTATTGAATATCATCCCCTAACTAAGGATTTCTTTCTCATGGTCATACAATGATTTCCTACACATCTGGAGACCGATGTCACAAACTGTCATATCCGTCATGCTAACATCCCTATAGTTCAAAACGCCCCTGAAAAGTACATTCATCGACCTTAGTTGCTCAGGCTCTGTCGCTGTGTAAGGTGGTGGTGGAACATACTGCTGTGCTTCGCTAATTCTGCCCCATGAATCATAGGGGGTATCATCTGCTGACAAATCTATGACTAGTCTATCCTAAGCCGGCATAGCATGCAAAACCTCAGTTGGTACTGGTAATAGCATGTCATAAACAGCTACTAGCATGACATCAACCGGTGTGAGCATAGCATGTCTACCTCCCTGGTCATCATTTGAATCACTGCTAACTACATCACCGATCCTGTCCTCCTCCTCCTGCTCCTTCTCTTCCCGTTTGAACTCGTTTACATCGAAGTTATTGCTTATACAACCTACTTGACTTGAATGAAACTGCTCCTGCGTCAACTGGCCATCCAAATCCATAGTACCCATAGTTGGTTCCACATGACCCCCACATTCTTGTTGACTATCATCATCGAAGGACGGCCCCTCCTGGAGATCATGCATCTTGTACCCATTCTCCACAACCACCTCAACCAAGGCCACATTGGAACCTTGGATTACCCTATTGTAGTGGGACCAGTGAGCATGGTCCTGCAAGGGCATCAGCACGTAGTGTGTCCTAGTCTTTCCACTATCAAACCTCCCCTTCAGTGTATAATCACCGCCAAACTTTCCATTCAAACGGCCACAAAGGTCGCTAAAGTTAGAAGGTTCATTAAACCATTCTAATTCTTCTTCCATATCCTCAAACATACCATCTTCTTTCCTAACACTTCCTCCGTAGAAAACTCTAACACAATAATCCATCTACAAAAGCATTTCAAGAAACTTCCTCAAGTCGTCGAAATCGTCGTACGTACTGTCCATAATAATATTAATACCTATACTAATTATAACTATACTAACTAATCTAATATGAACACCTATACAAGACTAACTACAATAATTAATTATACTAAATACAATAACTAACTAGACTCACTAACTGTACTAACTAAACTAACTAACTTTACTAAATATACTAACTTATTATACTACCTATACTAACTAAACTAACTAACTTTACTAACTATACTAACTATACTAACTTACTATACTAACTAATCATTCAAACTAATTTTGCATCTTAACCTTAAGTAACAACAATTTCGATTCAATCAACAAATACATAAGGGGAGTACCTTGATAATGAGAGAAAGACTGGGGCTTAGCCAAATCCATCAATGGCGACGAGGTGACCGGCGGCGACAATGCCCGCCGCCGACGGGCTTCTTCTGGGAGTAGGAGACAGAAGGAGAGGGGTGCGGCACACTACCGTCCGAGCAAGGAAGGGACAGGGGGGTGCAGGTGAAGGAGACGATGGGGAGAGAGGCCGGCCGACAGTGGGGAAAGGGCCGCTGCACCGGCGATGAGCACCGCTCCTGGAGCGGCCTAGAGAGGGAGAAATGGGGAGAGAGGGAGGCGGGTGGTCGTGGGGGGGGGAGCGTGGGCGCTGGCGTCAGCGGCGCCAGCGGGTGGACACGGGCGGCGGCGGCGGCGACAGGCGCGTCTCCCCCTCGATCCGTTTCACTCGAGTGTGACAGAGAGACAGTGAGGAGAGGGAGGCCGGGCCGCGGTCCTATGTTGGGCTTCGCCGCGCCGTGGGCCGTGGCGCGGCACTGCCGCGCCAAGATGTGCGGCGCGGCAGCTCGTGCCACGTCAGCGGCCATGGCCCGAGGAAGTGCCACGTCATCGCCGCTGTCGCGCCGCCATGCATGTCGCGGCGCGACAGCGTTGTTTGGCAATAGGCGCGGCCAAAAGTGTTAGATAAAAAAAAGTTGGTGTCAGATTTAGAAATAGTTTACAAAAGGTGTTAAAAGATCGTGGTTTTTTTAAAATTTTTAACACTTTTTTTAAATTATTTTTAATTCTAACGCTTTTGGCAATAAGCGCAAAGCAGTTTCACTCATCGATTGAAGCGCAGAGCAGTTTCACTCGTCGAAGTGCGAGGCATGGTGGACGCACATGAGCCACTCGCCATCGACCTTCTCGAATACATTGGTGGCCAGCTGCTTCCCCCAGCTGGTGCTGCCCTTGGTCCTGACCATCTCCAGGCAGGTGACGTAGCCGACGCCGCCCCGCACGCGCACCTCCACGTCCTGCAGGTCGATCTGCAGCGGGAACTCGTAGCCGGCGTCGCACACCATCTCCCAGCTCTGCATCACCATCTCGTACCCGGAGATCCGCCCCGCCGACGGGTGCACCACGTAGACGTGGTCGCCCCTGGCCCAGACCTTGTGCATCGCCACCAGGTCGCCGTCCTTGAACGCGGCGTAGAACCGCGCGTTCGCCGCTAGCACCGCGGACCGGCCGTCCTCCTGCAGCACGCGGAGCTCGTCCCGGAGCGCCGCGGCGCGCGCGTAGTCCTCCTCCTCGATCGAAGTCTCGAGCTCGCGTCGCAGGGAATCTTCGTCCGGGCCGCCGCCGGTGGCCGCGCTCTCCTCCGTGCTTGGACGCCCTTCGGCTTCCCCGCTCTTGACGTGAGCGGTTGTGAGCCTTGTGACTCGGTGCGGACAGGTGCTTGCTGTTCGGAGCCCTGCACTGATGGACGCCGACGAAATGTTAGTTACGGCAGCAGGTTGTCAGCACGTTAACAATGGCCGCATTTACATTGCTGTAAAAAAAAGCCTGTATTTACACATTTCCAAAGGGAAAGGAAATCGATGCAAAACAACAAATTTTTATGAAACCGATGACGTGAGCGCACATACGCTAGATTGAACTTGATGAAGACAGAGAAGAGAGGAAGTGGAGAAATAGGCAAATTTGTTTCGATTCAGATAAATCTTCTCGGCCACCTATTTTAGGAGTAAAGCTAAACATCATCAGGAAGACCAAAGCCAGAACAGAGGTTACATTATTCATTGAAAAATTTGTAAAAAGGAGAAGACATCTTCTATTGGTTTGCGTAAACTACTACTAGTATTTCTCTGATGCTGCATTTCCTTATTGTGAATTTGTGATGATGTGACTGGGGGAAGAACTCAAACCCTTAACGACGAGCTTAAGCATGTCTAGTCAATACAAGAGGCACACATCAAATTAATCAAATCCGAGGTCCCAAATTTGCCCCTAAACGCCTACTGTAGACACGCGGAAAGCAAGCATAACTAGGGCCCCAATTTCGCTGAATTACTTCTCGAGTGCTCGACTAAAGAACATTCTGCAAAATAACGCAAGACGGAGTTCAGAGGTGGGGCTTCACAAGCGCTTCGCTCCAACACGGAAGCAGCCTCCTGCTGCCGATGCGGAGGTCGCAGGAACCGCAGGCCGCCACGAAGCCCTCGCCGGAGAGGTTGTCGTCGCCGCCGCCGCCGCCGCCATAGCAGTGGAAGGATATGGCCTTCGCTGTTAGAGTGGTGGACGGGTAAGGTTTTTCGTTTCCTCTGTTTTCTGCTCCCTCTTCCTTTCTCTGGGCCTTTTAGGCTGCTGATAGTTGGGCCCAAGACCAAGCCCAACTGCTGATAGTTGGGCTTTCAAAGGTCTTGCGAACTGTGTTAGTCATATCGATTTTTTTTTTCGAAAATATGCATTAGCACGTGCTTTATTAAGTGAAAGTGAGAAAGTTACAAATCCACAGTCATAATCACGGCGAGTTGCCGTTTATCCCCCCTGTTCGCTAGGAAGAATTTAGAGAAATCTAGATGAATCTGGATGAATTATGAGAAGGTGAACAGTGAATTTCAGCTGTGAACAGTGAATTCCGTCTGAAATTTCAACGAGCCGAACGACCCCTGTGACTGGGAGCACACACAACACACGATCCATCCTACAACCAACAAGATGATCACTATTCACTACTATTGCACTGCTGCAGTGTAGATCAAAAAGGCCAACAGAAGGGGCACAGGACGATATCTGCATTTTCATGAGATTACGTGTTTATTTTAGCCTTTATATTAATCTATTTTAATCGCAATAAGTACAGGACCATCTTTTTGAGAAATAACCCTTCACTTGGCTTGGTACGTGTGACTCCTTGACTTGCCACTCCAATTTACTTGGTAAAAGAATCGGTTGATGGGGGTCTGCGTAAAACTCTTCTGACCCCTAGGATGCCTCTAAGACATGTTGTATCAATCTATTTTCTCTACTTTAATATAAAGATGCGCAAACCTTTTGCGTGATCGAGAAAAAAAAAGACTAAAGGAGGCTTGAATAGTCTACTAATATTTCTATAGAGCACACTAAACTTGTTAGATAATTAGGGACTCTAATAATCATTACTCAAGACTAGTCAAACAAAAGCATCCCTACACAAGCTAGGAGCAAAGCTAAGGAATTAGCAAGCCAAACAAGCAATCTACTACACAGTTCTAGTAAGTAAACTAAACAACAGGTTAATCACTAGAGCACTCGATGCCCCCAATACCAAATCATATAGATATATAAGCACTAAAGTGTCCTTAGTTTTCATGAATATCCTTGCAACATACACCAAGTTAAATCCAATATCTCAGGGGCCTTGAAAACCAGGTGTCCTCAATGCAACTAACATTTTGTCATTATCATTGCAAAACAAAGTTAGCCAAGATGGCCCAATGGAGAACTTGTTACTCTTGGAGTTCGCCAGCTCCAAGACGGTCTAGAACTAGGTGACCTTTATAATGGAGATCTTATTGGCAAACTCTTAACTTTATGCTTGGTTTGATACCTGTCAATCCATAATGGAGAATGGTTACTCCCGGTGGATCTTGAGCCTTTGTGACTCAAGAGATCTCAACCCTTGGTGGGTGTTCCAACATGGACTAGGGGTAGTGGTAACTACTCACTAGAAAATTCTAGTTGTCTCTTATCCAACTCTTTCATTATTCATATGTACTTTTATTGATATATTTGTGTGCACTTGAAATGTTGAGTTGCTCCTAGACTTGCTTTTAGTTCGGCAAATCTTTTGGACTTTTGCTTGTGTGTATGCTCATTAGTTTTTTTTTTGCCTTAATATTTTAGCTAATTCTCGCTAAGGGTGAAGTTGTTTTAATTAGATTAAGGTTTGATGTTTTAAAGTTTGAGATTCTCAATTCACTAGCATTTGGTCCTTACGTTTTTTTTTTTAAAAAAGTAGTACTCCCTCGGTTCCAAATTGTAAATCATTTTGTTTTTTTTCTGGATACATAACTTCTGCTACGTATGTAGATTTAAATTGTGTCTAGAGACAAGCCAGAACGACTTACAATTTAGAACGACCATGCAGTTGCATAGTTGCAAATGGCACCGATCAGTTGCAAGGCCCACTACTCTTCACAGCTCAGCTAAGCATTTCAAATCATTTTAGTTTCTTTTTCGTCCAAAAATGGTCATGGTTCTGTTTTTGTATAATCCGTCATTTCGGAAAAGCTATGGTTGAGACTTGACTCTTGAGAGTGGCAGGGACGTACGAAGCTGAATGCCCCAACTTGCTAAATTGCTAACCTCTAAAAGCAGTAAGCACTAGACACAACAAACACAAACTGGAGACAGGAGACTGGAGTAGCAGCTGCCGTGCTGTGCATGGCTGCATGCATCGGCTGATCGGCCACTTCTTGTTCTTCCCACTGTCGCCGTAGGCACATCTCTGCCGCCGCTGCAATGGTGTGCTGGTACCACCGTCCACCCACCGTCTACAGGCGGCATGGGGCTTGCAGGTGGAGTTGTTTGTTTTGTTTACCGATGGCATGGCAGGCAGGCGCTGAAAGCGGTGAGGACCGGAGTACCTGACCGCGGAGGAGGGGTGGTAAATTCACAAAGCTGCCGTGGCTTCAGTGGCGCGGACTTTCACGCGGCCAAAGTCTGAAACGAGAAATGAAAGAATGAGCGGATTCAGCAGCAGCAGCTTCTTTCTCCTTCGTCGATTCCATTCCAACGGGTTGTAGGCTCGTAGCTGCTAAAGCTGCCGGATAGTTTAGCTCTTTATCATCTGCAGCCCCCAGCCCCCCCACCGGTGTGGGCGAGACCGCAAACGCACAAATGCAGTTACGACCTGCTTAACGTGCGCCTCATTTGTCCTCTGGCCCTTATCCCTAAACATGCAGCAGTTTTGTCCTTGGCGTCTTGCTCTCGAACCGCTTTGTTGCTACCATCTGTGGCCTTGTCTACCTAGCCACTCTCTGCTCCATCTCCTTGTCGCAAGCAAGCTTCACCTACTGCAAAAAGATAAAAGCTTGTGGTTTTATTTACTGGGTTCTAGTCATAAATTACTTCTGCCATTATCACTATCGACTTACCTACTAGAACTACTATATATGCATGCATATATTTCAGCTTGTTCATTCTTCTCCCATTGCAAACTGCAGGATGGATGGATATGCTTAACATCCATGTATGTAACGTCAGTCGTCAGTAGATGAATTGAAGGAGCGTTACTGTATTTTCGTCTGTCTCACAAAGTTTCCATGTAGCCAGCAGACATGTAAGAAAAATGCTGTTTTCCGCATACCACATGGGCCAGCTGAGACCTTTTGTATATTAATGCATGTCCTTTCAGAGACTGCGTAGCAGAGAGTGGTAATAACGAAACTTACAGTGTGCATTTGTCCTCTGGCCCTTATCCCTAAACATGCAGCCATTTTGTCTCTGTCAGCTACCGCCGCTTAACTACTCTGTCTTTTACTACCTGCAAAAGGGATTTCAGCACGGAGACAAATCATCATTCCCTCTCTATCCCCTTCAATTTCAGCACACGATGTACCTACGACGTACTGCATGCGGCATCATGCGGCGTGATGGGATAGCGTAGTGTTGTTCATGTATTTCTAGGGGATAGCATTGGTGCTTGTGTACAGGCAAGATTGATTATTCAAATGCCCACAGCAGCAGAAGTAGTTTGGATCTTGAATCCTTTCTCTCTCTCTTTCTTGGAACAAAAGGGTGTATAAAAGAAATACAACTAGCTGCCGCCGAAAAGACTAGCCAGTTAGGGCGGTGCTACATGCAATTCAGTAAAGTTTTTATTCCTTTTTTAAGGACAAGGTTCAGTAAAGTAGCATCAATTACATTTTGTAGATAATACTACAAATAGCTCTTACAAATAGAAATTCTTGGATGCCTAATTATATTGCCAGTGGGGGTTAATATTTGTTTAGGGTCCTGGGAACTCAATTGTGGCAAAAATAAGATTTATTAGGAAAAAAATACAGCATTTATAAAAACAACTCCCCCTACAGTGATTCATTTGTGTCTTTGCATCTTGCTCTCAAAGTTGTTGTAGATATATAGTTGTTTGAGAAGGATCTATGTGGGGGTATGGCCCCCAAGACGTGGGCCGCACCATCGGAGGTGGCCCGGCCCACAAGATCAAGGCGTGCACGGCGCTGCTCGGCGTGCACCGCAAGACATTATATAGTCCCAAATAGGATACTTTACGTGTAACCCTGCCCCTCCAGAGTATATAAGGAGAGGCAGGGGTCCTCTACTTGACATCATGTATTCAATACAATACACCAAAGACACAGGACGTATGGTATTACGTCGATCGACTGACCGAACTGTCTAAATCATTGTCTCTGCGCCTTGTGTCACCATCTCGGTTCTCGACACGCGCATCCCCACCGATAAATCTACCATCGCGGGATACCCCTCGGTGGACTGCCGAGCATATTCTGTCGACAGTTGGCGCGCCAGGTAGGGGTGTGCGCTTGATCCATGGCGAGCCAGATGGATCTCAAATAAACAACGCGTTCTCGTCGTCAATCTCGTGGAGATCCATGCCGGTCGACGACGACGACTCATCGCTGCTACACTAGCCCCTGCGATAGCAGATCCGATCTCGGAACCACCTCCGAGGTCGCCTTCACCAACAACTCACCGCCCACCAGGTGTTCGCCGTCAACGGCGACCAGACAACGCCATACGCCATCGACCAGACGCTCCGTCTAAAGCTAAGTCACGTTTTATTATTCTTCTAAATATTCTCCAATCTCCGTATATCGTCATAATGTTTCTCCGAACTGTTTTCTCCATATTTGCTCTTCAAATAATTTTTCGAACCCTCGAACAGTCACGTTGATGCTCGGACGCCTTCAGAGACGGCCCTATCTCCGGCTCCTCCCTACACGTGCTACGGGCTCCGCGCTCTGCGTTATGGGTGGTCGGCAGCGGCTCCTTGGTCACGCCTGTTCGTCCTACACGTGCACGGGCTCCGCGCTCGACGTTATGGACTATAGGCTAGCTAGGGTCAAGACTCACTACACACACTAACTGTTCGGGCGGTTTATATTAAACATAAATATATTTTCACGCCAACTAATCGCTGAACTGCATACGCCGTTTCATCACCATTGCTGATTTTTCTCCTGAGTTTCTTTATTTGTACATCGTGTACTACCCGTTCTACATATTTGTATTGCAGGATCGTCGTCTTGGTGATCGGACCACCTGGTGCTCGGGCTTCTCCACCGATCAACTGGTCAGACCGCTTGGTTCATGGACTCCGTCGCCGACCAGTTGATCGGACTACTCACCGGTCGCTTCTACTCAATGTTCACTTCGCTGCCGACCAGTCGACCAGAATGTTCGTCGCTCGTGCTTCATCGCCAGTTACGCCGGTTACTCCTCAGCGCTCGGATTCTTCGTGCTCGAGGACTAAGTGGACACACTTCACCTTGCGGACATCGCCAGCGACGCCGGAGACTCCTCGGTACTCGGACATCGCCAGCGACGTCGGGGACTCTCGCTCCTCGGTGCTCGGACATCGCCAGCGACGCCGGGGACTCTCGCTCCTCGGTGCTCGGACATCGCCAGCTACACCGGGTACTCCTCGGTGCTCGGACATCGCCAGCTACGCCGGGGACGCCTCGGTGCTCGGACATCACCAGCAACGCCGGGGACTCCTCGCTCCTCGGTGCTCGGACATCGCCAGCGTCGCCGGGGACTCCTCGCTCCTCGGTACTCGGACATCGCCAGCAATGCCGGGGACTCTCGCTCCTCGGTGCTCGGATCGCTCCTCGGTACTCGGACATCGCCAGCAACGCTGGGGACTCTCGCTCTTCGGTGCTCGGATCGCTCCTCGATGCTCGGACGTCGACAGCGTCGCCGGGGACTCCTCGCTCCTCGGTGCTCGGACATCGCCAGCGTCGTCGGGGACTCCTCGCTCTTCGGTGCTCGGACATCACCAGCAACACCGGGGACACTCGCTCTTCGATGCTCGGACATCGCCAGCGACACCAGGGACTCTCGCTCCTCGGTGCTCGGACAACGCCAGCCACGCCGGGGACTCTCGCTCCTCGGTGCTCGGACATCGCCAGCGACGCCGGGGACTCTTCGCTCTTCGGTGTTCGGACATCGCCAGCGACGCCGGGGACTCCTCGATGCTCGGACGTCGCCAGCTACGCCGAGGACTCCCTTGCTGCTCGGATCTTGCTACGTCTCGTCGGTGTGCTATCAAAGCTGCTCCATGCTGTTCGGATCAGGGTGCTGATCTTGGGTAGCACGTCTGGGGTCTTGATACGCGCATGTCAGACGACGTTGGCAAGCTTTCAGACTTCTTTTTCTTTGACCCTGCTACAAGATTCATTCTTTATCTTCCAGCAGGCTCGGGGACTAAGTGGGCACACTTCACCTTGCGGTGAATGTGCTTGTTCTCATCTCGAGGCTACGCCCGGGGACTGGTTGCCTGCTCGGCTGGTCTTCTACTTTATGACCCTGGCACCATGTGACTGCGTCACCTACTGTCAGGCTCGGGGACTAACTGTGGGGGTATGGCCCCCAAGACATGGGCCGCACCATCGGAGGTGGCCCGACCCACAAGATCAAGGCGTGCACGGCGCTGCTCGGCGTGCACCGCAAGACATTGTATAGTACCAAATAGGATACTTTACGTGTAACCCTGCCCCTCCAGAGTATATAAGGAGAGGCAGGGGTCCTCTACTTGACATCATGTATTCAATACAATACACCAAAGATACAGGACGTAGGGTATTACGTCGATCAGACGGCCCGAACCTGTCTAAATCGCTGTCTCTGCGCCTTGTGTCACCATCTGGTTCCTGATTACGCGCATCCCCACCGATAAATCTACCATCGCGGGATACCCCTCGGTGGACTGCCGAGCATATTCTGTCGACAATCTAGCTAGTTGCTCCTGTGTACGGTTTAGCCGCTATAGTTCAATTTAATCGGTGATTATTAGTTTGTTTGAGGAGACAGGTCACTAAATGTTATAGTCCATGATTTAAAACACTGGTCGAGGAGAAGCGTTATTAACATTATGCATGGAGAACAAGCAAAAACACAGATTTTGTCGCGTAATTAGCTCATCAGTGTTAGGATAGGCTAATTGTTCATCATCACACTATGATCGATAATCGCACATTTTGAGTCCTTGTTTATCACCCAAGTGGCATACTGACTGAGCAAACAAGGTGGATTTATCACTAAACAATGTGATTATCACATTATACAACTGGGCTGAATGCCGATCCATGCCATGCAGAGCATCTATCCCTGCCTCCAACGCCGCGATCAAATTAAAATACACCAGGGCGCGCAGCAGAAATAATCTTCCATGAAAAGACGCTAGATCACGCAGTAAAAATATTGCGACGCAATTGCCGATGGGTCCGTACAGGGATGGAGCCATGGAGGCCGGCCGGAGAAGGTGGGGGTGAAGGTGAATCTTTGGAGGCCACTGCCCCCAATCCAATCGGATCCATGCGTAGCGGAATTAGTTACCGCGTGTGCCTGCGGTGGCTTTATTTCGCTTTTCATCAACTCTCGCGTCATATATATGCATGCTCATGCCCCGGCCCCCTTTTGGCTGGTTGGCGGATCGATGCGTGGCATGGATAAAGCGGCGGCGCCTCCTCGGCCCATCGGCCGGGTGGCAGTGGCAGTGGCAGCAGCGTGGGCGTCGCCGACCGCGCTCCCGGCCGCGGCCGGCCAGCGCCCCGCGTGCCCTTCGTCGTGTGCAGTGCGCGCAACTCGGCTTGGCACTGCCACTGCAGCTGCGGCTGCACTGCTGCGTGCCGCTTTCCGGGTCGTTGCCGGCCTCCCGAGGCGCGCGCCGCGGACGCGGAACAACCTGCCCGCTTTTGACCGATCGACTTTCCTCGCCTGCGCCCTGCGCTTGGTATGGATGGTGGATGTGCTACACCTACACTACACAGTGCATGCTACGGCATAAGCTGTTGGATGATACTGCTGCACTGCCTGCAGTTTGTGTGTGTACATATGTGTGTGTGCGTATATGCACACACACACACACACACCATATCAGTACCTGGTCGTTGGTACTTACAATGCAATGTGTCACTGTGCATGGGACAGTAGAGATAGCATTGCTATATATAGAGTCTGTTAGGTGCGGCTCCGATCCGGTGATCCCACTCCAGCTCCGAGACCCGCTTTGGCACATGGGTGGATGAAGCCGCACCAAACAGTTGGAGAAGGAGGAGCACTTCTCCCCTCTAGAAAAGGAGCCAAAGCCGTTTTCACGTACGAAGGAGCCGTAATTTCAGTGCTTCTGCTCCAACTGAGCTCGAGTGGCACCAAACGCGCCCATGCTGCCATCGTACCCGAGGCGCGTTACCATTCGTGCATCATGCATGCCATGTAACGTAACAATGTCGAGGTGGTGCATTATGATGATTAAATAATGATGACCGTCAATCCTGACCATGCTGTATGCTTCAGGATGAAGCTCACCTGCTTTCATTAGCTAAATAACGGTAGAAATAACCAGTACTATACTTGGAAGTGTAGTAATGTACTAGTATTACTATCCTTTGGTTGGAGCACTTAGTTTCATGTTCAACTGCATGCAGGCAGCAGTCGTAATCCTCTATAGTAGGTTAACACGATTGTTCAGCATGCAGGTGTGAATCATCATAGATTGTTGCCAACTGAATCCATGATCTCCGTGAAATAGTACGTAAAAGCAAAATGGGAAAAAGGAGCTACTAGCTACCTAGTCTCTTGTCCCGTCCCTAGTTTATGATTGTTACTCCTCTCCAACCGAAAACAAAAAAAACTGATGATTCTGAAAAATTTACATGAATGTACTAATGTAAACCGTGCTTGATCATATCTTGATGACCAGCAAATAAAGATGGAAAAACGTGGAGGTCGTCGGAGTGTGCGGCGCTTCATCAGTTGCCGTCGACCGTCACCGGCATCATCGGGAACATCTCGCCGTCCTTTCTCCGTCCGCCGCCTTCCACCGTCGCTCCGTCCACGTCGTTGGTGCTCATGCTACGTTTGAACTGCCGTAAGCTGCTAGGGCACAGCACCTCGCCGGTCCACGCCTCCATGGGCGTGGCCGCCGTCGCTCCAGCTGCCCGGGCGGCACCGGCGGCTAGCCTGCCCAGCAAGCCGTCGTCGACGTGAACGGACCACCCGCCGACCGTGATGTCCCCGAACTTCGCCGCCGGCACCACCAAGTCGGAGACGCTCCGTTTCATCAGTGGCTCCAAGTTCACCGGTGGCTTGAACACGACCACTCCGTCCACAGCTTTGATGAGCTCGGACACGGTTGGTGGCGCTGAGCATCTGGCGGAAGCGGGCTGGCCGTACTCCTGCTCGTGCTCCACGGTGAGGTCACTGGACGAGTTCCGTGATCCCTCGCCGCCGCTGTCGTCTACGGCATCGGTGTGGTCATCGGACATGGACAGATTCAAGTCCAGGGGAAGCGGCTCCCGTGCCGAGTGTTTACGTGCCTTTGTGCGCCGGTCTCCGTCAAGCTGCTGCTCCAGCCTGCACCTCTTCCCGCTGGTGATCATCCCGTGCTCCAGGTTCCATGGCAGGTCAGGAAGAAAGGGTTCGGCTTCCTGCGAGTTCCTCAGGTGATCCGGCAACGGCGGCGACCACTGCGACATCACGACGAAGATGTTGGTGCCGAGAGCGGCGTCGCGGCCGTGCGAGTCCGAGAGCCGGCCTGACTCGATCGCACGTAGGATGGACCCGCGCACGACGCTGTCGGCGTGGTCGACGCCATCCAGCACGACGACGCGGAACGGGTTCGCCCGTATCGCCTCCGCCATGCGGTCCAGCGCCGTCTGGCCGCGGCACGACACGACGGACTCGCCGCCGTCGTCGCCGGCTTGCGGGTAGCCGAGGCGCACGGTGACGGCCCCCGTGCCGAAGACAGACTTGGACAGCGCCTCGGCCATGCTCCTCTTCCCGGCCACGTCAGGCCCGGCAAAGAGGACCCACGCGTCGACGTCGGCCTTGCCGAGCCGCCTGGCTTCGCGGGACCTGGCCTTCGCGATCGTACTGGCCACAGCAGCAGCAGCCTCGGGTTGCCATCTCACCGCCTCCGTAAGCCGTCTCACGAGCAGCTTATCGTCCGTCTCACACGCCGGCCTCGCCGCCGCCAGGCCAAGCGCAAGATCCGTGTCCACGGCACCCCTAGGCTGCACCGGTGGCCGTACCACCGGCGGCGGCGCCTGCATGTTGGCAAGAATGGTAGCTCCGTTCCACTCGGAGCAGGTGACCAGCGGCGGGCGGGCATGCGAGTGCAGCTGCGCGCACCGGTCGCGCCACCGGCGTCGCAGCTCGTCAGCCTCCCGCGCCTTCTCCTGAAACAAGAAGCGACAGTTTCCACGTGTCAGAGCGTACGTTGCCACGTACGACATACAGGAGTTGTGAGACGTGTACGACGTGTGCGCGACACGACGTGCAACAACAACAACAACTAACCAACCTGCGCGCGGTCGGTCGGGCGTCCGCTGCTCGGCGTGCCGATCTGCAGCCACAGCGACATCGGTTGCTCGGCCGGACAGGGAGCGCGCTCCGATGAAGCCATCTCGGCGCGCTCGCGTTCGTAGCCCTCTATGCAGGCGCTGCAAAGGCTCGGCGCCCGTTGCATTGGGGACGTCATCGCCGTTGACAACACCTCCACCGAGCTGCTCAGGATGCCCCTGTTAGCTCCAACACTGTCACATCATCAGGAAAACAACACATAGGAGGATTCAGTGAGCAACTGTTCTGTGTCAGCTAGCTCGGCGATGCGTGCAGTGATTGCGGCGGAGAAGCGAACCTCGGCGAGAGCCCAAGCGGTGGCGGCGGCGGCGGTGGAGGCCTGGGCGTGATGGGCACGGCCTGGAGGTCCCACTCGCTCTCCAGCGCCGGGTGATACACCTGGCATTTCATGTACGTGGCACACGTCGCCGTGCCGATCACCCACACGCGGTGCTCCCCTTCGCTGGACAGGTTCAGAACGCGCGCCATCTCGTCTACGGCGGCTCGCGCCGTGTCGAGCACCACGTCCCTCCTCTTCTCCTGCTGCTCGCCCTGATGAGCCGCGCATCTTTCCTCGACGAGCCACTGCAGGTTGCCGAGGTTGACCACGACGCCGGCGCTGCTCGATGCGGATCTCACCGCTTCGCCGAGCTCCTTGATCTTGGCGGTGAGCTGTGCCCTGTCCATGTCGACAGGGTCACCGAATTCCTTGGGGAAGGAGATGACGCGCGCGTTGCCGAGCCGTTGCCTCTGTATCAGCGTGACCACCTCCTGCACCACGGCGTCCACGTCCACCGTGTCGCCGACGAGCACCGGGTTGCGCTTCTTGCCCCGCTTCAGCACTTCCACCACCTTGGCCACCTCCTCCTCCCGGCCATGGGAGGCCTGCCGGTGCATCACCCTGGCGCTGACGTACGCGCCGGCGTCGGGTGCCGCCGGGTCGGAGAGCGACCTGAGCATGGCGGCCTTGACGACCGTGCTAGAGAACGACGCCTCGCGCATGACGCGCGCCACGGACGGGTCGTCGAGGATGGCGAGCACGAGGTGCGGCACGCCGATGCGGTGGTCGTCGGCCTCGACGCCGCCGCTCCCGATGCGGCGGTGGTGCGCGTAGGCGCGCTTGAGCGCGGCCGCGAGCGCGTTGGAGAGCGGCGGCGCGGCCGCCGCATGGAAGGCGGCGGCGTCGTGGTGGTGCTGGAGCTCCGTGGACGTGGGGAGGCGGTCGAGGGCGACGGAGAAGCAGAGGTCGAGCGCGCGGCAGCGGAGCGGGTGCGGGGACGCGAGCCCCGCGGCGCAGGCGTCCCGGAGCAGCGGCGCCGGGCCGGACAGCAGCGCGGCCGCCGCGTGGAGCGGCGTGGTGTGCGCGTGGCGGCGCCTGGACGCGTCGGCCGCGGCGCGGGACAGCACGGCCGCGGCGTCGGGTGTCAGCGGCGGCGCGGCCGACGGCAGCGTGGCCACGGCCGGGGTCGCTGCGTAGGCTCTCATGCCTGTGCTCTCGTCGTCCGCCGCTGAGCGCGGTTAGTTATCGACGGGCGGCTGATGCCGCGTCGCGGTAGCGGTGGTGTTATAGGTTTAGCGGCGGGCGCGCGCGGGGCGGGAGGTGTACGTGCTGGGTCAGCCGGTGTCGTGGGTTAGTTTGGTGTCTGCTTGGGATGTGATCGAGCTTCAAGTCGTGGAGTGGAGTGGTGGTGGTAACTGCAGCCTGAGCCTGCAGGTAGTAGACCGCAGGGCCAGGAAGCGTGCGTGCAGCTGAAAAAGAGGCGGGGACAGGATGGAGATTTTTTAACGTGCTAGCATGTGGTATGTGCTTCTGCCACAGTGGGGCCGGCGCATCAAAGCGAAGCATGAGAACCATTCAGATTCGGCCCTTTTCCAAGATTGCAGATTGGAGCTTGTGCTCCGGATGTTCAGTTCCAGTCAATTATTTCACTGGCTACTAGTTAAACCATTCCGACAGATACATATCTGCTTTATTTTTTTTTAAATAAATTCGTTAGTCGTCATTTTTAGTGAAAGACGTTACAGTGCTCAGTGCGCTCTCGGATAGATTTTATTAGCTATTCATATATTGCCTCCCATGTAGGGATGACAATAAAGAAATTTTCCACGGTGGAACGGTTCCCCATCCCGATCCCTTCTCTCTATCCCGTCCAGAATAAATCCGACGGGGATCCATGTCTCTACTTTAGATGGTAATAATCTGGCCAAAAGATACTTAGATGCGAGCAGACTAATGGGTCAACGATCACAGGGTTCAAAACGGGCGATCAATTTTCAGACATCCTAAAATTTCTATTTTTGCACCCTCCGCCGAGAAACATCTGCAGCGTCCATGCGCCCACTCCACTTCCCTTCCCGCTTATCAGGGCTGACGTCATCTTACAAAAAACAAAATATTTATTTCAAAATGCTATAACTTCTGAACAATGTATCAATTTTCAATTCCATCTGCACCGGTGTGTTCTACATGACGAGGCGAACAAAACTAGATCCCACTTGCATATGTTTCGAAAAAAAATATTTTTAGCAACAATTTATGTGTACCAACTTATAACATATAATATATGAAACACAACTTATATACAAAAGTTATGAAACATAACTTATGTACAAAAGTTATAAAACACAGCTTATGTATAAAAGTTATTAAACACAGATGAACAAATTAACTTATAACTTATGCAAAAACTTGAAACATAAAAGTTATGAAACGCAACTTATGTACAAAAATTATCAAACACAACTTGTGTATATAAGTTATTCTATAAAACTTATGTACATATGTTATTTTATATAACTTGTGTACATAAGTTATTCTATACAACTTGCTAACATCGTCAAAAAGAAATTAAAAAGAAAGAAAAATGAAACGAATACTAAAAAAACACATATAAGTTATATTTAAGAACTTAGATGTATAAGTTAATATCATAACATATTAGCAAAAAATATGAAACTAGGTAAGAAATAACTTATAAATACGTAGATCAAGATTATCACCACAACTTCTCATCATAGCTTTTACAGATTTGTGGTCATAAGATTTAATTAGATCGGAAGAAGGGAAAAAGTGAAAAAAGAGAGAAAAATAGTGAAAAAAAGGAAAAAAAAAAACAAGGTGCACAACATCATATTATACGTGTACAACTAGTACATAAATCATATACGATCATGTAAAAAGATGAGTTAATGTGTTAAAAATAAAAAGACATGAAAAAAGCAGAAATAAAAACAATAAAAAAAAAAAATAAATAGAAAAAGATAGAGGTACCTGCTTGTCCATAGAACGCCGCGGGACCGCTGATGGAGTCCCCGTTTGGGTTCCTTGCACCAGGGTCCAATCGCACGGAAAAAGAAAGAAATAACGGACGGGAAAGGAAAGTAACCGGTGCACCTGGGTCTATCGTTCGCGTCATTCGAATTGGGCGAACGTACGTAAAAGTGGAATTGGATACTTAGATGTGTTGAGATTGTGCAACCGAAGAAGATACAACTTATCATGTAGTATTCATGCTTTAACTTAGTGCACTTTACCTTGTGTTTCCTATAATTCCGTCGAATGTTATATATGGCATTAAATTGCCACTGTTTCCATTGGCTACATGGAGCCAAGACCTTCTTGATAGTGCATTTTGTTCGCAGAATAACCCGTTTACTTCGTTAATAAATAAACAGTAGGTCTTGCCTGTTTACTTCGTTCATAATAAAGAGTGTGTGTATAGAGACTCGAGTGGTTTGAGCAGTTTTAACCACTCATGTGTTGAATTAAAAGTAGACTTCACTCTATATGTTGTAGGAACAAATCATAAAAACTGGTAGATTTCAAAATTGATGTGATTTTCAGCATCTGAACACTGAAATATTCATATACGATCTTACATGCACGCTGTCAGGTTTCTTCCTCGAGCATACAAAGGTGAATAGGATAAACTTTTTGGCACACTTGAGCATGCATACTGCACTTTAACTTGTTCAACTTTATAGATTACAAAATAACTCAAAAACTGAAGTATGTTTTAAACAAAAAATTAAGAGAAAAAATAGATAAGCTAAACAATGGAAAAATATAAAAATATTCACATGATTTAGGTAATGGCTGTAAATCATGTGGACTTGAAGAGCCAGGATAGGCATAGGACAAAGATTTTCACATGAATCTTTAGTTACATCAATTCTACTTAGAAGTTACACCAAAATAATTATTGTAGCTTTAGTACAAGTGCAGTGTAAATTTAGTTTTAATTGATAGTAACTAAAATTGGAGAGAGAAGAATTTGACCCGAATCTTAGTTCCTTTCGCACATGCTATTTAGGAAGAAGAAAGGGAAAGGAAATAAATAAAAAAACAGGTGTGAGAAAGAAGATTTTACCTGATATACATAGCGAACCGAATACATTGTATGGATTTGAACAAAGCATATGCAGAAGAAAAATAATCAAAGTAACACAATTTGAGATTATTTTATGGATTGCAAAATAACATAATTACTTGGGCCTTCAATTAACCAACCATATCAAAATAGGAAAATAACAAAAACACAGAAAAAGAAAATTGACAAGTAACAAAAGTACAAAAAAAGGTGTTGTTCAGAGCGTAGGGGATTTCAAAATGGAACATGAAGCTTCAATTTGTGCTCTGTTCGTTTGAACTGCTTATCAGCCATGGTACAGTATTTTTCTCTCACAACAAAACAGTATCAACCGACTTATTAGCCATAGAAACCATCAGCCGAACAGGGCCTTGTTTCCTTTAAGGTAGTTTCGCCAACACTCTCCATATCGCTTTCAACTCACGTACCTGTCTCTCGGCGTGTACGATGGCAGTTCCTACATCCTCGACACCACCTCCATGATTTGTAGAGGCTGTTGTGTCATGTGGTACGGTTGGTGATGAATAGTGCTTAAAAGGGCAGCGTGGTGGAGTAGGAAGAAGTTAGCTAGGGGAGTGTGCGTGGCCAGCCAGAGCCCCGGCCGGATCGGAACGTCGATATGACGACGCAGAGGCGCCGCCGATTGATATATAAGGGAAGATTGATCGACGAGTCGACGACGGGGAGTTCACTGCTGTCCAATGTAATTCAAACTCACGGACGTAGATCGTAGATACTGATCGACGACGGAGATGAGGACGACGTACGTACGGTCAGCAACAAACATGCACGCCATGCATGGGTGCATGCACAAGCACGACACCTGCAGAGGGTTTGTACAGCAGTTAGTACGTTTCGCTGTCATGCATCCATGCACGCACACGCACGTCGCACGGAGGCACCGATCGTCACTCCAGATCGTCACCAGCCAACCAATCAAGAGGACGCCACGCACGCGCGACGCTTTCGATCTCGCTCGCTCGTTCGCCGCATGGAGGCACGCAGCATAAGGGCGGGCGCAACCGGGCCAAGGCGCAGCGCAACAAGCCGCAAAAGGGGGCGCCCGCGGCCAGCAGCTAGCGTGCACCACCAGTCCACCACCACTTGCCCCTGTGGCGCCCATCGTGGAAAAAGGGGCCGGGAGCGTCCGCCGTCCGGGCGCGGCTGCCGCGTGCATGCATATGCGCTTGCGCGCACGGAGCAGGTGAACGCGCGCGGTCGCCCGGCCCCGGCCGGGCTACCCTGTTGCTCACAGCGCCGTACTGTACAATCGATCCCTCCGGAGGCCACCACGCCACGACGACGACGTACGATCCCGATCCGGCGATCCCCGGCCCACTGCCGCCCAGCCCGGTCGGCCGCCTGAGGCGAGATCCAGCTGCTATCTGCTTGTCCACCTTCTCGGCGCCGAATCATACGCATATGCAATGCAATGGTCGACACACTCGCAGCTGGCAGGGGCTGGCCGGCGGCATCATGATGGAATGAGTGCGATGGCATGGCCCGGCGCGCGCGCGCGGTCATCTTCGTTCTTCTCCCACATACACTGAATCACTGATACACATAGCTGAACTGAAAATTAAAGGCACGCGTGTGTTGATATCTGCAGCAGTGAAAAACTGCTGATGAACTAGGTTGCCCATGGCACTTGGCTTTTCTCATTTATCGCGGTCTCCTTTTCGGCAAAGGATGACGACTCGTCGAGCTAATAAGCACAACTGCGGCTTCGCTTATAGCATCAGATGGGGGGTGTATTTGTTGGGAACAGCCGTGTTGTCTTATTTCTTTTCCGGAAAGAAGCTAAACCCAATATCTGCTGTTAGGGAAACTAAATACCTTTTTCTGGAAACAAGCAAACTACTATCACATCTTTGTGGTGGGTCTTCAAACCTCAATGGTCTGGTCTGGGCTGGGCTTGGCATGGATCTGGGCTCATAAGGTTCAGGCTCACGTCATCAGCCTCGGCCCAAGTATGCTGCTACCTAGTGAGTTGAGTACTCGACAATATCGCGCCTTTCAGGTAGGAATGATGCGAGCTATCTTGTCACATAATTCAAATTTTCCCCTTGCCTTTTTCCATCCCATTCCCTTTTTTTTTTCTCTTTTGACGAAACTAAACTACAGTGGTGGCCTCTGTGCGTGCGTAATTATTGAGGAAAGGTGAAAAAAGTGAATCACAATCGAGCGTGCATGATTCCTGTAAGCGCCAATAATTTAAAGCGGCCTAGTAGCGTGGTTTATGCACGCATAATTTCACTACCTAGGCAGGTCTCTTTTTATTCTTTCTGGCGGTTCATGCATGTGTCTTTTTAAGAAGTGTAGTCGTAGTAACCTTTTTCCCTATCCCTCAGTAGTAGTCTTTCAGTGGACGGCACTTTGGTGGTGAAATCATGCTCATTCATTTCATGCCATTGCCATGCCATGGGATGCAAGCAAAGCTGTGTGTGTGTGTGTGTGTGTGTGTGAGAGAGAGAGAGAGAGAGAGAGAGAGAGGGCACCAAGAGAAAAAGATGGCCGTGTTGCGTTGCGTTGCGTTGTATTGTGCTGCTGCTGCCCCCCTTTTGGGTTGCTTAAGTTACCGTGCATCTGTCTGCGCAACTCAAAGTAGAGCATGATGAGGAATAATGACCTGCCTGCCGCCTGCCCGTGCGTCAATCCTTAGCTTCAAGAAACAAAGTTGGTGCAAAGTAAAAGCGCAAATCGCATCGGGCCATCATAGTCCACGCACCCACCCACAACACACACCTAAATAAAGTTTCCGCCTTTTAACCACCATGATTAGCTCTATCAAGCCTTTAACCAGGCAGTAAGTGCTAGCTTTTTTATGTATATAAAAATCATTAAATTATAGTATATAGAGTAGTGATGCAGGCAGGCAGGCAGGCAGGAGTACGTTTTAACCATTGGAGGAGATGGAGAGATGGGGGATGGGGGAAGGAAGGGAAACACTCCAGCTCAGGAGATGGATTGAAAATTGCATGCATGGCCACCAGTAAAGCTGGCAAGCTTTATAATTGATTGCCCATTGAGGGCCTCATCTCTCTGTCTCTCTACCTTTCGCTGCGCTGCGCTGGAATAAAATGTGAAGGAAGGAGCTGTGTGTGTGTGTGTGAAGGCAGGCACCTGGGGAGGGAGGGAAGGTATAGGTATTTGAGTCTTGACAAACGACCAAAGAGGATGGATGATGCTCCCCTGGTCCCACAACATGGATGGTGAGGGGTGTGGCAAAAAAGATGGCATGGCCATGCCCTTTTTGGGCGAGAAAGGAGAAAAGGCCAGGGAGTTTGAGACACCAATGAAAGGAAGAGAAAGGATTAGCCACTTTTGAGGGCAGAAAGATTGCACTACTAAAAGTCATGAGCAAAAGAGCTCTTGTCTTTTAAGATGGAAATGCGAAGTGGGATGCACTCTGCAAAGATGCCCGTCTTTGCATAAAGGCAACACACACGAACTCCTCTTTAATCTTTCCCCCCCTCTCTCTTTCTCTGCTTGGTCACTGTCTACTACTACTTGCTACAGGGATCAGACTATCAAAGGAGAGAGAGAGAGAGAGAGAGAAAGCAATTCGGATTCCTTAAAAACAAAAACAAATGTGAGGTGCCAATGGAAAGTTGGAGCCCCATAAAGGGGCAAACTCCGGCTTTGTGTGAAAAGTTCCGCAAAGCAACCCCTCCACTCCACTCCGTGCTCTTTTGCGAGTGTGGGAATCGTCAAGCTTAACAATCCCCTGCTTTCTTTATTTTTTGAAACATCAATCCACTGCCAACACGTTCGCTCATTCTTGCTGCAGTGCGAACGAATATTGGCAGTGTTTCAAGTTTGTGCTACAGCTCTCTTTAGACTTTAGGAGCAGCACTGCTTTCCTATATCCACTTAATAAAAGCATGAGGCGCCTTTTTAATCATTTGAGTGCTTGCATGCAACGAATCATCACAAAAAAAGATTCTCCAACACCATATAAAGGGGCTGCCAAGTAGACGTATGCAAAAGGAAATGTGCTATCCTCTTAATCTAAAAAAAAAGTGCTATCCTCTTAGGCCATAGAACAGAAGGGCCCAGTATGCTAGCAATCAATCCTAATCCAGCAAATAACAAAACAGGCCTTCCCTTCCAGGCTAGAAGAGGCATATAACCATAATAAGGCCCAACCCAGCCCACCTACGAGGGAACACCGGAGGAATGGTATCTTCAAACTGTCAAAGCTGATTCATCGACTCTAAAAGCCCAGATAAAGTTTATGTGTAGATACCTCAATTGTAAAAAGCAGAATCTTACAGAAACAATCGGCAGCACAGGAACTTGATACAGTACAACGAAATGATAGAGACGCAGCTAAAAGGGGGGCAATGATTACATTATTGCAAGCGATATTCAGTTTTTTTTACTGTAGTAGACTATTAATAATAATCTATAGGAAACTCGGTAGTTCTAGCAAAACTTTTATCGTACATAAAACCTGACCATTAGACTCTGCAGACAGCAATTGTCGAAGAGCTTAGTAGTTTTCTGCAATCCTTTTCACGGATGAGTACGTCCCCACGGCAGCACTGATGACCCCCAATACAATGATACCAATGCTTGCGATTACCTGAAATTGGAGATTGAGAAGCAACCATATCAGCGACCAAGTTTGCAACATTACCACCGTAAGAATACTTCCACCAGGCAGTATCATCAGAGATCTCCAGTTGAGAGCCCGGTATGCGGAGACGGAAATTCATTTTGTGACAACTGCAATTTGGCGGTCATTTACCTGTGAACAAGTTGCTTTATTCTGTGCGATCTTCAGGAAGCACAAGGCTGGCATTATGACTGCCTGTAATTATGGAAAATATACACCCAATCACATTGTATAATAAAATACGATTAATCTACCATCCATGCCAATTTCTTTGGCGACAAATGAAATAACAATGCATGGTATATCAGAAAGTTCTGTCTGACAGCTTTGTACGAGGCTGTTAACTGTAATAATCAAACGATGCATGATACATCAGGAAAAGAAACCAAACAATGCTATTATTTCTCTTGCATTAAAAATGCTATCAAACGGTTCACATATTCACAAGTACTAAGTATATGCAAGTTAGGAAATTTAGATATGAAGAAAAGTGCCAATACTGTTCTTATAATTCCAGCATAGCAACCTTTATCTCGACAAGTTTGCCACTTCGTACGTAGTCTCACAACACAGCTCAGTACAGTGATAACAAGTTAAATTAAATGAAAAAAGAGATGACTTACCACAAGTATACTAAGAAGAGATCCAATGAGAGCCATCACAAGACCTGAAACAGGAAGCAGATAGTTCAGAAATGCAGGGGTTCAGTCAAGACAGTAAACTGAGATGCCACTTGAAGTATATAGAGTTTAAAGTTGCTTAAGTTGAATTTAGATTATGTAGAAGAAAGCAAAATCTGGTTTAGTTTGTACTGTACTTGTAAAAAGTCTGTATACATTAATGCGATACAATATACTGAATTTTTCAGGATAAACACAAGTAAAGAGTGATGTGGGATGCACAACTCAGTAAATGGGTGCATGCTTACCAAAGAACGGCAGAAGAAACGCAATGCATACAGTTGATGCAACAAGGGCAGTCCTCAGTATAATAGAGCATGATGTTTCGTTCAAAAAACCTTCAGGACGCAACTCTTCTAAACTTCGAGCTAATGGGTTTAACAACAAGGCATATCTGGTTGTAATTAAGGATAAAGAAATTCCACAAAGATTTAGAACAATTAAAGTCAAAATGTTATCCTAGAAAACTGAAATTTTGAGGTTTTGATGATAAGGATACTTGGTGAAAGGGTTGATCACCTGAAAACATACAAAAACATTACTGAGTAATATAAAGGAAAGAGTTAAGAAAATTCTTTTAAAAAGGTAATATAAAGAAAAGATTTCTAGAATTTGAGAAAGTAAACTTAGGTCTGGATGCAGTTGTTACCGTGGTCCATAGTGCAACTTTTGAGGCAACTGAATGCTTTGGAAGGTTTAAAGTGATTTGTGATAAAGTGTTCTCTCCAAACATGAGAAAGCCAAGGACAGCAAAAGAGCCATATATTGCTGTGCAAATTGCAAAACTGCAAAATACCATCACCCCTTGAGAAAAAAATCATTATTATTCAGTAACAAGGTAAACTGGAACAGGAATCAGGCCAAACATACCATATGAACAGTGCTTTAGGGAACTTAGAGCGATCGGACATTGACTGATAGATATTTGGAAATACTGAATGCCCAGAGTAGCAAAATCCATAAATACCAATGGCAAAGGGCATGCCACTCCAGTTTACAACCTTCCCAGTTGAATGGAAGCCTATACCATCAGTAGCACCGACTAAACCAATAGACAGGAATACGAGAAGAGTTGCAATCACACCACCCGCTGCATGCATAATTAGTTAAAACCATGCGAAGTCATTTGATCCTTATTTTAATATTACTAATAATACTGTGCAAAAATAAACAAACTATCAGCAGTCAGACCTGAAAGGTATGAGAGCACTCGAAGATCTCGCAGCCATACTGTTGGCAAGACTAAAATAGCAGTTAACACTCCGAAAAAATGCTTCCCATCAACATGAATCCCAAGCCAATCAAAACCAGCTTTAGGAAAAATTGATGTGAGGTTATCACCCTCCAAGATAATGAATTCCACACAATATGTCTGCACCCAATAAATAACATGATAAAAGGAAAACTTAGTCCTGTGTTTGGTCTCTAAAAAACACTAAACGACAAACTAAATGGAAGGTACTTACATATAGCTCAGTATACAAAATAATCTGCACGAAAAATAATCATCAGTTAGTTTTTCTTTCCTACAAATAAAAAAGTTTAGAAAAAAAATCTCATGCATGAAACAAAAACAAAGAGGCATGCGAATTTTTCTAGCCTTGAGGTGCGAATGGTTGAGTGTAAAATCTTAGATTCATTCATGTGATATGCACTATGAACAGGTGTCATCATTTCAAAAAAGGAAAAAAAAAAGAGTAAATAGTTTGAGTAGGTGTCTATTTTTGCCAAACTGCAAACATTCAGATACGGAAGTGATCAAGGTTAGGTGCTGATCGTTGACAATCAATACAACAGTAGACAGTAGCCCATGCAATGAAAGCGTGTATGGGGAACAAAGATCAATAGTTGCTTGTACTACGCATTGTGACATGTAACTTTGGTAGGTGCACAGGCATCTCTACATACTATTCCAAATGCTTCTAAAGATACCAAAACTTACAGATATCAACAGACGGCCAATTCTTCCAAATGCAGCCTCCCCAATGTCTGGATAACTTGAGATACCATCTTTGCACTCAAAACAATGTTTCAGAAGAATTCCAGTATAACAGCAAACAATCGCAAAACATACTAGAACTGCAAGGCCAGTCCATCCAGCTTCATGAATTGTAAATGGGGTGGAAAGAAGGCCAACACCAGCAAGTACATTAATCCCTGCCAATTAACGAAAAGAAATATGTATCAAACATGTTCAATATAGCAAGTAAGTTGAACACGTTGTATTCAAATGATGGTACCATTGAAGACTGTTTGTGTCACACTGCACCCTTGACTAATGTAGATTTCTCCCGTGTGTTGCAACTGAAATGAGACTCTCTCATCTCTTATTGAACTAAGGGTTTTCGGCAAGTTTTTAAAAGAATCTTGCATTCCATCAGCCTTGTCCGATACTAGAGGCAACTTCAGGTCAGAGCCCAGACCACTACGACCAAGATCGAGGAGTGAGTATTTGCTTGTAGAAGGGCCCAAGTAACCGAAGCTCGGTGATGCAGCGATTGTGTAGGTGTCAGTTGTTTCCCTGAAAATCAAAGAATATCATGATCACATTATCTGTACTGTACATATTGATCCACGAATAATCTTGTAGCATAACGGCTGGAGTTCATTAATTAAGTATGATCACCACTAGATGCCAACAGATACAGAAATCGTGCAATGTCTCAAGTTCTTGGTGCATCAACCAGCATGAACACAACCTCGACCAATAAATCTAAAACGATTGATTTGGTAATAGCAGGATCAGTTCTTCATTTAAAAAATATAAGTTACAGGACCAATATAGTCCTATTAAGAAAGTTGAACGATACATGCATCATCTGTTTTCAGATGCCAAGAGAAGCCAAATATGTCTTTTACATCCCCTCTGGGCCATGTCATGTGTCCTCTTTTAGAATAACAGGGACTAAACTCCAGTCCACTGCATAAAACTCATGACAAAATACATGTGGAATATGTCAACAATGGTAGCACAAACAATGCATGAACCTGTGGTCATCATGCTTATCGGCACGACGCCTCAATTTTTAGAACTTGCAGCGTTCAGAGCACCTCCCGCTCCCAAGTATGCATTCTAGTGCATTCTGATTAGACGTGAAAAGGAACCTCAGGAAAAATACCAACAAGACACGTGTGAGTGTTCAATCTGCGGCCGAACCAGCCGTCCATTCCACATCCCGTCCCAATCACGAAATTGACGATTCAACCAGGCCCACTAATCAACATACTCTCCTGTGTGCAAAGACGCTGGTCCAGTTGCTTCAATAAGTTTTCTTCTTCGTGTGGAGGGTGTTTTTTCTTACTTTTAGGGCATTTGTGTCTCTAGAAAACTAACCTAGATACGGAATCTGTAGTTTCCAGTGACCGTTTTCTACCTGTTAATTCTCCCGTGTGTTCGAGAAAAAATATAAAAAATATAATTCTCACTTTTTTACGAGTTAAATAATTTTAAATTTGACTAAATAAATATATAAAAATACTAATATATAGGATACTATCTTCGCTTTAGAAAGCATAAAGTTCTAGTTTCAGGCGTTGAATTAAATGAAAAGAGTCATATAATATTTATTTCGTATGACATGTATTGATATTTTTTAAATTTAGTTAAAATCCAAGATAGTTTGACTGAATACTGATCTAGAATTATATTCTTTCTAGGACGGGAGGAATTATCAAATAAGTATGATCGGCTAATTATGGTATATATTTTTTGTAAAAAAATATTTAAAGATACAATGCTGATGTAATTTTTAATTAATTTATTTAAATCTTAATTTTTTAAGTTGTTTTAATTTTGGAATTGTATTTTTTTAGATAAAGGGAGTACTAAAAACAGGGGAATCAACGAAGCGACCCCGCCGCCGCCATCAGTCCATCTCCATCACCGGAGCCGCTCGCTACGCACAGGACTACTACAGTAGTCTACCGGTAATAAATACTAATAAAAAATAGTAAACAGAACAGATTGCTGATAATAATTGATTACTCTGTTAATCAACAGAGTAGTAATAAAAAAGCCGCGTACGTAAGCGGCGTTCGAGCAAGGAATGGCAACAGCGCACGCACCTGTAGCTCTGCGGCCACTTTTGGGACTGGAAGGAGCGCGGCGAACCGACGGCGTCGCCGTCCCGGTCCTCGTCATCGTCCTCCCCGCGGTCCTCCTCGGAGTCGCTGCAGTCCTCGAAGCTGCGGCGCGGGCTCTCCTCGATGCCTCCATCCTCCAGCATCAACTCCTCCTCCTCCTTCTCCTCCTTCCGGGGCTTGTCCTGCGCCATCTCCGATCGCCGCCCGCCTCTCTCTCACACGAGTTGCGCGGTCGTCACAACTGGCCCGCGCCCCGCAGCGTGGATCGGAATTGCGTAGCGGAGGCGAAGAGACGACGAGCGAGGGACGGTTCCGGAAGAGACGAGCGGAGCAGGGGGAAGGCTTTTAATGGCCACGCGACAGGATTGGAGCCGCGCGCCCGCGCCGGATGGGAAGGGATTAGGGATGGGATCGCGCGTCGCGACAAGGCGGCCAGAGGCGCGGCCTGCTCACTGCTCGCTGGTCGGACCTCGGAAGGAGGCGGGGTGGGCCCGTGGGGACACGAGGGACGCCAGTACGCCACCCGGACCCGGCCGTTCCTACTCCTGTGTCACCGGCTTGTGGGCCACGGGAGAACGTGGCGCCGCCAAACATAACGTCCGGAGATGGGGGAGAGAAGTGGTGTGGGGGACGCGGCGGTTCCGGCCATTTTGCTCTGCCTGATTGGCTCGGCGGCTCTGCGCGGCTGTGCTGTATGGCGGTAAAACTTTAGCAAGTTCGGGAGGAGATGTGTGCTGGCTTGGCTGGCCCGCGGGCACCAGATACAGATGGCCTGAGTGAATTATGGTACTGGGCCACAAATTCTTCAGTCTGACTGCTGTTTCGGCCCGTCTTCAACATGTGAAAAAAATTCTGATTTACTGGATAAATGCCCGTATAAAATATAGTCAAAGGATGTTTTGTTTTTTACCAGTATTGGTGGTGTTAGGCTTTTCTCTCACTGATGCGTGAGAATTATTATTTTTCATTCGATTAACCCGTCATAGTGTGGAGACCATCATATTGAAAAAGAATCGTTATCAAAGATAAACATATTTAGCAAAATATTAAAATTAGCAAATTCGAGTTAACAGATAGACATGCAGGATGAAACGGTGTAATTGATGAAAGCTAGTGCTGTTCGCCGACGATCAGACAGCAAGGACTAGCTTTAATTTTTTTCAGATTACGTGCTTCAAAATTAAACTGGTCGTATACGTGTTTTTGAATTAAACTGGTGAGCTCATATGTCCTTTTTCCTTTAGCTTGTACGTGTGTTTTGGATTAAACAAACGGTGAGGTGGCACGTGAGCCTAGGGCTTCCGTTTATAGACCTGACTCGGACTCCGTGGCTGCACTGCACCCGACACAGACTCCGCAGGCCCCGATGGATTACGGCAGGTAGAGCGAACGATTAGTTGATCTGACGATAACGTTAGTTATTTTTTATGTGTAATAGATATGTATAATATAACAGCTACTAAGGAAGGGGAGCCGAACTGGAGTCGGGATGTACTTGGTATCACCGGTAAATGATTACTTTAGAGTCTTTTTAGGTGTAGAGATTATGTAAAAGCTCTGTTTGTTTATTTTTGTTCGAGGAATTGAATGAGTCATGCAATGAGTTCACCTTGTCCAACCGACCAGAACAGATCTACCACACATCTCCACAGGTAGTCACTTGTGTTCAAAAATATCTTCTGGATGGGAGGTGTACGTGATCGACCGTGCACCGGGTTTTGTTTGACGAACGAATGCCCTGCCTCCGGCAGAAGGAATATGGCGAGGCGACCGACCTGCCACACATGTCTGATTCTGACGAAATAAACGATATCTCTAGGACCAGGACGCGTCGTGGTCTCGTGGAGCTGCAAGTGCAGGTCCGGGACAAGCAGCCGGCAGCTGGCCTGGCGGGGCTCTTTCCATGATGCGGGGATCGATCGATTCGCGTGTGGGTTTTTCTAGATTATCTCGTCGATCACGATCGCGTGGAGGGTAGAGATTACACATGCTAGGGGTACGTACGTGGGGCAAGCCGCAAGCCAGGCTTCTGGGCAGTGGGAGCAAGACTCAAAAATGGCCCAATCTGGAAAGCCTCTCGTCGGAGGACCTGATGTAACGGGTAAGCAACTTGGGTCGGGCTCTGGACATACGCACCCGTCACCCGAGCCGCGTTTATTTCTGTTTGTCGCTTGCTTTCTCTTGGAATGAAATGGTGGCGAGATCAGATCACCGCCATGTATGGTTCCGCGTCACATTACTCGCTCATCCGCCGCCGGTGCGTCGGTTCGTGCAGTATGCATGTGCATGCGCTGGAAGTGACTCAGCGCAGGTAACTGGCCCGTTGTCACACGGATCTGACTGTATCTGAGCGCGCGATGCCTGTCTATCGACAGCGTTCGGGCTCGGGTGGGTTAATTAGCTGTGGTGCTGCTTTGGTTTGCCGCCTGACCTCCAGCAACCGGGTGATTAGGAAGCGTGTAATGCAGAGGTCAGCTGGACTGCGTGTGTGGGAGACGTGTTTGGAATTTTGCCGTCGGATCAAGCTAGACACAGACGAGTCCTAGCTGAGCTACTGTGGAATCATTATCCTCCACGTCGGTAACGCTGTCTTGAAGTTTACTCGACGAAATCTTATCCGGAGAATGTCGCCCTGGGCGTCAAATAAAAGACCGAGCGATCCACGTCATTCAATCAACCACCGCAGGAAGGCAAACAGCCCCGCTCCATGGATCGGCCGGGCACGCCCAAACAGCCGCGACGCCTCACCGCGGTCCCCTGCTAATTAACCCAGGGTTCCGCGAGGTATTTTAGGCCTACTTTTTGGAAGCAAAATTCAGAGATGAAAACCCCCTGTGAAGAACTAAGATACTTAACTAAAATAAGGTAATAATATCATCATAGATTACCCACCCGGGAAGAAGTCCGGGAACTAGATACCTTTTGGACCGATGGATGTGCTAGCCTAGGGTTCCGCCATTGTCGTCGCCGGCGGTCAGGGACGAGAACGGAGCAACGGAGCGGAGATGGTAAAGGGACGAGGATATGAGGAATCACACGGTGTTCTTTTTTGCATAAAACATGCGTGGGCCATGCAGCTGTGACCACCGTGGCGTGCCACGTTGGATGAAGTGCTGTCCTGTGGAAGATTTAGATCAAGATGAGACAACTTTAAAAGTTCAGGTAACTGATTGTGAATGCAGCATTGAAGTTTAATTCTAAGAAAACAAGTTACAACAAACAAAAGCAGGTCATACGGAATGGAGAAATTGTTTAACTCTGATTTGAGCGAAAGGAAACAAAACGGCATAAATTCAAGGTCAGACAATACCCTATAAGTCTATAATGATTTAGTACGTAGTATCGGCAAATACTCTTACTGGTCACTTTTGTACTTTGCACCATAGCAGCAGATCTATTCAGTAAACTAGCTAGAACTCAATTTCATTTTAACTACTTCAAGGAAAGAGCAAATATAGATATGTACAATCCCATTAATTAACGATAATAATATTAATAAAGATACCTGCATGAACTTTATCCAGAAGACACGACATGGCAAGGTTGAAAAGGAAAAAAAAAAAAAAACCGATTTCTAGCCGATTTCTTGGTTACTTAGAACAATTAGTTCGCTTTGCTGTAAGCTTAAGCCCCCCCCTCTCTGCGCTTAAAAAATAAAGATGGATCAAATCAAGGAGTAGCAGTTAAAAAAAAGACACAGAATTCATTTGTCTCTCTGCTCAAAAATAAAGATACCAAATCAAGGAGTAGCAGTTAAAAAAAGACACAGAATTCATTTGTCCTTAACTAAGAGTTGCCATCAAAATTGTCAACTGGCGACACATCATCTTGTACTGTTCAGAGGAAAACTCTGCAGCCATAAGCCAGCCTTGATTGGAGATTCACATAATTTACATTATGTAGGAAGAGAATGCTGAGGAGCAAGCCGCTTTCCAGATAACAATGTATTGTGTGCAGGCGCAAGAACATCCTTCTTCCTCAAAACTATCACTATCACAAGCGTTGAGGCGTTGAGCAGTGCGAAGCTCATCTTCAATTGCGTCTCTCATTAACAAAATCATCCAAGTGGATATGCAACTATGTATACTAATTGGGTGCCATCAAAGTAAAAAAGGAAGAAGAATTCCATGATCAGTCTCGGTACAAATTGACCAGCGAGGGCAAATGAGAAGACCTATGCTTTTGCACTGTTGAACTATTCAGCTTCATGGTACTTCATCAAGAACGAAGTTAATTGGATTAAACATCCAACAGGAACTTCGATCGGATGGTATTTTCTCAGATTCTGAACACCTCAGCAGCTGACCAACTCCATTGAAATCCGCACAAGCCTTAGTAGATTATTCACACTTCGGAAGTTAAAATCCAGTACTGTTTTTACTGAAGAAAGACCATCAACTCTATTTTCATGATTGCCAGCAGCAGAAGCAATTGCCATGTGCGACCTACGAGTAGCCTCAGGCACTATTGACATCATTTGTATATGAAAACCAAAGAATCATTAAATCCTATATAGAATTTATGAACCTTAAGGATCGAAAAGTTGCATAACAATAATGTATGAGGTGTTAGTCTGTGGAATGGGCAAGTCCTAGGATATCCTAATTTTTATGCCTAATCTTCTGATTTGATCAGGAATGGTATGAACTGGTCCATTCCCGTACCATTCTATATGGACACAATGTCAATCAATTGAATAAAAGATGTAAGGTCATGCCATTCAGATGAACCCACAATGAAATGATGAACAAAACCATTCAAGAACAAGCCTGTTCCTCCGGCTAAACAAGGCACTAGCACTCTCTGAGGACCTCCAGCTAAACAAGGCACTAGCACTCTCTGAGGACAACTGAGTCAGATATTCACCTAGAAGCAGAACCAGTTGCTAAAGGTGAAATCTAGCGACAGCAATCATCACATCTCAGAACGACAATTAACCATTGAGTACATAGATATATGCCTCAAGCATTGGAACACCACAACAAGGCACAATTTTCCATAATTCACTCATGAATATGACCTAATCAGGCAAGCCTCGGCGCACCTCACATGAGCTCCTCCTCCTTGCGGAGGTACTCCCCGGCATCCGCCTGGTGCAGCACGACGACGGCGTTGGTGTCGGCCTTTCTGCAGTCCTGCGCCGACCTCGCGGCAATGCCGAACCCGAGCGGGACGTCGGCCATGGACATGACGACCACCCCGTCCCCAGCCTTGGTGTTCTCGGTGATGCGCGCGAGGGAGGACTTGGGCACGGAGTTACCGAAGAGGAAGGAGCGCTCAGTGTCGGGCTTGAGCCAGACGCGGCGGCGCGCGTGCGCGGCGAGGAGGTCGAGCGCGTGGACCGTGAGGTGGAATGCGCCGTGGTGGGTGAACTTGCCGATGGGCGTCCCCACGCCGGCGAGGCGCGGGCGGGACACGGCGGTGGCGCGGCGGACGAGCGCCTCGGAGGCGTAGTAGACGCGGTTGCGGTTGAGGCGGAGGCAGTAGCGGCCGGGCTCAGCGTCGGGGCCCTCCACTGCGGGCCGCTCCAGGAGGTGCTTCAGGTTGGGCCCCGTGAACTTGAACAGCTTCTCGAATACTTGCGTCGTCTCCTTCTCGTCGAGAGGCCTCATGGCGCGTCGGCGGCGGCGGCTCGGCTCGGGGCGGATGGAGGTTTGGTGCGGGACGGCGGTGGGAGGTGAATTGGGGACGGACGTTAGGGTTTTGAGGTGAGAGGATTAGAGGGTTTGTGCATATGACTTGCGGCAAGGATGAAACAGAGTGCAGCCCATCAAAACAGAAAAAGAGGCCCATGACTTATATCACTCGGCCCAACTCCCCTCCGAGGGCCCAGCATAGTGATGCTCGTGGTTGGCTTCATGAGACCATCTCCGCTAAATCATCGTTTCAAGAGTCATTTGAATAAAAATCGTTTTTATATTTTTTATTTTCCAACAGTTTTTCTATATCTCATCCGCACTCTAGTGAGTCATTCTCGTCTTCTATTTTCAGCTAGCGAAAAATCCACAATAGAAGATAGCTATATTTGGATAACCATTTAGAGAAGCTGTTGGAGGGTAGCTTTGCTGAAAAAACAAGCCAAAGCGCTGTTCCGGCTGATTTATTGTGAGAGAAAAACATTGTTCTAGCTGAAAAAACAAGCTGAAAAGTACGGATTATAAGATAAACGAACATGGCCTAAAAACAACGTTTAGGAAGGATATGGAGATTCTCTTAGAGATGCTCTGAGGCAGTCGCAGTTCTCCGCATGAGGATCTTGTGCCGCTGATAGTCACAGTGTGGTTGGTTTGTTATGCGAGACGACAAGCCATACATGAAAATATATTTTTCAAAGCTCATTGTCGACTCATAATTTTGTGGAGCGCTTAATTGCGGACTTGGAATCAGCTACACCTAGGGGTGAAAGTGGTATGGATAATTCTTCGCTCCGATCCGCTCCGAATCCGAATTTTAAGGATATGGAAAAGTGTTTCTAATATCCATGAGGGGGTTTAGATAATCCGAATCCGATTATATACGGATGCGGTGTAGGGTATGGGATTGGCGAAATCCGGCGGATATGGATTATCCGATAATTGAACGTGGATTATCGATGCTTATAATAGGATAATCCGAATATTTTAAGGAGCTCAGGTGGCAAGAATATAAGTCAGCTCAGTCCATGACACAAGCATTATTATATTGTAGCCCACAACAATGCTCGTCAACTATAGGCCGGTACATTGAAATACAGGCGATAAAAGAATTATTATCTACCAAAGTGGAGGACCGGTACACGGCAAAGAGTGAAGGCAAAGTTTTGCCTAATAAAATGTCTTTTACACACTTGTTTTATACTCTTAAATTCAAACCGAGCACTTTTGTATTAATCTTGTGAGCTCTTAAATCGAAGTAGTGGAATGATGATAATTATTTCTTGTTGTACCGCCGCTTTATGGCTTTGGTTAATGAACGGTTTCTCATCATAAAAAACAACACATAAGCGCATATTATCCGACTTAAAAAAGTCTGCTCCGCTCTAACACCACTCCGAATTCCTACCATTTCCGACATCCAAAAAATCCGTATTCGCATCTAAATCCACATGATACCCGATCCTCCCCGAATCTAATCAAGAAAAATCGATTAAGATATGGGGAGGCTATTATCCGCTCCGCTCCGCTCCGTTTTCATCCCTAGCTACACCAAATGTGCAGAAGAAAATAGGGATGCCGGCTCGGAACCCTCGCTGGATCCCGCCCCCTCAAAGCATGATGAAGATAAATGTCGATGCTGCACTATCCAATAATTATTGCATTGCGACAGTGGCAGCGATTGCAAGGGATGAGGCAGGCACCTTTTTGGGAGAGTCTGCAATTGTGATGGAAGGAGTTTCAGATCCAGAGACGGCGGAAGCGTTGGTCTGCAAAGAAGGTCTAGCTCTCGCGAGTGACCTCATGCTTCAGAAGGTCAGGATTGCTACCGACTGTGCGAACATAGTGAAGAATATATGCGTGGCCCAAGTGATGAGTCCATATGGTCACATCATTAGATAGATTAATGCTGGCTAGTATGGCAAGCTTCGCGTCGGTGGAGGTCGTATATGAAAGTAGGAACTCGAATGGTGATGCTCATAGATTAGCTAAAAGCTCAATTTCTAAATCTGTAGGGCGGCATGTTTGGCTGCTTTTTCCTCCAAATGAAGTTTGTACTGATTACTCTGATATATGAATAAAGCGGTACTTATTCTAAAAAAACTCCCCTCCGAGGGCAAGGCTCTAGCATCTGTTTGATCACCCGGTCATAATTGGATCAACTTATGGGCATCTTAGGCGTTGTTTAGATCTATTAGCTATTGATAGTTAGCTAGCTAATAATATTAACTGTTATTAGCTAGTTTAGTACACTAGTGAAATAGTTGTTGGTTGAATATTTAACTAACAATTAGCTAGACACGTTTGGATTCAAAGAGAGCTACCTATTAGTTGTATGGATCTAAACAGGACCTTAATGTGGATGTGCTTGTTCTAGGTTCACCCACGCTGTTCTGAGAGGGAACAACTGGGAGGTTCCTTTTTCTGCCATTTGGTAGAGGATGGTGAGTGCAACATGTTCGCCCCTTGATCGTAGCTTATAGTACTCTTATCTGTCTATTTGGAGTTACAATTAAATCGTTTTAGCAAATAGGAACTAGAGCAATAACAAAAGTGTTGCAACCTGGAACTTCGTGGACATCATCAAAAGGAAGTTTGAGGGCATATCAGTTGAATTGAATGGATGATCGAAGAAAAGGTTCATAGGCTTCCTTGTGGAATATCATTGGCAGCTTCTAAATTCAGCAATGCTGATGAGGCCTTATGCTTTCCCAGCAAAGAAGATCAAAAGAACGTTTGGAGATACTTATGCTTTTCCAGCAAACTATACATGTCTTGCTACACCGTTTCTTTTCATGTATATTGTTATGTTCTATACAAATACTCTGTGGTAAGTCTGATTCATGTTGTACGTGTGCTCGCTCTGACATATTCTCCAAAGAAATTGATAGTAGGAAGTTAATATTGTCCATATATGTTTTCCTATGTGATCAAAGAATCCTTCTTGCTCTCAAGTACATGAGGTGATTTGACGTGCTATGGTTCTGTCAGGCATATATAAAGGTCCCGTTTGGTAGAGCGACATTTGTAGGAGCTGGGCATTTCAAAATAAACAACCCCTGCGCCATCGGTAGGCCGGCCACGCCCAAACTGCTACGTCCTCGCCCCCGCGACGCCTGACCGCGGCTGCAAGCCTCGGGCCTCGGCAACCGGCGACCGCCGCCCGCCGCCCGCCGGCACGGCACGGTCCCAGGCATCATGGCAGAAACACCAATTCATGGAAATGCGAGCAGAAACACCAAGTCTTCATAAAACAGAGTCACGCACAGAGGTGCCCTCTTATTGCAGGCCGACAGGGCACGATGGTACCCTGTACAGGCCGGGACGGACCACAAACAGACCGAATACAGGTCGCACTTCTGCATGCACGGTGCAGTACATACAAGGGAGGCCTAGACACAGGGCACGATGGCGCCCTGTGCAGGCGCGGCGGCCGGGCCATGGCAGACCTTGGTCTTTAATTTGGACGTTGCACTTTCTAGTAGCTTTCGGCTATCTTGGCGATGGAGTTGTACGTCCCAAGAACCGCGCAGACGGCGCCCAGAACCACAGTCGCGACGCTTGCGATGACCTTCGGTAGCGGCAACGGATCGGAGTGACAAATAACCAGGTGTCAGTCATTGGAGTGTGAACGACGTTGTCATGTACTGTCTTGAGAGAGAGACCCAGTGTTTACCTGCAAGCGTGTCGCTTTATTCCGAGCGATCTTCAGGAAGCACAGGGCGGGCATTATGAGCGCCTGAAAATGATAGGCAATCATGCAGATACAGTGTCAACAACAAACACGTCTATTGCTCTGTTTGTCATCTCTGCATGCTATGGTACAATAACACGCTGTGGTAAGAGCAAGACTGCTGTTGTCCCGGGATATGATGTTGAAACTTGTTAATTCTGTTAGTTATCACATTGCTTTTCATCAGATATATAGAACACCTTCGTTTTTTCTATAAAAATGTTATGTAGAACGAGGTTTCAGAATCTAGCTAGCTAGCATTGTTTCAGTAAGAACTATATTTGACTTGACAGCTTTGTTTTCTTGCACTTTGTTTTATTATACTAGCATGACCATTAAGGTCCTATTTGGAAAAAAAAATGGCACCCAAATTATACTACCGTGACCAGGCAAGTAGTGAAAGTGAAGAGAAGCAACATACCACGAGTATACTAAGAAGAGATCCAATGAGAGCCATCACAAGACCTGGTATGTGCAATGCAACTCAGAACCACATGTTCATTCATAAGAAACCAGGAAAAATGAAGATGCATAAGTCTCCTGTGTATTTTTAGAAAGTATTTTCACTGCCTAAGAAAAGTAAAACTCTTGTATATAGATGCTTCCTTAACAGCAGAGAATCATTATTCATTCTATAGCTTATGAACCTGCTTAATATGAGCAAATAAAGATCAAATTGTTTCTGAAATTTAAAATGAAGCATGTTTTCTCAAGATTTCTGAACATCAAAGACGACTATGTTTTAATATGTTAACAAGGTTAAACATACAAAAGTTATTGATAACTACAGATGCAGACAGGACTCCACGTTTAAGCATAATGCGTCAGTTACATACCAAAGAATGGCAGGAGAAAGGCAATGCATACGCTTGATGCAACAAGGGTAGTCCGCAGCGTAACAGAGAAGACTCTATCAGTCAGAAACCCTGCTGGGCGCAACTCTTCTATACTCCGAGCCAATGGGTTTATCACCAAAGAATATCTGCAAGCAGTTAAGGATGAAGCAATCCTTAAAGGAGACAGACAATTTCAGAAACACAATGCGGTCCTAAAACCCTCAAGTTTCTGAAGTGATAATTAAGATGTGTAAGGATACTTTGTGAAAGGAATGATCGCCTGAAACCAAAAAAATGCACAATGAGGGTATATATGAAGGAACACAAAGGGCTCTCAGTTAATTGAATCAGGGCAACCAACAAAAAAAAATAGTTACCGTGGTCCACAGTGCAACTTTTGACGCAAATGAATCTTTTGGAAGATTCAAAGTTATTTGTGACAGAGTCTTATCTCCAAACATGAGGTAGCCGATAACAGCTATAGCGCCATAAATTGCCGTGCATATTGCAAAACTGAAAGCACGATTAGACATAACAATGAGAAAAATCATTACTGAACAACAAGAGTTACTCCCATCACAATGCAGTTCAAATTGACATATAGCTATCTACATACCATATGTAGAGTGCCCTGTTGAATTTTGTGCGATCGGACATTGACTGATAGATATTTGGAAATACTGAGTGCCCAGCATAGCAAAAACCATAAATACCAATTGCAAATGGAATACCATCCCACTTCACTACTTTCCCTGCCATATGGAACCCTACTTTGCCAGTAGCACCAACTAAACCAACAGATAGGAAAACCAGAAGTGTTGCAAACACACCACCCGCTGAAGGAATAATTAGGTATATCAATCAATCAGTTATAATATGCATGAAAAAACTGAAAAAATGAAGTTGGATGAGAGCAGCCAGACCTGAAAGGTAAGATATTACTCGAAGATCTCGCAACCACACACTGGGCAAGACAACAAGAGCAAATAGAACTCCAAAGAAGTGCCTCCCATCGGCATGAATTCCATTCCAATCGAAAGTGGTCCTCGTGAAAATTGACGCCAGATTATCACCTTCCAAAATAATAAACTCCACAGAAAAGGACTGCAGTAAAAAAGCATAGATAACACAAATATGAAAAGAATGCAGTCATGTATTTAACCAACAACAACAGCAATAAAAAAACAAGTTATGCAAAATATAAGGTAGGGAAAATGGGTTTCTTACATAGAGCTCGGTGTACAGAACTATCTGCACAGACAAAACACAAACATCAAATGGTTAGGGCCATGGAGATTTTGGTAGATATTATTTATCTGTGACAACAACTCTGTTTTATCTACGCAATGTGAGATAGTCAAGAAGGGAATGCAGAAATTACTAACAGTGTTTTTTTTTTTCTGAATTTTGAAATGAGAACAGGTGCTGGCTCAGTGCTCACACGTTCTCAAATCCTATTATTAATTTTTGTGCAATAAATTAAATTTCGTGCTAATGAAACCAGGACTTACAGAAATGAGAAGCCGACCGATCCTTCCAAAGGCAGCCTCCCCAATGTCTGGGAAGGTTTTCACACCATCTTTGCTCTCAAAGCAGTACTTGAGGAGAACTCCAGTGTAGCAGCAAACCACAGCGAAAAAAGTCAGAACCACAAGGCTGGCCCATCCGGCCTCACGAATCGTGTAGGGAGCAGAGAAAATGCCAATACCAGCAAGCACGTTGACTCCTGCCAACGACAGGCAAAACATGAGACACGTCCAATCCTAGGAAATTCAGTAAGTGCCATTTCAGTTACAGTACATTGCAAGGGTAGAACTGTACCATTGAACACGGTTTGCGTCAGATTGCATCCCGGAGTGATTGGGGCTTGTTGCAAACTATCTGAGCATTTCCCATCACTTAGCACTGAACCGAAGGGTTCTGCTTCTGCAAGCAAGTTCTTGGCTGAATCTTGCTTCCCCTGTGGCTTGTCCGACAGGAGAGGCAGCTTCAGGTCCGAGCCCAGGCCACTGCAGTCACCGCCGCCGACGTGACCGAAGCCCGGAGGCGCCGCAATGGTGTAGGTGTCAGTCGCTTCCCTAGTGGGGTTGGAAAATAAACGACATGTCACATGTGAACACAAGATCGTTTACTAATCGTTTCGGAACAAGATCGCCCGTGCCTTTCGAAGAAGGAATGAGATCGTAGAGAATGCACCGCGCGCGGACGTACCGGAAGCTCCGCGGCCACCGCTGGGAGTTCAACGAGCCCACCTCCACCTCGTCCTCGCTGTCGCCATTCCTGCCTAGTAGCGGCGGCGGGACGTCCTCGATGTCTCCGTCCTCCTCCTCCATCACGGAACGCTCCTCCTCCCACTCCGCCGCCGCCGCCGCCATTTCGCTCTACCTCACTCGCTTGGAGATGCGGAAGGAAGACGGCTGGGAATGTTTTTAGGCGCGGTGCGGCGGCGGGGGGCGGGGGCGGCCGAAATACAGGGAAGCGCACGCGCGCGGCGGAGAGGCTGACGTGGGGGCCCGTGAGGCCGCGACCGACGCGTCAGCCGCCGGCTGGTGGGGCTGGCCTGGGGCTCGGTGACCTGGCTGTGTGTACTTGGATTTGGGTGTTCTTCGATAGTTCGATCACCTGAAGCTGCATGCTCCAAATTGACGCATGCAGAGTCAAATTTTCACTGTACTAGCCTACTATATGTGGCATGCAGAGTGAATGAGTGAGTTTTACCATACATGACCAAATCGTTCATCATGCATTCATGAACAAACTGCCAAAGAAAGTTTCATCATGCATGACGCACGCATGCATGCACAAAAATTGATCATAGACCAAAAGTTTCACAAACAAAAAAAAACAATATATAATGGCTGAAATTCATAGGCCAAAGGCCTTGGCCCTGCTGACCAAAGCGTTCGGATAAGGATTACTTCTACTTTACCTGTATTATATTATCTATATCTGTATGGTATGGTAGCAGCACGGGAAAAAGGTAAAATACACTATGCATCGAATCGAAACATCAAGCCACCAGTAAAACTAAAATACTTGCTGTGGCAGGAAAGGAATTTAATTATTCCCTAAAATAATCAAATGCAATTAGAAAGTAGGAGTACTAATTTTGAGCTGTACTATATTTGACGAGCCAGCATGCATGATAGATGATGAGATGATACACAGGATCAACGAGAGCACACCGGCCTCTGTCTATTTCTTTGTCCTATCTTCACCACGGGTTCGGTGTGCATTGGGGGAGTAGGTAAGATGATCAACGAGATAGACCCTAAACTATATGCATGCAATTGTTCTTCCCTGAGATATGATAATTATCACTGACAAGATGGCACAATGCATGCATGATATATATGTCGACATGTATAATATAGGTGTCAGGCCAGATCACGTCCAATAAGCTACCAGAGCTCCTAGCGACTAGCTCGTTCGTGTTGGCTACGTACATCGATGGGATATCACTGGGTTGATGTGTGCATCACTGGACCTATCGATCGGGGCAGGTGTGATAAGTGATGGGCCGGGTGCTCGACAAAAACAAGCGCACAATACGTGCAGCCAGTAGAGGCCGGCCTGGCGTGTGCACGACAAAAAGGAGCATGCATACATACTCGTACACAGTTACCAATTATTTCGCTGGCTCTACGTTATCCCTGACAAGACCGTTCGTTTGCTCGACACGATAGCTAGCTAGTTATATATGGAACAATGGTCGCTGATGGCCGGACGTGCTTTGCTTGGTGCAATTGCAAACCATTTTTAAACGTATCCCTCAACTTTAGTGGGCACGTAATAATTTTCATGGACGACGATGCCCTGCACCTGCAGGGACAGCCGGACAGGGAGGGAGGGAGGAAAGAAGGCGGTCCAGACTCCAGACGATCGAACGGACGGACAGGGCAGCTTTTCGGCTACGTGCCAAGTACGCCATGTGCCAACTGTATCGTGCGAATTAGCATGCAACAGCTAGCTATGGTATCAATCCCTACGAACATGCATGGCCGCAGCTGCAGCAAGAATCCGGCCCTACGTCAAAAGGAAAAAAAAATGTAATTCTCATTCCTCCAGCATCAAACAATTTCAGCCTAACTAATTAATAAGGCTCTTTTTGCATTGATCCGATTATATAGTCTACGATTTAGTTGGCTAAAGTTAATATAAGGACTAAACTTAAACCACTTTAGCTTATTACTTGTGTAATCTAAAGTTTTTTTTATAAGGTTGGCGAAACCGTAAACCTCTTGTTCGGAGTCTCAGGAGTTAAAATAGTCTAAAGATCATGAGATCCAAACAACTTGAATGTACATACAAAAGAAATAGCATTTATAGCACCAAATAAATATCGTTAAATTAATTATATAAAATATGTTTTTACTAATTTCTTAAAAGTATAAATGTCGATATTGTTTCTAGTAACGTGATCAAACTTAAAAAAAAAGTTTGACTTATTCTAACCTAGAAGTGTAGTTCTTTAAGGATGGAGGTACATACAATTGGCGTGATCAAAGGCCAGATGCATGAGTAACATGCACGAGGTTCTTGTCGTTGGCTGCTTGAGTCGTGTCATCTCAAGGCGGTGAGTTGTTTGTTTGTTTACTAACTTTATTCATCTCAAAATAACGGCGGTGAGAAAGTTGTTTGTTTGTTTACTAAGTTTTTTTTATAAGGTTTACTTGCGGAGTCTCAAAAGTCTAAAGATCATGAGATCCAAACAACTTGAATTTACAAAAGAAATAGAAAGCAAATTTTTTTAATTATTGGCCTTTTTTACTAATTTCTTAAAAGTATAAATTCGATATTGTTTCTCTAACTCCATCACATAAAAAAAATCTTTTCTAATAGAATAGTTCTTTAAGGATGGAGTATTAAATGTGAGAAAGGCCAAAAACTAATTGCACGAGGTTCTTGTCGTTGGCTTTGATTGTAAAGTTGTTTGTTTGTTTACTAACTTTATTACTTGCCTCAAAATCGTCTTTTGAAAGCCTAGTTTTAAGTTTTTTCACACTCTCTCCATGATTGGACATGGAGTATAATTATAAAAAAACTAATTACACAGTTTGATTGTAAATTACGAGACGAATCTTTTGAGCCTAGTTAAGCTATGATTGGACAATAATTATCAAATACAAACGAAAGTGCTACAGTACCAAATACTGATTCCTAGTCCCAATCTAAACAAGGCCTTTGATTACATTTATACCAAAAATAAATTCAACATTTTGTATCTCCTTATATGTTTATTATGAAAATATATTTTAATTAATATTGATCTGATAATATTTATTAAGCATCATAATATTAATATATTCTTTTTGTAGATAATGGACTTGATTAGCGTAATAGAGGATATGAACAGACAGCGGATTATGTATTCTTTTGTTTTTTTTCTTGAGAGAGAAGACAGAAAACTGCTGTGAAGGTGTTGTACTTGTACTAGACACCGCCATGGCGCCATCCACCGGAGTCATGAGCATGCCCACATGGCGAGCTGGTCCTGCCCTCCTCAGTCCTCACCTCCATTTCAGAGCATGTAGGTCCCGTTTGGCTTATCCAGAAATTGGTTTGTTCGGCTTGTTTTTTTAGCCGGAACAGTATTTTTCTCTCACAACAATTCAGTCAGAACAGTGCTTTTCAGCTAGTTTCAGCCAGCTGAATGGGGCCGTATAGGTCCGCCTGAGATGCGTGCCGTCAGCATCCCACGAGGTCCTGTATTCTGCAGCGGGTCCCCACGCTTGCTTCCGGCAAGAAGGCCCTTCCGCTCGTCTACGCCTCTAGCCTCTAGCCCTTCCCCACTTTTGCCTTCATGTTGGATGCAACATCAGCCCAAAGCTGAAACGCCCAACGGCTGAAGAAGGATAAAGTCCATATTACCTTCCTCAACTTTTGTCAAAGTCTATTTTTTCTCCCGAACTCTAAAATCGGGTAAATCACGTCCCTAAACTTTTAAAATCATTCGTTTAACCTCCGTGACCGGTTATAAACGATTTTCAAATGCGGTTTTGTCTTTTTCTTTTTTATTTATTTTGGCTAAATCTTCAAAAAATCATAAAAATCATAGAAAATCATAAATAGAAAAATCCAATTTTGTTAGACTCTGCATGAGTAGATCTACATAGTAAACATATAATATGGTATGCTTTAGCACAAAGCTTTTGTTGTAGCTTTAGATTTATGTTTTTCTGTAATTAATTCATAGCTGTAGTTTCTATGGTCCAATTGTGATAAAATTTTTATGGTGGTCTAGTTATTATATGCTTTAATTATAGTAAAAATTGCATACTTGTTTCTATTTTTACACACTTTTGACTATTTTAAAACTATTTAACAAGCATAAACTAAATAAATCTATAACTCAATTATACATGATCCAATAAGCATGCATTTTTTACTACAGTTTCATCATATAGTAATTATCCCACCATAAAAATTTTATCATAATTGGACCATTGAAAGATCCTAATGGCTAGAGGGGAGGTGAATAGCATAATAAATATTTCTACAACAACACTTAACAAAATGGTTAGACAATTATGAGGTGAAACAAGAGTTGCGCTAGTCTACTCAAAATGCAAGTCACCTACCACAACTCTAGTTTAGATAGTATCTATTCACACAATAGCTATGGCACTTCCCTATGTTAGTGTGCTCTCAAAGGCTAACTAAAGAGACACACCAACCAAGCAAGCAAGCTCTCACAACTAGTTACACTAAAGAGCTTGACAACTAGTTTGCGGTAATGTAAAGAGAGTAATCAAGAAAGTTATACTGCCGTGTAGATGAAGGAACCAATCAATCACAAGAATGAATAACAATGAAGACCAATCACCTCGGAATCAATGATGAACACAATGATTTTTTTATCGAGGTTCACTTGCTTGCCGACAAGTTAGTCCTCGTTGTGACGATTCACTCACTTGGAGGTTCACGCGCTAATTGGCTTCACACGCCAAACCCTCAATAGGGTGCCGCACAACCAACACAAGATGAGGATCACACAAGCCACGAGCAATCTTCTAGAGTACCTTTTGGCGCTCCGCTGGGGAAAGGTCAAGAACCCCTCACAATCACCACGATCGGAGCCGGAGACAATCACCACCCTCCACTCGACGATCCTCGCTGCTCCAAGCCGTCTAGGTGGCGGCAACCACCAAGAGTAACAAGCGAATCCCGCAGCAAAACACGAACACCAAGTGCCACTAGATGCAAACACTCAAGCAATGCACTTGGATTCTCTCCTAATCTCACAAAGATGACGAATCAATGATGAAGATGAGTGGGAGGGCTTTAGCTAAGCTCACAAGGTTGCTATGTCAATGCAAATAGCCAAGAGCGTGAGCTTGAGCCAGCCATGGGGCTTAAATAGAAGCCCCCACGAAATAAAGCCGTTGTACCCCTTCACTGGGCACAGCGCTGGGTGACCGGAGCTTCGGTCCGATCGACCGGACACAGGCCCTCAGCGTCCGGTCATGTGATACACGCCACGTGTCCCCTGCTTAAAATACTATTCGTCAGATTTCAACAGTCATCTCCTGACCGGACACTGCGCACAAACTGACCGGACGCTCAGCCTCCAGCGTCTGGTCGTTTCTAGTAAGGTTCCAGAAATGAATTTCTTCGACCGGACGTGTCCGATCATGCTTGACCGGACCCTGCCAGCGTTCGGTCAGTTACCCTGACCACTGTGCTGCCACGTCAGCTGGGACCGGACGCAGCCTTTCAGTGTCCGGTTAGTCCGAGACCTAGCGTCCGGTCGTTTGACCGAAGCTGGCGTCTACGCTGTCACGTTTGACTGGACGTGCCGGTCCTTCTGTGATCAGCGTCCGGTCACCTTGTAACCAGCGTGACTAACTCCTTTTCACCTCTAACTTCTTCACCCTTACTCAAATGTGCTAACCACCAAGTGTATCACCTTGTGCACATGCGTTAGCATATTTCTCAAACATTTTCAAGGGCGTTAGCATTCCACTAGATCCTAAATACATATGCAATGAGTTAGAGCATCTAGTGACACTTTGATAACCGCATTCTGATACGAGTTTCACCCCTCTTAATAGTACAGCTATCAAACCTAAATGTGATCACACTCTCTAAGTGTCTTGATCACCAAAATAAAATAGCTCCTACAAAATATACCTTTGCCTTGAGCTTTTTGTTTTTCTCTTTCTTCTTTCCAAGTCGAAGCACTTGATCATCACCATGCCATCATCATCATGCTATGATCTTCATTTACTTCACCACTTGGAGTGTGCTACCTATCTCATGATCACTTGATAAACTAGGTTAGCACTTAGAGTTTCATCAATTCACCAAAACCAAACTAGAGGTTTCAATCTCCCCCTTTTTGGTAATTGATGACAACCCTTATACAAAGATATGAATTAAAATTCAATTGAATCCATGTTGCTTGTCCAAGCATATTTACCATGTGTAAAAGGATATGGACAAGTTTCATGAACTCCATATGGTAGCAATTGCTCCCCCTACATATGTGCTAAGAGTTTGGATTGTAGCTTGCACATATGATTAGATAGGAAATATAGGAGATAATGTCTACCAAATGATGCTAAGGTATAAGAGATGGACCTTTGAAACGTGATACCAATTGGAGTGCACCATTATACCATCCTTAGCATCATGGTTAGCTTAGATACCGTTTAAAATCTTTGATAGCTAGATACCACTTGTAAAGCTTTGTAAAAGATACTACTTGAAAATCTATTTGGAATAGATATCACTTGATAATACATGAAAATGATATCACTTGTGAATAAACCTATGCATGCTAGATTTTTATTTCATCATTCAAGTCAAGCATAGAAGCGATAGTGATACCATAAAAACATTAAATTCATTTGATTTTCATGAATGAGTCTAATAAAATGGAGAAACGACTAGATACACTAAACGTGTCCTTAGCAAGGATGTATGCCATGCCAATCAACTTTTACCTTGGATTGCTCGAAGGAGAGGCATGTTATATAAGTGGGGGTGCATCAACACATATTTGAGAAATCCAATATGTTCAACTCATTTCTAAGCTTGCAAAACCTTTTCTCATCTAATGGCTTGGTGAATATATCGGCAAGTTGATCTTCGGTGCCTGTACTCTCAATGCAAATGTCCCCTTTTTATTGGTGATCTTTTATGAAATGGTGGCGGACATCAATGTGCTTTGTTCTTGCATGTTGAACCGGATTGTAGGTTAGCTTGACTGCACTCTCATTATCACATAGCAATGGCACTTTCATAAACTTGATTCCAAAATCATTCAAGGTGGCCTTCATCCAAAGAATTTGTGCACAACAACTACCGGCGGATATGTATTCGGCTTCGGCGGTTGATAATGCAACACTATTTTGCTTCTTTGATGACCATGAAACAAGTGATATTCCCAACAATTGACATGTGCCTGAGGTGCTCTTCCTTTCAACTTTGCATCCCGCATAATCCGAGTCGGAGTAACCAACTAGCTCAAACTTTGCTTCTTTGGGATACCACAAACCAATATTTGGTGTATGCTTCAAGTACCTCAATATTCTCTTTGTAGCCTTCAAATGACTTTCTCTTGGTGGGGCTTGAAATCTTGCACACATGCATACACTAAACATGACATCCGACCTTGATGAGGTCATATAGAGTAGGCTTCTAATCATAGACCGATACAATTTTTGATCCACCATGTTGCCACTTGCATCACTATCCAAGTTATCATGTGTTCCCATTGGTGTGCTAATGACTTTGCTATCACTCATGCCAAACTTATTGATCATGTCCTTGATATACTTGCCTTAACTCACAAAAGTATCATTCTTCAATTGCTTGATTTGAAGACCAAGGAAGTAACTTAACTCTCCAATCATGGACATCTCAAACTCTTTAGACATCATCTTTCCAAACTCATCACAAAAATCTTGATTGGTTGATCCAAATATGATGTCATCAATATAGATTTGCAATATAAATAGATCTTTTCTAATCTTCTTGATGAAAAGAGTGGTGTCAACCTTGCTCATCATGAACCCTTTAGAGAGTAGGAAGTCCCTCAATCTCTCATACCATGCTTTAGGTGCTTGCTTCAAGCCATACAATGCCTTCTTCAACTTGTACACATGGTTGGGCTTCTTATCATCTTCAAAACCAGGAGGTTGCTCAACATATACTTCTTCATTGATGTAACCATTGAGAAATGCACTCTTAACATCCATTTGATAGAGCTTGATGTTGTGGGCACAAGTATAGGCTAGCAAGATTCTAATTGCTTCCAATTTTGCAACCAGGGCATATGTTTCTCCAAAGTCAAGACCTTCAACTTGTGTATAGCCTTGTGCTACCAATCTTGCTTTATTCCTTACTACTATCCCATCTTGATCTTACTTATTTCTAAAGACCCATTTGGTTCCAATCACGTTGTGTCATTTTGGTCTCTCTACTAATTCTCAAACTTGATTTCTTGTGAAGTTATTCAATTCTTCATGCATAGCATTCACCCAATCAACATCCTTCAATGCTTCATCTATCTTCTTTAGTTCAATGGATGACACAAATGAGAAGTGTTCACAAAATGATGCCAATCTTGATCTTGTTTGTACACCTCTTGAAATATCACCAGTTATAGTGTCCAATGGATGATCCCTTGTAACATTAGTTGGTTGGAGGATTGGAACTTGATTGCTTGCATTTGCATGATCATTGAGTTGAGATGATGTACTAGTCACTTGATCTTGTTCATTATCATGAGAACCACTTGTACTAGCTTGATTTGTATCATCTTGCATATTTGAGTTAGAGAGCACTTGTACTTGATCATCTTCATCATCATTCACTTGCTTAAGCCTCAATTCATCAATATCTATGTTCTTCATGGCATTTAAAAGTTGAATGTCTCTAACATCTTCCAAATTCTCATTCTCTACTTGTAAACCCTTGGTTTCATCAAATTTAACATCATAAACTTCCTCAAGAGTACCACTATCCAAATTCCAAACTCTATATGCTTTGCTTATAGTGGAGTAACCAAGTAGGAATCCTTCATCACATTTCTTGTCAAACTTACCCAATCTAGTGCATTTCTTTCAAGATGTAGCATTTGCAATCAAAGACCCAAAATATATGTAATGTTGGGCTTCCTACCATTTAAGAGCTCATATGGTGTCTTCTCTTTCAATGGGTGACAATAGAGGTGGTTGCTACAATAGCAAGCCATGTTGATAGCTTCGCCCCAAAAGGATCGACTCACATTGTACTCACTAAGCATAGACCTTGCCATATCAATGAGTGTTCTATTCTTTCTCTCAACAAGGCCATTTGATTGTGGGGTGTACTTGGTCGAGAATTGATGTCTAATTCCAAATTCATCATATAACTCATCAATTCTAATATTCTTGAACTCACTACCATTGTCACTTCTAACTCTCTTGATGGTTGTTTCAAACTCATTATGAATGCCCTTAACAAATGATTTAAATGTTGCAAACACATCACTTTTGCCCACTAGAAAGAATACCCAAGTGTATCTAGTATAATCATCCACTATCACAAAGCCATATTTGTTACCACCAATGCTAGTGTATTGTGTTGGCCCAAACAAGTCCATATGCAATAACCCAAATGCTTTACTAGTGCTCATCATGCTTTTCTTAGGATGGGTGTTTCCAACTTGTTTGCCGGCTTGACAAGAGCTACAAAGCTTATCCTTTTCAAACACAACATCTTTCAAGCCTCTAAGCAAGTCATGCTTAACCAATCTATTCAATTGTTTTATTCCAACATGACCAAGCCTTCTATGACATAACCAACCCATACTAGACTTAGTGAATAAGCATGTAGATAATCTAGCTTCACTAGCATTGAAATCAACCAAGTATAGATTCTCATATCTAAAGCCTTTGAAGATCAAGTTAGAGCCATCTACACTTATGATCTCTACATCATCTACCCCAAATATACATTTGAATTCAAGATCACACAATTGAGCTACGAATAGCAAATTGAAATTTAAGCTCTCTACTAGCAACACATTGGATATGCTCATGTCATTGGATATTGCAATCTTACCAAGCCCTTTGACCTTGCCTTTGCCATTATCACCAAATGTGATACTATCATAACCATCATTGCGATTGGTGTTGATTGAGTTGAACATTCTTGCATCATCGGTCATGTATTGAGTGCACCCACTATCAAGAACCCATTGTCTTTCTCCGGCTTTGTAATTGACCTACAAAAGAAGATCAATTCATTTTAGGTATCCAAACTTGCTTGGGTCCTTAAAGGTTAGTCACTAAGCTCTTTGGTACTCAAATGGCTTTCTTCTTTAAGCCCATCCATGGTTTACCAATGAACTTAGCCTTCACACCATTTGTACCCTTAATAAGCATATAACATGAATTAAGCTTAAGGGAGGATACATTAGCATTTTTGCTCTTGTTGGTGCATTCATGCTCTTTATGACTCACTTACTTGTAACTAATGCAAAACCGACCATTGTTCTTCACAAAACTAGTCTTGTGAGGAGCAAAGGCCACCTTGCCTTTCTTAGGGGTATAACTCAATCCCTCTTTGTAGAGAGAAGCTCTTTGGCTACCCAAGCACATAAGCAAGCGGTCCTCACCACCATAGGCCTTAGCCAAAGTGTGAGTGAGCTTGTTAACCTCCTTCTTGAGATTCTCATTCTCAACCACTAGTGAGGCATCACAAGTAAGACCATCACCACCAGATGAGGTGGAAGTGGAAGTACTATAAGAAGGGTTAGCGGGAGCAACAATGATAGGCATAGGTGATGATTCATTAATTAAATCACAAGTTAAGCCTACATCACAAGTATCAATATGCTTCTTTTTATTTTGCTCATCAATCAAAGAGGAATTAGCCTTTTTCAAGCTTTTTGTGAGCTTTGCCAATCTTCTCATTAGCTTCCTCTAGCCTCTCATGAGATGCATTGAGCTCATCAAATGCTTGCTTAAGGGCTTTTAGTTCCTTACATAAGCTTTTGCATTCCCTTCTTTTGATGTCAAAGTGTTCTCTAGCATCTTCTAGCATGTCAAATAATTCATCCTTAGTAGGTTCATCATCATCACTATCATTTTCATTTTCATTTTCATTATCATCATCTTGTTCTTCATCACTTTCATCATCATAAGTTTATACCTTAGTGGCCTTAGCCATGAAGCATGATGAAGAGTCGAAGAGAGAATGCTTCTCATTGATAGCAATGCTTGCAAGAACCTTCTTCTTGGTGGTCTTGTTATCATCACTATCGTCATCATCATCACTTGAGAAAGCATCACTATCCCAAGTGACCACATATGAACCACCCTTCTTCTTCTTAAAGGTCATCTTGTCCTTCTCTTTCTTTTCCTTCTTGTCATTTTTCTTGTTCTTCTTCTTGTCATCATCATTGTCGCTATTGTATGGACATTGAGCAACAAGATGATCTTTGCTTCCACACTTAAAGCACCTTCTTGACTCTTATTTGTTCTTGGATGAAGACTTCTTTCTTCTAGCACGGTAACCCTTCTTCACCATGAACTTGCCAAATCTCTTGACAAAGAGAGCCATCTTCTCATCATCATCATCATCCTATGAATCATCTTCTTCACTAGATGTTTCTTACTTAGCTTTGCCCTTGGATGATGTGGCCTTGAATGCCACTCTTCTTCTTCTCATCCTTCTTCTCATCTTTCTTCTTCTTCTTTTCTTCCTTCTCATCTTTATCTCTATATGTATCATCGGTCATGATGTCTCCCAACATTTGGTTTGGTGTCATGGTGCCCAAACCACTCCTTACTAGAATAGTGACCAATGTGCCAAATCTTGAAGGTAAGCATCTTAAGAACTTGTGAGAGAAGTCATTGTCCTTTACCTCTTCTCCAAGTGCTTTGATATCATTGACAAGCACTTAAAGCCTATGAAACATCTCCAGAACACTCTCATCCTCCATCTTGAAACTTGTAAATTTCTCTTTGAGAATGTATGCCTTTGCACCCTTCACGGCTTGAGTGCCCTCAAATGATTCTTCTAACTTCTTCCGTGCCTCATGAGCTCTCTCAATGTTCTTGATTTGCTCAAATGTTCTTTCATTCAAAGCATCATGGATGACACTAAGAGCAATATCATTATTTTGGAGTAGTATTTCTTCAATGGCGGTGGGAGTCTCTTCATCTTCAATCTCAATCTTTGTCTCTACTACCTTCCAAACCTTCCTATTGATTGACTTGATATAAGTTGTCATCTTAGCCTTCCAATAGGGATAGTTGGAGCCATCAAATTGGGGTGGCTTCTTTGTGTTGTTGATTTGAGCCATTTTTACACCGAAGATTGTTAAGACTCAAATCACAGTGACCTCGGCTCCGATACCACTTGAAAGGTCCTAAAGACTAGAGGGGAGGTGAATAGCCTAATAAAAATTTCTACAACAACACTTAACAAAATGGTTAGACAATTATGAGGCGAAGCAAGAGTTGCGCTAGCCTACTCGAAATGCAAGCCACCTACCACAACTCTAGTTTAGATAATATCTATTCACACAATAGCTATGGCACTTCCCTATGTTAGTGTGCTCTCAAAGGCTAACTAAAGAGCCACATCAACCAACCAAGCAAGCTCTCACAACTAGTTACACTAAATAGCTTGACAACTAGTTTGCGGTAATGTAAAGAGAGTAATCAAGAAAGTTATACCACCGTGTAGATGAAGGAACCAATCAATCACAAGGATAAATAACGATGAAGATCAATCACCTCGGAATCAATGATGAACACAATGATTTTTTATCGAGGTTCACTTGCTTGCTGACAAGCTAGTCCTCGTTGTGGCGATTCACTCACTTGGAGGTTCACGCGCTAATTGGCTTCACACGCCATACCCTCAATAGGGTGCCGCACAACCAACACAAGATGAGGATCTCACAAGCCACGAGCAATCCACTAGAGTACCTTTTGGCGCTCCACCGGGGAAAGATCAAGAACCCCTCACAATCACCACGATCGGAGCCGGAGACAATCACCACCCTCCACTCGACGATCCTCGTTGCTCCAAGCCGTTTAGGTGGCAGCAACCACCAAGAGTAACAAGCGAATCCCGTAGCGAAACACGAACACCAAGTGCCACTAGATGCAAACACTCAAGCAATGCACTTTGATTCTCTCCCAATCTCACAAAGATGATGAATCAATGATGGAGATGAGTGGGAGGGCTTTAGCTAAGCTCACAAGGTTGCTATGTCAATGCAAATGGCTAAGAGCGTGAGCTTGAGCCGGCCATGGGGCTTAAATAGAAGCCCCCACGAAATAGAGCCGTTATACCCCTTCACTGGGCACAGCGCTGGGTGACCGGACGCTCCGGTCCGATCGACCGGACGTAGGCCCTCAGCGTCCGGTCATGTGATACACGCCACGTGTCCCCTGCTTCAAATACTGTTCATCAGATTTCAACAGTCATCTCCTGATCGGACACTGCGCACAAACTGATCGGACGCTCAGCCTCCAGCGTCCGGTCGTTTCCAATAAGGTTCCAGAAATGAATTTCTTCGACCGGACGCGTCCAATCATGCTTGACCGGACCCTGCCAGCGTCCGGTCAGTTACCCTGACCACTGTGCTGCCACGTCAGCTGGGACCAGACGTAGCCTTTCAGCGTCCGGTTAGTCCGAGACCCAGCGTCCGGTCGTTTGACCAAAGCTGGCGTCTACGCTGTCACGTTTGACCGGACGTGCCGGTCCTTCTGTGATCAACGTCCGGACACCTTGTGACCAGCGTGACTAACTCTTTTTCACCTCTAACTTCTTCACCCTTGCTCAAATGTGCTAACCACCAAGTGTATCACCTTGTGCACATGCGTTAGCATATTTCTTAAACATTTTCAAGGGCGTTAGCATTCCACTAGATCCTAAATGCATATGCAATGAGTTAGAGCATCTAGTGGCACTTTGATAACGCCATTTCGATACGAGTTTCACCCCTCTTAATAGTACGGCTATCAAACCTAAATGTGATCACACTCTCTAAGTGTCTTGATCACCAAAAAAAATAGCTCATACAAAATATACCTTTGCTTTGAGCTTTTTATTTTTCTCTTTCTTCTTTCCAAGTCGAAGCACTTGATCATCACCATGCCATCATCATCATCATGCTATGATCTTCATTTACTTCACCACTTGGACTGTGCTAGCTATCTCATGATCACTTGATAAACTAGGTTAGCACTTAGGGTTTCATCTATTCACCAAAACCAAACTAGAGCTTTCAACCATAGAAACTACAACTTTGAATTAATTACATGAAAGCATAGATCTAAAGCTCTAGCAAAAACTTTGTACTAAAGCATACCATATTATATATTCACTGTGTAGATCTACTCATGTGGAATCCAAAAAAATTGAATTTTCCATTTTATGATTTTTCTATGATTTACTATGATTTTTCAAACATTCAGCCAAAATAAATAAAAAAGAAAAGGATAAAACCACCTTTGAAAACCACCTATAGCCGGGTCAGGAGGTAAAATAAACGGTTTTAAAAGTTGATGGAGGTGGTTTACCCGGTTTTAAAGTTCAGAGAGGAAAACTGACTTTGAGGATAGTTTAGGGAAGTAAAATAGACTTTTTTCTGCTGAAGAACGCATGGTCCATCCTTAGACGCAACTTATAAAACAGCCCAACTGAAAATCGCTGAAAAGCGCATGGCCCATCTTGAAACATGAAAGTCCACACCAGCTGCAGGAACTTGCAGCCCATCTGCTGAAATTTAATTTTTTCTCAAAAAAAAAACAATCTGCTGAAATTTAGTGCATGTTTGGTTGGAGCTTGGGGAAAGTTGTCTAACCAAATCAGATGTCTGAGATTATTGTCTTTACCAAACAACTTTCTCAAGGTCTGAACCAAATAGACCCTCACAAGACATATAGGTCATTATTATCTAAAAAAAGCACATATAGGCAGGAGCAGAGCTCAGTGGAGACAATACTGGGCTTTGGCCCTGTTTGCCCGCGACCAAACTTTGAAGACAAGAAAAGCCTTAGACTCTGCTAAAAAAAAGCCTTAGACATTAGGAGTCAATGAGTGATAAGTGATCTATTTTATCACTTTTGTACTCAGTTCTCTGAGTGCGACAATCATATCACCGTTGAGCAAAACTTACTCCCTTCTGAAGTTGATTAGATTTGTAAAAAATATTAACAATACTTGTATCTTCAGATAATTTATTATAAAAATAGATTTAACGATATATCTAATAGTACTAATTATGCACTATAAATTATAAATATTTTGATCAAAGTTAAAAGAGTTCGACTTCCCAAAAAATAAGAACGACATTTATTTTGAGACAGTGAGTAGACCACGAGAAACCATGACATCTCACTTGTTGTCAGACGCCACCTGAGAGGATGACACCTATATTATATTAGTTCTAAAACTCACATGTCATAGTGCTTCCTATGGAAATGGGACCCTTGCATTCATACCACTATTTTTTATCGAAATTATAGCCTTGCCCCTATTTTTTTTAACTTTATGAATTTACTCCTACATTTTCAGAACGGCACCATATCATGCCCTCTTAGCGTAATGATATGGGGGTAACCATATCTAAATCATATATGTGGTAATCCGAGCACTCCTTATGTAGCCAACTAAACACATTAGTTACACCAAACAAACCGCATGATGCACGACCTGATGAACGAACTAGCAGCTTACACGAGCAGAGATCGTGTATGCTCAGACCCTGAGCCCAGGCAACAATTGACTGTAGTACAATTTCGTGTACTGTAGCATAAGCCATAACATATCGCAGGATCATTACATTTGTACAGTTATCAAAAAATACATTACAGCGTGACCCTGCTCAAAAGCAGCCACAGCCTCATAATTTACAGAGTCCTCCACGGTCACAAACAATGTAGTCACACCCTTCAATGTTAGATTTTATAAGTCTATGTAACGATGCATTCTTTTTCTTTTCTTTTTTCAAGAAATCTATAGGCACAGAGACATCTGAATATACAACATGAACGTAGCTACTAGTTAACCTACAACGATTCAATCTATACCAGTCAGAAGCTTCATCACACTTTGATTGAGATTCGAGATACCTTCCACACATCCACAGATGGGCTTTCATTGAAATTCAAGTTACCTTCCTCACATCCACAGATGGCACCCAAGTTCAATTCACTGTAACTAGTTGGCTTGTAACCTCCTTCAAGAACCAAATAAGACTAATTCACAATAGTCAGCTATGACCACTGTACTTAGCATAAGCAAACACAACTCTAGTCTTCAGGTTCAGCTGAGAAATCTGGCTCATCTGGCTTCGTTAGCTTAGGCAACTCTTTCATGTTTTTAGGCACTTTTCTAGTCCTAGCTATGAATTTTTGAGCAAGACTATTCTTGGGCAGAGAATCGTCTTCTTCATTATCCACTTCATCTAATCTAATGGAATTGAACGACTCCCTCATACTCAGGTCCTTTGCCATCTTCCTCCTCTTGTACCGTCTCCAAGCAGCTTGGATGAAGCATGATGCCCATGTTCTCCAGTGGTGCGAGTAATACCGGAAAGTGTGTTGCAACTTCTTGCTGTGCAGCCGCCTGAACTGGCTGGCAACAAACTTGAGATCCTCGGCCTGGAGTGCAAAGGCCTCCACTTCTATCAGTGCCTTCACTGTCCGAGTGGATGATGGCAAGTTTGTAGTAGGCCTGGGGACAAGAGCCCATCCAAGAAGTTCCTCACCACAAAAATCACCAGGTTTCAGGGTAATTGAATTGAAGAAGCCAGTGCGGCCACCATTTGTTGTGGAGCTTTCCAATTTTCCACGGATGATGAAGAGCATCTCAGTCACTGGATCGCCTTCACGGACAATGTATGTGCCTTTTGTGCACAGTGATGATACAAGACGCTCACAGATGGCATCAAGAAGTTGATCATCCATCTGGGAGAAAAATGGAACCTGCAGCAATGCGATACGAAGCAACATTACCATACAATTATGTAGAAAGCAATAGTATAGTGCAACTGTACCAGGAAGGAAAGGGTATGTATTTGGATTGCTATAAAATATGAGTGCGGATTGTCAGCAACATTAGAGTGGTGTACTTGAAAGAGATTTCTTTTTTATAATGAAACTAGGGCCATAACACCCATTGTACCACAACATTTCTTAGCTACAAGTGTATCCTAGAAATGAGAAGCAAATCACCTAAATTTTCTCTCGCGACACTGGAACTATGATGCTCACTTCTGACATAAAAAAGATACCACATAAATTCATGGTTACTATGGTGATAGACAAGTTTGGTATATGCAGAAATGAAGTGGTGGTAACCATCATCCATAAGACAAGCATAGAAGTTTCAAATACATTGACAAAGGCATGTAAAAGCATTTACCCGTCGAACAAGACCCAGGCAAAGGTGGCGCTTAATGTCACGTCGAAGGTCTGCAGGCAGAGCTTGCAATATTGACTCTTCGTTCACACCCCTAGTTGCAAGCCACTTGTACTGGATAAATCGTCTCACCCTTTCCCTCAGTTCAGAAGGAAGTTGACGATGTCTCATCCATTCCTCAGTATCTCTTTGCTTTAATCTCCATTCCTCAACCCTCACAGTAATAGATTGCAGGTAGGTCTTGACAATAATCATCACGTTGTAAGATAGAAAATTCCAAAATAGGTTCAAATTAATACATTTTTCAAAATGATTATTAACGTTCACGTACAAAAAATGTTTACAACACAAAGCATGCAGTTAAGTGGATAAAAAGTACCTGCACATTTCCAATCAAATGCGCAAACAAGACAAGACCAAGTACCGCCAAGAATATACAATACAGTGTCTCACCAAGATAGGTACTCACACTAAGAGTCTGACCGTAGCAGCTGTTCGAAAATGAAAGCAATATATAGCGCGTTAGCAAAAACACATATAAAGTTATTAACTTAGAATTGGTAAAGTAAAAAAACATGAGAACAAAGACACACTAAAGAACTACTGAATCAGGTAGAACTTTCAAAGCTTAAACATGAACTTGCAATTGCAAATTGAAGAGTAAGATCCTAACATTTTGTTGAACACATGACAATATGTTGTTCTTGTCAAGGTCCCCAACCCATACAGTGGTGTCAAACAACATTTGGTTTATGCAAGGAACATGTAAAATAAGTTTCCATCTGGCACTCTAATTTGAACCATAATTATGAAAATGACTGCTAAGGACATACCTTAAATTCTGCAACCCCCACCAGAGGGAATAGAAATACTTCATTGCAAAACTTTGAGCAGGGGCTTGATTAGACAATGCAGGCCCAAACATACCAAAATCAAAACTAATAGTGTTATCGCTAGCATTACATTGACTGAAGACAGCAGTTGTATTCGCCCAAGTAGCATTAAGTGTCGTGTCACAATCTAGGTACTTAATATGACAATCAGTTTCACTCAAGCAACTCGTCTTCCAGCAGAATGTCTGGCGATCAACAGATAGCAGATACCATAGTGCACCTAGAACCTGAAAGAACAACGAAGAGGAACAAGAGATGAACAGTTGCATCACATCTAACAATTAGCTACAACAAGATACGGAATGATGAAACCACTTAAGTGCATATGAGTATCATACATGACTAGCTATCAGATAGAGCACCATGTTGTATGCAGCCCCTTCCCAAGCGGTCTTTGCGACAACTCCAGTAGCTTTGACAATTTCATAAGTTAAGGGGAATATCAGGTACAATCTTGGAAGATACTGAGCAAGAACTATGAGCACCAAAATGTTATTGTTGTGCTCAGCAGAGGAATACTTTATGGCTGGTATCACAAACCAAACAATAATCTGCACAAAAAGTGGAAGATGTGTAAATTAAAGGTACAGTCCAAACTGGAAACAGATAAAAACGATAAGAGGGTTACATGCCAACGTTTTTGTATCGGGTTTCATGTCCATATGAATGGCTGTGTGTTTTACATTGGTTCGCCAAGCACTGTCCGGATCCTCTACCTTCATCAGGACTTGGGGGACCATCATTTTTAAACAACACAGGCAGAGTTCCCAAAGAGAACACAGAGAAATGGTTTTCTCCTTTAATATTTTGGCCTTTAAGGCTTGTATAGCTGAATAAAAATGAACTAGGACAAACTACGTATTTTAACTAAAAGTGGCAGGGGCAATGCCATTCATTAAAAGAGAGCAGAAAAGGAGGCTCTAGGCTTTCAGTAGACAGATGTTGTGCGCACAATAGGAGTTTCATATTTAAAAGCCAATTGTAGTAACTAGTAAGCTCATCAACTGACAAACTAACATGAAAGTGATATTTGAACGGTGTTCAGTACTGGAACACGAAAAGATATGAAGCAATAGGAAGTTAAAGTTTAGCTAAAGTACAGACGGGGCATACAATGATATGTGTTTGGCAATGATGCAACAACGATACTAGTCAAACCGTATTGGAATGGATGTAGTTACCTGTTTCCAAAAGAAATAATGCATGTATCTATAATTTTTATAGCAAACCAGAAGTGCATTGGATGAATGTTTATCTCTTATAAGCTCCAAAAATATCTAAGAGTGTCACTTAAATCCCATTTTTGAAAAATGAAGTTCGCTGTAAACCACAGTTGAATATGGCGCCTATTTAGCCAGAGTAATCTTTTATGGAATGCCTTCTTTTCAGATAATGAGGCTAGGATGGTAGAACCTGGAAATAATTGTAATTATATTGTCTTAAGTGTTACCTGAGCAGCATTAACAAATATCTATAACAAGTTCTTTAAGAGTTAAAGGGGGGCCGTTTGCATTGCATCAGAACAGCATAGAGTTATTACAATCCCAGGTTCAAGTTTAACATATATCTATACCTAGAATTATTAGCATATTTAGCATATTATCTGAATTGCAACTGCCCGGTGAGCTTTAGTAGTTTGGTTGTATCCAGACAATAATTGCCTAAAATAAGATCAAGAATAGCGAATACTCATGACAAACCAGCTTATCAGCAAGGATCATAAGTAGTATAGTATAATTAACAAGAACAAAAACCAATAGAAGCACCAAGTTACCTGTGGCAAAGGCAATGCAGCCGCCACATCAACAGCTAAGTCAGATCTGATATATTTGCACGCAATTTCCTTGGGATCTGTGACAAGGTCTCCTCTTCCAAACACCCTCAGAGTCGAGCTCGGGTTGATATATGCTGTTCTGAACTTTATTATGATGTGCAAGACACACAATAAATCGGCAATCGATCTGAAGAATGTAACACCGACGGCGAAACGGGTGTCTGTTCCCACACATAATTTGGGGCTGGCGTAGCTGATCTTCGGCACATAGAAGTAGAGGGGGTCTATAAATAGCGCGACGAAGCAGGAGAAGAGGAAGATGCGATTCCATTTCAAGATGAAGTCGCTTGACGGGTCAAAAATCTTGTTGTACCACTGCTCATCGCTGGCGACAAAGGCCCTGTGCTTCTTCGAGGTCCCCACGCTTAGCTTGCTAGCAGCCAGCCCCGCCTGCTTCTGGTGAATCGGTATGGCTGGCCTCATTGGCGATGGCCCCGGCGCATCAGCTGCTGACCCCCGAAAAATCCTGGAGACTACTCTGGTGCTGCTGCTCCACCACGCAGCGAACAAATCGCAGTCCATCGACGACTTGGAAATTGATTGCTGGAAAGCGTAGAAACGGAAGACCAGGGCGGAACTAGCCCTCGGAGAAATCCATCGGAGCGAGCTTCCTTACCAGCAAAGAGGAGAAATACATCCGAGCCCCGTGTGGATCTGCACTTCCGTGAGGAGGACGAAGGCCGCCGCGGCGACGGTGGAGGAGGACGAGCGAGGGGACGGAGCGCGAGAGAGCAACTGGCCGCGACGTGCTCCGGCGGAAGGAGCGTGGCGATGCGCAAGCGGCGCGCGGCCAGGCGAAGAACGGCTTCGCTTGACGGCGCTCGTGGAGGGCGCCGGGAGGCCGGGACGAGTACCGGGCCGCCGGCGACGTGCCGGGGACCAGCGAGGCGAATCCGGGATCAGGAGGAGGCAGGGGCGAGGTGGACAGCGAAGCGAGTCGGCGGAGTGGAGCAGAGCCGGCGGCGAGGAGTTCGAGGAAGGGGCGGGGCCGGCGCGCGTGGGGCGTGGGAGCGGAAACTTCCGGACCGGATTGGTGCGGATGCGGACGCTTCGCCACCGGCTTAATTACTTTGTTAGTCGCCGCTAATTGACGGGATTGGGGTTAAAACCTGGGGTTAGTGGCGCAGTTTTCGCTGTGGTTAGTGCTAAGCGCGGACGGTAAATGGAGTTTTCCTCTGGGGACACGGCGATAGCCGGGGTAGGCGGTAGTAATAGCCGGGAAATGGAGTTTTTCGCTGACGAAAGTTGGCAAGTAGTCGCGGGGAGGGAGACGAGCGTTCATTTAGAACGGAGTTGACTCGGAGGGCTTTGGGCCTGTTTGGATCATTAGCGGACGGTAAATGGTAAATGGAGTTTTCCTCCGGGGACACGGCGATAGCCGGTAGGCGGTAGTAATCGCCGAGAAATGGAGTTTTTCGTTGATGGAAGTTGGCAAGTAGTCGCCGAGAGGGAGACGAGCGTTCATCTATAACGGAGTTGACTTGGAGGGCTTTGGGCCATCCATCGCAGCATCTTTAAGAGATTCTTTATATCTTCCTAATTTACATGAACAGAGATTTTGGTGAAAAAAATACACTCCAACAGTCTCTTCAATTGGATATTCAAATATAGGTATCATTTGTTCCAGATTTCTCGCTAGGCAAATATAGAGAGCGATGATGTGTAACATCCCAGATGTTAAAAAGCAATTAAAATTTGATCAAGAGCATCATAAAGCATAACTATCAAGTAATGTTTCATTAATGCATTTTATGTTTCAATAAGAGCATGTCCATGTTGCACATTTGATGTTTCATGTGTTGCTTTGTAATGTTTCATATGTTGCCTAAGTGATGTTTCATTTATAGCTTTGCTATGTTGCATATATAGAGTTTCATATGTTGCATATGTTGTTTCATATGTTGCATGAAATGTTGACAACAATACCTATTAAGGTTCTTTGTGAATTTAAATATGTGAAATTTTTAGACAAGTAAAACTTTGTTAATGTTAACTCTATTGTTTAAAGAGTGCTCTATAATATGGAATAAAAGTTTGTTAAATTTTTCAATTCAAAATATGTTTAAACTTGAGCTCAGAAATTGAATTCAATGTTGTTTTCCATACTTAGCCATTTCTGTCTGAGTCAATGAAAAACAGTGTTAAGTTCAATTTTGGGGGAATTATTAAATGAATTTTCATAAATAAAATTTGTCCAAACTTTGTTCTATTGCTTGGTAGAATGATTGACCTGTTATCATGTAATTGGTTGTTGTGTTTTATCATTGTTTGATCACTAATTAATTAGCCAAAGTTTGCTAATCAAACTGTTCTTCTCAAAACCCTAACTGAACTTTGTTTTCAGTTTCAAAGTGCATGTCTTCGACAATCAAAATCTTGCAAACCATCGAGAGTTTGATGTCGGTGCCTTAAGCAAAGATGGAGATCAAAGGTTGATGAACAACTTTGCTTAAGGGATCACATCACACTTAGTAGAGAAATCAAGAGACAGAGAGAGTGGAATTGGCGTGGTTAGGCTGCTACAGTAGGTCGGCAACAGCTGCCACGCAGAAGCTTGCCGTCGTGATCATTTTCGCTGCTCTCTCGCACGGGGCACACAGCTGCTTCGCCTCGATGCTTCGCAAGCAGGAGCTCGACATCCAGAAGCCATGCCCACGTTCTTATAACGCCGAGCCGGCCACCGTGCTCACCTTTCCCTCTATTCCGCCGCCGTCGTGCGCCTCTGCTTCGCCGGCGCAATTCATCGTGCCTGCTCGCCCTCTGCTCGATTGCTCGCGCGCGTAGTCTCGCCTTGCCGTTGCGCATCCGCTCGACCCACTCACGCCACCTCTCTCCATCAGATTCACCCTCGGCGATGTTTCCTGCCGCAGCGACCTCGCAATGGCCGCCGTGGTCACCTCGCCGTGGCCAGAGCATGTCAGAGCAGCTTCCTTCCTCCCAGCGTTTGTCCTAGCTCCCTAGTGATGCAGTGATGCTCACCAATTTTTTGTTTTAACCTCTACCACTCAGGTCACGCGGGAACGCCGTCGGTCCGCGTCATCGCCACTGCCGACAACCGCCTCTATTCCTTCCCCGCTTCGCCCGTGTGTGTCGACTAGTCGTGGTGAGTTTCCCCGTGCTTACCTAAACCCTAGCTAGGCCGGGCTCGCACCGAAGTACCATGTCCGACGCCACGCCGCTGTGCCGAGCGCCACTGAGCCGCCATGGCCGCGGCTGTGCTCAGCACGAACCCTAATTCGATCAACGGGTATGTAGGATCTCTGGTTAGCCTAGGCCTGTTAAAACAAAACTTGAACTTTTGTCAAATTCAACCCGTGGCACAGCCGCTCTATTCCTACAGCACTGTCGCGCTGTGGCACTACCGAGCCAGACAGCGGCACTGCGCACCTGCAGACAACTTCGTGATGTAATTCAAAATCTGTAAAAGGAAACTTGGATCCAATAGGTTATTGAGGTCCCTGCAGGTATATTAAACACAGATCGACAACAAAAAGTGGTAGGAACACCACACACAAGTAGATTGATCTTAAACCCTAGAAATTTCCTCAACAACAATACGAATCACAAGAATGTAAAACAAGCATAAGGTGACACAATGATTTATCCCGTGGTTCAGCTCGCCACTAAGGCTTGCCTAAGTCCACGCTGTTGAGGTTAGCCACTAAGGCTTAGGGCTTTCCAACCCTTCCTCATTCTTAAGTCAAGAGACTTAACTCTTAAGATGAGAGGTGAGTTTACTAGCTGTAAGAGTTGGTTACAAACCTCCTGGGACTGCCACACAAGTTGGCAAGCTCCACGGATGACGCTCTAGCCCGCTAGGAGCCAAGCTCCAAGAGTAACAAACACAACCGACGGCCAAAACGTGAACCAAGTGCTCTTTAGAGTTTAGAAATTAGTGGATCTGCTCTCTAATCGAGTTTGGCACATTTTTCTCTCAAGGATTGATGGAGAAATCAATGAAGAAGCTTGGGACCTCAAGGTCACCAACGAAGGAGAAAGAGAAGCACTTTTTCTATTTCTGCACAAGTTGAATGGTTGAGGAAGAAGAGAGAGACGTTGGGGAGGAAGGGGAACGGTATAAATACCCCCTAGCCTCCAATAGTCACTTAAGTCGTGGCAGTGCTGTGGCTCAAGTGCGGCAGTGCTGCTCTACGGTAGTGCCTCTCTTCATGTGTGGTACTGCCATACCAGGCAAGACAACAAGGGTAAGAGTGAAGTGCTGGCTATCTTGGGTATGAAATTGAGGATATATGTGTAGGATTAAGCACTTGGTAGCATATGTTAGCTTAAACATTGTGTCCCCCTTTATAGTACGGCTCTTCCTATACTCAAATTCAAAATATAAAAGAATTTAAACCTCCTTTAAATGTGAAGCCATCAACATTTGTAATTTGGGGGCTCCTCCATTCGTATAACATCCTCGATTATAGATTCTCTACTTGTCATCTCGATAAATCTCATTAGTCCTCTAATTACGTGGTCATTATAGAGCCTCAATTAGGGCTTGATTGCACTTTCAATCTCTCCTTTTTTATGATTAATGACAACCCAATCAGAGCTTATAAAAGATAAAAAAAAATACTGAGATTTTCGAGCCATGGGTGTAGAGCCCCCCCTAAATATGTGAATGAAGAATTTGAATTCTCAAATTAACATAAGAGGCCAAGATTCACATTTTTAGTGAAAGTGATGGAGCTCCCCCTACATCCATGCTCATGTGGGGTGCAGCACACTTGTGTCAAAAATATAGCCGTGATGTAACTGACAATTCATGCACAACAAGATAGTTGTGATAGCTAGGTGCGGTACTGCCGCTCATTAGCCGCAGCACTGTCGTAGAGCGGCACTGCTGGGCCTGGGTGCGGCACTGTCGTATTTGCTACAATAGCACAGATAAGAACAGGCAGCACACAACATGTAACACATATAAAAAAGTATATTCTAGCATAATTATATCACAAGCTACATCATAGATTAATACATGTCCATATCCTACACATATAGAGTACTTAGGTAGCATTATTACACATATAGAGTTTTGATCGCCTCTCAAACTCTCCACATAGCGAAGTCTACTCTCAACAGATAAGAACACGAAGCTCCTACTGTAGCAACCTCTCCATGGCGTTGAAAAAGTTGTTGACGCCTCTAATTTTCTTCCCCTTTGGCATAAAGCACCAAAAAAAGAAAAGAAGAAAGACCAACGAACTCACTCATCTTCTTGGATGTTCTCCCAATCGACATCATCGTCACCAACAACTCCACCAGCACCTGCAGCAGCCTCCTCACCACCATCATCATCATCATCATCATCATCATCGGAGGAGGACACCGCCGCCCTCCCTTGGCGATGGGTGGTTGAAGTGTGGCGCTTACACCTGGTGCTCCTCCTCAAGGACTGCAAGGTAGAGCTCAACGTCGTGTGAGGGTCAAGCTGCGGCTGCTCCTGCTACTCCTCCTCCTCATCCTCTGAATCTATGTCGGAGAGGCTAGGGAGGTTATCAAACCTTGGTGGTGACTGAGCTGGAGGAAGGGGTGGCAACCCTGCACTCTCTCTAGCCTCCTGGTTGGCCTCATAGTTCTCCAACCGGTCCTCATATGCAGTCCTCGTTGCATAGGTACAAGTAGTGAAAATGGCCTTGATCCATTTCCCAAACTTCTTCATCTTCTTGTCCTTGCGAGGCCTAGAGCGAGAGAACTTATGCATGTCTTCAACTGATGGAGAGCGTCTCACTGCCTTGCTAGCACCTGAGGCTTGGGTCTTCTCAATCTTGTAGATGGTGTAAAGACCATCTTTGTCAAACTTATCACCGGTGACCTTCTCAATCATGAACATGAGATAGGGGACATAGGGCAGCCCCTTTCTCCTATCATCCATGGCATTTCTCAGCTCACGTCACATGAAGCGAGGGACATTAAACCTGTCACCTCTAGGAGCAAACCTAGCAAGCACATTTCTTACATACCCATTAAGATCTGAAGCTGCTCTATCATTGAGATTGATAGTGTGCCTGATTAGGTTGTTCAAGATGTAGTACTAGCTTTGCAAGCCACTAACCTTGCCATATGCACCTCTCCAATCAATCCACATGTATGCAATATCACGGATCTCAGCTCTAGCCTCATCATGGATATAAGTGAAGCCCCGCTCCTCCTCACCAAAACCAAGGATTCGGCTGAAAGTCACAAAGTCAATCCGATAGTGCTGTCCCTCAGTCATCTAGTGTATCTCGTCAGTATAGATGTCACAGAAGAAGGTAGCATGGAACTAGGCTAGTACTTCCTCATTCCAATTATATTAGAAGCTCATAATATCAGTGAGACCAAAAGGCTCACAAGCCTTGATTACTTTGTTTAATTCAGGCTCATTCTTCTCCTTCATTTTCTCTCAGTCAACATACTGCATCTTGACAATCTTGGACTTCTTGGAGTTAAAGATCATAGATGCATAAAAGTTCGAATGAAACTCATTCCAAAATCTATAGTCAACCCCTAAATCCTTTGGCTGCTCAAAAGGATTGTTCTCACGTGCTTCTTCCACCATCTTCTGCTTTCCCACATATTTGAGCATGAGATGAGCACGAGTGTCAACTGGATGCCTCACGATCACCTCCTCAGAGTACTCTCTCATATAGCCTCTGTCAAACTCCTTAAGGTGAGGAGGAGTGTCTGGGCAAGCACCCGAAGGAATGGTGCGGCCAGCCCTCTGCAAATCCTCCTATTCTTGGATCAACTGCTCTGTCCTCCCCCTGTCTCTAACATCCCCTCTTGCTGTTGCACTGCTACTGTCAACTGTTGTCTTGCCATGACCACAACAAGGGGCTTGCTTGTCACGAGGCTCAGTCAACTTCCTCTTCCCCTTTGGTCATCTTCACCTCCGGAGGTCATCTATGCACAATGATAGAATGCAATAAGAAACTACTTTAATGGGGTGTAGAAGTTAGCCTATAAAACAAGTTAAGTAATCAAGAAGAGTCAAGATGCAAGCAAGGGAAGCAACTGATATGGCACTACCACTAGGCATATGGCACTACCGCGCCTGAGAGTGGCACTGCTGCACCGGCTGTTTCACCAGGACTGCATCTTGCTTCTTTTTATTTACGTAACTTATCTCATAATCCAACTACTGTCCAATGTCATAATCTCAGCAAGCCTAGTTCTATAAAGATATGGAGTTAGGCAAAAGGGTGCAAGATAGGGTTGTGAATGAGAAGTATGAGAACTAGTGACTAAATCCAATCAATATCGAGAGTCACAAATTGAGTGAAGCTGCAATCTTGTCGGGAACGGACTGCTGCTTGTGGCACTATCGCGTCTGCCTGCGACACTACCGCAAAGGCAGATTCCACTCCACCCATGAATCTCCATATTGATTCAAGTTAATCATCAATCTAATATCCAATCGATTCACACTACTACCAGAAAGCAACATACATATCCACAAGACCTCCATTGCATAGATCGAGATGGTTCTAGGGTTATACCTTTGGAACTCGTGGATTGAGGAGAAAAGGAAGGAAATGGTTCTGCCCAAGAGCCTCAGAGGCTACTAGCGACGAAGAAGAAGAACAGCAGCCAGTGCGGCACCACCGGGGCACGGCATAGAGGCACAATGATGGTGGGGCGATGCGGACGCGCGATGGAGAGAGAGAGAGCGGCGCATTAGGTGAAAGAGAGAGAGGGAGTTATCTAGGGCTGGATGGGATAATAAGAAAGAATAGGCCCCACGGTAACTGGCCGTTGTGGGCTGAATTCTAATTGGAATTCAAAGTGCGGCACTATCGCTTGCCACATGCGGCACTGCATTGGGACTGACGCGGCACTGCCGCACTCCCCGGAACAATGGGAAATAGCTACTAACAACATAGCTCTATATATATAGGATATGGACACATATCTCACGTATACTATGATCAGCAGCAGATAATTAGTATAAACAATGATCATAATGCACTTGTAGCTTTTGAGAAAACATTTTGAAAAACACTATTTAAAACCTTTGCAATTATTTTCTCCTATCCATGCTAGTTCATCAATCAAAGGTGTGCTATAGTTCAAACCACGTTACATGAATCAAGTATATTTAGCTCACTACGCAAAGCACAAAACCTTGACTCATCGAGAGGCTTGGTGAAGATATCGGCTAGTTGCTTTTCGGTGCTCACATGGCAAATTTCGATATCGCCTTTGGTTTCATGGTCTCTTAAGAAATGATGTCGGATGTCTATGTGATTAGTTCTTGAGTGGCTTATGGGATTGCTTGTGAGCTTTATGGCACTTTCATTGTCACACAAGAGTGGGATTTTGGTGAAGCGACATCCAAAATCTTGAAGGGTTTGCCTCATCCAAAGTAGTTGAGCACAACATGCATCGGCTACAACATACTCGACTTCGGCGATGGAAAGGGCTACATAATTTTGCTTCTTAGAACTCTAAGACACTAGGGACCGTCCAAGGAATTGACATGTCGCCGAGGTGTTTTTCAATCTACTTTACAACCGGCGTAATCAGAATCTGAATACCCAAGTAGATCGAACTTAGAGCCCTTAGGATACCACAAGCCAAGGTTAGGAGTGTGTACTAAATATCTCATGATTCTCTTAATGACCACTAAGTGACACTCTTTCGGGTTAGCTTAAAATTTAGCACACATGTATACACTAAGCATAATATCGGGCCTAGATGCGCACAAATAAAGTAGAGAGCTGATCATAGAGCGATATACCTTGGTGTCTATGGCTTTTCCTTTCTGATTGAGATCTAGATGTCCATTGGTTCACATGGGAGTTTTGATAGACTTGGCATTCACCATATCAAACTTCTTGAGCATATCATGGGTGTACTTTGTTTGGCTAATAAAAGTTTCATCATTCATTTGCTTGATTTAAAATCCAAGGAAGAACTTTAATTCACCCATCATGAATATCTCAAATCTCTTAGTCATGATCCTACTAAATTCCTCACAGAAAAAATGATTAGTACTATCAAATATTATATCATCGACATATATTTGGCACATAAATATATCTTTGCCAACTTTGCGAGTAAAAATGGTAGGATTGGCTTTGCCTATTTTAAAACCTTGTTTAAACAAGAATTCTTTAAGACTTTCTTACCATGCTCTTGGTGCTTGCTTAAGCCTATAGAGCGCCTTTTGGAGTTTATAAACATGATTGGGAAACTTGTGATCTTCAAAGCCCGGTGGTTGCTCAACATAGACAAGTTCTTGAATAGGGCCATTGAGAAATGCACTCTTCACATCCATTTGATATAGCTTGAAGTTGTGATGAGCGGCATAGGCTAGAAGCATTTGGATTGCTTCGAGCCTTGCCACCGGTGCATATGTTTCTTCAAAGTCTAAACCCTCTACTTGAGTGAAACCTTGAGCAACCAATCTTACTTTGTTCCTTGTCACCACGCCATTCTCATCTTGCTTGTTGCGAAAGACCCACTTGGTGCCAATGACATTATTGGGTTGTTCCAACAAGGTCCATACTTGGTTTCTTTCGAAGTTGTTGAGCTCTTCTTGCATAGCCATCACCCAATCTAGGTCTTCAAGTGCTTGTTCTATCTTAAGAGGTTCCAAAGAGAAAATAAATGAGTAATATTGGTAAAAGTTTGTTAAATCTGAATGAGTTGTTACCCCCTTTTGAAGACTTCCAAGGATATTGTCAATGAGATGATCACGTTGTATAGTTTGCCTTAGCCTTGGATGCTCAATGGCCCCTTGTTCATCTTCTATACCTTCATCATCTTCTTGCTCAAATATGGGTTGTAGGCCTTGTCCATAAGCTAGAGTCAAATCAGTCACTGCTGACTGTGTAGGCGTGGCACTACCACGTGCAGGTGTTATAGCAGGGGTCTGCTGCTGTTCAGCATTAGGTATGTCAGCGGAAATAGGTGCAGCAGCAACTTGAGAAACCTCCACTTCAGTGACTTCATTTTCTTGTGGTCTAATATCACTAATAGCCAATTGCTTGATTGCTTCACATGGTGGATCCTCCTTTCCTACAACACTTGAATCAACTTACTCCACTCGAGAGCCATTAGATTCATCAAATGTCATGTCTACCATAATCTCAACTCTCCTGGAGGTTTTGTTGAAGACACAGTAGGCATGCTCATTTGATCCATAACCAAGAACAAAATCTTCATCAACTTTAGGTGTCAAACCTAGAGGTTTTGAGTTTCTTGTTAAGTATGAAACACTTGCACCCAAACACTCTAAAGTAAGACACCTTAGGCTTGTTACCGGTTAGAAGCTCATATGAAGTTTTCTTCAACTTCTTGTGTAGGTAGAGGCGGTTGTTGGCATGGCAAGCGGTGTTGATGGCGTCGCACCAAAAGAGGTCCAACGTCTTGTACTCATCTAGCATTGACCTTGCCATATCAATGAGTGTATAATTCTTTCTCTCTACTACACCATTTTGTTGAGGGGTGTATGAAGTTAAAAACTCATGCTTGATGCTCTCTTCATCAAGAAATTCCTCAACTAGAGTATTCTTGAATTTGGTCCTATTGTTGCTTCTCATTTTCTTGATGGGAAGACCAAAATCCTTTTGAGCCCTTCTAACAAATATCTTCACCTTCTCGTGAACTAGGCACTTGTCATACAAGAAAAATACCCAAGTGAAATAGGAATAGTCATCAACAATAACAAGACTATATTTGTTACCCCCGAGACTTAGGTAGGCGACCAGTCCAAAGAGATCCATATGTATTAGCTCCAATGGTTGCTTGATGGTCATGATGCTCTTCGGTGGGTGAGGTATGCCAACTTGCTTTCCAGCTTGACAAGCACTACAAATCCTATGTTTCTTAAAGTGAACATTTATTAGTTTAAGGATGTGTTCATCTTTTAGAAATTCGGCCAAGTTTCTCATCCCAACTGGGCTAGTCGGTGATGCCAAAGCCAACCCATGCTAGATTTTGCCACTAAATAAGTCTCAAGCTTAGCTTTACTTTTATTGAAATCAACTAAGTAAAACTTGTTCTTTAATCAACCCATAAAGATAATAGAGGAAGCCTCCCTTCTAAAGACTTTCACACCCTTATACGTAAAGAGACAATTATAGCCCATCTCACACAATTAAGAAACAGATAACAAATTATAACATAACAAATCAATATGTAATACATTTGTAATTGAATGCTCAAGGGTTATAGCAACTTTACCGAGACCAATCACATCCCCCTTTGAATTGTCTCCAAAAACAATATTTTGATTTGAGCGCGTCATTGGGAAATATGATGAGAACATACTTCTTTCTTCGGTCATATGATTTGTACATCCACTATCAATCACCCAACTTGATCCATCGGAGGAGTACTCCTGCAAAACAAGTTTAGTTGCTAGATTTAGGTCCCTAACTTGACTTGGGACCTTGTATGTTACTCACAAGAAACTTAGGAACCCAAATAGAAGTATTCCTATATATGTTGGTTTCTTTTCCAACATATTTGGAAACCACTTTTTTATTGTTGTTGTTCTTCAAAACAAAGCATGATGTCAAGCTTTGTCGAGGTGCATGGGTTTTTGGTTTATAGGCATACTTATTCTTGGTGACTCGTATTGATTCCTTAGGCTTCTGGGAAACCTGTTTTTGCTGGAACATCATCTTCTTGGGCTTAGGTTGATAAGGAATAGAATTGGTAGCATTTCCATTTTTACGGGGCGTGGCATTGTCGCCCTTCACCGAGACACTGCCACTGCATGGCACTACCACTCAGGGACGCTACACTGCCGTGGGCTATACAGGCTGATCTGTACCAATTCTGTCCTTCCTCTCTAACTGCACACACTCATAGCGATTCACTATCTTTCTTCCATTTGTTTTGGCTCCTTTTGTGTGTCTAAGTCCATGCTTGATTGAGAGATGCCTTCCTTGCTTGTATTGTGGCTCCTTTTGTTCTTCCTTTTTGCCATTGATTTGAGCCTTGTCAATCATGCACTCTTTACTAATGATCTCATTGAGTCTTGCAATCTCCTTTCTTATAGCCTCCATATTGGCAAGGTTAGTGAATAGACATTCAAATCAAGATTATAACATTTTCCACAACCTTAACTAGTGGAGGGAGTAGAGGTTTCCTTTGCCTTAGGGGGATGTTTGTTGCTATCCCAAAGAATGCCATATTATAGCTCAAGTTCTTTGCTTTTCATCCAAGTCACGATACTTTTTTCTTGAGAACATTATTTGCTTTCTTTGTAATAGCATGATCCTCTTGCTCTTTGGCTAAAGCCTTGCGCAAGGATTCCACCTCACTTCTCTTTAATGCAAGGGCTTCTTTGCTAGTAATGTAGAGATCCTCTTGTTGGATAAGAGTCTCCTCTCTAAATTCTAGCTCGGCTTGGATACTCTCTAAATCCTTTATTAGCTTAGTGATGAATAATTTGGTCTTTTCATCTAAATTTTTAGTTATTTGATCAATTTCTTCATCACTAGATTCATCAACACTAGAGCTATCACTAATATCACTACTAGAGATATCACTAGAAGGTTGAGGAGATTTAGCCTTTGATTTGGATTTTACCTTCTCACCCTTTGCCATGAGATAAATATGAGGGGAGTAGTAGTCATCGTCAGACATGTTGTTGAAGATTCTTGGTGTTAGGGATGACTTGTGAATAGCAATGGTTGAAACCTTCTCATCCTCTTCATTTGTGCTCTCTTTAGTTGAGTCGCATTCATGCCCAATGTGAGCCTCTCTTATGTACTTCTTACTCTTTCTATGGTCGGTCTTGTCCTCTTTCTTGTTCTTCTTGTATTTGTTGTCCTTGATCTCATATGGACACTTGGCAATAAAGTGATCGGTGCTACCATAATTGTAGCATGTCCTATTTTTCTTGTTTGAAAAGTTTCTCTTCACTACCTTGTAGCCTTGCTTCTTTAGCCCCTTTTGAAATCTCTTCATAAAGAGACCAACATCATCAATCTTCTTATATTGATCATCATCATTTTCACTTTCACTTAAAAATGATGTGGTCTCTACTCTTTCTTGAACTTGCTTACTTGCTTTGGGCTTGCTAGTTGAAGCATGTTGGTTGATCTTGGACTTGCTTGTAGAGCCTTGTTTGCTTGATTTGTTGGCCTAGCTACATCTTTGATCTTGATGCCCTCTAACATTGCTTGCAATTCTTCAAGTTTCTTCCTCTCATTTGCTTCTTCTCTTTGCATGTCAAAGGTCAAGATCCTCCTAAGTACGTCATTTGGTGTGAAGTACTCAAACTTCTTCTTGTCTCTAATTAGAGTCACTACGGTCTCATTTCTAGGTGAATAACCCTCTAACATAATCTTGACAACTTTGTGATCATCTAGCTCGTCACAACCATAGCCTCTAATCTTGTTCTTCATTGTCATCAACCTATCAAACATCTCTTGTGGCCCTTCTTCATCCAAGATTACAAACCGATTGAGTTTTGACATCAACAAATCAATTCTTACCTTTCTCACTTTGTTAACCCCTTCATGTGCTAGGTGCAAAGTGTCCCATATTTGCTTGGCAACATCAACCCCAATCACTCTATTGTACTCATCACCATCCAAAGCACTAAGCAATACACTTGTGGCTTGACCATTGAGATGAATAATTCTCATCTCTTCTAGTGTTGGGTTCTTGGGATCAACTGGTGGCTCAAATCCATTGCAAACAATTTCTCAAATGTCGGGGTGAAGACCTATAAGATAGGCTCTCATCAAGTGCTTCCACTTGGCAAAGTTAGTCCCATCAAAATAAGGTAGCTTACCTATGGGCACATTGATGAAAAACCTTCGATCATGGTTAGTCATAGGCATAGAAGAATAGTTAAATTATACGGCGGCATATTTGTTGTTGTCGGCTTTGCCCTTTCCTTTCTTCTCCTTCTTGCCCCTCTTAGACACTTGGTAGGACTCATCATCATCTTCATCTTTGGAACTACTTGATATGTCACTTGATGATGCATTTGTTGCCTTCTCTTCTTCTTCCTTCTTCTTCCTTCTTCTTCCTAGCTTCTCTCATTTTCCTTCTTGCTTCTCTTTTGAGCTTTCTTTCTTCTTTTCTTTGCTTCTTGTCTTCTAACCATTGCTGCTCTTTCTTCTTCTCTCTTGCTTCTCTTTTGAGCTTTCTTGCTTCCTTCCTTTTTCTTCTCTCATCATTATTGAGAGCTCTTTCGGCATCGGTAGCATCAAGATGTGGTAGCGTGGTGTTGCTTGCTGTCGACATGCTCAACTCACTATTGTTGGTGTTGTGCAGATGAACCCGCTTTGGATCGACATCCACCGGCTTTACGCCACTAGTTCCTCCTCCAGGCTCCATACCTCACATGGTGAAGCGAACATGAGGTACCCCGCTCTGATAGCACTTGTAGGATCTCTGGTTAGCCTAGAGGGGGGTGAATAGGCCAGTTAAAACAAAACTTGAACTTTTATCAAATGCAGCCCTTGGCACTGCCATGATGCAGCACTGCCAAGCCAGACAGCGGTACTACCGCACCTACAGACAACTTCGTGATGTAATTCAAAATCTGTAAAAGGAAACTTGGATCCAATAGGTTACTGAGGTCCCTACAGGTATATTGAACACAGATCGATAGCAAGAAGTGGTAGAAACTGTAACAGAACCGACCAATTATACGAAATTAAGTAAGAAAATCATCCGCCAGAGCAGATGATTTAGCAAACTTAAGCCCGTATAACCCGGTAGTCCGTGAAATCACGAAGGATTTCAAACCAACTTCCATTCCAACCAAGATCGTAATAAGTTTAGCGGTCACCATCACATATTACATAAAAGTTTGCATCTCAGATACATCAGAGTTTAAACATAGTTATTACAAAACAAGTAAGAATAAAAGTAGCGGAATCCATTTGTTCAAACCACACACACTCACACGGAGTTCAAATATAGTGCCAGCGAATGATCATCTCCAACAAAAGCATTAGACGAGATGTAAGGAATGACCATGCCCATGGTCCTAAGCATCACCCATCGCAGGATAAAGGCAGTTGATACAGTAGCCGTAATACATCTACCCATCTGCAACAAGTGGGAATAAAACTCTGAGTACGAGAAGGTACTCAGCTAGACTTACCCGACATAACCAAAAATAAGTGACACCAAGAATTATGAAGGCTTTATAGTAGGGTAGCTGACTCATTTGCAAAGAAAGCATTTTTTTGCATTTCAAGAACCTTTCTAAAGACATTATTGCCAAGTTAATTAATTATAACCTGTCGACTAAATTTGCACCTACACTAGAGCAAACATGTGATTAAGCCAATAATGATAACCAACGATCATTGACAACTTCCATACTGTCATATTCATTATAACTTTCCAAGTGTTCCATCAACATTACTACGATGAAGTCACTCAAGTCAAGTGCTCACTATCCAGGAGCGATGGCGATTCGAATCGATTCCTAACCAGCTGGTGATTTATTCCTTACACAAACCTCACTCACCCGCTAAAGTGAGATATTGATCACCGAGTCAACTATCCAGGTATCTTGAGTTTGCCAGGAACCACATGTACCCGGGGGCCGACCGACTGCACTTTGGTCTTATCATCTCGCCCCCGTGTCCTACCACACTTGCTCCGGCACAGTGCGCTGCGGGCAATCTACTCGGCCCGAATAATCTCTCAGCTTCGCGGTCGGAAGGTACTTTATCCGGCCAGCTAAATGTAAGGCATGCGTTCAACATGACTCGAGGCCCAACAACGGTCGGTCCTTAATCGACACAGACAGAAAGTACTACAGTTCAAAACTCTGCAAGTCTCCGTCCAGTCTCAACTTCATTTAACACTTAGCTATACCATGACTTCATAGTCATCCAAGCAGATCCAGGTAACCACCTATAGCTCGCAGGTGACAGGAAATCACCCGACTTCTACCGGTCTAAGCCAGCTAAGCATTGACTCGACTGCGGGTACCAGGGTAACAAGGATATAGTATAACAAAGGTAAACAAGGATAATGCAGCAATGGTTGCAAACAACTCCTGAACGTAATGCATCAATTAAAGTAAAGCATTTAATTAATAATTGCAAACCGGGAGAAAATGCTCCGGGGCTTGCCTCTCTCGAAGGAGCTCGGGCGGTGATCGGGACACTCCGGAAGTTCCTCAACGTCCTCCTCGTCGGCTTCGGGCACTTCCTGTGGCTGCACCTTGAGCTGCTCCTCGGGCTCCTCAGGTATGACGACTGGGTTCTCGATTTGCGATCCTATATGATGCAATGTGCGTAAGTGCTTATGCAATTGGTGCATCGAATGAGATGAATACAATGGATATGTTTAAATGCAAGGTAGTCAACATCATTCAAGAACATATACTATGAGCACACGTCATCTACTACATTCTCTTCTACTACTAATATGTTAAGTCAACACATCTTATTGAATGCTTCAAAGATACACCAAACCTCACTAATTTCTTAATCACACTTAAAGCAACACTTGCTTAAACCCTAATTAATAATAGGTTTGAATAGAAACATCTATTTTTATTGCTTAGAAAAATCTTAGAAAATTACTACAGCATAGTACTACCCTAAGTAGTCTACTATCAGATTTTCATGGTATTTGAATGAGTGGATTAGCCTACACAAAAATAACAAGCTATGGCATGATTATGAACATAAAAATACTTTGAACTGTGAAAAGTGTCAAACAGCAGAGTTAGTATTTTTCCTAGGTTCTTCATAGCATACAATGACTGTACAAAAATTATCACATGCATGTTTTATACAAAGTTTGCTCTCTAGCTAAAATAACAAAAATCAGCCATTAAAGGTACTTGAACTACACCTCAAGATTTTCCCACAGCACATGCATGAAACATATTTTTCCTAGGAAGTACATTACATAAGAAGATTAACAAACTTAGAATCATATTTTTTGAAGCCTATAGATTTTTCTACACATTTTTCAAGTTATCAGCAATATACATGATTAAATAAAGTTCTACAGAAAAGTATCTCAAAAATGACATGCAGTAATTTTCCCAAGTAGATCTGATGATAAGGAACCTATACAAATTTATTTCAACAGATTTGGAGCAACTTTGAGTATCCAAACATTTTTCAAACCATTTCTATTTTCAAATAATAAAGAATAATTGAAAACAAATCATCCTATTGCTACTGGGCCAGCCCGCTGGAATCAGCTGGCCCACGGCCACATTTGGCCTGCGCGGCCCGAGTGAAGGGAAGGGTGAGGCGGCCCGGCAGGGCGTCGGCCCATGGCCTCTCGGCCTGGCTCGGCCGAGGCGAATGCCACGTCGGTAGCAATGACGACGCATGGCATGTGTGGCTCACCACACAGGCCGACGGCCATTTCCGGCGCGTGATGTATGAAGAAGGAGCACGCGGTGCGCGAGAAACTGGCGAAGGCGGGAAGGTAGCTAGGCAGGGTGGAGAAGAGGAGGAAGGTGCCTTCCATGGCGGCCGAGCATGGCGGCGCCATGGCCGACGGTGGCGAGGCTCGAGACGGCGCTACCTAGGCTCAGCAGGCGGTAGGGATGAAAACGGATCGGATACGAACGGATATCACTCATATTATATTTGTTTTCATATTTCTGTTCGGATTCGGATTCGGACACGGATAGCGTTCGGATACATATACGAATACGGATTGACTCGGTTACGGATACGAATAATAAGTATCGAATACGGTATGAATCGGATTCGGAGAAGGTCGGATACAAATATCTATTCGGATATTGAGTAAAAAGCATATATATATATATATATATATATATATATATATATATATATATATATATATATATATATATATATCAAATGTGCATAAATCATTACACCACTCTATGAGTCCATAATCCATCTAGATTAAGCGAAAGACTAAAGAGTAAAGCAACAAATAAGATAAAGATCTGAGATACATCATACCTCAAACATCATATAAGCACCAATCTTCGTGGCATGAGTAGAAATAGCCAAGCACATTGCTTCATGGGTCTCATGGAGTCATGGTCATGGATTCAAGATCTACAATCCTTATATAGGCCATTTTTTCATTTTGAGAAAGTTTGAACAAAATGTAGTTCAAATTTCACAAGTGTGTGACATAGTTTTAGAAAGTCTGTATGAGATTTAAGAATTTGTGACTAGTGTTTGATAAAACTTTCTCAAATGGGAAAATGAGCTATGTAACAATTGTATATCTTGCTGAGATGATCAAACTTGGTATTCAGAGTTTTTTCATCTGAGGTCATTTAGTGTCTCATTTGAGCAAGTTTGACCAAGTCAAATTTGGTCAAATGAAAAAACAACACTTTGACTCTAGTATTATGAACTCTAAATGACTTCAAATTGAAAAGTTTTGAATACAAAGTTTGTTCAACTCATCAAGATCTACAATTTTTGTTTTGGTCAACTTTCCATTTGAGATAGTTTGGACGGTTCAAATTTGTGATTTTTAAATTTCAACGTTTACAAACTAGTTTTCGGAACCCTAGATTGTCTCAAATTAAAAAGTTTTGAATACCAAATTTGTTCATCTCATCAAGATATACAATCCTTATATAGGTCATTTTTTCATTTGAGAAAGTTTGAACAAAATATAGTTCAAATTTCACAAGTGTGTGACAGTTTCAGAAAGTCTATATGAGATTCAAGAATTTATGACTAGTGTTTGATAAAACTTTCTCAAATGGAAAAATAAGCTATGTAACAATTGTAGATCTTGCTGAGATGATCAAACTTGGTATTCAGAGTTTTTTCGTCTGAGGTCATTTAGTGGCTCATTTGAGCAAGTTTGACCAAGTCAAATTTGGTCAAATGAAAAAACAACACTTTGACTCTAGTATTATGAACTCTAAATGACTTCAAATTGAAAAGTTTTGAATACCAAGTTTGTTCAACTCATCAAGATCTACAATTGTTGTTTTGGTCAACTTTCTATTTGAGATAGTTTGGATGGTTCAAATTTGTGAGTTTTAAATTTTGAATAAATATCCGGATAATATCCGTTTTTAAATATCCGGATATATCCGATACTTATCCGGATTATCCGATATCCGCCGGATATCGATGATATTACATCCGTATTTGATATCCGCCTAAGATATCCGTTTTAGTATCCGTATCCGAAAAAAAAACGTATATCCGAGTAACTATCCAGATAAGTGTTCATATTTGTTCGGTCGAACGGACGGTCGAATAAATATCCGTACCGTTTTCATCCATAGCAGGCGGCACAGGCGCGAGCACGACGTGCCGGAGAGCGAGGCGGAGCTGCGGGCGCATGATCGCGGGCCGAGGTGGAGGAGACGCGGCAGATTTTTGCCGGCGGGTGCGGTGGCGCGGCGAGAGGGAGAGTGAGGGCGCTCGGTGCTTGCGGAGAGGAGAGGCAGCGCGGGAGTGAGCCAGCGAGCGCACCGGCTCCAGCAGAAGTAGGCGGTAGCGTGGGTGGGGGGAAGCCGGCCATGATGCAGCGGCGGCGGCGACGCGCATGGCATCGCGCGCGCGGTGGCGAAGCTCTGCCATGGTCGGGACGCTGGGCTGTGGTGTGTGTAGATCGGCGGGCAAAGGGCGGAGGCAGAGCGCTGCACGGCTAATGGGCTGGGCTGGGCCAAGGCGAGGCATGCGACGCGGTGGGAGGCTGGCTGGGCCGGCTTCGGTCGTGGGTCGGAAACGAGGCGGCGGCCCGCCACTGAGAAAAGCCCTTTTCCATTTTTATTTTCAAGAACTTTTTAAATGCCAGCTTTCAAATATTATTTTGAGCAAGGAAATGACTTCTTTTGAAAATGGCCCAAAAATAAAAGTTGCTTAGAATTTAGTACTCTACAACTTTGCTTTAGGGACCAACTAAAAATTCTACATAGATTTTGAATTGGGAAGCAAAAGCTAAATAGAGAGGATTTTTTGACCCTTTTCCCATAATAATTTCAAAGCATATTTTGTCAAAAGTTGGAATGCAAACTTTGCTCCAAAAATTGTGCTAAATAATTCTAGATGATTTACAATCATAACCAAACAAGTTCTACTAACCTAGCAAGCAAAATCAGGGCAAAACAACTCTTAAACAGGTGTATTCAACATTCAGGTTACACAACATGTTTCATATGTTTCGAAGTAGTGTTTTAGTTGTTATTTACATGATTAGGCATGTATGATTAGGATGCTTTATGATGCATGTTATGCATGATTTGCAGTGCCTAAATGCTGGCATAACACCAGGGTGTTACAGCCCTCCCCCCTTATAAAAATCTTGTCCCGAGATTTGGGTAACGAACCATCTGTTATAAAAATCTTCATAAGCTTTTTGTAGATACTCTCCCGTTTCCCAAGTTGCATCTCCCTCATCATGATGATCCCACTGTATCTTGTATGTTTTTACCACACTATTCCGAGTAGCACATTCTTTAGTGTCTAACACACGGATTGGTTGCTCACGATACACCAAATTTGATTTGAGTTGGATACCTCGAGGTTCTATTCTTTCCCCCGGAACACGCAAACATTTCTTGAGATGTGATACATAAAAAACTAGGAAAACGGTACTCATTGTCTCAGGTAACTCTAACTTGTAGGCTACCGGACCTCTTTGTTCCAAGATCTTGTATGGTCCTACGAATCTCGCGGCAAGCTTTCTTCGGACTCCGAACCTTTTCTTCTTCATTGGCGTGACCTTCAGATAAACATAGTCACCAACTTCAAACACAAGGGGTCTCCTTTTTATGCGCATAACTTTTACGGCGCGATTGGGCGCTTTCATATTCTATTTGAATAATATGAACTTTCTTCTCGGCTTCTTCTACAAAGTCAATGCCATAATACCTTCTATCTCCAGGCTCGACCCAATTCAATGGTGTTCTACATTTTCTGCCATATAAAGCTTCGAATGGGGCCATCTTGATGCTTTCTTGATAACTATTATTATAAGAAAACTCAGCTAATAGTAACCATGACTCCCATGATCCTTTAGAAGACAATACGCAGGCTCTTAACATATCCTCCAAAACAGCATTCACTCGTTCAGTCTGACCATCTGTCTGAGGATGATAAGCGGTACTACGAATCAAACTAGTTCTTAAGCCTTTGTGTAAATGTTCCCAAAAGTGAGCCATGAACTGTGAGCCTCTATCAGATACTATGGTCTTTGGTATACCATGCAACCTCACAATTTCTGCGATATACTTCTCGGCATATTGAGGTGGTCGATAAGTTGTCTTGACAGGTAGAAAATGAGCGGTCTTAGTAAGACGGTCCACAATTACCCAAATCGAATCATGTCCTTTTTGAGTAGTGGGCAAACCCGAGATAAAATCCATACTTATATCGTCCCACTTCCAACTAGGAACTGACAAGGGTTGCATCATACCGGTAGGTTTCATATGAATGGCTTTCACTCGACAACATGTGTCACATCTGACAACATATGCTGTAATTTCTTTCTTCATTTTGGTCCACCAATAACGAGATCTTAGCTCTTGATACATCTTACTACTTCCGGGATGGATAGTTAGCTTAGAAAGGTGAGCTTCATCCATGAGTTTATTCCTAAGCTCTCGATCCTTGGGAACCACAAGAGGGTCGTCAAACCACAACATGCCCTGTTCATCCACTTTAAAGTGCTGAGACGACTTTTCTTTGATTTTCTCTTTGATGTGGAATATTCCCTTGTCGGTTTTCTGGCCTTCTATTATCTTACTCTCCAAAGAGCAACTAATCTGAATACTATGTAACACAGCAGGATGCATCAGATCGAACCCATCTTCAAGTAATGGCGCACATCCAAGTAATGTGACTTTCTGCTCAAAGCATCTGCCACTACATTGGCTTTTCTAGGATGATATTGCACATTCAAGTTGTAATCCTTGATCAATTCCAACCATCTGCGCTGTCTCATATTTAGCTCTGGTTGGGTAAAGATGTACTTAAGACTCTTGTGATCCGTAAAAATATTGCACACATTACCAAGTAGATAATGTCTCCAAATTTTTAGGGCATGCACAACTGCCGCAAGTTCAAGATCATGTGTTGGATAGTTGACCTCGTGCTTTCTCAATTGACGTGATGCATAAGCAATGACTCTCCTTTCTTGCATAAGAACACAGCATAATCCAGTTTTCGATGCGTCGCAAAACACATCAAATGGTTTCTCGATATCTGGTTGTGCTAGAACAGGAGCAGTGGTCAACAGATTCCGCAAAGTGTGGAAAGCTGCTTCACACTCCTCTGTCCACACAAACTTGTGATCCTTCTGTAGGAGACTCGTCATCGGTTTGGCAATCTTTGAGAAATCTGGTATAAAGCGACGGTAATAACCGGCTAGTCCTAAGAAACTTCTAATCTCAGGAACTATGGTCGGTGCTTTCTAATTCATAACTTCTTGCACCTTACTTGGATCGACTGAAACTCCATTTTCTGACAGAATGTGACCAAGGAAAGGAACATCCTTCAACCAGAATTTGCATTTGCTAAACTTAGCATACAGTTGATGATCCCTGAGTCTGGTCAAGACAATTCTTAGATGCTCTTCATGATCTTTCTCGTTCTCGGAGTACACCAGAATGTCATCGATGAACACTACCACAAACTTATCCAATTCTGGCATGAAAACTGTATTCATCAAAAACATAAAGTATGCAGGAGCATTCGTCAAGCCAAAGGACATGACAAGATACTCATACAACCCGTATCTGGTGGAAAATGCAGTTTTTGGTATATCCTGTGGCCTAATCTTGATCTGATGATAACCGGATCTCAAATCTATTTTTGAGAACACCTTGGCCTTGGATAATTGGTCAAACAGAACATCAATATGAGGCAAGGGATACTTATTCTTTATGGTCACAGCGTTGAGTGGCCTGTAATCTACGCACATTCTCAACGTGCCCTCTTTCTTCTTCTTTACAAACAAGGCGGGACATCCCCATTCAGACTTGCTTAGCCGAATAAACCTTTTTTTTGATAAATCTTCTAATTGCTTCTTCAGCTCAGCTAACTCATCTGGAGGCATCCGATAGGGTCTCCTTGAAATCGGAGCTGTTCTGGGGATTAACTCAATTCCAAACTCAATCTCCCTATCCGGCGGAAGACCAGGTAGCTCATCCGGGAATACATCCGGAAACTCACACACTACCGGAATCTGATGAATAGGAATGACTGCCGTAGCACATGTAACACTTATAAGGTCTGTTCTTCGAGGCAATGGTACTTGGAAAGTACCCTCACCCAGGGGATCCTTAAGGGTAAGTACTCGACTCCTAGTATCTATGACTGCTCCCCAATCCTTCATCCAATTCATCCCTATAATGACATCCAAAACTAGTCCAGGCATAACTATCAAGTTCACTCAGAACTTCCTGCTACCTAATTCAAGGGTGGCCCCTCGAACCATCCGGTTGGTCAAAACATCAGCCCCTGCTGAGCTTATACGGTAACCATAACCCAATTCTATGCATAGTTGTTCATGTTTCTGTGCAAATGCTTGACTCATAAAAGAATGCGATGATCCAGAATCAAATAGAACAACTGTAGGGTTTTCGTTGACAGGAAACTTACCAGCAGTGACGGGCTCTCCCTCAGGAATTTCATCCACAGTCGTACTATGCACCCTAGCATTATAAGTCTGCTGCTTCTTGGGCGGATACGGACAAAACATCGAGAAATGGCCGAGTTGATCACAATTATAGCAGGGTCCCCTCACCGTCCTGGCAGATCCCACAGTTTCTTTGGAACTGCCTTGTACCGCAGTTGTGGCTGCCTTGTTGGGCTGTACTGCCATCTTGTAAGGCTTCTGGGGTCCACGAAAATTCTGACTTCTCTGTTGAGGTGGCCTGAACCTAGCGCCGGGTGCCGATGGGCGATATGGAGGACGACCTCCCATAGGTGCTCTAGCTTGCGACGGACCACCTTCAAGGGCTCTCTTGCGTGTCTTAGCTGCGGTGCTGGCGTTGTTATTCTTCTCCTGCTTCAGACAGTCGCTGATGAAGTCATTGAATCTGATGCGGTTGTTGGTACCAACATGCTTCATCATTTTTGGATTGAGTCCCCTCTTGAAACTGGCTATCCTCTTAGCATCGGTGTCAACCATGTCGGGAGCATAGCGACATAAGTTGTTGAAGGCATGCAAATATTGTGTCACGATCTTGGTGCCCTGATTCAACGCTAAGAACTCTCCCAACTTCATCTCGGTCAGCCCAGGTGGAATATAAACTCCACGGAAGGCCTCAGCAAACTCTCTCCACGAAATCTGAGCATTTGGAGGGAAGGTTGTGCGATGGTGCTTCCACCACATTCCCACTGGTCCTTGCAACTAAAGTGCAGCATACTCCGTTTTCAACATCTCAGTCATCCTCAACACACGGAATTTATCTTCCATAGTGTTGATACATTCCTCAACATCGAGTGGCTCTGTTGCTTGCTTGAATACTGGCGGCCTGGTGTCCATAAAATCTTTGAAGCTGCTATATTGGTTCACTTCCATGCCACCACCCTGATTGTTACCGCGTTGAACGTTGTTGGCGATGGTACGCAGAAAATCCTCCATGTTCTTCTGGGATTGTTCCGCGTTGCGCTGACTCCCGAGCAACTGTGTGAGGAACATCTCGGGGGTAAACGGGGGAGGAGGTGGCAAATGCGGTTCATGTGGAGGTTCATTGTTGTTGCCGTGGGTTCCACCACCACCACCACCGGTCCCAGCACCATTAGCACCGGGCTCAGCGGACTCATACGTGGTACGTCGAGTGTTTGTCATCTGCATATTTCAGCAACAAGTAATAATTGAGTGAAGCTGTACTAATTGCGAGTGAAGGAAAAATTATGCCGTACTGAATTTACTGGAGAGAATAAATTCATACAATAAAACAGAGGCACAACAATCGCATCCCAATTAAAACAACATCACTTAATCAAATTACTTCAACAGCAAACATCGCGTCCATACAACCAAATTGCCAGCATACATACACTGGACTTTTATGCGTTCAGATATCGCATTCTTTATCAAGTTCCAACCACATGCCAAGTCTCATAAGTTCGAAGCAAAACACATTAGGTTACATGCCAACAAAAGAAAGGTCATCGCGACAGGACCTAGATACTAGCGCAAGGCAACTAGCCTACTCCTCGGGGCCATCGTCGGGATCGGAGACGTCACCATCGCCCCCAGGTGAAACTACAGGCTCGTCCTCGTTGTCGTCGTCGATGTCCATGCCAGCGGCGTCTGGTGGAGCATATGGGCCAACCCCATTGTAGAGCGCGTGAAACTCCTCGTGCAGGTTGCCGTTGTATTCCTCTAGCTCATCGACCCTCTGCAGCAGAAGGTCCCTCTCGTCCCAGGCTTCATTCCTTTCTTGAACCAACTGTCCAATCATGCGGTCTGCATTGTTGTTGGCTTGAGTCAACGTATGCACCCGCTGCATAGCTCTATCACCTCTCTCAATCGCCTGGTCTCGCTGTAAGTTCATATCAGCCAACTGCTCCTGCAAGCTAGCTATAGCACGTGTCTGTCTCTTCTTCTGCTTTCTCCCCTTGAGCTTATCCTGACCACGCAAGCCAGTCAAAGTCCAGTAGGTACTCTCGAGACCCTCATACGCTCTGATGGCGGCGAACATAGCACTCATAGAATGGTTGTCGCTAGCCTATCCCTCAGCTGGACCTCTGACCAAGGCACTTCCCTGAGGCTGAACCCAAATGGCATCACGAGGATCATCCCTAGGAAAGGTGCCCGCTAGAGCTGTTGCAAGCTCACTAGGAAATCTGCTCATAATATCCCTGATCACACAGAAGGCTGCTCCCTCTGCACCCTCAGCGGGAGTGCGACCCTCAAGCTCCAAATGCCAACCATCCCAATCTAGAGCATCACCGAGAGCAGGAACCGTGATCTCCACCACTGCAAGTCCATCCTCTGCTAACTGGCTCTCATTCCAAGAGTACACCGGCTCTTGACCCTATGGGTACCCCACATCATGGAGCACTCTCCAAAGCAAAGTCGGCATGCCAAGCTCGCTCAAGAAGGTGTCCGTGGTGCGGTGCTCCCTCAGGGCCAACGGACGCCGAGGTGCTCTCCCTCCGGTGGACTTACGGGCGATCTGCTTCGTGCGGGCCATCTGTAGCAAAAGTTCTTTTATTACCCCGGGGAAACATGTTTTAGGTGATACAACTTTTATCAAAATGAGATAATCAATTTATAAGGGGAGGAATGCATGACATGAATGAAATGCACAAGTAATATGATGTATGTACGTGCCGTACGTTCTCACAAACTTATGAAATAAATAAGTCTAGCGATGAATTCGGTGGCATACAAACGATCTCTCAAATACGTAGCTAATACGTTCTACACGATAGCGTTGTTATGTAACTACAGAAGATTCATTTCAGCCCAATTCCCAATGAATGCATAAAAGCAGTAAAATTTATCTACACGCTCTACACGAATCCCCAGATACGTGTACAACGGTAGTAACTACCCGAACCATCGTCCTATTGACGGCATCGCCTCAACAGACAGAGCATTCACCCTAGATCGGTGGTGTCTCCCCACACATGAGATACCTTTGTAAAACATGCATAGAACATGTAATTACTCCAGCATCATATAAGCATTCACCCTAGATCGGTGGTGTATCCGATCATGCTCTCACAACTCACACTTACCGAGGCGTAGAGGCAATTGATCCATACATTACCACTCAAACAAGTGGCACTCATACAATAGCACGCCGTATGAGCGACGAAAGAGAAATATGATGCAAAAGCCCCAAGTCAGTACTTAATTAAGCCACCTAGAGTCCTTAACTGGGCATAAAGGATATGACCACTGGCACACTTTATAGTTTGGAAATCATGTTTTCAAATGCCTTTTTATTTTAAATACACTTGTGAACAGTAACACGCTAAACCATGCTCTGATGCCAGCTGTAACAGAACCGACCAATTATACGAAATTAAGTAAGAAAATCATCCGCCAGAGCAGACGATTTAGCAAACTTAAGCCCGTATAACCCGGTAGTCCATGAAATCACGAAGGATTTCAAACCAACTTCCATTCCAGCCAAGATCGTAATAAGTTTAGCGGTCACCATCACATATTACATAAAAGTTTGTATCTCAGATACATCAGAGTTTAAACATAGTTATTACAAAACAAGTTCGAATAAAAGTAGCGGAATCCATTTGTTCAAACCACACACACTCACACGGAGTTCAAATATAGTGCCAGCGAATGATCATCTCCAACAAAAGCATTAGACGAGACGTAAGGAATGACCATGCCCATGCTCCTAAGCATCACCCATCGCAGGATAAAGGCAGTTGATACAGTAGCCGTAATACATCTGCACATCTGCAATAAGTGGGAATAAAACCCTGAGTACAAGAACGTACTCAGCTAGACTTACCCGACATAACCAAAAATAAGTGACACCAAAGATTATGAAGGCTTTATAGTAGGGTAGCTGACTCATTTGCAAAGAAAGCATTTTTTTTTGCATTTCAAGAACCTTTCTAAAGACATTATTGCCAAGTTAATTAATTATAACCTGTCGACTAAATTTGCACCTACACTAGAGCAAACATGTGATTAAGCCAATAATGATAACCAACGATCATTGACAACTTCCATACTGTCATATTCATTATAACTTTTCAAGTGTTCCATCAACATTACTACGATGAAGTCACTCAAGTCAAGTGCTCACTATCCAGGAGCGATGGCGATTCGAATCGATTCCTAACCAGCTGGTGATTTATTCCTTACACAAACCTCACTCACCCGCTAAAGTGAGATATTGATCACCGAGTTAACTATCCAGGTATCTCGAGTTTGCCAGGAACCACATGTACCCGGGGGCCGACCGACTGCACTTTGGTCTTATCATCTCGCCCCCGTGTCCGACCACACCTGCTCCGGCACAGTGCGCTGCGGGCAATCTACTCGGCCTGAATAATCTCCCAGCTTTGCGGTCGGAAGGTACTTTATCCGGCCAGCTAAATGTAAGGCATGCGTTCAACATGACTCGAGGCCCAACAACGGTCGGTCCTTAATCGACACATACGGAAAGCACTACAGTTCAAAACTCTGCAAGTCTCCGTCCGGTCTCAACTTCATTTAACACTTAGCTATACCATGACTTCATAGTCATCTAAGCAGATCCAGATAACCACCTATAGCTCGTAGGTGACAGGAAATCACCCGACTTCTACCGGTCTAAGCCAGCTAAGCATTGACTCGACTGCGGGTACCAGGGTAACAAGGATATAGTATAACAAAGGTAAACAAGGATAATGCAGCAACGGTTGCAAACAACTCCTAAACGTAATGCATCAATTAAAGTAAAGCATTTAATTAATAATTGCAAACCAGGAGAAAATGCTCCAGGGCTTGCCTCTCTCGAATGAGCTCGGGCGGTGATCGGGGCACTCTGGAAGTTCCTCAACGTCCTCCTCGTCGGCTTCGGGCACTTCCTACGGCTGCACCTCGAGCTGCTCCTCGGGCTCCTCGGGTATGACGACTGGGTTCTCGGTTTGCGATCCTGTATGATGCAATGTGCGTAAGTGCTTATGCAATCGGTGCATCGAATGAGATGAATACAATGGATATGTTTAAATGCAAGGTAGTCAACATCATTCAAGAACATATACTACGAGCACACGTCATCTACTACATTCTCTTCTACTACTAATATGTTAAGTCAACACATCTTATTGAATGCTTCAAAGATACACCAAAGCTTCACTAATTTCTTAATCACACTTAAAGCAACACTTGCTTAAACCCTAATTAATAATAGGTTTGAATAGCAACATCTATTTTTATTGCTTAGAAAAATCTTAGAAAATTACTACAGCATAGTACTACCCTAAGTAGTCTACTATCAGATTTTCATGATATTTGAATGAGTGGATTAGCCTACACAAAAATAACAAGCTATGGCATGATTATGAACATAAAAATACTTTGAACTGTGAAAAGTGTCAAACAGCAGAGTTAGTATTTTTCCTAGGTTCTTCATAGCATACAATGACTGTACAAAAATTATCACATGCATGTTTTATACAAAGTTTGCTCTCTAGCTAAAATAACAAAAATCAGCCATTAAAGGTACTTGAACTACACCTCAAGATTTTCCCACAGCACATGCATGAAACATATTTTTCCTAGGAAGTACATTACATAAAAAGATTAACAAACTTAGAATCATATTTTTTTGAAGCCTATAGATTTTTCTACACATTTTTCAAGTTATCAGCAATATACATGATTAAATAAAGTTCTACAGAAAAGTATCTCAAAAATGACATGCAATAATTTTTCCAAGTAGATCTGATGATAAGGAACCTATACAAATTTATTTCAACAGATTTGGAGCAACTTTGAGTATCCAAACATTTTTCAAACCATTTCTATTTTCAAATAATAAAGAATAATTGAAAACAAATCATCCTATTGCTACTGGGCCAGCCCGCTGGAATCAGCTGGCCCACGGCCACATTTGGCCTGCGCGGCCCGAGCGAAGGGAAGGGTGAGGCGGCCCGGCAGGGCGTCGGCCCATGGCCTCTCGGCCTGGCTCGGCCGAGGCGAATGCCACGTCGGCGCTGCGACGTCGCGGCGGCGCGGCTCGGCCACGAGGCCGACGGCCATTTCCGGCCGTGACAGGGTGAGCTAGCGGGAGCACGCGGTGCGCGAGAAACTGGCGAAGGCGGGAAGGTAGCTAGGCAGGGTGGAGAAGAGGAGGAAGGTGCCTTCCATGGCGGCGCCATGGCCGACGGTGGCGAGGCTCGAGACGGCGCTACCTAGGCTCAGCAGGCGGCACAGGTGCGAGCACGATGTGCCGGAGAGCGAGGCGGAGCTGCGGGCGCATGATCATGGGCCGAGGTGGAGCAGACGCGGCGGATTTTTGTCGGCGGGTGCGGTGGCGCGGCGAGAGGGAGAGTGAGGGCGCTCGGTGCTTGTGGAGAGCAGAGGCAGCGCGGGAGTGAGCCAACGAGCGCACCGGCTCCAGCAGAAGTAGGCGGGCGCGTGGCGCGCGGGCGTAGGCTGGCTGCGACGCGCGGCGGCGTCGACGGCGCATGGCCGCCACGCGGCGGGCGAGCTCTGCCGCGGTCGAGACGCGACGCGGTGCGTCAGCGGGCAGGCGAGCGCGGAGGCAGGCCAGGCGCGGCGCTGGGCTGGGCTGGGCCAAGGCGAGGCGCGCGGCGCGGTGGGAGGCTGGCTGGGCCGGCTTCGGTCGTGGGCCGGAAACGAGGCGGCGGCCAGCGACTGAGAAAAGCCCTTTTCCATTTTTATTTTCAAGAACTTTTTAAATGCTAGCTTTCAAATATTATTTTGAGCAAGGAAATGACTTCTTTTGAAAATGGCCCAAAAATAATAGTTGCTTAGAATTTAGTACTCTACAACTTTGCTTTAGGGACCAACTAAAACTTTTGCATAGATTTTGAATTGGGAAGCAAAAGCTAAATAGAGAGGATTTTTTTTTGACCCTTTTCCCATAATAATTTCAAAGCATATTTTGTCAAAAGTTGGAATACAAACTTTGCTCCAAAAATTATGCTAAATAATTTTAGATGATTTACAATCATAACCAAACAAGTTCTACTAACCTAGCAAGCAAAATCAGGGCAAAACAACTCTTAAACAGGTGTATTCAACATTCAGGTTACACAACATGTTTCGTATGTTTTGAAGTAGTATTTCAGTTGTTATTTACATGATTAGGCATGTATGATTAGGATGCTTTATGATGCATGTTATGCATGATTTGCAGTGCCTAAATGCTGGCATAACACCGGGGTGTTATAGAAACACTACACACAAGTAGATCGACCTCAAACTCTGGAAATTACCTCAACAACAATATGAATCACAAGAATATAAAACAAGCACAAGGTGACACAATAATTTATCCCATGGTTCAGCTCACCACTAAGGCTTGCCTAAGTCCACATTATTGAGGTTAGCCACTAAGGTTTAGGGCTTTCCAACCCTTTCTCATTCTCAAGTCAAGAGACTTAACTCTTGAGATGAGGATTGAGTTTACTAGCTGCAAGAGTTGATTACAAACCTTCTGGGGCTACCATACAAGTTGGCAACCTCTACGGGCGACGCTCTAGCTGGCTAGGAGCCAAGCTCCTAGAGTAACAAACACAACCGCCGACTAAAACGTGAACCAAGTGCTCTTTAGAGTTTGGGAATTAGTGGATCTGCTGTCTTATCGAGTTTGGCACCTTTTTCTCTCAATGATTGATAGAGAAATCAATAGATAAGCTTAGGAGCTCAAGATCACCAATAGAGGAGAGAGAAAAGCACTTTTCTATTTCTGCACAAGCTGAATGGTTGAGGAAGAAGAGAGAGACGTTGGGGAGGAAGGAAAAAGGTATAAATACCCCCTAGCCCTCAACTGTCACTTAAGTCATGGCGGTGCCGCGACTCAAGTACGGCAGTGCCGCTCTACGGCAGTGCCTCTCTCCATGTACGGTACTACTGCACCAGGCAAGACAGCAAGGGTAAGAGTGAAATGCTAGCTATCTTGGTTGTGAAACTGCGAATATATGTGTAGGATTAAGCATTTGGTAGCACATGTTAGCTTAAGCATTGTGTCCCTCTTTATAATATGGCTCTTCCTATACTCAAATTTAAAATATAAAAGAATTTAAACCTCCTTTGAATTTGAAGCCATCAACATTTGTAATTTGGGGGCTCCTCCGTTTCGTATAACATCCTCGATTATAGATTCCCTACTTATTGTAACATCCTGATGGGCCAAGTGGGCCCAATCCAGTAAATAATGGGCCGGTGTACTGTAGCAGAACATGGGCCGGGTACTGTAGCATCCAAAGAGGGCTACTGTTCACCGAGCACTGTTCATCCGAGAAGTGGACCGGTGAAAAATCGGCGGTACTGTTCACGGGTTACTGTAGCACCGCGAAACACTGTGCAACCAGAGTTTAGTCCCATACTGGAAATCCTGAATTCGCTGGATCGACTTAAATACCAGGGCCAGGGACGCGTAGTAACCTTCGGTTAACCGTTTTGAACGAAGCGAGGACGAAAGTTCAAGCGGGTTGCTACGCGGGTCGGACCACTCCTAGGAAGAGTGGGCTGGGGCCATGTATGTCGGGACTGGACGTTACACTTATCATCCTGATAAATCTCATTAGTCCTCTAATTGTGTAGTCATTATCACCAAAATCCATAATTAGAGCTTGATTGCACTTTCAGGGTACCATAGACGTGTGCGCTAGGTCGTAGGGATCTCGTAGATGTTCTCCCTACCGGCGAGATATGCTGCCGACCCGCCGGCGTGCTTGCGGTCAAGGCGGGCAGGGTTAGGTTTGACCACCGGCCCCGTGCGTCAGTGACCGTGAGTCGCTGGGGTGAGTAAGAAAAGTTTTCAGTGGTTTTTGATTTTAAGAAAAAGAAAAAATGTGCAGTTTCTTGTTTAATTCATAACTAAATAATTAGGGTTGATAAAATTATGAAACTTTTTGTGTGGATTTATTATCATGTGATATACCTAGGAAAAATATGAGTTGGGCATTTTCAGTAGTTTTGGTGTGCTAAAAAATTCCCTAATCTAATTAATAAATGCACGTTCCATGATTTTTATAGGCTAAAATAATTATCCTGTAATCATAAAACTTTTTATGTAAATGTCATGTGCTAATATCTACCTTCACAAAAAGTTTGGTACTGTTTTGAGTTACTTAGCTTGGTTAATTAATTTAAATGTGTTTAAATGTCTTTTCCATGATTAAATAAATACCTAAATAATTTAGATAAATACTGAAATGGCTTTGGTGCATTTTGGATATTGTTTGTGGACCTTGGAACACCTAAACCCCTGCTCTACCTTGGCAACTTGATTTCTTTCCTTGATATGTTTATAATCAACTTGTTTATTTAATTATTAAAATGGTTTTATTAAATATTTAGTTTAGCTTTATGAATCCCTTATAATGATCATGAGTTAAGATAAATGTTAATTTTTTGCTGGACCATGTTAGTGTAATCCCTTTTCATGGTAGATAACTAATTAACTTGTTAGTTAATAAATAAAATAGTTTACTCAAATGATTAATTAGTGAATGCATGTGATTAAGTCATGTAATGATCCTTGCTTGCCCTCATGTTTGAACTTATGTAATGTTAGTTAAATACCTTGCCGTGCTTGACTAGTATAATGTGGTAAGTGTTGCTTTCATGATAACCACTAATCACATTTGTTAGTTAAATAAATAAAAGTGCTTTACAAGTAATAACCTTAGTTGTACCGTGAAGGAAAGTTCTATTCGACTTTCTTAGATTAGTTTAAGTTCTGCTATACACTTGTATGTCTTTCATCATGCATCATGTCATGCATTCCATCATGTTAAGCAAAGCATCATTTATTACGTGCAGTGCTTACGAGAGTGAGAAGGTTCGGGTTGATCAAGTTTCGGAGAAGGTCCATCCATCAGTGGTGTTGGTGCCTAGTTTAACTTTAGTGGTCTTCGTGGAATCTAACCTTCTCTGCAACGCAGGCAAGCCCCGAAGCATAAACTCTTCTCTAGTATTTACAAATCTTTATTACACTTAAGTCTTGTGAGATATGCATTAAATAATTAGAAGTTGGTCGAATACCGTTGCTGCATGATTACCTTGATATTCAGGTATTCCTAGTTGTACCCCACTAGTTTGAATAGATCGATATCTCTGATGCTTAGTAATGCTTAGACTTCGATAGAAGTCGAATGATGGTTTCATCGTTCATGAGAAATAGGTTTTATCATGTTCTTCTCAGCTCTGCTGAAGGCTCATGTGAATATACTGATAATGATATTGTCAAATTGAGACCGGGCGGACTCTTTGCTTGCGTCAAGTTTGAGTCTTGATGTAGTGCCCCGCCTGTGTCGATTAAGGACCGTTCGTTGTAGGCTTGTTATGTGTTCGAGACTTTATAGTATTGGCCACATACTCCGATAAGCCTGATACCTTGGCTATTTCATTATGTGAAAAGACAATTGCGCACTAGGAGTGAAAGATAGCGAGAGTAGCGTGTACCCATCCTGTGAATCCATCCGGGATGGCGCAAGAAGGTGGAGTACTATATTCTCGGGTAGCGCAGACCGGTTCATGTTCTAGAGGATCCGAGCGAGGATTGATATACGTAGGTCCGGGGCCCGCGTATGTCATGTGGTAAGGAAACCCTAGCTGGGCCTAATCGATTAGAATCGTAGCGCTTCTCAGTTATGCAGACTCGATCCTCTGCCCTGCATCGTAGTTAATCAATAAAACAATGAAATATGGTGACTTACGGATATGAGATGGAAAGAGATAAGATACTTAAAGAAGTGATTGATTTAGATCAGGTGCAAATTGGATACGATGATGACTTAATACGAAGCTAAAACACTGAAAGTGAGGATCCACTTATAGTAAGTTTTTTTGTAAAAGTTATTCTTGCTTCCAACTTTCCTTTAAGCCTGCATATCATTGGAGTATTTTCTTTTAGTCGGGTAAGACTTGTTGAGTACTCTCAAGGACTTAGGGTTTGTTAAACCCCTGTTGCTGGTTCTAACTTGTGCTACTAGTTGAGGTCATGTCGGTGGGCTCGACATGATATGGACATCTCTTCTACCTTAGATTCTTTACCTAAGTCGCTTCCGCAATTCTACTCACATTTTGGAACTTAAGTTAAGTATTGACTTGAACATGTCTTGTAAACTAATATTGTAAATCTTCCGCACTCTGATGTAAGTTATTTTTGTACCAAGTGTTGTAATATTATGGTAACTCCATGTTATGAGTTGTAAAATGTGGATGATTCAGGGTTCCTGAGGACACCCGACAGACTACCTAAATTATATGGCTCTCGTGTGCAGCAGGCAGAGGTCTTAAGGATAATGACAGGTGCACGTGGGCCATATAATTAGGGTGGTTCTGCCACAGCTCTATAGACTACGCACAAGATATAGAAAAACTATTAGAGGACGCGGAGATATAGAAAACGACTTTTACTCAAATGACTCTCCAAATGATGATTTAGAGAGTAGATTTTAGAAAGGCTCTTCGAGATGCTCTTAGCACTAAAAATTAGCTAGCTAATAGCTGCTATTTTTTAGCTAGCTAATTTTTAGTAGTGAGTGTTTTGAGTAACCACCAATAGATGGTTAGATAGTGAGTTGAAGGTACATATAAACTATTAGCACCTATTAGCAACTACAAAACTGCTAAATGGAACTAATAGTTAGCAACCCCAGCTAATAATTAGCAGGTTATTACAGGTCGGTTTTGATCCATTAGTAATAATTTTAGCTAACATGCCATTAAAAGATTCATTTAGTAATTATTACTATCTATCTATATATTCTGTCCTCAGTTCTCAAAAATATATTCTGTCCTCCGGTTCAAAATAATTTGATAACTTGTGTTTAAAGATTCAAAAGAAATTTAAACTTATTATAGAAAAAATATTATTAATTTCGGTACTTTTAATATATTATAAAAGTATATTTCACTATTAATCTAATAGTACTTATTACATATTAGAAATGTTAATATTTTCGTATTTTTTATCAAACTAAAAAAGTATTGACTACATGCAAAATAATAGTTATTTTATGACAGATAGAATACTTTTTTGGTATGAATTTCGATAAATTGGAAGTTTCGCCTTAGAATTATGCCATTCTTCGTCGTATTTGGTTTGAACGGGTTTGGCTCAGTTAACGCAAGGCAGCCACAAGGGGTGCGAGAAACGAGTCAAACAAGGCGACACCGAGGGCGACGGTTGACCCAGTGACGGCGTCCTTGCAGGAGCTGGGAGTAGGAGTACCATTTTTTTTAATTTGGGAGTAAGAGTACCTAGTATAGGATACTCCGTATGTGTGTAAGGTGTAGCGATGAGGTAAATTTGACATGTACGTACAGCTTGTATTCGCAAAAAACAAAACGAAACATCATGTACGTACCGTTCATAAAGACAGTGCTAGTACAAACAGAGTCAATAAGGCACTGAGTAGTAAATAGATCACGTAGACACGTAGTGCCGTCCGCAGCAGCATGCAAACGTGCTCGGATTGCAGTTGAGAACTCCATCACCATCAGACACAAGCCACTTCATGCAGATAAAAAGGGGGTCAACGAACCGAAGCTGCTAGTTGCATACTAGTGCTCTGCTGTCTGCTAGCTAGCTTCCGGTTGGAAGCGCGCGGCACCACCACCAGCACCAGCTGTTGCCGTGCGTGCTCTTTCTCCTGCCGTATGGAGACGAAGCCAGCTGCCGTGCCGTTTAGGGTGTCGCTTTCCGCTTCGCCTTCAGATCATCGCGCCTCTCCGTGCCTTCAGCAGTAATCCGTGCCAGCGGCTAGAGCAAAATGATGGGGTGCACTTCTTAATTCATAACTACACTGATCGATATGATGTTCAATCAAAAATAGCATAACTAATGTACAGCTACCAGATTTTAATATCAAATTCGACTTATAGCAATAGAGATGAGAATTTGATCGAAACATAACACTCACCGTTTAAAAAAAAAGTGTATTCATTGATAGAATGCCAAAATCATGAACAAAACAAGCCCCATATAGCAAAATATGTGATCCAGAAGACCATGATGAAGATCCCACTAGCCTAAAAGGAAAGAAAACAAATAGGTCAATTATTTAGCAAATAAATTATAAAACTATCGATTAAAAGTAGATACATTGCATTACCTATCAGAGATCATATTTACGTCATTTTCCTTCCATGGTCATGAAACGATGAACAACAACCTCGTTGCTAACTTTCTTCATTTCTTGTTTCTCTAGATAGCAAATAAGTCTATGACTCAAGTGTTGATCACCCATGCGATTAGACAAGCTTATTTTGACAATCTTCATTCAAAAAAGCATCTCTCAACTGTTGCAGTAGCGACAGGCGGTACTAGTACAAGCTTCAAAAGTTGATAGACCAATGGATAACAACGATGTTTCCCTATCTCAACCATTTTTTGAGAGAGCTCACCAATAGTGTTGATGTTGGAGAATCTAGCATCTTCTCGCACATCGGCAATGTAAAGGCATCAATTTGTTTTCTCAAGCCTGGATCATATTTAATCTCCTCTTCCCAATTGAGATCATCTAGACATGAATTTCTGTTATTGTTGGCGGTGTCTGTGTCTGGAGCTTTCCATTTATAAAACCTCTCCATGATTACCTATAATGTGCAAGCATAATCAAATTGCAGATCCATACTATCATAAATGTATATGCATATACTAAAAAGAGAAAACCCCAATTAATCACTAACCCTAAACTGCAACCTACTCAATTTCAACATATAACCAGGAAGAATCGAAATCGGATGTGAGGCTTAACTTGATTGAAATACAAGATAAATAAATTGATGATTTGATTCCTTGCCTTTTCTTTTGGAGCAGAAGTCCAGAACAGAGAGAGCTAGAGAGGCCGTGAGGGTGAGCGCCCTCACATCAGGCTGTTGCCGTGGCCATCGGGCGCTCGGCTCGGCTTGACGAGATGACGACAGGGAAGGGGAAGGGGCGCCGGTGTCAGCGACCAGCATGGATCGTCGCCGGCATAGTTGAGGTCACGTCGGTGCCTTGCCGCCCCTGCCCTTGCATAGTTGTGTCGCTGGCTCGTTGCGTCAGGCGAAACACCGCGGCCTCCTCGCCCCTCGCGGACTCGCGCGCGGCCACGGCGAAAATTGCCGTGGAGACTCGATTGGCATCCTTCTCCTAGAAGCAACCTGCGACATGGGCTTGGGCCAGTGGGGGGTGCCTGCTTTTGGGCCAGGGGGTGCACAAACGGTGGAAATTTGTTCCTCGTAACATAGTTTCGATTTTGGCCTGGGTGCCTGGGCATCCAGCGCTCTCAACATGGCTTCGCCCGTGATCCGTGCTACTTGTCCTAGTCCTGATCCTGATACAGCAATATAGGGGCTTTTTGGTTTACTCATGGCAAACTTGCTTGGCACCGTGGTGCACTCCTGTTCGATTCTGTCAGCCCGAGGTGCAGATAGCTGCCTGGGAGGCTTCGATCCGAACATCCCATAATGTGTACTCCTTCTAGGTCCCACACTAAGTGATGTTCTACCATTCAAATGCTATTAAAAAAAGTGTCGTTTTGGCCTCTGAACACGTAGGTCTCACCTCTTTCGTCTTATCCACTTGTTCCCTCCCACCTCATCTGCTCGTCTTCCCCGACGCCCATCTCCACCCGCAACCCGTCCCCACCACCAGTAGTACGGTGCTCGTCTCCACCTCTACCACCGACGACGCCCCCTCCTCTTCTCTGCTGGTGGGAGTCCGATGTGCTCCCTCCTCTTCTTCGTCGAGATTCGACATCCACCGATGGCCCCCCTCCCCTTCGTCGGTGACACCATTGGGAGAGCCTCACGTGTCGGCAAGCACTACAAGAAATGTGTGGCTTTTTAACATATTTAGGATGACAATATGTCATAATGTCACTATATCAGTCGGTTTATGACATTATGTTTTAGGCATTTTAACTTAGTTATAATAAAAAGTTGTATGTCACAAAAAACAGCATTCAGCTAGTCTAATTTCATTAATGACGATATTGGCTACGTCACAGAGACATTTTCTGTGACATCAAGTCTGGTTTACAAATGTCATCAATTTATAACAGATTTGTGTGTCACAAAATAATTTATTGATCTTTTAAACATTGATGTCCATGTTGGCATGTTCGATAGCTACTGGTTGGGTGGGTCCATATACTTTTTTATTTTCATTGTTTTTCCTAACATATTTTAGCCCATGTTGTTTTATGTTTCACAACACACGATGTTAAATGTACTGCTTTATTTTATATACGCCGAATCACTACATCAAAAAACATAAACAAAACATGCAGCCGTGTGATGTGAAGAGGGGTAGCTAAAAATACAAAATCACCGGTGGACTGTTAGTTGTTCAAGAATTCTAGTCAGTCGCAATGTATGCATTCGTTGTTTAATAAAATAATAAATAAAGAAACATTGAGTGATTTTCTAATCATGTGTGTAACTATCCATTTATAAACTCAAACTAATAGGTTTGTGATATGAAAAGGATATGTAGGAGAGCGAAATGGAGAGAGATAAATAAATAGAAATATAAGTTCAAAAATAAATATTTAAAAAAAGAAGAAAGAAAATGAATTTAAAAACACACACACGCCACCTAGACCAGACCGGACGCCCGACGCTCATTCCGTCTTCTATCTAGGCCGGACTCTATGTAGGGTTTGGGCTTTGGACTGAATTGTGTGGGCTGGAAGAATTGTATGGGCTCAAAAAATTATATGGGCTACAATCATAAAAAATATGGGCAAAAAAAAACAAAAATGAAATGATGGGCCAGCTAGCCACGGCCCAAAAAAAAGTTTGTGCCCCGTGAACAGGCTGCCTGCTACGTGGGCTTTAGCAGGCCAAAAACTCATTTCGTGACGTATATTGACACTAAAATCCAATGTCATACGCAAAAGTTACCTTGCACGGAGTCACGCTCGTGGGGAGCGAGCCACCCTGCTGGCATGTATACACGGGCACGGCCATGCACGGCATATTAGTCGTGCCGTGCCTGATAGTGCCGCCGTGCCGACTTAGCGGCCCAGGCACGACACTATCGTGACTTAGGCTTGCCGTGCCGTGCCACTGGGCACGGCAGTTTGTAGTGCCCGTGTCGGCTCTGGCACTATAAGTGCCTAACATATCAAAATGACCAAAATATTAAGGACAGTAACTTTATCATCTCAAACTTATACAATACAGACTCAAACTTAAGTTCAGGGGACTTATCAAAGATTCAACCTTACAAGTTCATAGAAACTTAAGATCACAAGATGTTAAGATCATACAAACACAGGAAGAGATAACAAAATAACAATTTATTAGGAGCTTTAGTGTAATGGCCGCCTCATTAAAAACATGTCTATGTAAAACTCACCTTGGTAAGAAACCCTAGACAGGGAAAAAGAGTACAACCCAGCTCCATAGAAGTTTATTGTTCTTACATCAAAGTACACAAGTCTAGAATATTACAGTCTCATTACATAAATGATCACTAAGACACTAATCAAGATAAAGTTCTTCAAATGCTTCTTTAAGTTCCTTGTCCTCCACCATGTGTTGCAGTCTTACTTCAGTAGCCTCCCAATCTTTGATGTAGGTCAGCATCTCCACCATCTTAGGCTTCAACCTCCTTCGCCGCTCCTTGATGATCCTGTCAGTCATACTAAAAGTAGATTCTAAAGATATGATAAACATAAGAACAGTTAAAATGTCTTTAGCCATGATTGACAGCACTGGATATGTGAGTTTGTATTGATGCCACCAGTTTAAGATGTTAAAATCATCATTTGACTGGTTCATAGTGTCACAGTCCAAGTAAGAAACAAGTTCAGAAGCATTAGAAGCTAAAGAGCTTGTAGCCTGCAGTAGGGCAGTTGTAGAGGTATCTCTAACCATGCTTAGAGTACCAGCTAGAGGATGCATACCACCAGCAGAACCACCAACATCATCATCATCATCATCATAAATTTTATCCCAAATAGACTTTTTTCTTACCAGACAGGTTAGGAGGGACACTTCTCCTCAACCTAACAGCTTCATATTTCTCGTCATACTTATTGTAAACATCAGAAGCTCTAATGCTAAGCTGATAAGTAGTATAATCTATACCAGTAAGGTTACCCAACCTTCTAAGCACTCTATTGAAATCTTTTATTTTAGCTCTAGGGTCCAGGATGAATACAAAAGAATAAAACAATGGTATGTCCATCCAGTATTTATTATATTTGTCTATAATAGGTTGAACCACAAGTCTGATGTGACTGTCATTACCATAATTCTTTAGGTGTATAGCAATCTTAACAAAATAATAAATCATAAGTGGAGATGTAGTATAGTATACACCAGACAATGTAACTGTAGAATCATAAAATAATTCAAGAAATTTAAGCACTTTTTTTGCCATAGCCCAATATTCATCAGTTAAAAGCAATGGACCACCTTCAATCCTAGAATAATGAGCATGCATGAAAGTAGTGAATGGGACCTTATGAGGAAACAAATGTTTAAGCATCAGATATGTAGAATTCCATCATACCTCCATGTCTAGCTGAAATTTTCTAGGCCTAACACCAGTGGCAATGCAGTAACTTTTATATGCAGCAATTCTCTAGTTAGATGAGTTTAAAAATGATATTGCAGTTCTAAATATTTTAATCAAAGGCTTAAGAGCCTCAAGGGCCTTCTTAATAATCAGATTGATAATATAACATGCACAACGCTCATGCAAGAACATTGAGTTAACTACAATAAGGGATAATACATTGTCTGATTGTGATTCAACAGGATGATCTACAACCTCAATACCAAGATATTTAGACAACACAAGTCTAAGTTTATGCATAAGCAGAAACATTATATGATGCATTATCTAAAGTAACAGCAAACACCTTTTCAATCAAACCATAATTAGTAAGCACAGATACAACACGGTCAGCAATGTTTTATCCATTGTGGGACACATCAATAAGCACAAGACCAGGCACCCTCTTCTCTAGTTGCCAATCAGAGTTTATGTAATGAGCAACAACACTAAGGTAGTCATCTTTGGTATTACCAGACCAAATATCAGAGGTCAAACACACATAATTAACAGAAGAAGAACTAAGATTCTCAATAAGCTTAGCCTTGCGATCAGTGAAAAATTTAACCATGTCTCTAGTGGTGGTTTGTCTAGAGACAGTAACATATTTAGGATTATGAGCAGTTTTAATGTACTCTTCAAATGCATCAGTTTCACCCATACTGATAGGAACATCTAGCCAAGCAAGCAATCGAACAAGTTTAGTACGTGCAACCGTAGGACAGTACTCCCAATTACGTGTACTACCATGAGAATTAAAAGAGATCTGAGACTGAGACATACGATTTTTTTCACGCCTCTGCAGCATTTATCTCTATGGCGAATGAGGTGACCAGTGCCACCATTAGAGAGCAGAATATTGCTTAGAGCAATGGATGCACTTAGCGGCATACCTGACCTTCTTACCATTGATTTTTTTGAAGAGCTTCTTAAAATCCAACCACACTACCGAGGTAGAGGGACGAGAGTGCTTGGTGCTGTTCTCGTCCTCTTCACCTTTCTCGTCGTTTGCTGCCCTGCCTTTTTGACCATCGCTGACATCAATGGAAGTCTGAGCGCCACAGCCAAACAGCCCCTCGATGTCCTCGCGCAGGTCGTCCTCATCGTCAGCTCTGGCCAACCCGCACAACCGCCCCTCTTTGTTGGCGCCCGCTTCCTCAACAGCTACAAAAAAGAAGCGTCAGTACAGATCTAGGGTTAGGGTTAGCAAGGATTAGCATGTTAGGGTTAGGGTTAGGGTTATGGTTAGGCTTACCTTAGCAGCCGGAGCACTAGAATTGCCGGCGATGTTGACGAAACATGAATCCGTCTCTCTGGTTCCTCAACGGATTTGAATCCGGAGCACCAGAGCAGCCGGCATCCGGTGAGGTCGACGGTGTCAAATAGGAGGACGACAAAGAGAGGACGAGGCTACATCGACGATACGAGATCAAGAAGAGAGGGTACTATGTCATGTCGTGTGTCAGTGTCGGCCACCGGAGGGGGAGAAAAAGAGAGGAGGTTGGAGGCAGGAGAGGAGAGTCGCCGTCGCAGCGGAGAGAGCCAGAGGAGAGAGCAAGACAGGAGAGAGAGCGCGATGCTTAAAATGAATTAGGGTTTATGTGGAACCGTGTCGTGCCTGGCCGGTACTGTGGGCTAAAATGACGGCCCAGACACGGCACTACGACCGGACGGTGTCAGGCGCGGGCAAGATGTTGACCGGGCTGGCCGTGCCAGGGCCGACCACTTAGTGTCAAATGGAAAAATATACTGGCACGCGGCCTGGCCTGCGCGCGATGCGGCCCTCCCATGCACGCGGCCTGTGTAGCTGTGAACTGTGCCGGTCTGGTGCTGGCATGCTGCTAAGGTGGCGTGCGTGCTGGTCTGCTGTCTCTGGTGGCGTGCGTGCTGCTGTCTCTGGTGGTGTGCTGTACAGCTGCTGCTGGGTCCCGCCTGGCTGCTACTGCCGGCATGTGCTTGTGCATTTGAGAGTGAGTTACGTGCGTATTCCTGTTTCCTGTTTGTTGACTTCTCAGGTTTATTTTTAATTTCAAAATTCGATAACTTTTCTGTAAGAGCTCTAAATTAAGTAAATAATATATCCATCTAAATTATTGTGTCGGCTGGAGTTTTCATTTTCGTATTCAATATATTTATTTGTGGTTATCAATTTCAGTGTTATTTTCTGGTAATTTAAGTTTTAGAGTTGTCAGTTTAAGTTTTTTTCGGTTATTTTAATTTGAATTTGTAATTTCAGTTTGCATTTTTATTTTGTAATTTCAGTTTTTAATTTTAGTTTAGCAATTTCAGTTTGCATTTTCATTTTGTAATTTCAGTTTTTAATTTTAATTTAGCAATTTTATTTTGTAATTTTAGTTTTCAATTTCATTTTTTAATTTCAGTTTTGCAATTTTAGTTTGTAATTTTGGTTTTTTTGGTAAAGTTTTTCAGTTTTGTAATTTCAGTTATTTTAGTTTTAACGATGTTTCTTTAAATGTTTTTTAGTTTTAGTTTTTTTTTTGTTTTTTAGTTTCATTTTTTAGTCTAGTTTTTTTTAAGTTTGTTTCAGATTTCAGTCACCCATTTAGGCTTGAATGTCTTTCTAAATCCTACATATTAGTTACCTCGCCTACAATGTATAAGTTTACACAAAACGATAGCCATTGCACACATAAGTTGCCATAATAATTTGCCCCCAATTTTATTTTTCAGTCATGTTTTTTTTTAGTTTTAGTTTTTCAACCATAGTTTTTTAGTTTTAGTTCTCAGTCACCCTTTTAGGTTTGAATGCATTCCTAAGTCCTACATATTAGTTGTATAATAACTTACCCTCTAAGTTGGCACCTTATGTAATGCTTCTTCCAATAATTTGCCTCTTAGGATGTAACTTGTCTTATTTTGAGTTGCTACTCTTGTCTTTTTTAATAAATATCCTTCCAATTTTCAGTTGGTCATGTTTCCCGACTTATATAATGGATTATATAATAACTCGTCCCTCTAATTGACAGCTCATGTAATGCTTGTTCTAATAATTTGCTCTCAGGTTGCGACTTGTCTTTCTTTATATCACTGCCCTTATTTTTTTAATAAATGTCACAGTTGACAACAAGTCATGTTTCTTGGATATTTTGTAATTTGTTGCATAATTACTTGCCCCCAAATTGGCAGCTTATGCAATGTTTATTTTAATAATTTGCTCCTCCAGGTTGCAGCTTGTTTTGTTTTAGTCTGATACTCTCTTAAGAGGTTAGTATTACATGGTAGTAACTCCTTTTTGATATTTATTATATTCTCATGATAACAATGGATATGCATACTATGTAACAACTTTAGTATATTTTGGAGTAGCAACTTTAGTATTACATGGTAGTAACTCTTTTGTAAATCTCCTCGCACGTATTACACATAAATTGCTACTAAAATAAAATTCTTTGAAACATATGTAAGTGGGGTCTAGTTTTGTTCGTCTTATCGTGTAGAATACACCGGTGTAGACGGAATTGAAATAGAATACACCATTCACGAGTTATAGCAATTGAAAAAAATGTTTCGTTTTTTAAGCTTACGTCAGCATGCATGCATCGGCAGGAAAAGAAAGCAGGGGAGGGAGTGGGTCCGATCCATGTTGTTGGGGTCACCGCCCTAGTTTTGTTGGGGTCGTGCGATGCTCCAACCGCGCGATCGCGCGTTAACCGCGTCCAATGTCATATTCTTTTGACATGAAATATACAACCGTCATATAATAAATTTATGACAGTGACTTTTTAACTTTTGGATTTTCGTCTCACAAATCTTAAATTTTAACATAAATTCCATATATCATGACATAATAAAATGTCACAAAGCCACACATTTCTTATAGTGAAGAGGAGCGCTGGGGGATTGGTGAGGTGGGTGTGGCCACCCATCATGCGAGGAGGAGATGCGCTCGCTCAGGGTCGCCGAGGAGGAAGAGACGCGCTGGGGAAAAGAGGAGCGCAGGAGAGGGAACGCAGTGCAGATAGGGGTTTTGTAGTCTTTTCTCTTTGACGCACCGAGTCTTAGAACGTCACTTAATATGAGACGGCGGGAGTATAGGTATGGCATCCTAGAAGATAAAAAAACACATGCATTATTATGATTACTTGTTGAACGCAAAGAAAAAACTTAAAAAGTAGGCATACCGTACAGCAAAAGTGGCGATGCGGCACCCAACACGGTACAGGAAACTGGATATTTTACGTGTGGCGTACTCGAAGATTCACGTTGTGATCATGAGCGGAAAGTTTGTCCCCCGGAGACCACAGCTCTCGTCGTGCTTAGAGCATAAGGTCTCGTCTCGCCGTTGGTGCGCCCGGCGCCGATGAGCGAGCGACATCGATCGGGCAGGCAGGCATGTCACCATGACTCATGGAAGAGAGACCGTCTGCCGTACACAGCTCGGCGGGCGGTCTCCCTACCAGAGCGGACGGCGGCGGCGCTATCACCTAATGGGGACACGAAAAGTCGAAGACGCGGGGGCAGCAACTCGTACCTAGGTGAATTGGCATATAGCCTTGTAGTTACGAGAGCCTTAGAAGCACCTGAGGTACAACGAGACACATGTGGTGAATTTGTCAATCTCGTCTGGATAATTTGCCAATCCAATCTTTAAAGGTGCTCTTAAGGGTAGAGTTTGTGTGCATGCGCTGAACGTTTGCGTTGTACTATATAATCTAAAAAAATCTCATACCTTGTACCATAGTACCACCCTTCTTCTCGTGAAAGAAAGCTTTCTAGAAACATGATTCAGATTAAGGTAGCGAGGGAGGCATGATGCCGTGATCTCAACGGACCGGCCAGGCCAGCCTGTCAACGCGAGTCCCATGCCAACCAACTACGGTACTGTAGTGGTGGCCTAAGCATGTCAACTAATCACTCTTTCCATCGCCCCGCTCACATCGTTTGGCTTACCTAAACCGGTTTGTTCGGCTTGTTTTTTTATTCAGAATAGTGTTTTTCTCTCACAATAATTTAGCTAGAACAAAATTTTTCAGCCAGTTTCAGCTAAGTTTCAGCCAGCCAGAACAGTGTCATTTGTGTTGGTGTCTACGGTAGTTTGTTCCTTGGCTACTGCAGCTGCAGCACAACCACAGGCTTACCGAACAGATACTTATTAGATTGGCTGGGTGTTTTTATACAACATGCAAGACTCATGCTAGTTTGATCCCTAATAGTAGCTCTCAACTATAGTACAACAAATATATAGCTGCAACATAAAAAATACCCAATATAGCTCTGTATGGCCATGAGAACCGCTCTTACGAGTCATTGACTCAACATGTGCGCATCACTAAGAGCATCCATCCTACAAGCACACACAACACGTACGACTCAACATGTACATCCCTCAATATTTGCTATGAGCTTCCATCCTAGAAGCAAAATTGTCCTTTTCAAACAACCACTTTAATTTTGCTTCCACATACTATGAAGCACACACAAAATTGTAATTCTGAATTATAGTTATTGCAGACTGTAAGGAAAATGGATCCTTGGCCCATTTGCTTTGGATTTTGGTGTTTGATGACCAACACAACCAAAATGGACTAATGAATTTGCAAGTGTTTGTTTTGTAGTCTAATAGGGTGCAAGACGTGACTTGGACGAAGGCGACGTGATGATCTAATGATCAACACCTCAAGCAAGACCTTAGAAGCACAAGAAAAAACCCAAGATGTCAAGCAAAGTCCAAGCATGAAGATAGGAACCAAGCCGTGCGCAAGATCGCGAAGAAACGAGCTCGCAGATGCGACCGGACGACTGACCGGTGGCTCGGCAGAGAAAGCGGACCGGACGCAAGGACCCGGACTGGCTGGCGGCAACCAACCCGGACATGTGAACGCAGCGTCCGATCGAGTCTGAAAGGTTCAGCGCGCTGAATCGTGGACGGACGCGCGTCCGGTGGCGAGCGACCGACGGACTGGCAAAGCGTCCGATCGGTAGTTCGCGGCAACAACGGTCGGGACGACCGGACGCGTCCGGTCAGGACGATCTTAGCGTCCGGTCAGTAGCAGTTTTGCGGGAGTTCGACCCCAACGGCTACTTTCTCAGTGGGGCTTATAAATACAACCCCCAACCGACCATTTGAGGGTGTGGAGCTGAGGAAACATATCTAGGGTGTTGATACACCATTTTAGTGATCTCCACTTGCATAGTGCTTAGTGTTTCATCGGTGATTAGCGAGGTGCTGCGAAGTGCTTAGGTTGATTAGACCACCGCTTATGCGCTTGCTCTAGGTGTATGCCTAGTGTTTAGTGAGGTTTGCATACCTCTTGCCACCCGTGCTTTGCGAGCACAAGAGTTGTACATCGGGGGCTTGAAGTCTTCTTGAGATCGCACCAACCGCGTTTGTGGTGCGGCCGCCACCACCGTGTACCAAGGGAACAAGGCCCGCGGCGTTTCGGCCGAAAGCTTGATAGTGAAGACGGCGGGGAGCATCCGGGAGAGGCTTGCCGAGAGGCACATCGGAGACCCACTTGCGCGTGGGGAAGGCCCGAGGCTATCCACGGAGTTACCCGACCGGGAGCTTGGCCCTTGCGAGGGATTCCTTGAGAGGGGCTCCAACGAGGACTAGGGGGAAGCTTGCGCGCTTCTCGATACCTCGGTAAAAATACCGGAGTCATCGACGGGAGTTTGCATATCTCTACCTTGCTCTTTAAAGCTTCCGCATTTACATTGATCATATTGTTATCATTTGCGGTAGAGATAGCAACACACTAGCAAAACCGTAGTTGCACATCTAGATAGATTATCTTTTGCATAGGTTTTGCTAGAGGTAGAAAAAGAGGCCATAGCTTAGAGTTAGATTTTTAAGTTGCCTAATTCACCCCCCCCCCTCTTAGGCGTCCGCGTGTCCTACAAGTGGTATCAGAGCCAGGTTGGCTCATATTTGGACCTTTGGCTTAACCGCCATTGAGCCGACGCTATTGTAGAGTGGTTGGGATGGATACCGCTAGGCCTCCACAATTTGACGGCACTAACTTCCCATACTATAAAGCTAGAATGGCTTGCCACCTTGAGGCGGTTGATTTGGGTGTATGGAGAGTCACTCGTGACGGGATGAAACCCATCAAGAATCCCGAAAAACCCACAAAGAGTGATGAAAAAGAAATGCATTTTAATGCTAGAGCTAAGAATTGCTTGTTTGAATCATTTAGCATGGATGTGTTTAACCAAGTGTTCACCTTAAATACGGCACATGAAATTTGGTTAAAACTTCAAGAGCTCCATGACGGTACAAGTAATGTCCGTGAGCAAAAACATTATCTAGCTAAGCAAAATTATGATTCCTTTGCTATGAATGATGATGAGCTTGTTCGTGATATGTATTCTCGATTGAATCTAATTATCAATGAGCTCCATTCAATAGGATTATTAAAGCTAGATGATGCGGACATCGTGAGGAAGATCATCTCCGTTCTACCACAAAAGAAATATGCGAGCATCATCACCATCCTTCACAACATGGAGAACTTGAGCACCATGACCCCGGGCATTGTCATTGGCAAGCTAGTGGCATTTGAAATGTCATGTAAGATGGGTCAAGGAGAAGCATCTTCATCAAGCAAAGGCAAAGCTCTCGCTTGTAGCGAAAAGAAAAAAAATGAAGGGCAAGAAAGTTGAGTCAAGCTCAAGCTCAAGCTCCTCAAGTGAAGAAGAAGAAGATGAGGATGATGATGATGATGAACAAGAATCAAGTGATGATGATCAATCTTCCTCCTCCACCTCCGACCTTGATGAAGAATCAATCAAATTAATCAACAAGGTGGAGAAGATGATCCAAAGGCTCAATGTCAAGGGTGTGCCCATCCAAATTCAAGATCTCATTTTCACCAATCAAAGAAATGAGCAAAGAAAGAGAGGATACTACGGATGCGGCGAGATGGGGCACTTTGTGGAAGTTTGTCCAAACAAGCCCACACCCAAGACAAAGAAGAAGACGTGCAAAAACAAAGCCCTCACAACAATAAGGTCATGGGATGATTCTTCAAGTGAAGAAGAAGACCATCACAAGAGGCGAGGGCGCAAACACTCATCATCAAGCTCTTCTCGTGTGTGCCTTATGGCACGAGGTAACGAAAGCTCATCCTCTAGTGAGAGTGATAGTGATGATGATTTGCCTTCTTACAATACAATTGTGCAACAAAATCTTAAATATGCTAAAGTCTGCATTAGTCAACAAAAGAAGCTCAAAATTTTAAAAGAAGAGCTAGGTAGTTCACAAGAAGCATACAAGAACTTACTTGAACAATATGAAAACTTTGCAAATCTCAATGTTGAACTATCTACTAAAATTGAGCAACTTGAGGCTAGTGCAACAACGAGTGCATGCACAATTAATGATAAGCAACTTGAAAAGAAAAATGAAAAATTAAAAGAAAAGTTAGCTAGCTCACAAAATGATTATCAAAGTTTGTTTGCTAAAATGGAAATCATGTGCAAGCATTGTGATGAGCTAACAAATAAAGTTGCTAATTTTGAGGCCGTCAAAAATACCCCCACCAAGGCATCTAAAAGAAATGACATAATTAAAAAGGATGTCTCTACTTCTTGCAATGATTTATATTTAGACTCATCCTTGTGCAACCAAGCTTGTGTTGAGAAAGTGATTGTAGATACATGCACACAAGAGGTTGTAAAAGAGAATGAGAAACTCAAGCAAGAAGTAGTTCGCCTCACCAAGGACTTGACACAAATGAAAGGCAAGGCGAAGCAAACCCAACTTCATCAAGATAACACCGTCAAGGGAGTGAAGAAGCTTGATGAAGGACAAACCGTGGTTTGCTACGTGTGCCACAAAGAAGGCCACAAGTCCTATGAGTGCAAGGTAAAGAATGGGGGAGGAGCAAAGAAGAAGGAGAAAAAGCAAACAAGCAAGCTCTCCAACACCTACACCAACAAGGTGGACAAGAAGGCCTCCACACCTTATGTCTTGAAGAAGAAGAAAAATGACAAGGTGGTGGCCATCAAGGTGAACAAGCAAGCAAACAATGGGGTCAAACGCTTTTGGGTGCCAAAGGAAATCATTTCCAACATGAAGAGCACCAAGAAGGTTTGGATCCCGAAAGGGAAGTAAGAAGTCCGTCGGTCCGCGGGGAATTTGGAGGCTTGGCAAAGTATGGGTGCATTTCATGGGGTGCATCATGATGGACAAAATCATTGCCAAGTGGGTTAGTGAATACTATGGACCCAAATTCCCCTTCCCATGTTAGGTAACTAGATGTTATTACTTTCTAATTGGTACATCTTGCAATTAGATTTTCCTACAATTGGTATCTTTAAGCATCTAGTTACTCCTAATGCCTAGGGTTGCATTTGCATGCTTATATCTTTTGTCATGCATACACTAGGTATTTCATATGGTAGGCTTGCTCGGTCTCATTTATAATCCTTGGAGCAAACCTACATGGTTTAAAATTGCTTAGGAGCACGGCACATAGCTTGTCTTACTATTGTTTATCTAATATGTGCCAAAGTCCAAATTGTAGATAATTTTCTCCAAAATATCATCTTTCAAGTGGTATTTTGACTCCAAAATCAATTGTGCATGAGTACTACAAGTATTCCATGTCTCCATGCACAAATTTAGGGGGAGGATCATCTACAAGATGGACGCTTTGAGACTAACACCTTTTTCAAGTTTATCATGTGTGTAGTGGTCTCACTGCAAGGAAAATGGAGTCCCCGAAGAGAAGCATCGTTCTTCAATTGGCATCATCATGTTGATTTCATTTCATATTTATATGCTTTCTCTATGCATTATATAGATTGAACTCTCTTGTGCAACAAATTGCTAATTATGCATATGCTTTGCTTTCCACCATATGTATGCATATATTTAGGGGGAGCTTAGTCTATATAATGCGAGAGTCAAATTTTGTGATCCATTTCTCTCTATACACAAAGGATCATGAAATTTGACCCTCCCTTGTGCTACTAATGTCTTCCTTTTTAGTGTTTGATGCCAAAGGGGGAGAATTTGGAGGACCAAAGACAAGCAACAAGTTGATGTCTACAAGTGGTAATGGTCCGAGAAAGGGAGGAAAGTGAATTATGGATTAGTCTATGTAATGGGAGAATTTTTTTTAATCCATAATATCACTTGGGGACATTTGCAAGGGCAAGACATGCTTTTAAGTAAAGTTTTAATTGGTATCTATCAATTAGTATCATATAACCTTGCCCTTTGCATTGCATCCTAGCAAGTAGATAATTTTTAAATTAAAATTTTTTTCATTTGCTTGCTTTGGTCGTGTTGTCATCAATCACCAAAAAGGGGGAGATTGTAAGGAAAATGGACCCTTGGCCCATTTGCTTTGGATTTTGGTGTTTGATGACCAATACAACCAAAATGGACTAATGAATTTGCAAGTGTTTGTTTTGTAGTCTAATAGGGTGCAAGACGTGACTTGGACGAAGGCGACGTGATGATCTAATGATCAACACCTCAAGCAAGACCTTAGAAGCACAAGAAAAAACCCAAGATGTCAAGCAAAGTCCAAGCATGAAGATAGGAACCAAGCCGTGCGCAAGATCGCGAAGAAACGAGCTCGCAGAGGCGACCGGACGCTGGACCGGTGGCTCGGCAGACAGGCGACCGGACGCAAGGACCGGACGCTGGCGGCAACCAACCGGACACAGGAACGCAGCGTCCGATCGAGTACAGAAAGGTTCCAGGCGCGCGAAACTGTGACCGGACGCGTCCGGTGGCAGGCGACCGGACGCTGGCAGCGTCCGATCGGTAGTTCGCGGCAACAACGGTCGGGACGACCGGACGCGTCCGGTCAGGACGATCTTAGCGTCCGGTCAGTAGCAGTTTTGCGGGAGTTCGACCCCAACGGCTACTTTCTCAGTGGGGCTTATAAATACAACCCCCAACCGACCATTTGAGGGTGTGGAGCTGAGGAAACATATCTAGGGTGTTGATACACCATTTTAGTGATCTCCACTTGCATAGTGCTTAGTGTTTCATCAGGTGATTAGCGTAGGTGCTTTGCGAAGTGCTTAGGTTGATTAGACCACCGCTTATGCGCTTGCTCTAGGTGTATGCCTAGTGTTTAGTGAGGTTTGCATACCTCTTGCCACCCCATGCTTGCGAGCACAAGAGTTGTACATCGGGGGGGCTTGAAGTCTTGCGAGATCGCACCAACCGCGTTTGTGGTGCGGCCGCCACCGTGTACCGAAGGGAACAAGGCCCGCGGCGTTTCGGCCGAAAGCTTGATAGTGAAGACGGCGGGGAGCATCCGGGAGAGGCTTGCCGAGAGGCACATCGGAGACCCACTTGCGCGTGGGGAAGGCCCGAGGCTATCCACGGAGTTACCCGACCGGGAGCTTGGCCCTTGCGAGGGATTCCTTGCGAGGGGCTCCAACGAGGACTAGGGGGAAGCTTGCGCGCTTCTCGATACCTCGGTAAAAATACCGGAGTCATCGATGGGAGTTTGCATATCTCTACCTTGCTCTTTAAAGCTTCCGCATTTACATTGATCATATTGTTATCATTTACGGTAGAGATAGCAACACACTAGCAAAACCGTAGTTGCACATCTAGATAGATTATCTTTTGCATAGGTTTTGCTAGAGGTAGAAAAAGAGGCCATAGCTTAGAGTTAGATTTTTAAGTTGCCTAATTCACCCCCCCTCTTAGGCGTCCGCGTGTCCTACACAGACACTTCTAACCAACAGATTAGATGTCGTTGCCAAAAAAATGCAAATTTTGATAAAAAAACATTTAAAAACCTTGATCTTCAAACCAAACTATCTAGGGTTCACCCATTCATGACTAAATGATATGTGTATATATAAAGTGCTAGATATTTTAGCTTACATATATAAGCTTCAGCTTTAAAGCACGATCCCTGAGCGGTCACTGGTAGAGGAGTGCAGGTGAGAGTATGAGATAGCAAACCGGTGCACATTCCCAACCTCTTCACTCAGTCAGAACTCTTTTTATGCTGATAACAATGAGACTATCTGTCCAATGTCACACCACCCAATTCCTCTCTGTCGATACATTCCTACAGCTCCGAGTGATGTTATAATGCTTGCTTAGCCTCCATGACAGAGGGACACACCACTTATTGGTCACATAATTTCAAATTCCAGGGTGTATGGTCAGATTTCAAAAGAATGACCAAAAGGTTACAGTATGGAACTGGGTGAGCTGGATATCACCGAAGATGACGGATGTTCTGGAGCTCCCATTATGAACCAAGGTGGACAACTACACTGTTTCTACATGACACATGAGAAAGAAGAGGAGAGAGAGAGATAAATAAGAGATGGGTCAAAGGTCCTCTTCACCTTCCCCTTGCTCACCTTTTATAGGGGAGGTGGCAGGAGAGATTTTTATTCTTTCCCTCGATAGACTTATATTTAAAAATAGTCCCTGCAAATTACAAATGAGCCCTAATCATTCTCAAATTAGCCTTAGGCTTTCTAATTGGGCCCTAAACATTCTAATGGGGTCTCTAACATATACCTCGTCGCTTGTATGTGCTATCTTTTCTTTAGCCAACTTATGTCTTCATTATCTTTTCTTTAGACTGTGTCCTCTCAAAGGAATATGATATTGGACTTTAATGTCAATCTGAATAATGAGTAGATGCTACCTTTTCCAAGCATTCATGGATGAAGTCATCATTTGTTTTGGAAAATTTCCATTGTTATTATGGCTCGTGTCTACAAACTGCGTAAACCTGCTAGGAGAATGGCCACTTTGTCGATACAACTATCGGATTGTATGGAGGCCTTTGATTAGGGTAGTATTTTGTTTAACTTCAAGTAGTTGCAATTGTCTTAATCGTCTGGATTCGGTCACAACATTTCTTCTTAAAGTATTTAGTTTTTGAAAAGGTTCTTATTAGCTCTCCAGTAATCTGTAGGGTTCTTGATTTGCAAAAACATACAAGTTGCCATGAAGAAACTGCCGCATTGTGAGAACTGCCGGCAACAGTCTGAGTTTGGCTAACATTTGTGAGAACTGCCCCATTGCGAGTCAGTTTGGCTTTGTAACTTGCTGCAGCTGATGGAAAACCATGTGTCGACATAGAATTTCATCTCGTGCCGAGGACACACGCAGCAAACCGGAAGGTCCGCTCGATGGAGCAGATCCGCCTAGCTTCAGCGCAAGAGTGGTCGATCCTACGCAATCCTCCCGAGACATGCCGGTCAATTTGACCCTGCAATTAACAAGGAGAGAAAGTTTATCAGTAATTAAGGGCGGAACGTGTCGGTGTTGCCAGACAGTCCCGAATGTGAGGCTCTGAAAGCCGATATGAGAGGAGATCGACTAAATAGTCGATTCCAGCATATTCATAAGAATAAATCGGTTAAAACTCATGGGGTTGTATAAGAAGAATCGGTTATCATTCAGGATAAATGTTATTTAAGCAAATATTAATCACTAGCAATAAGATATCAACATGGATCGGTTTGTACTGAGCCAATGATTATAAGTAACCGAACTCCTTTATATAAAGAAACAGTTCAACATCACTTAACCATTTAATAAAGATAAATCTAGTGAACATGTTAGATCTCATCTATCGCCATGACCAGTGGGGCATGAGGCAGAATCATGCAGGCTGTAGAAACAACAATAGACTCGACGACCCTAACTCATTACTAATATCAGTGGGGCATGAGACAGAATCATGCAGGCCATAATACAATAACAAGATCATGGGGCTAGCATATCTTTCAACTTATCTCTACTTCAACGATCTCGTAATGCAAACTGCTCGTGAAAGCATTCGATATCGGCTAAATAACCGATTCAGGCATAGCGCACAGTTAAGGTTATGCCTTTTCAGGAACGGGTCTACCAACTAACGATCCCCACTTCACGGTGCCAATAATGGGGTGAGAGGCAGAATCCCATAGGCCGTGACGATGGGCCATGGAACGGTTTTCGTTAACTAATAGATCTAATCAAGATCGGACATGCCTTAACCACACGCTATGCAAGATTAAGATTGACGCAAAATAGCTGATAAAAATATAACTCATCGCTTAAGATGTAGATTAGATAGGTTTTAGATCAGCAAACGATGAGTTAAACAAGATATAAGGCCGATCCAAATCAATCTCAATCGGGCAGAGTGATATTGCTGTAATTAGATAAACAATGAAAGCAATAAGCAATATTGGTAACTTAATGAATCTACCAAAGACTGTCATGCTAAGGTAGAGCCGATAACTTGACCTTGATCTAATTCAAGCAGTGGGGTGTGAGGCAGAATCACACAGGCCATACTTGAATTAGGCAAGAGTCGATAACTAGCCTATACCAAAGTCGCAGTGGGGGTCGATCGGATCGATGCAGCCATACGAACAGAGGTATAAACCATGACGGTACTTACAGACAAGCAGTGGAGGTTGACCGGATCGATGCAGCCATACTTGCTGAAGAACTCGTCGAGATCTACTCTACTCCTACTCCTAAGGGGTGGCCGAAGCCAAAAAAAGTAATTGACTTTGTATTTGATTGGTTGTTCCTTTACAATAGCCGGGGTTTGATATTTATACCCGGAGTCTAGACATGAATCCTACTCGAGCACGATTTGTTATAATTTTTGGCATAAAAACAAAACATTCCTAATTTAAGATAACTTGGACTCTAATCTTTTTCTTTTTGTAGAGTCTAGCATGCCTCGTTCCAGCGCCGATCATAGCTTCTATCGTTATCCACTGGCGCTATCTAAAGAAAGCCGATTCTAGTGCTGTATCTGAATCAGCTGTTTTCGATCTACACACAATTGATCCCTTGCTGACATGATTCTGGGAGCTTTCGAGCCTCTGAAATTCTTCTCCCAAATTCTGGTGTAAACACATGCCCCCCAATTTTGGGATAAAAGTAATTTTATTTCAAAATTATTCTGTCTGCATCCCTGATTGGTCCACAGTCACGGGTAGAGAACCTTGATCTAGGGTCCACCGTCCATCACTGCTTGCGTTCATTCACGAGCCTATGCTCCAAAACTTTTGCAAGAGCACCACTATTTCACGGGCATTTGGATTCATCTTCTCAGGCCGGCTATAAAATGCTTATCCGACCCTGGCGAGAGCAACTCACTACTTCAGTCATGTTTGTTTTCCTCCTATAGGCGATACGTATCATACCGGCTTTCATCCCTTCGGGTTCATTTTTTGCACTAAAGGCGATACCTTTCTGATATCGGCTATTAGAGCTGTCGACCGAACAAATCGGTTATTTAAGTGTTAATCCAAACGCTGGGATAATATTTCTTCAGATATTTCCCATTGATTGCTCGACCAAACTGTTCTTCTCCTCCTAGTGTCTCCAGAATATACGCATTACCAGGTGCACAACGCTTGATCCGATAAGGCCCTTCCCAATTCGGTGACCATTTGTCGAACTTGCTGTCCTTTGACCCGATCGACAATTTTACTTTTCAGACCAAATCTCCTTCAGAAAATCATTTATTCTTGACCTTTTTATTGTAATATTTTGCGACCCTTAGTTTATTAGCTTCAATATTTTTGAGAGCGCGCAGCCGAAGGCAACTCAAGTCTTCTAAGCCATCCATTATAAGATTTTTGTAGACTTTGGCTGTCAAATCGTTTTGTAACATAACACGCCTCAATCCGGTTTGAACTTCCCAAGGAAGGACTGCGTTATGGCCATACACAAGTTCATAAGGTGATGTTTTAATTGATCCATGATAGGCCATCATGTATGCCCATAGTGCCTCATTAAGCGTCAAATGCCACTTCCTTGGCTGTTCCTTAATTTTCTTCTTGATCAGCTTGATCATAATTTGATTGGACGCCTCTGCCTGGCCATTAGCCTGAGCATAGTAAGGAGATGAATTTAGCAACTTGATCCCCAGACTGGCAGCAAAATCTTCGAATTCCTCTGATGTGAACATGGTCCCTTGATCGATAGTGATGGTTTGAGGAATCGCAAAACGATACATGATATGCTCCTTGACAAAATCAATCATGTTTTTTGAAGTTGCCGTTTTCAGGGGAATTGCCTCAACCCACTTGGTGAAGTAATCTATTGCTACCAATATGAACTTATGTCCTTTGCTCGATGGTGGAAAGATCTAGCCAATCAAATCAATTCCCCAGCCCCAAAAATGGCCATGACTTGATTATTTGGTTCATGGCCGACACAAGCGATTTCTGGACATTGCCAAAATGTTGACAGTCTTGGCATCCTTTGTAATATTCAAAGCAATCTTCTAATATTGTTGGCCAGAAATATCCAGTCATGCGAATAATCCATTTCATCTTATAAGCCGATTGATGAGCCCCACATATCCCTCCATGCACTTCGCCCATCAAAACCTTGGCTTCTTCTTGATTCAGGCATTTGAGTAATGCCCCATCGATGGTTTTGTAATACAGCTGGTCATCCAGTAAAACATACTTAGTCGATTTATACCTCAGCTTTCTAGTAACTTTCTGTGATGGATTTCTAAGGTAGTCGACTATCTCAACTCTCCAATCATTGTCCGAGGTTTCATTACTCAGGATTTCTTGAACCACTCGATAACCTGATGCACTTTGAGCCAAACGATTAGCTTCTTGATTCTGCACCCTCGGAATATGTTGAAATGAGACATGAGGAAATTCCCTGAGCAACCTTTGACATTCGTCATAATATCTCCTTAGAGTATCTTCTTTGCACTCATACAGGCCGATCAACTGATTAATAATTAAATGTGAGTCTCCAAATAATTCAATCGCTTCGGCCTTTACCTCATGAAGAAGTTGAATCCCTTTGAGAACGGCCTCATATTCCGCTTGATTGTTGGTGACCATTGGTTCGGTTGGAAAAGCAAACTCAAAATTTGTCCCTCGAGGCGAAATAATAACAATACCAATGCCACCACCTTGCTTACATGATGACCCATCGAAGAATAACGTCCAGGGCACCGGCTCTACATGATTCATGCTTGGCTTATGATGCTGGGTGATGAAATCAGCTATTACCTGCCCTTTAACTGCTTTAGCCGATTCGTACCTCAAGTTAAATTCTGATAACGCGAGAATCCATTTTCCTACTCTCCCATTTAGTATCGGCATCGATAACATGTGCTTGATCACATCAGCCTTGGAAACAACCGTGCACTCGGCCGATAATAAGTAATGCCACAACTTGGTGCAAGAGAAGTATAAGCACAAGCATAACTTTTCAGTGGGAGAATATCTTGTTTCAGCATCTAAAAGTCTCCTGCTTAGATAGAAAACCACTCGCTCTTTTTCTTCAAATTCTTGTATCAGGGCCGATCCAATTGTTTGGTCATCGGCTGATATGTACAACTTGAAAGATTTACCTTGCTGAGGAGGGACCAGCATGGGTGGATGCTTTATATATTCCTTTATCTCCTCAAACGCTTTCTGTTGTATGTCACCCCATCTAAATTCTTGATTATTCTTTAATTTCAACAAGGGAGAAAACGGTAGAACCCTCTCCGACAAATTTGAAATAAACCTTCTGATAAAATTAATCTTGCCAAGCAAAGATTACAACTATGTCTTAGTAGTCGGGGGCACTGTGTCATCAATTGCTTTCATGCTCTTCTGACCAACTTCGATCCCTCTCTCGTGGACCATAAAACCCAAGAATTGTCCAGCTGACACTCTAAAAGCACATTTATTAGGATTCATCTTCAGACCATGTTTTCTCGTGCATTCCAGAGTCTCCCGCAAATCAGCTAGATGCTCTTTGTATCCTTTCGATTTTATCATCACATCATCAATGTAAATCTCAACAATCCTACCGATCAACTTATGAAAGATATAATTCATTGCCCTTTGATAAGTGGCACCAGCATTTTTTAGACCGAAGGTCATCACAACCCACTCGAACAAGCCGATTGCGCCGGGGCACCTGAAAGCGGTTTTTGTTATGTCCTCCTCAGCCATAAAAATTTGGTTATACCCTGCATTACCGTCCATGAAACTAATAACCTTGTGCCCGGCTGCTGCATCTACTAACATATCGGCTATCGATATTGGATAACCATCCATGGGTGTGGCTTTATTTAGATCCTAGAAATCGATGCAAACCCTTAGTTTCCCATTCTTCTTGTATACAGGGACAACATTCGATATCCATTCTGCATATCGGCATGGTCGGATAAATTTTGCTTCCAGTAGCCTCTTAGTCTCCTTTTTAATATTGTCAAGCACGTTTGGATTGAATCTCCTTGGAGCTTGTTAAATTGTCGATATCTAGGCTTGATTGACAACCGATGTTCGACAATTGACCGGTCTAAACCAGGCATTTCGTAGTATTTCCAAGCAAAGCAGTCTTTAAACTCTTTTAATAGATCAATTAATTCTCGCTTATACTCTGGATCCAATCTAGCACTTACGTACATCGGCCTAGGCCCGTCTCCAGAATTAATATCCACTTCTTCCAATTCATCGGCCGACGTGAAGCCATGTCCCAGTTTACCATCCGTACCATCTATTGGATTATCCATTAAAATAGATTTCTAAAGCCGACTGCTTGGATCGGCTGTTGACTTTCGCCATCGATTCTGAATCCTGATGGCAATAGAAAAGCCATTTGGATATTAGCCGATGGTTGCTTTCTATCGGCTATTTGCTTGGCACGCCATACTTGAGGTTTACTGGATACTTGAGCTTGTTCCAACTCTTTATTCCTTAGGTGCCGCACCCTTTTCTTCTAGCTTCTTGTCAATCCTCCGGGGCACCATTGGCTTTCCTGCCAGACATGCTCTCTTTGGTTGCTTCCTTCTTCATGATCAGCCCAGTCCTGGTCAACAACTCTTTTTCCCAGCCGATCATGAATACTTTTATTTTTTAAGCGTCGATCCATGTTATTATGGTGATATACATCCTGGGCATGGATAGACCCGTGGTTGATCTGAGATTGCCTAAACTCCCAATATTAATTGCTGCATTCTGGACAGTCATATCTGGTAGGCAACTTCAAACCTTCATTCCAGCAGTATCTGAAGAAAGGACAATTCCAGTGTGATTCGGCTTGCTTCTTTTTGTACCTCTCTTCTTCTAGTTGACGCTGGTATTCTTGATCCTCTAACCATCGCTAATAATCTTTTTCCTTCTGCCGCTGCCACTTATTCAACAAGATTCGAGATGTAACTCGTGGCTTTGTTGCTCCATCCTTTGACGTCTCCCCTTGCTCATATCGACTCTTTTACTGATCACGATGTCTTCTAATTTCTCTGTATTCACCAGCCGATATCTGCATCTTGGGATCAACTATTCCAGCTTCTCTTTATTTGGCCGATGTTAGGACCTTAGTCTTTCCTTTGAATAACCTGACATCGACCATATTTTGATCTCCTAGAAAAGGATTATCATCGACTTTCATCTTCCGAGGCGTATCGAACTTGAGCCTCCGTTGCTGAATAGCCTTCTGTATATGCTGTCGGAAAATTCTGCACTCATTAGTGGAATGAGAAGTAGCATTATGGAACTTGCAGAACTTCTTATTCTTCAACTGTTCAGGGGGCAACATAACATGATTGTCCGGCAATTTGATCTGGCCTTTCTCAAGTAAGAAGTCAAAGAGCTTGTCCGATTTCATGACATCAAAGTCGTAGCTCACCTCGACTCCTCTTTCCCAAAAATTTGGCACCATTACTGTCTTTCTGCCCCAATTTCATTCAGCTGCAGCAACCTCCTCTTCTTCATCCTCACAGTCGTCATCGACTGAGTATGGATCATAAGCTTCGGCTACGGTGGTACTTTTCTGGAATTAGGTATCTCTGCGCATACTCTGGAATTGGCTATTAAGCGCTGCTACTCGTTGAGCCAACTGACCCAAGTTGTCAAATTCCTATCCCAGCAGTTTCTCTTTCCACATCGGCAGCATTTCTTGAACAGCTAAAGCAGCTAGTTGATCATCGGACAAGTTCAAGGAGAAGCATAAGTTCCTGGTTTCTCAAAACCTCTGAAGAAATTCAATTTCCGATTCATTAGTCCTCTGTCTTATGGTTGTCAGATCGGTAATCTTCTTTTCTCTAGTTCTAGTGTAAAAATATGTATGAAACTTCTTCTTCAGGTCGGTCCAATTGGTAATGGAACTGACTGGCAGTGATGAAAACCAAGTGAAGGCTGGCCCTGATAGGGACAAGGAGAAGAAACGAACTCGATGGGCGTCTTCAACTGATGCTTTGCCCAATTATGTAAGATACCGACTGACATGTTCTATCGTGCTTATACTGTCTTGGCTAGTGAACTTAGCGAATTCTGGGAGCCTGTAATTTGTTGGAAGAGCAACCAAATTATACCATTCTGGATATGGGCGTTTGTACGAAAAGGTCAGCCCCTTTGGCTTTAGACCGAACTGATTCTTTATCATCTCGGTCATCTTTAGCAGCAACTCATCAGCATTTGAATTTTGAGTTTTCTGCACTTGCTGACCCATCTGTGGGTTGAAGTCCCATGTGCCTTGATATCCTAGATTTAGTATCATGTGGAGGGTGTTATAATCTATGCCATAATGATACCCTTGTGGAATTTCAATCTGTTGTGTCCTTTGCTGGCTTGCTGCTCGAAGTCTTTGATTGTAGACATAAGGGTATATATCTTTACGGATCTTTTGAACTAACGGTGCTATTTTTTTGAGCCGACGACGGTATGTGGTCTGATGTGCCAAAATTGATCACCTGGTTTTGATCTTGCCCCGTCGGCTGTTGCACATGCTGTACTGGTGGTCTAGAACTGTACTGTGTCTGATTCGCAGCAGTTCCTTGAGTTTGTTCAGAAGATCCCTGAACTGTTTGGACATCACCACTACCAGCTGGTACTGCTTCTTGATGGCTGGTACCGACTTAATTAGTCACTTGGGTATACAGATCTAGAATATTGTAATAAGCCGGTCCACCTTGACCACCTGGAAATCCATAAATTGCCTCTTTCATGGCGTTGTGGAACACGTCTACGAAGGCTTCGTTGTGACTTGACATGGCGTCTCGAATAGATTTGTCTACGACCTCTTTAAAGAAACGTCTGTTTTTAGCTTCGGTCGTGTCTGTCTGTCCGTGTAACAGAACCCTTGGTAGTGAAAATTTCTGAACAATTGTGTTGTCACATATTTTGGTGTAGGACAATAAACATTTGTTCTAAAACTCTTCTATAGCTTTACTGATGACCTCTTTATCTCTATCAGGTAGATCTTCATAATGCAGCATAAGGATGTCGCTATTGTTGTGAGCTGCCATGACGATTGTGGGGTCCCACCGAGCGTGCCAGAAATATGTGTCGACACATAATTTTGTCCCGTGCCGAGGACACACGTAGCAAGCCGGAAGGGTTCGCTCGATGGAACAGATCCGCCTAGCTTCAGCGCAAGGGTGGTCGATCCTACGCAATCCTCCCGAGACGTGCCAGTCAATTTGACCCTGCAATTGACAAGGAGAGAAAATTTATCAGTAATTAAGGGCGGAACGTGCCGGTGTTGCCAGACAGTCCCGAATGTGCGGCTCTAAGAGCCAATATGAGAGAAGATCGACTAAATAGTCGATTCCAGCATATTCATAAGAATAAATCGGTTAAAACTCATGGGGTTGTATAAGAAGAATCGGTTATCATTCAGGATAAATGTTATTTAAGCAAATCTTAATCACTGGCAATAAGATATCACTGGCAATAAGAAAATTTATCAGTAATTAAGGGCGGAACGTGCCGGTGTTGCCAGACAGTCCCGAATGTGCGGCTCTAAGAGCCAATATGAGAGGAGATCGACTAAATAGTCGATTCCAGCATATTCATAAGAATAAATCGGTTAAAACTCATGGGGTTGTATAAGAAGAATCGGTTATCATTCAGGATAAATGTTATTTAAGCAAATCTTAAATGTTATTTTATCGCCATGACCAGTGGAGCATGAGGCAGAATCATGCAGGCCGTAGAAACAACAATAGACTCGACGACCCTAACTCATTACTAATATCAGTGGGGCATGAGACAGAATCATGCAGGCCATAATACAATAACAAGATCATGGGGCTAGCATATCTTTCAACTTATCTCTACTTCAACGACCTCGTAATGCAAACTGTTCGTGAAAGTATTCGATATCGGCTAAATAGACGATTCAGGCATAGCGCACAGTTAAGGTTATGCCTTTTCAGGAACGGGTCTACCTACTAACGATCCCCACTCCACGGTGCCAACAATGGGGTGAGAGGCAGAATCCCACAGGCCGTGATGACGGGCCATGGAACGGTTTTCGTTAACTAATAGATCTACTCAAGATCGGACATGCCTTAACCGCACGCTATGCACGATTAAGATTGACGCAAAACAGCCGATAAAAACATAACTCATTGCTTAAGATGTAGATTAGATAGGTTTTAGATCAGCAAACGATGAGTTAAACAAGATGTAAGGCCGATCCAAATCAATCTCAATCGGACAGAGTGATATTGCTGTAATTAGATAAACAATGAAAGCAATAAGCAATATTGGTAACTTAATGAATCTATCAAAGACTACCATGCTAAGGTAGAGCCGATAACTTGGCCTTGATCTAATTCAAGCAGTGGGGTGTGAGGCAGAATTACACATGCCATACTTGAATTAGGCAAGAGTCGATAACTAGCCTATACCAGAGTCGCAATGGGGGTCGACCGGATCGATGCAGCCATACGAACAGAGGTATAAACCATGACGGTACTTACAGACAAGCAGTGGAGGTCGACCGGATCGATGCAGCCGTACTTGCTGAAGAACTCGCCGAGATCTACTCTACTCCTACTCCTACTCCTAAGGGGTGGCCGGAGCCGGAAAAAAGTAATTGACTTTGTATTTGATTGGTTGTTCCTTTACAATAGCCGGGGTTTGATATTTATACCCGGAGTATAGACATGAATCCTACTCGAGCACGATTTGTTACCATTTTTGACATAAAAACAAAACATTTCTAATTTAAGATAACTTGGACTCTAATCTTCCATTTTGTAGAGTCCAGCATGCCTCGTTCCAGCGCCGATCATAGCTTCTGTCGTTATCCACTGACGCTATCTGAAGAAAGCCAATTCTAATGTTGTATCCGAATCAGCTGTTTTCGATCTACACGCAATTGATTCCTTGCTGACATGATTCTAGAAACTTTCGAGCCTCTGAAATTCTTCTCCCAAATTCTGGTGTCAACACCATGCAATGTCAAGCGATAGACTAAATACACCAGAACTTGTATCCTGCTTCTTGCCTTCTGTTGCTTACGTCATGTTCACACACTAAATATATTGTTTACACTGGGATTTTAAACAAGAGAAACCTGACTGCATGTTTCGAGTTTTGAGTTTATCTGAAGAGTTTAAGAGCCTGTTTGGTTTGGGGATTGACTTCATCCGTCGTGGACCAAGCAATTGCACAGTGTTTTTCCTAAACGCTTGCCCTGCTAATGGCCTATCCTAGTGCTATGAAGAACTTTCATGATGATCAGATCTCTCAAGCTCTGGCCTTTGGATACAACAGAACAGATGGGATTTCTCTCGGCAATTTTTTTAGTTTAACTCAATTAGGATGTCAAGAACATGAACTCGATAGATAAAACTCCTCCCAGATACAAACAGACATGTCGTGGATCGCCGCCGTTGTCATCGGACGCTGCCGGTTCGGTGTTTTGATTCTTCACGCCACCTCTCTTCAGCTTCTTTCCCTTCAAGTATCCACAGCAAGGTCAGCTGCCAGGGACGCCAATTAGGCCCGGCATACTTCGTGTTGGGATTCTTCGGCCGGCTTTCTCCAGCCCACATTTTAGAGGTTGTTTGGATTCATGGGTTAAAGTTTAGTGTGTATTACATCGGATGTTTAGATGCTAACTAGAAGGACTAAACATCAGCTAATTATAAAACTAATTGCACAGGAATAGACTAATTAGCGAGACAAATCTATTAAGTCTAATTAATCCATAATTAACACATGTTTACTGTAGCACCACATTGTCAGATTATGGATTAATTAGGCAATAGATTCATCTCACAAATTAGCCTCCGTCTGTGCAATTAGTTTTATAATTAGGTTATGTCTAATATTTAGTGTCCAAACATTTCATGCCCACGTCACTTCCCGCCTTTTGAACGCCACTGGTTCCTGTCATTTCATTTCATGGTCGTGTTCTTCAGCTTGATCAGGGACAGTCTTGTGGGCAACTCCGGCATCTCCGTTGCCTTGAGCATTAGCAGGGTACTTGGCATTTGCTAGGTCAGTGATCGTGCCCAGGGTACTTGGCATTTGCTAGGTCAATGATCGTGCCCAGGGTACTTGGCATTTGCTAGGTCAGTGATCGTGCCGTCGGATCAGGCTGGCATGGTGGCGTAGCGCGTCCTCTTTGGCGGCGCGGTTGCGACAAGGGTGTGCGAAAAAAAGATCACTACGATGTCCCAAACCTATCCGGTTCACAGCATCGTACTCCTACGTGAGAAGAAATATGGCAATAATGCAATGAAGGAAACGTATCCGTAGATGATGCACATGAGAAGGAAGGAATTACTTGATGACGCGTGATATTGGAAGCGTAGGTACAAAGGGTGGGCACGTATTTGTTGGGTACAAGGTAAAACTGTTTGTAAATGGATGTATCTAGAACATGTTTCGTTTATGCTCACCAAGTCACCTATACAATGGATTTGTCTTCAACGTGATATTTTTTTTTAAATGAATCAGACAGGAGAGCCGCCGATTATATTAAAAAGTAGATAAAACGTAGATTGGGCAAAAATAAACAGAAACAACATTATCAACACGCACCAAAAACTCTAACTCAAAGAAGAAGAAAAAACAACTCTGACCGATCGGATTGGGACATCACCCGAGCCACAACTCAAAAGGACACACGCTTCACCGCCACCAAACCACCACGAACTAATCACTACACTACACCGCCATGCCCCGAAAGACAAAAGCCATCAAGACGAAATCTCGTTGTCAACAATGTCCCACACCGAATAGCCCGTTGCTAAGCAAGGCTAGCCGCTGTAATCTGCTGCAATCCATGATATTGTGATAGCCAGTCGTCGAGAGGCAAGACTAAAATGCACGATAAAGACAAATCCAATTTACAAGGAGTATTGTTCGTGATAACTTAACTAGTCATAAGACAAAGCTAAGCTCAGACAAATAAGTGGCTCACATTTATTTTCGGTTGCATGCTGGAAAAATGTGCAATTTTCTACGCACAATTTCGAAAGGGCAACCAGTTGTAGACCTTCAAGCTGGTCCAGCGTGGACTTGTTTCATTCCAATCCATTGTTAAGCACATATTCAGGCCAAAACTAGCACAAACGAGATGGTGACAACTAAAATTAGGAACCTGTTTGCTTCACGTGTAAAATTAGGAACATGTTCAATACGGCGAAGGCATAACGGGGTACTTCGCTAGCAGAGAAATACCAGCGTGTGCCCCATGTGGGTTGCTGCATCTAAAGGCAAACAGTACCCAGCCGAGCACGCACACCATAGACGACCAAAAAAACATGACACATCGACTCATTTAAAGTGGGCAAGGACCTAGCCCAAAAAGTAAGTTTCATGAACTTATTACTCAAGCCCACCAGATTTAGCGAGCAGAAACAATGTACTTCCAACATACCGAGGAGTTGACATATGTAAACCAGAAACAAAGACGGTCAATTAATACAAGATCCAAATTAAACTGCTGCACCATATCCTCTATGGCACGCAAATGCAATGCAAGAATAACAGGAACCATCCATCATTCCATAAGGAAAAGTGCAACTAACATGCAACATGAATGCCAAGCAATACGATAGCACTATTGCACAGATGCGGAAGTCCAGCATGGCCCAAATGAAGCATTCAGAAGAAGACTAGGGGACACTGGAATGATCTTTAAAAAAATCATTCGCCAAGAGCAGATTATACCTCAAATCTGTGTATGTTTTCTGAGAGTATCCACATAGAATTACAATTAATTTCCGGACATATTTATACTACAATTGATGCTAACTCTATCAGAAAGTCCAACATACACTGATCAGGAGAAAAAGAAGAGCAATTGTACCAAGAATTACTTACCACAGACAGAAGCATTACTCAACCACTACCAATACGGTGCAGTGAAGGCAGAACACAAGGAACAGAAGTGAAGAACCAAAACCACAAGAAATAAAACTAACACGTTTAGTCGAAGGCAGCGCCTCTTGCTGAAGTCAGCCTGACTAGGTTCCTTGGATGCCCAACTAGGTGCAGCTGAAGGCCACACTTCATTCGCCCCAATCCCCAGCATGCAGAGTAGATTTATTTTCACGTGAGTGCTGCAATTAAAATAACTGCTCTTGTTCTATGACGAAAATCAAGGGCCTTACTTTCGCGAGCTGCATTTGTTAGTGCTCAGTACACTCAATCCTTATTATCAACTATATGGGGAAAAGGATATTACTAATTTGTGACGAAGTAGCATCTTCGGTGAAGAATTTCATGATGAAACATTGAAGGCAGATAGTAATGAAAGGTTGACAACGTTTGCAGGTAAGGACGTGCCAAGAATGGAGGAACAAAACCATGAAGACTACAACTGAGAGCCGTAGTTGGCCGAGTCGTTTAAGCAGAACATGCCTTTTTAACACAGAGAAGAAAGGTAATATGTCTTAGTGGCATGATACATCCAAATCTTAAAAGTTCTTTAATGGCATAATCAAGACAATCACAATAAGCTAGATAAGGTTTTAAACCTGAACTGAAGTCATGCAGTTGACGACAGTTCCAAATTTGTTCCTGACAGCCAAACCAAGGACCAAGTTCTCACACAGAGGAGAATCAGGCACGGGCTTCAGGCCTAGCTCCTGCTACACCAGTACCTGCCATCATTACCTCTGCATAACAGCACATGGCAATGTGAGGTATATGTATTCTATAAAGCTGTCCAGGAACATAGAGTTGTATTTTCACTGATTTGCATACCCATTAGCAAGGGAGATACCTATTTGTTGCAGTTGTACTACGGCGACCTGCTATAGCTGCGCCCACGAGCTGGCGAAGGACTACGACGCCTTGGAGAGCGATAACGAGGGCTATAGCTCCTGCAAGCAGAGTAGTTAATTTAAGTCTGCTTTGTAAAAGGTAATTAAAAGAAGGGACAATTGTCTGGCAGACATCCAAAGTGATGGTCGTTTGCTGGCGGACACCCCGTTTTGAGCAGTTTGCCAGAAGACACTCTGGTTCGGTGAAATTAGGCCACAGGACACCGCGGACTGGTTGCCAGAAGACACTCTGGTTCGGTGAAATTAGGGCACAGGACACCGCGAACCGGTTGCAGCCGGTTGAGGCCACAGGACACCGAACTAGAGTGCCTTCTGGCAAACTGCTCAAAACGGGATGTCCACCAGCAAACAACCATCACTTTGGATGTCCGCCAGACAATTGTCCCTTAGAAGAAAGAATTAGAGAAGCCTGCAAAATGAGAAAAGCAATTTTGGCATAGTAGCAAATTGCAAGCTTGCTAGCCAAAATCCAAGCCCGTAATGAATCTACAATAGAAGGGCATTAAAGCAGAATAGTATCAGTTACTCCCTCCGTTCCAAATTGTAAGTCGTTCTGACTTTTCTAGATGCATAGCTTTTGCTCAATACCTAGACATACATTATGTCTAGATACATGGTAAAAAGCTATGTATCTAGAAAAGCTAGAACAACTTACAATTTGGAATTGAGGGAGTACCGAAGAAAGATACAGGCAGCATTTAAGGTTAAGCAATAAAATTTGAGAGTTAATTTACAACTGAAATCTACAAAGTAAAAAAAATGGTTACCTTCTACTATAGCTCGGACTCTTGCGGTATCTAGGGCTGCGGCTGCGGCTCCTGCTCCTGCTGCGACGTCTTCCACTACCTAGACCTCCAGAGCCAATGCGCAGACGACATTCACGTGCGAAGTGTCCAGTCTCACCACACTCATAGCACTTCGACTCAGATCCACCATACCGATCGCGACCACCACGACCACTGGAATTACGAGATAGTTCAACTCTCCATCCATTCTTACCTATTTTGGAAACAATACACCAAAGTATAGTTAACACCAGCAAAAAATAAATAAATAATAGCAAAGTGAGGAGTAAGAGTAACAAATTGCAAATCCAGAACAATCCAAATGCTGCTTCGTTCACCCAAAAAATGCCAAATCTAGAAGCAAGCTCTTAATACTGATTGAACAACTTTTCGGACAATCACAGGATTTCTCTTCATAAAACTAAAGTGTGTCCAGGCAGATCTTCAAACAAGTTCAACCAAAAGATACTGCTAACATACCATCTAGATCACGAATAGCATCCTCCGCATCCCTCCTGTCATCAAAATCAATAAATGCAAAGCCAGGTGGTTTACGTGCGACCCAAACACTGCATTGAGAACAGCAGTTAGCGAACTACACCAGGTGAAACAGCACATTTCATCTCATAAAGAAAGAAGTCGTAACGGACATATAACAGGTAAAACATATCCATCTCACTAAATCAAACATGAAGATACGTATGACTGCATACCTCCATCTAAAAGATCCAAAATATTTTTTTCTTAAAATAAGAAATGGTTGGAAGGGCGGGCCTGGTGCAAGCGGTAGAGTCTTACCGCCTGTGACCGGAAGGTCCCGGGTTCGAGTCACGGTCTCCTCGCATTGCACAGGCGAGGGTAAGGCTTGCCACTAACACCCTACCCCAGACCCCGCACAGAACAGGAGCTCTCTGCACTGGGTACGCCCTTTTTTAAAAAAAATATATAAGAAATGGTTGGAAGAGCATGCACAGTGGACATAAACAATACAAAGCACCTCTGCAGACAAAATAGTTGCACGATCAAGTTTGCAAAGTTTTACACCACCGCAATCAATATTTTTTTTATAAGGCAACCAAAGCCCTTGAAAGTCAAATATCACGGTGAACGAAACAAGTTTAACAAACTGGGTAAGGAAGTTGGCCACACAAACATCTGACGAAGAATATGAGCAAAGTGAAATCAAAGTTGGTTCTGAACTATCACCCTCTCCAATAAGTTAGTAAGCTCATAAATAAATCACTAAAACATCATAAAGCTGTTCTCTGGGTTTCATCACCATATGAATGACAAGGTTCTTACGTTGGTTTGCCATGCGTTCAAGGCGGAAAACATAAAAAACTATAAAAACATATCTATACAAAACCGGGATAAAGTTTGACAAAAAGTGACCTTCGCAGAACTCCAAACACACGGAACTTATCTTCGAGTTCCCCAGAAGTCACGCGTGCATCCAAGTTGCCAACATACACACGGGCCATTGTGAACAAATCCTGAACTTAGTCACAAGAGGAACAAATAGAGTTAATTCAAATTAGTACTCCCAAACAATTAACCAAAAGAACACATTATAAACAATTTTCATGTCCAAAAGATACTAAGGGTAAGGGATGAGTCACAGAAATCAAGACATGTCTCACAGAACATCACACAGACACCACCTGCCACAATCCCCAGTATGAATAGCCAACCATATTCGTAATTCAACAATGTTCTAAACAAAAATGAGTACCAGCTGATGCTTTCTGCTACAGCATACAGCCACACATCGCAAATTTACAACAGAGTGGTCATAATCATATTTGGAAGACTGAACAATTTCTGATCCTTGCAAGCAAAGCTAGATCCCTATTCCCTAAACCAAAGGGGTAACTCTATTGACCCAAAGGGACAGCGGAACAGCCCTACGGAAGGGGGGAACAGGCGATTTTATAACAATAACAAACGTCAGGCGAATTCGACGCGAACGCTCAGCAACTCCAATCTAAGCACGAGATGGCCACAGTATGACCACTCAGACACAAGGGTTACGCCAATCGAAACACCGAATCAAACTAACGAAATTAAACCACAAAATTGCGCGCGACCAGCTCACGGACCGAGAGGAGATGGCGTCGACAACCAACAGTTAGGCTTCTAGGGTTCCAAAACCTTGGGGGACTAACACAGATGCGGAATCAGACATGAGACTGGATCAGAGAGTTTGGGGTTCCCTGCGCGGGAACGAGATGAGAGCAGTCGCGTACAGTAGCACCGCCAAGTTCCCGCCTTCGGCAGCTGCGGCGGCGGCGGAGGGCAGAGTGGAGTGAAGCTTCTAGTTTTGTGTGGAGTTGGAGGCGATAGGAAGAAGACACGGGCGGGCCATATAGCCTGTGTCAGGCGAGTCGCACACTCACGTGGGCCTTATGGTTCCACGGCCCAACCCAGCTTTCGCCAGACCCAGGCCCAATGCTCACCGTTGCTTTCCTAGTCAGCTCTCTCAGTCTCTCTCATCAAAATCCATCGTTTTCCTCAAAAAAAAAAATCAAACCCATCGTCATTCGCTCAAATAAAAAATATCATCATTAAAAAAAAGTAGAAAACCACTTCGCCCCCTTCGCGAAGGAACCTCGTCGGCCTCGCTGTCTCCGTCACGTGGGGCGCGTCGCGTCCGCCACACGCACCGACCATCCCCTGCCCCCTGCCACATCGGCTCCTGCAGCGTACTACACGCTCCCCGCCGCTCCGACCTCACTTTCCCCGCCTCCATCACCAATTCACGATCTCTCTCGCACCGCACCCCGGGTCGCCCGTCTCGCAACTCCCGAGCCGAATTCCCCTCCACCGCAACCGCCATGGGCGGCTCCCACAGCCGCGAGGACATCGACCTCACCTCCTCTGACGAGGAGGAGGAGTACGAGGACGACTACGACGCCCGATCACCCATCGCGGAGGCCGCTGCGAGCGCGGGGCAGCGCGACGACGACCTCCTCCGCACCGCCACCCCTTCGTCGCTTGAGGCCATCGACGCCAAGCTCAGGTCGCTGGATCTCAAGTACCAGCGTCCGACCTCCGCCAAGCTCTACCTCCACATCGGCGGAGCCTCGCCCTCCGCGCACTGGGTGCCCGCCGAGCGCCGCGCGACCTACGCCTTCGTCGACAAGTCGAGCGACGACGACTCTTCCACCAGGTGGTTCCTGGAGGTCGGGCCGGGGCCGCGGGTCTCCGCGCCCGTGGACTCGGCGCTCCAGCTGAAGACGATCCCCGCGCAGCGCCGGGCGGACTTCGCCGCGAGCGGCTCCGTATGGGCTCTGCGACTGCCCACCGATGCCGAATTCCGCCGGTTCAGGGTGGACTACGAGCGCTGCCTCTTTGAGAACACGTACGGGGTCGAGGCCACGGACGAGGGGCGAAAGGAGGTGTTCGGCGCCGACTTCGCCGCGTGGGCGCGGCCCGCCGAGGCCGACGACGCTGTTTGGGCCGACGCGGAGGAAAGCCTCACCCCTCCCGCTGCAGCACCAGCGAAGGACCTGCTTGAGGAGTTCGAGGAGGAGGCCGGCGACGGCGACAGCATCCAGAGCCTCGCGCTTGGGGCGCTTGACAACAGCTTCTTGGTCGGTGGCGCCGGGATACAGGTGGTCAAGAACTTCCGCCATGGCTTGCATGGGAAGGGCGCGTCGGTGAGGATCTCGGGAGGCCGTGGCGGCAGTGGGAGCGCCTATTCGACACCGAAGAAGGCACTGCTGATGCGCGGCGAGACTAACATGCTGCTGATGAGCCCAGGAGAGGCTCTGCATTCCAGTGGTGTCCACCATCTCGATATTGAGACTGGGAAGGTTGTCGCCGAATGGCGGTTTGAGAAGGATGGAGTTGATATCACAATGCGAGACATTGCCAATGACAGTAAGGGGGCGCAGTTGGAACCCTCCGGGTCGACATTCTTAGGCCTGGATGACAACAGGTTGTGTAGATGGGATATGCGCGATGCCAGAGGCAGGGTGCAGACAATCGGTAGCTCATCAGAGTCACCAGTGCTGAACTGGTCACAGGGTCATCAGTTCTCGCGGGGCACCAACTTCAATTGCTTTGCAAGTACTGGGGATGGTTCAATTGTTGTTGGTTCTGTGGATGGGAAGATTAGACTCTATTCTAAGAGCTCGATGCGTATGGCGAAAACAGCATTCCCAGGGCTTGGGTCTCCAATTACACATGTGGATGTTACTTATGATGGGAAATGGATTTTGGGAACAACTGACACATACTTGATCTTGATATGCACCATCTTCAAGGACAAAGATGGAAAAGAAAAGACTGGGTTTAGTGGCCGTATGGGAAATAGGATTGCTGCACCAAGGCTGCTGAAGCTCACTCCACTTGATTCAATTTTAGCAGGGACTCGCAACAAATTCCATGGTGGGCAATTCTCATGGGTACGTTCAAATCTCCTGTTCTGAGCACATAATAATAGATGCCCCTGTAGCTAATCTAGTAAAATTAAATAGAATGCTAATTCAGATATTCATGATAAGTGAATTGTCTAGATTTCTCTGGTCCTGGTCATAGTAACAGTTCATTGCTGCACTAACTAATTTATGCAAGTGATTTGTATAGCTGTAATGGAATTATTCTCACAAGAAGTAACTCTGTACCAATTAAATGCCAATTCACAGAGGAAAGAACTTGTTCACCCTTTGTTCTATGCATATGAACGCTTTATTCATGTTTTATCTCGAAGTGGTAACAACTAGTATGAAGTGATTGTTTTGTCCTCATTTTTAACAGCATGATCTCTGCACGTAGTAAGAAGTACATGTTTGAAGTAGGGGGCAATAATTATGTTCCTAATCTGACATTTGTAGAATCATGTTATAGTTGTTTACTTAACCTTGAGAAGCGGATTCAACAATTCATAAGGCGAAAATAACCTTGCTTATACTTCTAAAAAAATAACCTTGCTTAAAGACCACTTTTAAATATATCTCACCTTTGGACACTTCTCATTGCCTGTAACGGTAATTTGCAGTTCAAGTTTATTGCATATAGTGCATTCCATTTTTAGTGAAGTGATGTGCATTTGCATTGCAAAAATTCTATGTAGTAGTGACCGTCATTTGCTTATTGTGATCATTTGCTTGTAAATTGGCTGCTTATGAATCTCACCTTGAACACTTCTCATTGCCTGTAATGGTAACTCGCAGTTCCAGTTTATTGCATAGTAAATTAGTAATGTTAGAATATTATAACAGTTGAGTAGCCAAGTGCGTTCATCTGTGTTTGCATTGCAAAACTTTGCTTTAGTGTGATCGTTTCTATTGTATTGGCTTCTTATGAATTTTATGTTCCTTGATGCTTCAATATAGTTCAGAATTTGTTCTGATGTCTGTTTCTCTGCATTCAATTGAGTTCATCAGGTAACAGAGAACGGGAAGCAGGAAAAGCACCTTGTTGCTACAGTGGGCAAATTCAGTGTCATTTGGAATTTCCAGCGAGTCAAGGACAGCAACCATGAGTGCTACCGTGATCAGCAGGGCCTCAAGAGCTGCTACTGCTACAAAGTTGTCCTCAAGGATGAATCGATTGTCGACAGCCGCTTCATGCACGAGAAGTTTGCAAGCAGTGACTCTCCAGAAGCACCGCTTGTTGTTGCTACACCAATGAAAGTCAGCTCCTTCAGTATAGCAAATCGACGCTGACTCCGAAGCTCTTCTTTCCCCGTTGTGCAAAATAGTTTGAGTAGTTGCAGGTTCTCGTTCAGTTTGTTCCTTTTCTAGACGGTTTGGTTGGTTGGTTGGTTTACTTTATAGTTTTCTTAGATCGAGGTTTCTTCCGGAAAGAACTGGTTCGTGTGTATGGCCATTTGCAGTGGCTCAGTAAAATGGTATGTCTATGTTTGTTGGACAGCATGTAATGTGATGGTTTACAAGCAAAGTAATGTTGATTGGAGACTCTAGTTGTCCCACTTTTTAATACCGATGATGCTTACTTCTCATGGAATGCTAATTTCCATTTTAGGGGTTATCTTTTTTTTTTTTTTTTTTTTTAAAACAAGGAAGGTAAATCCATAATTTATAAACCAAGGCCAAATCTTTGGCTACAAGCGACTAAATACAAAACGGAATACTGTCCAGAACTGGATCAGTACTCTGACCTGACTCAAAACTCGCCCCGAGGACAGCTAAGCTATGGGTTACCAAATTACATGGAGGAGGATTATGGACTACATCATAAGCAACTAAATGGGGCCATAAGTTGGACCGACGAATAGGCAGACCCAACGGCCCACCAAGTCGAAAATGCAACAGCAAACAGAAATCTCTCTGCTGCTCATCTTATGATCTTATCGTCGGCGCCTCTTGAAAGAAGCCCCAAAGAAAAAACTCGATCATGTCCTGTATGGCTGTGCCCCTGATCTGAACTGTTAACCCGGCCCTCCTCTTCCACGCGTGCCTCACACACATACAGTACGCATACAGACACATTCTTCTGCCTCACCACCGCAAACCATGATGGCGCAGAGAGAATGCCATCATCAGTCATCACAGCGACGCTCCACTGCCCCTGCCGTATATACCACCGTGCTCAATCTCAACTACTAGCGAGTCCGGCACCGGCCTCTGTCCTATTCTTCCTTAATCATGAGAAGATCGCTAACAATTAACAACTCCGTCAGCCCTCTTCTCTTCTAATCCATTCCGCCAACCGGGGCTTGTTCGGCTGGTTGTAAAGCCGCTGGTGCTAATTTGTATGGCTGATTTTTTTAAAGAGAAAAATACTGTACCATGATTTATAAGCCAACGAATAAGCTGGCTGATAAGACCAGCCGAACACTCCCCAGCTCCCCCCTTCTAGAAATCGGATAAGAGCATCTCCTGCAGTTCTACAATACCTCCCTCTATCCATATAAAACTATCATATTAGAGATAGCTATTTTTTTCTTGCTCCGGTAGTTTCTCAATACCTCTCCTTTTCTTTTGGTGGTCACCAATATTTTTCTCATCTCCCCTCAAAGAAAGGGGGAGATATAACTCCTCCGATACCATGTGGACCGTCACAACGACCACTTTTCAGCCATATTTTCTCTTGCACTCCTGTTGAATCCATCATTCATATGGGTATTGGGAGAGATATATTAGGGTACTGTTGCAGCATCTCGCCCAATAAATCTAAAAAGTGATATTAGGCTACCATAATACCATATTATCAGGAGAGTTGTATTGGGGGACTTGTGGAGATGCTAAGACACCGAGCAACAGTGCAGGATGGCCGCGATGTACGGTAAAATATTCAGTGCAAACCATATCTTCGGTGCAATCGTGAAAACCGTTTGAATCTCAAATTTTGTGACAATGCACATCTACAGATGCATTGTTGGTGTGCATAGTTTTAAATTTTTTGAAAACTTTTAAGTATAGTTTTAATGTGGTTTTCATGGATTACATCAAAGATGTGGTTTGCTACGAATATTTTGTCGCGATGTACCTCCCCGCACCTAACGTCTACTACGAAGTACGGACCCAGCGTCGTCCCATTGGGCATTTCCACGTCCGTGCCGGGCTCCCGGCGACCCAGCGGCGGTGGTTGGCCCTTGTCCTTGCTTCCCCCGCGCAGAAAAAACTCGCGGCGCTCCATTCGGTTCCCATCCTGTGCCCAACGGCCCCAGGCAAGGAGTCAGCAGGACTGGCCGGACGGTGTCCAAAGGTCGCCTAGTTTGCTGCTCTGCTCCCGTGTGGCGCGTCCTGGATCCTGACTCTGCCTGCCGCCCTTATCCGATCCGATGATGACCCGTTTTTTTCCTCGAGTTTGATTTTGATCACTGGTCAGGTACTTACGCACGAACGAGCCGGGAAGACGTCGCTGGCTTGGCGTTAAGGTTGGCGTGGTGGGTGGTGTGGTGTGCGTGTACAGTTGGGGGGGCTTGGACCCATCTACTCTATCTAATTATAGTACTAGTACTAACCACTTATGAATGACCTCGCAAGGCGGACGGAAGCCCACGTCAACCGACGAGACGAGAGACGAATGGCGATTGGCAGCGCGGTCAGCTCTGAATAATGGACGGAGAAGACACGCAGACGCCGAGAGCCCGAGGCGCAGACGGATGGGCGGATGGCCATCCATGTCAGTTGACGAATGGGCGCGCGCGACACGTCTCCCTCCCCGGTTCCGGGTGCACGACCACGTCGGCTTTACTTCTCCAACCCGAACATGCCTTTTCTCCTTATTATAGTACGGAGGAGTATTTCATTTTTCTGTGTTCATTCACACATCTCCTCCATCTCGATCGATCGTCACACATGCCTTTTCGCTGGCTCGCATTTACCGGGAGTTTCGGGCACCACAGCATCGAAGCAATGTCACACACGCATGCGTATGCGTATGCTCTCGATCGGTCTTCACAGCTTCTCTTGTCTCTCTCTGTGTCGCTTCCTGTCTCCGGTCCTCATCCTAGACGCAGCAGGGGTGAGCTGTGAAGACCGAGCTCCAGCTTCCTCTGCGTGCGAGGTGAGCTGTTGCGTGCAGCGCGGGTGCACCGTGGCCATGGACGTCGAAGTTACTGCCAGAAAAGAGAAAGCTACCCGAGCCGTACCATCCTTTTCCACGATTCCGGCGGGTAGCTCTGTCGTGCCGGGAACATACACGTCGCACCGGGTGTAGCTCTGTCGTGCCGGCAGTGGCGGAGGCTGAAGTAAAATAAAGTGGGGCCATTTGTCAATTGGATCTATATGTATATAAGTAGTGAACAAAATTAATGGAAGTACTTATAATTAAGCCACAGTATACAAAATACATTTGACAACACAATAGCTGAGCATAAAAAATTCTATAAAAAAAGCAACATAAGATATCGATTGACAACCCCAATATATATTACTCAATTAGCAATTCTAATACACATACTATGTAGAATTTATCGATTGAAAAGTTAGGAAGGAAAAAAGATAGAAAAATCAACAAGACTCAAAACGGCGCATAGCAACAGAAGCAAAGAAAACAGGCTAATGGACTAACGGCTGAGCCGAGCGGGTGGGACCACTGGTACATAATTGCTTTTTTTATTTTTTAGATGGAGGAAATGCTACACAATTTCTATGTCTATGTAGAGACATGCATGCCTGACCCTGGCTGCTGGCTTACAATCCATGCAGACTTAGGGCGCATGCAAACTTACTGCTAGTTTGCAGACTTCATAGCTCATGGACAGGGGCTTCAGCAAATCACGGAGGCAAGGGGGGCCATGGCCCACTATGGCCACCACGTAGCTTCGCCGGTGCGTGCCGGGAACGTATACGTCGCACCGTGTCTTGTCTCCCGTCCTGCGTACCAAATGGTTTCAGAGCAGGCGTACTTTTAATACGCCAACACTTAATTAGGTCACACGCCCGATAAGCAGCTAAATCGTTCAACGTAGCACTTAGCTGATTTAGGGATCGACCGGCGCCAAGAGAATATCCACACCCAGACCTATGCCTGCAGCGATGAGCGCGATAAGTAAGACACGTCGCCGGAGGAGCCTCGTCGGGAGCGCGATATGCAAGACACGCCGGCGAGGTCTCTCTTGAGACCCGAAACCCCACACGCCCGGGAGAGACCCCATCGGGGCGCGCAGATGCTATGTGCTGCTTTAGCCGGCCTAACCGCTCTAGAGCGTCGTCGTCGTCGTCGATCCTCCAGTCATGCAGCACTGACGAAGAACGTGGAGAAGAGGTAGAAAGGAAAAGAGGGTAGAGAGATGTAGTAGATGTGTTTTTTGACGATTTTATGTTGGATCCTTCAATCGGTCGTGATCCTCTCATATATATAAAACACTACCGGAGACGCCTTCTTTGCCGAGTGTCCCACACTTTGCCGAGTGCTTTTTATCGGGCACTCGGCAAAGAGGTTGTTTACCGAGTGCCAGAGATAAAGCACTCGGCAAAGAGGTGGTTTGCCGAGTGGCGAGCACTCGGCAAACAATAACACTCGGTAAAACTGGCTTTGCCGAGTGTTATTCTCCTGACACTCGGCAAAGGGCCGCCGCCGTTAACGACCGGCAGCCGCCGTTACCCTTTGCCGAGTGCTTTTTCTGACACTCGGCAAAGTGGTGATTTGTCGAATGTCATTTTTTTACACTCGGTAAAGCGGTTATTTGCCGAGTGTCATTTTTTGACACTCTGCAAACCTTTTTTTACTTTTGGCCTCCAAACTTTTTCTGCAGTCCTCATACAATACCTGGTGCTCCATGTTCCAATGTGGCACATTTCTCGGATTTTTCTATATTTCTTTAATTTATTTCATTTAATTGAATATTCTTAGATAATTCAAATTATAACTGCTAGTCATTCGAATAATGAAAAAATGATATTCATGTTTTTAGTATAATGTGAGGCCGTATCCAGGACCAGACCACCAATTTTGAACATCTTGTTCACGAAACATGACCACGAACTCGTGGTCCAGTTGTTTTTAAATTCTATAAAAAAGCAAACGAAGACCGAAAATCATGAAACTTGTCAAGATGTCATGATATTATATGTGGAGGTTGTGATAAAATTTTGAGAAGGTTTCGCACAAGTTGTCACGTACGATGCTTGCAAACCGAAGAATCTCCGAAGAAGTTTCATGATTTCGTGAAGAGGTCGACAAGGTGGTAAGCATCGTACGTGACAACTTGCACGAAACCTTCTCAAATTTTTATCACAGCCTCCCCATATGATATCATGACATCTTGACAAGTTTTATGATTTTCGGACTTCGTTTGCTTTTTATAGAATTTAAAAAACAATTCGACAGCAAGTTCGTGATCATGTTTTGTGAACAAGATGTTCAAAATTGGTGGTCTGGTCCTGGATACGGCCTCACATTATACTAAATAACATGAATATCATTTTTTCATTCATTTTTTCATTATTCGAATGACTAGCAGTTATAATTTGAATTATCCAAGAAAATTCAATTAAATGAAATAAATTAAAGAAATATAGAAAAAGTCCGAGAAATGTGCCACATTAGAACATGGAGTACCAGGTATTGTACGAGAAATGCAGAAAAAGTTTGGAGGTCAAAAAAAAAAAAATATGGATTTGCCGAGTGTAAAAAAATGAAACTCGGCAAATCACCGCTTTGCCGAGTGGCAGGACGTACGACACTCGGCAAAGATTTTTTTAAAAAAATTTAAAACCCTTCTTTGCCGAGTGCCAGTCCGGGGGCACTCGGCAAAGATTTTTTTTTAAAAAAAAACCTCTTTGTCGAGTGCCAGGCCAGGTGGCACTTGGCAAAGAATTAAAAAAATAAAAAAAACTTTGCCGAGTGCCAGATCGGGGGCACTCGGCAAAGGGGGGATTTAACCTCCCGGCCCAGCCGGCCCACACACACCACACACATGCACCCGCACCCGCCCGCCGTCGCGCCGCCGGAGGTGGAGGAGAAATAGAGGAGGAGGAGAGGAGGAGAGGAGGAAGAAGGAGGAAGAGAAGGAGGAAGGAGGAAGGAGGAAGGAGGAGGAGGAGGAGGAGGCATCCCGGCCACTACGAGCAGCTTGTCGTGGACGTCGCGCGGATTGTCCTCGACACCAGCTCTGGTCTGATCCTTTGATTCATTTTGCTCAACAACAAGGCAGAACGGGTGAAGCAAGAGCTGTGGGTAAGTCCTCCTCGCACTACATTGCTCAATACATCGCATTCATTGAACATTTTTGAAATAATGAATGGATATATCGTGTTTGTATGTAGGATTTCTTTAGATGCTAGGACGGACATGAGGCCAGGGCGGATGCGGTGGCTACCAAATGCTGCAAAAAACTCGTCGTGGACATGCATTACGAGGTGCGCATCCCGACCGTCGTAACTTACCACGGGACCGTCCTTGGAACGAAGGTCACCAAAAGGGACGCAAGGAGCATGACGCTGACCCAGGACCAGTATCTGTAGGTAAATACAGAACATTAATACTGATTCCTTTTGAGATTAAGTAGGCTTAATTTCATCGTCTGATATGTCATGTACTTGATGGCCTGTAGATGATTCCTTATTGGTGCGCCGCGCATCCGCAGTGCTGGGAACATATGGTGGACAAGTGGTGCTCATGCGAGTGGGAGGAGACGCACAACTTGTGCCGGGAGCGGCATTTGATGATGTCAGGTGTAGCACACCATCAAGGCAGCCGTAGCCTTAGCGGATACGCAGAAACATGGGTACGCGAATTTATTTATTTATTCTAACGCTCAATTCTGCATGATTTCTAATCATCTTGCTGTTTTTTCTCGCAGTCGGCATCACATGGTGGCCAGCCTTGCTCCATCTTCAAGGCATTTGCTATGGCCCACAAGGGCAAGGCGACGTACGACGTCGACTACAACCCAGAGGACGGGCCCGAGGCGTACAACAATGCGACCGTCCACAACCGCCTCAGTGAGTACACATCGATGGCAAGGGAGGTCCATGGGCCACAGTACGATCCGAGCACCGAGGACCTTGATGGAGAAGTCATCATGAGGGTGGGAGGAGGCAAGAAGCATGGGAGGTACTAGATTGACGACGGCGCAATCGACTCGGCCGCTACTCCCAGTCTCTCCCAGATTCGAGCAAGCAGCACGAGCAGGAGCCCGGCCATACGACCTCAGCAGGACACTTCACACCATTTGGTGGAGGCACTTGAGGTTATTCCTGGTTTATTCGTTGTTCGTGGTTTTTTCATACCTTTCCTTTGCATTATTGTAACATTGGGGTGAATATATTGTAGGCCCAGCTGGAACAAGAGAGGAGGATACGGGAGCAAATACAGGCGAAGATGGAGAGGGTGGAGTCCGAGCGGGAGGCCGAGCAGCAGAGGATGGCGGAGATTCTTCAGTACATGCAAAGTCTTAGCGCCGCTACGGGTGTACTTCCGCCACATTCGCTACTCGCTCCACCTCCACCTCCACCCCCTTAAAATTCTACTCCTGTGAGTATAAATGTTTTAGTTTGTATGTTCATGCTTACGGTCAAACCTAGTGGAGTATGAAAGTTTTATTCATGTATGGTATATATTTATCTTGTCTCACACATGCAATCTCTTCTCCTTTGTGCAGAATCAATCGGCGGCATCGAACGATCCTCATGCTTCAGCGAATCCTTCACCAAATCTGTGATGATACTTGTGGTTGTTAATGGTACTTCTATTTGTAATTGTGGTTGAAGATGATGGAACACTTGGATTACTTGTGAACTTATTTGTGATATATTGTGAGACATGTGACGTTTGTGATATATACGTGACGTTTGTGATATATATGTGGTGTTGGTGATATATATGTGTTGTTGATGATATATATGTGATGTTGGTGATGTTTATTATATATATCTTCTATTTGTTTGGATGAAATGTAAAAAACAAAAAAAAAGCTGTTTTCAGTCACTTTGCCGAGTACACTGGTCATGACACTCAACAAAGTGACTACCTGGGAACTACTTGGGAACATGCTCTGCCGAGTGCAAAGGTCATTGCACTCGGCAAACATCACAGGTTTGTCAAGTGCCACGGGCCAGGCACTCGGCAAAGACGCCTGTTTGCTGAGTGTCTTGCCGGCAGCACTCGGCATAGTGGCCACCTTTGCCGAGTGTCTGAGTCAATGGCGCTCGGCAAAGCGGCGACCTTTGCCGAGTGCTTGACCTTGACACTCGGCAAAGCCGCCGTCATGGTGGCGCTCGCCGTCACGGCCACTTTTCTTTAGCGAGTGTTGGATTGGCACTCGACAAAGCCTTTGCCGAGTGTCCGATAAAGTACACTCGGCAAAGAGGTCTTTGCCGATAAACTGTTTACCGAGTGCCCTTTCCCGAGTATAACACTCGGCAAAGGCTTTGCCGAGTGCCAGAAGCCACCTCCGGTAGTGAAATGGTGGTCTTATCCCAATAGAAAACAGTTACATATCGTGATCTCCAAATTTTCTATGCGAAAATACGTTGAAATCCCGATTAAAATAGAGTTTGGGTTTCATTATGTACCCAATAAAACATGCCATCCATGTCAGTTGACGAATGGGCGCGCGCGACACGCCTGCCTCCCCGGTTCCGGGTGCACGACCACGTCGGCTTACTTCTCCAACCCAAACATGCCTTTTCTCCTTATTATAGTACTCCGTATTTCATTTATCTGTGTTCATTCACACATCTACTCAATCTCGATCGTCACTCAAGCGCACAAGAAGAATCTCTCCGCCTGCATGCATTTACCGGGAGTTTCGGACACCACACCACCATCGAAGCAATGTCACACACGCATGCGTATGCGTATGCTCTCGATCGGTCTTCACAGCTTCTCTTGTCTCTCTCTGTGTCGCTTCCTGTCTCCGGTCCTTATCCTAGCCGCAGCAGGGGTGAGCTGTGAAGACCGAGCTCCAGCTTCCTCTGCGTGCGAGGTGAGCTGTTGCGTGCAGCGTGGGTGCACCGTGGCCATGGACGTCGAAGTTACTGCCAGAAAAGAGAAAACTACCCGAGCCGTACCATCCTTTTCCACGATTCCGGCGGGTAGCTCTGTCGTGCCGGGAACATAAACGTCGCACCGGGTCTTGTCTCCCGTCCTGCGTACCAAATGGTTTCAGAGCAGCCTACTTTTTTAATATGTTGAGGCTTAATTAGGTCACGCACTTACAAGGATCTAGATCGGACTTAGCCGATTCAGGGATTGGCCGGTGCCCAGGGGATATCCGCACCTGGCCTTTGGCAGCGATGAGCGTGATATGCAAGTCATGTTAGAGGAGGAGCCTCGTCGGGAAGATGATACGCAAGACACGTCGGCGAGGTATCTCTTAAGACCCAAAACCCCACACGTCTGGGAGGGACCCCGTCGGAATGTGTGCAGCAGCTATGGGCTCCTTTAGCCGGCCTAACTGCTCTAGAGCATCGTCATCATCGATCCTCCAGCCATGCAGCACCGACGAAGAACGTGGAGAAGAGGTAGATAGGAAAAGAGGGTAGAGAGAGGTAGTAGATGTGTTTTCTGACGATTGTGTGTTGGACCTTTCAATTGACCGTGATCCTCTCATATATATATAAAAGAGTGGTCTTATTCCAATAAAAAACAACTACAGATTATGATCTCCAAATTTTCTATGCGAAAAATATGTCTAAATCCGGATTAAAATAGAGTTTGGGTTTCATTATGTACCCAATAAAACATGCCATCCATGTCAGTTGACGAATGGGCGCGTGCGACGCGCCTCCCTCCCCGGTTCCGGGTGCACGACCACGTCGGCTTACTTCTCCAACCCAAACATGCCTTTTCTCCTTATTATAGAACTCCGTATTTCATTTATCTGTGTTCATTCACACATCTACTCAATCTCGATTGTCACTCAAGCGCACAAGAAGAATCTCTCCGCCTGCATGTATATATAGCCACCTTCATTTACGATAATTTTATATATTAATTTACGATAATGTCAATACATATTTACGATAGTTGGATTATTATAACACATGAGGATATTTACCATAACGTTATAGTAAACCACTTAGTAATGAGTTACTATAATCTCGTAAATTAACATAGTAATTATCGTAACTCAAAGTAGCTATAGAATAAGTTATTTTGTAGCCGGCTATAAGGTAGTAGTTATATATATATAGCGGTGTTTAGTTCCCCAAACTCCCAACTTTAGCACTATGCAAAAAGAAGATTCCCCGTCACATCAAACTTGCGGTACATGTATGGAGTACTAAATGTAGATGAAATCAAAAACTAATTGCACAGTTTGGTTGAACTTTGCGAGATGAATCTTTTGAGCCTAATTAGTCAATGTTTGAACAATAATTCACAAATACAAACGAAATTGCTACAGTGTTTGCCGTCACATCAAACACTGTACAAATGCCGATTCCGGCCAAACTAAACAAGGGCTATATATATATATATATAGAGAGAGTATATATAGAGAGAGAGGGGGGGAGAGGTGGTCTTATCCCAATAAAAAATAACTCCAGATCATGATCTTCAAATTTCCTATACAAAAATACGTCTAAATTCTGACCAAAATAGAGTTTGGATCGAACCTATACAGGCAAACCGGCCTAGCCTGTTCCCAAACCGGCTAGGCTGGTTTTCATAGGGCCTGGGCAGCCACAGGTGCAGGCAAACCAGCCTGACTGGTTCAAACCGGCCTGGCCGGCTCTGCTGCAGTCAGGTGCAGAAATTCTTCCAAAAATTATAATTAATTCATCTGGACTTCAAACGAGACAAACAATATATGTTTTTCGATCGGCTCAACGAGAGAACACAATGGTGCATTTAAATCATGCATTTGAGGAACTTTCTCAAACTGACCGGCCTGGCCAATTCCAGTCTGGGCCAGCACCCGGAAACACTGTTTCCTCATCCGAGCTCTAAATGGGATGATCCATATATGTTTTCTGATTATCTTACGATAGAAACATGATGACGGAATCCATTATATGCTTTAGCCACTTTTGGTTGTCAACCTAATCCAAAATACTGGTGACGATAGCGGTCGCCATTGCAGCGGCCATGTGAAATTCCTGCAGGCGGGCAGAAGAATGTCGTGTATGCGGCTCTCGTCAGTTCACATGTGCTTTGTACCGTGTAGGCGCATGATGTATGTACGTATGTACGGAGTATATATTAACTAATATACAGAATGGGAAATTAACATGACCAAAATTAACTGGCAGTGGTTGCCTTGCGTGCAAGATCACACACGACATAGCTACGGAGTCTGTTTCTCACGAGAAGGCAGCTCCAGATTCATGGTAGAACTGGGAGCTACCATAAACAATAGTTACTCTTCCTTCTTTTATCCAGATTAACAACAAACAGCTAAAACAAAATAATGTAAATATACCCAGATCTCTAACCGACAAAATTACGAAGCTTGAGCTCCACCAAACAAGACCTACATAAGTAGTACAATATGTTAAGAATTCGGACGTGCAAGTACCCCCTGTCACCAAAAGAATGTCATTATATTTAGTGCTAAGTCACATCATCTTAAACTTGACCAAGTTTTAAAAAATTTAAATATTTATGATATCAAATAAGTATATTCATATTTCATAGTATGGCTAATCGATTTCACAAGTGATGATACTTGTTTATATAAATTTTGTTTGATCAAACTAAAAATGAGGCAAAAATGTTCTTTTTTGGCATCTCTTAGGAATAGCAAAAAAAAAACGTTGGATTGAAGTTACATGGAACTTATAATCCTACATAAATTCAAAATGTAGGAAAGTTTTCATCATGGCCTTTGTATGCAACATAGAAAATTAAGAAAATCCGAGAGACAAAGAAAAGTTTTCATGAGACACAATCTTATGCTAGTTTTCCTCCAGATTTTTTGTGGTTTCATACTTCCCACAGTAATCCAAAGGACTCTCGAGGGCATATTTGATAAACGCATAACTTGACATGAATCGTAGTTTTGTTCATATAAAAGAACACAGGATCCAAGGAAAAAAACATGCCCCAAAAATCGTATGCTCTTTTTTTATTATTATTCTAGAGGACCTCTTACTATTGTGGTAAAAGTGGAGGTAAAACCCTCTCTCCTTTCTTTCAGCACCAGGTAGTACCACTATGGTAAACGATGCTGAGTTGGCACCATGTCATCTACTTTCATCGTTCGACATTGATGCTTTCTCATGCATAGAAAAAAGGAGATGGTGGTTCTGATGTTGGTCCTACAGGCACATACATGTCGAATTGTCGATGCTCAATACTAGGTTGTTGAGATGTTTTCTCAACTTCTCTTTTGGTAGCGCTATTCAGCTTCGAGGATACTGTGGTTAGTCTTAGGATGACGGGTGGATGGAGTACCATCGAGGACCATTTCCTTTCCTGCAGCTATTTTTCAATTTGAACGTCTCAAGTTGCAACGCTGTACGGCCTCGCGGATATATACATAAGTAGTAGCCGTACTAACATGTAGCACTGGCATCAGATGAGCACAAGGTGTGAAGATAAGGTCACGCGGACGCAGCCGTCGCCCCACATTGGCACTACTAAAGTGATATATCTAGGAATTTCTAGAAGAAGAAAAAGGTGGTATATATCTATCGCCCGGGATATATGGTGTACGTGTTCGGCGCTAAGCGTTTTCCATGGCCCAAAAATGGTGCCAGAATGCCCGGAACATGACCTGCCTAACTGCCGCCAAACCTCCTCCCCCAGGCAAAGGTCACTGCCGGCTGCCTGCCGTGCTAGCATGGTCCTCTCAGCTCCTCGCACCATCCTCTATCTAATCCGATCGATCCACTTGCCAGCAATATGCAAATTGCTTCCACTTGAGAAGAAGATCGATGGACATAATGCTGCCTTTCCCTTCTAACCGCGTGCTCATTAGTTTGAGCAGCAGGCTGAACGTCCAAGTCAAACCCAAACAATCACGGCAAAGATCTTGCCCTGACCCGGAAATCTGCAAGAAAGCAAAAGCAGCCCGTATCCACTGGTATGGTACCCCCTACCCGCCCAACTGCAGCACACACACATCCTGGTTATCCTCGGAGTCGAGCTACAGCTAGGGCCAGTTTAGATGCCAAAATTTTTGGCAAAATGCTACTGTAGCGTTTTCGTTGTTATTTGATAATTAGTGTCCAATTATAGTCTAATTAGGCTTAAAAGATTCGTCTCGTGGATTTCGTTTAAACTGTGTAATTAGTTTTATTTTTTATTTATATTTAATGCTTCATGCATGCGTCCAAAGATTCGATATGACGAAAAATCTTGAAAGTTTTGGTATTTTGGGTGCAACTAATCAGGACCTAGTAGGAGTACATATCCCATGCCGGTCTCTGTGGTTCAGAATCAGACCGGCCGGCCCGATCATCTTATCGCCAGCATCGGATGCGACCAATCATTTGACCACCACCGATGACGCTAACCCGACGAACTTCTTTTTTCGTTTTAGCACATGCCGCAGCAGCAGTAGCTGCGTGCGGTCGGGCCTCTCAGACGGGGTGGATTTCGCTGGAGTTTTTCGCGTCAGAGGTTGGAGGAAACCGAGACCGGGACGGCTGTCCTGCCACCGCGCCGTGGAAGTGGAACGCAGCGCAGCGCAGCTCGGCACGAGCGGTTGACCGATCGATTGGCGCGTGGCGTTGTGTCGTCGGGCTGCCCCATTGGTTGCCGCTCCCGCCCGGCAGTCTCACCGTGCGCGCCGCGTGTCGGCACGGAAAACGTCGGGGGACGGGGCCCGAGCTCCGCTCCCGGGCAGCAGCAGCGGTGCCGTCCGGGGACCCGAGGCGATGGATGGCGAGCGCGCGCGTCAAGCATTTCGGCCGGCGCCGGAAAGCACAAAGCAGCGCGCGCCGGCGCATGTTCAGAGCGTGCCCCCCTGCCCGGCCTGGGCGCGACATGGCATGGGGTGGTGTCCAAGGCAAGAATCATGCATGCATGGACGGAGTGCGCTGCAAGCAGGTGCGGATGGTGCTGAGAGCATGTAGTGGCGCCGCCCGGCGGCGCACACATGGCGGCGCGTGCATGCACCGGCGGGCCGGCCGCGTCGAGCCGTTGCTTTCTCTCCTGTCCTGTCCTGTGAGGAATCACGGATGCGCATGCTGGCTGAACGCGCAGTGGAGTGCAGAGGTCGAGCTTTTCGGCGCACAGTAGTGAAAATGCGGGGCGTTACACTTCCGCTCTGGTGCGTTCGTTGACACCGTACCAGGAGACACCTGGCCTTGTTACAATCCTACACATTCGAGTGCTGGCGAAAAAGTTTGTCGGTCTCGACACTTGGAAGTGCCATCCTTTTCTAATATGTTCGCGCGGAGGGCCCCCTCGGAAATCTACCGTGTCGCTCGCTCGCTGCATCCGGTTCGTTAATTGCAGAGGATTGAATTCAAAGAAAATGCGCACTAATCTACCAGTGCAATTTGGAAGCAAAGAAAATGATGCACCTCAGGAACACGAGAGATTTTGGTCGCTGCCCGAGGTTGTTCGCGTCACTTTACACGTGGGTGACCATCGGTTCGCCGCTTGGCTCTCGTCGCGTGCATCGGTCATCAGTGCCGTTCCAACGGCCGCCCCTATCCATCCATCCGACCGAACCACAGGACGGAGGACGCGCGGCAGGCAAAGGGCAGTGCCAAGGGCAAGGCAGCCCGCGCACCAAAGTTTCCTCGTGGACCGAGCGCGTTCACGAGCCTGGGAATGGAAACCCCGCGCGCGTCGTCGTCCCGTGCCGCTGACTTCTCGGCTCGGCCGGGCCGACCGTGACGCCCACGGCATCGCGATGGCTGCGGGCACGCACGGCGGCGGCCCGGCGGTTTCCCGGCACGAGGGCATGCACGAGGACGTACGCGCGCTTCGTTGAAGCGCCGGCCGGGGTTGATTTTCTCGTGCGAGTGTGATCTGTTAAAACCATAGAAACGATCTCGAGTAGAACCGAGGGACTTCTAGGTAACCAGTTAATCTAGATAAACCCTAGTACATCTAGATCGAGAGGTGGAGACAAAGAGATAGAGAGAGAGGTTATGTTGAACCTGAGCCTTCGGAAGGAGTCGCGGATGAACTGGAGCCGGCCATCTCAGGTTCGGTGACGAAGGTCTGCGCACGGGCAGCGACGGGTGGAGTAGGGGTGGCACAGACGTCGATGCAGTGCAGACGGACGGTGTGGCAGTGACGACGGCGAAGTCAGTGGAGCTTCCCGTCGCTGGCTGCGCGCCCTCTCAGATCGGTCTAGGGTTTGTAGGTGGGGTTTGCGGCTCACGGTGAACCTCGTACCTCGAGCCGCCGGTCCCCACCACTTTATATAGCGCAGTGCGACGGGGGCCCACCAACCATGTAGGGTTGGGCGTCCCCGATCAGGGCGCGTGACCAAGGCCCAATAGGTCGTTGGGCTTATTGGCTGGGAGATCAATCTAACATTCTCCCCCTTGATCTCACACTATTACTTTTATCTTTAAACTTTAAACTTCAATCCTTTTATCCTTACTCATTTCTTCACAGATGATGCATAGAGCATGTTTCATCGTCACGGTCAATCGCCGATAGATTTAACAGCTACGATGCACGTCTCTAATTTGAAATAGTTACTTTAACTTTTGGGCCCTTTATAGTCAAGGAGTCATAGGCTTTCCCTTAAACCCATGCTGGCTACATGTTCTCTAACGCACGTTGGGTGGTAAGCATTTTGTAAGCGGATCCGCGAGCATCTTTTCGGTACTTATATGCTCAAGACTTATCATTTGATCCCGGACTTTATCCTTCACAACATAATACTTTATATCAATGTGTTTGGTAGCACCACTTGACCTATTATTGTGAGCATACTGTACTGCTGGATTATTATCGCAGTATAACTTCAGTGGTCTATTGATGTCGTCAACCACCTTCAAACCGGGTATGAACTTCTTTAGCCAGTTCACCTGCCCCGTTACCTCATAACACGCTACAAACTCGGCATACATTGTGGACGATGTAGTGACGGTTTGCTTTGAGCTTTTTCATGAAATAGCTCCCCCTACGAGAGTGAATACATATCCAGACGTGGATTTTTTATTATCTTCCGCATAATCAGAATCTGAATATCCCACTATATGGAGTGAATCAGATCTTCTATACGTCATCATGAGGCCTTTCGTTCCTTGCAAATAACGCAAGACTTTCTTTACCAATTTCCAGTGTTCTATTCCAGGATTGCTCTGGAATCTGCCAAGTAACCCGGTAACAAATGCCAAGTCAGGGCGCGTGCATACTTGAGCATATTGCAAGCTTCCGACAGCTGAAGCATATGGAACCACTTTCATTTGATCGATCTCATATTGGTTCCTGGGGCATTGAAAATCTCCATATCTGTCGCCCTTGACTATAGGAGCAGGTGAGGGACTACATTTATGCATACATGATTTCTTTAAGACTTTTTCTATGTATGCTTTTTGTGACAGTCCTAATACCCCTTTACTTCTATCTCGGTGAATCTCGATCCCTAGAACGAACGAAGCTTCACCAAGATCTTTTATATCAAATTTTGAGGACAAAAACTTCTTTGTTTCCAGTAGTAGACTGACATCACTACTAGCAAGTAAGATATCATCCACATACAGGACAAGGAAGGTAAACTTTCCATTCTTAAACTTTGCGTAGACACAATTGTCCTCAACATTATCTTTAAACCCAAAATTCTTTATTGTCTGATCAAACTTTAAGTACCACTGTCTTGAAGCTTGTTTTAATCCATAAATGGATTTCTTTAGGCGGCATCCCAAACGTTCTTTTCCTTCCATGACAAAACCTTTCGGTTGTGCCATGTAAACATTTTCCTCTAAGTCTCCGTTGAAAAATGCCGTCTTTACATCCATCTGATGTAATTCTAAATAGTAATATGCCACTAATGCCATTATGATTCTGAAGGAATCCTTATATGAGACTAGAGAAAAGGTCTTATTGTAATCAATCCGTTCTCTTTGTGTAAAGCCTTTTGCCACAAGTCGGGCTTTATATCTCTCTATATTTCCTTGAGAGTCAAGTTTTGTTTTATAGACCCATTTACAACCTACTGTTTTAGCTCCTTTAGAAAATTATCTCCAAATCCCAAACTTTATTTACATTCATTGATCTCATTTCATCTTCCATGGCCTCAAGCCACTTTGATGAATGATCACTTTTCATGGCTTCTTCAAATAAGGTGAGATCATCCTCCATTTGAAATTATTCAGTGTTGTACAATTCATAATCAGCAGGATTAGCTGATTTTCTAACTCTTTGAGACCTTATAGGGGCCTCCTCATTTGGCACATTTTCTGTTTGAGGCTGTTGTTGCTCCCCCTCATGTGTGGCAATAGTTTCTATAGGATCCTGAGGAACAGGTTCCTCATCATCATTCATTGTTGCCACAGGCAGGATAACAACAGGTGCTGGCACCATAGTGTCTTGTACTGTCGGTGCAGTAACAGCAGGTAGTGAGAAAAATGGCTCATGAATTATCGGAGTGGGTGCATACACCCGCTTCTCTTCAAGGTCAATTTCTCGAGCTACCATGCTCCCCCTAATCATTTCATTCTCTAGGAAGACAGCGTGTCCCGTTTCCACAAACTTTGTATGTCTGTTAGGACAGTAGAAACGAAAACCTTTTAATTTTTCTGGGTAGCCAATGAAATGGCAACTCACTGTTTTGGGATCTAGCTTCCCAATGTTTGGGTTAAACAACTTTAGCCTCAGCAGGGCTCCCCCACACATGCAAGTGGTTAAGTGAGGGTACTCTTCCTGTTCACAACTCATATGGTGTTTTGGGCACCGATTTACTTAGTACTCTATTGAGAATATGAATGGCGGTTTTTAACGTCTCCATCCACAGACTCATCGGTAAAGTGGAGTAACATATCATACTGCGCACCATATCCATTAGGGTACGATTGCGCCTTTCAGCTACTCCATTCTGCTGAGGTTCGTCCGGTGTGGAATACTGAGCTACTATGCCATTCTCCTGTAAGAACCTTGCAAAAGGTCCAGAAACTTGGCCATATGGGGTATGCCGATCGTAGTACTCTCCCCCACGGTCAGATCTGACTATCTTAATCTTTAAATCATGCTGATTTTCAACTTCTGCTTTAAATATTTTGAATTTATCCAACGCTTCTGTTCTTTCTTTAATGGGATAAATGTAGCCAAACCGAGAGTAATCGTCTGTGAATGTTATGAATGAATCATAACCATCCACACTTTTCACAGGAAAAGGACCACAGATATCTGTGTGAATAATCTGTAGAATTCATGCGCTTCGTTTGACATCTTTCTTAATTTTCTTTACATACTTTCCTTTTATGCAATCTCTACATTGTTCTAAATCTGAGAGCTCTAATGGAGGAAGAATATCATTCTTAACTAGTCTTTCTATTCTCCCCCTCGAAATATGGCCTAAATAACAGTGCCATAATTTCGACAACGCATCATGAGCTCTCTTTCGTTTTTTGTTTGCATTGTTCGATGAGGATACATTCTCATTCACATCACATACGGAATTCACATTTTCACGAAGTGATAACAAATAAAGCTCGTCTTGTTGGAAGACAAGACCAATACATCTATTATTAAATAATATCTGATATTTGCCATTTCCAAAATGGCAATCATAACCATCATGGTCCAACTTTGATACACTAATCAAGTTTCTTTGCAAAGAAGGTACATAAAGAACATCTCTAAGAAAAAGTATGAAGCCATCAGCAAGCTCTAGCGGAAGATCGCCAACGGCCTCAACATCTGCTTGTACTCCATTTGTGACTTTAATGAAACTTTCGCTTCTTTGCAAAGTTCTCATCGAACGGAATCCCTGTAATGAATTAGCAACATGAATAGTTGCACCTGAATCAATCCACCAAGTAGATTTTAAAAACTTGACATACAAGGATTCATTTACGAATGTAATAATGTTCTCACCTTTATTTTTCATTATCATCTTTAGGAAATCGGGACAATTCTTCTTATAATGTCCCATCTTTTACAGTAGAGACACTGATCTTTATCCACTGGGAATTGCTTGTTCTGAGACTGTTGCATGGGACCCTTTCCAGATGACTTGGAGGAAGAGCTGTTATTATAGTTCTTTTTCTTATCTTTTAGGTAGTTCACAGTACCACCCTGTGAAACTTTTATTCTTTCCTCCTCCTGCACACACATGGCTATGAGCTTTTCTAAATCTCATTTTTCAGGCTGTATGTTGTAATTAACAACAAATGTGTCAAATTCTTTGGGGAAAGAAGCAAAAATCAAATGAATAAGAAATTCATCCTTGAGTGCCAAATCCATTGGTTTGAGCTTAGATGCCAGATTGCTCATTCTCAGTATGTGCTCTCTAATGCCACTGCCGCCCCCAGAATACCTTTCTGTAACCAGCTGCTTGATCAGTTGGGTTGCATATGTCTTTGAAGAGCCAGTGAACTGACTCTTTATTCTTTCTAGGTACTCTGTGACAGTGTCACAGTCTGGAATTGAGTCCACTATTGCAGGCTCAATTGTATTCTTTATCACAACCAACCATTTCTTATTGGCTGTGACCCACTTTCTATTTTCAAGGTCAAAAGACATCTTTACGGGAGCAAAGTCCCGCTCTCTGTTCTGTCATGCAGCATCAGTCTCATCTGTCTCCCTCACCGGTGCCACAAGTTCTTTGGGACACGGTGTGGTGACAACCCAGTCCACCTCAGCAAGGATGAAAGCCAAGTCTATCTTTTTCTTCCACTCAATATAGTTATCACCTTTTAGAGTGGGGATCTCTTTGATACAACTCATCAAGTTGTATCCTCCTGAAAACACAATTCAAATAGTGTGAGAACACAAATAATAACAACAACAATTGCATGCCTTAGTTTAACGTTGGTCAAAATTAAAACATACAATTGTTTTATACATTAAATCTACATCACCATTGGGCAGAAATAGATATAATGCATAACAAAAGACTATAATAACATCAACATTATAATATTGCTATCAATCAACGTTGGTCAGAATAATAACAACATTATAATAACTGCAAAATTATCTATGTTTCAAAATTAAATTCTCCAGTTGGTTCGAATTTAATAATGAAAGCAACAATTTTTAAGTATGCAGCGGAAACTTTAATAAATCTTTTAATTCTATTTTCCACAAACTATTACAACGCTTTACTATTCTCTGAACAAAATTGACGTTAGATCAAAATTGTACAGATTTCAACATCAAAATTCAATTCGAATTTATCAAATATGAATCAAATCAGTTTCTAGAAAAAATAAGATAAATTCAATTTCACTGTGTTCGGCAATTTATTTATAGTAGTGCAACCGCCTGACCCACCTCCTTCTCGCTGGCTTTCGCGCGCACCTGAGCCGCAACTGGGCTGGTCAAGCAAAGTCCCAAGCGCCAAGACGCCCGCCCTAGGCCACGACACTAGCCCATATGATCTGAGCCGTCTGTTCAGATCCAGCGGCCGAGCGATGAGTTCGGACGATTAAAACCCGCCGCGGCCGCCCCGATCCGAAACCCTAGTTTCATTCTCATTCGCTCTCTCTCTCTCTTCGCCTCACAGCTCTCTCTTCTCTCCTCGATCTGCAAAGACCGCCGAGTGATGAGCTTCGACGGCGAGCGAGAGCGAGCAATGAGCCTCGGCGCTGTGGCCGTCGTGCGGCGCGCTCCCAATGTGGTGAGCGCGCGCCGTGCCGTCAGCGGCCTAGCCATGTGCCCTGTGGCTGTTCCGTGAGAAGTACCCGAGCGGCCTTTTCCTTTCTCAAGGCAGCGGCGTGGCTGCGATTCGCAGCGCAACGGCGAGGTAGGCCACCCGCTTCCCTTTCTTCCCCTTTCTTTTGATTCGTTTGTTCGGATTTCATCCGATTTGCCGATTAGGGTTAGGGTTTGGGTTTGGGATGGCCACTGTTTTTCTTTTTCCCCGATTTGATTTCTTCTCGGGTTTGAAGTTCGGTTTCCAGTTGAAACCTTGTTATCATCTCTGTCCCAAAACCCGATCTAGGGTTTGGATGTATCTTTTCTTTCTTTTCCCGAACCCGATCTAGAGTTAGGGTTAGATTTTCTTTCATCCGAACCTTCATCTAACCTCGATCCGAGGTTAGGGTTCAACCGAACCCTTTGTCGGCCGAAGCCCCTTTCTACATTCTAGATCCGCACTGGATTTCTATTTGTTAAGCTAGATCTATACCTAAACTGTGGCAGAACCTCCTAAATTATAGGACCCACATACATTTGTCACTGTCCAAAGACCTTTGACAACAATGCATATGTTCCTGGTAACTTAAGAAGTATGTCGGGTGTCCTCGGGGAACCCCAAATCATCCACGATTTCCGAGCAGGATCACGTTACAGAGTCATTGCAGTATTACAACATTTATTCAAATATCTACACCAGAGTAAAAATAGCGGAAGTCTTACAATAACATAATTTACAAAACAATAGTTTCAAACCTCGCAACTAGGTTCGATATTTATTACAAAACGAAATAGTGGAGTGGCATTATAATATAATACAAAACACATAATGAAAGCGCCTTCGCCAAAGGGCCACACATTTACTTCTCATCGTCGAAGCGAGCGATAGTCATGCAAAGACGATCCAAAACAGATCCGCTCATGAGGCTCACACGCAACAAGGGTCAAGCGAACCACGAGTACAAAAGTACTCAACAAGACTTAACCGAAATAAGGCGATAACTTTCGGGAATGCAGGCTCAGGGATTCAAGGTATGGTTTTAGCAATAATCAAAGTTATTTTGCGTAAAAGCTCTTTGACAAAATTCTTTGTTTCAACAGTTTAAACTTCATAAAATCATATACAAAGATGACACGATCCGTAATGAGATCATGAAACTTTATATCCAACACCTTCATCAACCATTCTCAAGTTCCAGTTATTAATACTACGATGATGAACAGTGAGTTGAGTCTCCATAACCGAGGAGCAACGACGATTCGAACCGATTATAAACCCAGCTGGGACTTCCAGACCACACGACATATGCAGGTCCCTGACCTACATATACCAACCTACCCTCGAATCCTCTGAAACAAGAACGGGTCCGCGCCACCCGAGAATACAGTACTCCACCATTCCAGCCCTTGGCCACGTGGGTACATGCTATTCCCGCCATCTCTCCACTCCCAGTGCGCGAGTAGCCATTCTCGTAATAGAATCGTCAAGTAAAGGCTTACCGAAGTATGTGGTTAGTACTACAAATTCTCACCTCATGCAATTCAACAACGGACGTGCCTTAATCGACACACAGCGAAAAGATCCCTTTCGAGAAGACCTCCATGTCTTGTGGCTCACACACACCGAAAGTCCGCCCGGTCTAGATTTATTACTCCACATTCCATATATCACAAAGCTATCATAATTAACCAATGTTCCATTTAAAACTTGCGGTGGCGGTAGTCACCGACTTCATCGTTTCTACGCATAGCTAAGCAAAACTAGGCATATCTGAGTTCAAAAGCGGTAATATGGTAAATATGGAATAACAAGGGTGGTAATGCACCAATTAGGCTCTTACTTAACTCTTAATCACTTAATGCGAGAACGGAAAGCAAAAGCGAAATTAATTTGTAAAACACAAGGTAGGGTTGTATGCATCCGGGGCTTGCCTTCGTTGACGGAAAAGTCCGGCTCCTGCGACGTTTCACAAGTCTTCGATCCGACCTCAACAGACAGATCAACCTCCTCCGCAACTTGATTAACTACCACGTGTTCACCTTCGTTTACTACACGTAGTAACATTGCCATGTTTAACATGATGCGGAATATGAAACATGATGCTCGATGATGGATGCAAAAATTAATAAATTGGATACAATTTTCCTTCGCAGTACAGTTACAAACCAAACTAACCAAACCATATTCGAAACTGATGTGACCACGCCAGCATCGATCACTTTGGTGAACTCTCCGACCACTACGGTGAACTATCCGACCACTACGGTGAACTATCCGACCACTATGGTGAACTATCCGATCACTACGGTGAACTATCCGACCACTACGGTGAACTATCCGACCACTATGGTGAACTATCCGACCACTACGGTGAACTATCCGACCACTACGGTGAATTCAGCGGAGCAAATATCGTCGATGAGGGAGAACCGGCGACTGCAGTGATCAAAATGAGTAAACAACAACTGACTAAGTACTACAGCATCGAAACGAAGCCGTAAGTACACCGACATGAACAACGGCTCACCGAAGGGCTCGCCACGATGACACGCCCGCGGCGGTGAAGCTGCCGACCGCGAGGAAGAAAGACGTGGACAGCGAGTTCTCGGCAATTTCAGGCGACCAATGTTAGCTGGCTAGATTCACAAGGAAAACACGGAACTAGGACGACCTTTACCGAGATGGCAACAGCGCTGGGGAGACGATGCGAGCTTGTTGGAGCGATGACAACGGCGGTGTTGAAAACAAAGGAAGAAGAAAAACGACGATGACGACGTCTTGGTACTTATAGCGCGGCGCAGAAGCTCAAGGAAGCCACGACGGAGCCGTTTCCGTGCCAGCGCGACATCAAGGACGGCCACGACGCGCCTGGAACTCCGAAGAAGGTCCGACGGCAATGTAGCTTAGGCGGTGAACACTGTTCACAGAAATTACAAAATTGCCATACGCCAAAACTCACAAATTACTCTCAAATTTTCATAACAACTCAAAAATCTCCAAAAACAAAAGTTGTTCAAAATCAAAAGTTCTACAACTTTTCTTTTGGGCTCAACCCCAAAATATGCTTAGATTTTGAAATGAGTTTTCAGAGTAGGATTTAAATACTGAAAAATCAAGGTTTTCTTGAAAATTAAAAATCCAAACCAAATTTTTAACAAAATTCAAACCAAACAAGGCAACACTCGTAACATAAATGTAAACTTGTTTTAGCAAATGCATATCAAAGTTTTCCATATGACCAAATGCTTTGCATTGCATATGATGATATGTCCTGTTTTAGTATTTTAAACACCCGAGGTGTTACAATCCTTCCCCCTAAAAGAAATCTCGCCCCGAGATTCAAAGCCATAGAGTAAGTAATGGAAAAAGGAAATGTGTCAATCCAAAAACATCCAGAACTTATCCATAAAACAACTGAGGTTCTTTTATAAAACACAATTTGTAGCAACCGAGCTCAACTCACATTATTCTATTCTATATTGACGCTAGAAACTCTGGAAACTTTTCTAACAAGTAATCTTCTGATTCCCAAGTAGCTTTCTCTTCTAAATGTTGATTCCATTGTATTTTATAGAACTTGATTGTCCGTTTTCGAGTAACACGATCTTTCTGATCTAACACTCGGATAGGATATTCGGAATAAGTTAAATCCGGTTCTAGTTCCACTCCTGCAACTTCAACATTCTGTTCAGGCACTCGGAGACACTTCTTCAATTGAGAAACATGGAACACATCATGCACAGCTGTGAGATGTTCAGGTAATTTCAAGCAATATGCCACTTTTCCAAACCTCTCCAAAATTTGTTATGGTCCAATGTATCGGGGTGCCAACTTTCCTTTAACACCAAAACGGTTAACTCCCTTCATTGGTGATACTTTCAGATATACAAAATCTCCTTTGTTAAACACCAATGGTCTCCGTCGTCTATCCGCATAACTCTTTTGGTCGGACTGAGCTATCTTCAGATTACTCTGTATTTGCCTAATCTTGTCTTCTGTTTCTTTCACAAGGTCAACTCCAAAGAATCTTCTTTTTCCAGGCTCAGACCAACTCAACGATGTTCTGCATCTACGGCCATAGAGTGCTTCAAATGGAGCCATTCTAATGCTTTCCTGATAACTATTATTATATGATAACTCAGCCAAAGGTAAGCATTCGTCCCACTTGTTGGAATAATTAAGTACACAACACCTTAACATATCTTCAAGCACTTGATTAACTCTTTCAGTCTGTCCATCAGTCTGCGGATGATAAGCTGTACTATACAGAAGTTTAGTACCCAATGAAGCATGTAATTGTTTCCAAAAACTGGAGACAAACTGTGTACCCCGATCGGACACTATGGTCTTTGGTATTCCATGGAGACTCATAATTCTTGCTAAATATATCTTGGCGTATTGGACAGTGGGATATATAGTCTTGACTGGAAGAAAATGTGCTGACTTAGTGAGTCGATCTATAATAACCCATACTGAATCAAATCCCTTTGATGTCTTGGGTAGACCAACAATAAAATCCATACTTATGTCCTCCCACTTCCAAGATGGAATAGGCAATGGTTGTAATTTACCAGCAGACCTCAAATGTATAGCTTTCATCTTTTGACAAGTATCACACTTTGCTATATATCTAGCAATCTCTATTTTCATTTTAGTCCACCAGAATCTTTGCTTCAAGTCATGGTACATCTTATTACTTCCCGGATGGATAGATAACCTAGTAGCATGTGCTTCTTCAAGAATTGACTGTCGCAACTCAGGAACCTTTGGTACCACCAGACGATCCTTGAACCACAACACATCTTTATCATCTATGCTGAAGCATTCTGCTTTTCCATTCTTGACTCTTTCCTTGATATGGGCTATACCCTTGTTTTCCTTCTGAGCAGCAATAACTTGATCTCGAATAGTGGCTTCTACAATTATGTTGGTCAAACTTCCTTGTTGAATTACTTCTATATTCAACTTTTCCATTTCTTGACATAAAGTCAAACCCATTGTTTTCACTGCCATACAATTACAATAACTTTTTATGATCGAGAGCATCGCAGAACTACATTTGCTTTACCAGGGTGATAATGTACTTCCAAATTATAATCCTTAATCAGTTCTAACCATCTTTTTGTCGCATGTTCAACTCTGACTGAGTAAAGATATACTTTAAGCTCTTGTGGTCTGTATACATATGGCACGTATTACCAAGCAGGTAATGCCGCCAAATCTTCAGAGCATGAACTACAGCTGCTAACTCCAAGTCATGGGTCGGATAGTGTTCTTCATGTTGCTTAAGTTGCCTGGACGCATAGGCAATGACCCGGCCTTCTTGCATCAACACACATCCAATACCAATACCTGAAGCATCACAGTAGACGTCAAACGGCTTCTCGATATCAGGTTGGGCTAATACTGGGGCAGTAGTCAACAGTCTCTTCAAAGTCTGGAAAGCCTCTTCACAATCTGATGACCAGACAAACTTGACTTGGTTCTTCAACAATTCAGTTATAGGTTTTGATATTTTAGAGAACTCTGGAATAAACCGACGGTAATACCCCGCCAATCCAAGAAAACTCCGAACTTGTTGAACTGTGGTTGGTGGTTTTCAATCAAGCACATCCTTCACTTTGCTTGGATCAACAACAACTCCTTCCTCTGACAAGACATGTCCCAGAAATCGCACTTCCTTAAGCCAAAAATCACACTTGTTGAACTTAGCATACAATTGATGTTCTCTCAAACGAGTCAGAACAATTCTGAGGTGTTCCGCATGTTCTTTCTTATTCTTGGAATACACTAGAATGTCATCAATAAATACCAATACAAACTTGTCTAGCTCAGGCATGAATACTGAGTTCATCAAATATATGAAATGAGCTGGAGCATTGGTCAAACCAAAAGACATCACCAAGTATTCATATAATCCGTATCTCGTGGTAAATGCCGTTTTGGGAATATCTTCAGGCTTTATCTTGATTTGATGATACCCTGATCTCAAATCTATCTTGGAGAAAACTTTGGCTCCGGCCAATTGATCAAAAAGCAAATCTATCCGAGGTAATGGATACTTATTCTTGATGGTCACTTCATTCAAAGGACGATAGTCAACACATAACCTCAGGGTCTCATCTTTCTTTTTCACAAAAATTGCCGGACATCCCCAAGGTGAGGAACTAGGTCGAATAAACCCCTTCTCAATCAACTCTCGTAACTGAGTCTTCAACTCGGCCAATTCCTTAGGTGGCATTCCATAGGCTCTCTGAGAAATCGGAGCTGTTCCAGATTGTAACTCTATGTTAAACTGTACATCCCTATCAGGTGGTAGACCGGGTAAATCTTCAAGAAACACATCCAGAAATTCACACACTATCGGAATATCTCTAATCTCTTTGACAGCAGTCACACAAATCTTGCCCACTGACCTTCTTAGAGTTGGAAGTTGGATGAGAAGTTGAGAATTACTATCAGGCAAACTTACTCTTAAAGTCCTATTCAAAGCATCTATAATAGCCTTATGCTGATACATCCAATTTATTCCTAAGATTACATCTATATCTTGATCCTTAAGAATAATCATGGTAGTGGGAAAAATATGCCCACCCAGGTTTACGGGTACCTGGTATACCATTTCCTTAGTACACAGACGTCCCCCGGGCGACTGTATAAAGAAACTTTCCTTTGTTGCCCCAATTAAAATTTCATGCTTCACGACAAATGTTCTATTGATGAATGAATGCGATGTGCCCGAATCAAAAAGTATAACTGCAGGGTGATTGGCAACAGGAAACATACCCATCATCACTGGCTCCCCCTCCGGAATTTCTCTAGCTTGAATATAGAACACCCGTCCTGTCTTCCTCTCATCTTTGCCCTTCTGAGCATTCTGATTGTGGTTCTTGTTTGGTGCCTGACCCTGTTGTTGATTGGCAGGGGCCTTCTGATAATTTTGATTAGCCTGCCTAGGGTATGGACATTCCCTGGAGAAATGACCAGTCCTTCCACAATTGTAACACGGATAATTGTGACCCTGTGACGTTGGAGCATTGCCACCAGGAGCATTGGTTGACTGTGAGTTCGGATAGGTTATCGCAGGACGGACATTTGACTGTTGCCCAGCTTGGAACTGCGGCGGACGATAAGGAGGACGATTATGGTTTATTGGATGATAAATCACCCTCTGCCTCTTCTGATTTCCCCCAAAGGATCCAGACGGCATACTCTTTTTCTTCTTGAGCTCCTTATGCTGCCGATACTTTGCCTCTGAAGCAATTGCAATATTTACTGCCTCATGATAAGTGATATTGGTACAGGCTATCATCATTGTCTGCAGTTTGATATTCAGACCTCTCATGAACCATTTCTTTTTCTTGGCATCCGTATTGACATGATCAGATGCATACTGCGACAGATGATTGAATCTTCCCACATACTGCATAACCGTTTGATCCCCTTGCCTCAAAGCAAGAAATTCATCCAGCTTCATAGCCATCACTCCTTCTGGGATATAATGGGCTCTGAAATTAGTGCGAAATTCTGTCCAAGTTAACGGAATGCCTGCGGGTTGCATGGCCATCAAATTTGCATACCAAGCACCAGCTGCACCTCTAAGTTGCTGGGCAGCAAACACCGGTTTCTGAAACTCTGTGCAGTGAAGAAGATCAAATTTCTGCTCCATGGTCCTAAGCCAGTCATCAGCCTCCAGTGGTTCATCTGCCTTGGTGAACACCGGGGGTTTTGTATCCGTGAAATCCACATAGGTAGCCTCATGCCTGTTATGATTGCGGCCACGGTTTCTATGCATCTGGTTCTGATTACTTTGAGCCATCTCATGAAGCAAATGAGAATTTTCCACAGTCATATTGACTAATGCAGCGATCGCATCAGCCAGATTGGTCGGCATTGGTGGCAGGTTGGGGATATCATCATCATCTTGTGAAGTACCAGGAATATACGATCCCCGCGTACGACGCATCTGCTCATAACAAACCAAACTTTATTCACAAGCCTTTATTGGATTGCACAAAAGCTTACTCTAGACACATTACATAGGGTTTACTACTATAAACACCATACCCTATAAGTTCCAAAACAAGATACATAGCCTAACCATAATTAACTATTATACAACTCTACTCTTTTCTGTGATTACTTCAAACTTCAGGCTCGGTATCCATTTCGAAATTATTACCGCCTTCATCATCACTTTCATTGATCATTACTAATTCTTCAGGATCTTCTTCTTGCTCTTCCGATTCACTTTCATTGGCAAGGATGACACCTGGGTCCATGGCATCAGCTTGAGGCTCATGATTCGGGTTCAGTAGATTGCTAAGCCTATGCACTTCCTCATGTAGATAGGTATTATGTTCTTCTAAATCTTCTACATAGAACTCTAGCTCATGAGTTCTAGCTCTAGCTATATTTTCCCTCTGCCAAGCCTCATTTCGTCCCTCCACCGTACGAACTAATATACTTTCGCAGTTCCTGTGTGCGGTGGTGAGACGCCTCAATTGATCCTGTAATTCTCCTACCTGTATAGCATCCAAAGCCCTATCTCTAGTAGCTTGTGCTAATTCTGTAGAAATTCTTTGTATCTTTGCTTGGGGATCAGGCCTAGAACTGCTACTGCTAGCACCATCGTTTCTAGGGGCAAGTTGGTGACGAGGAACTCCTTTGGGTCCAGTGGACTTACGAGCGTCATCTTGGCACGAGCCATACTGTAGGAAACCAATTTAATCCAAGTAAGAACACTTGATTAAAGTCTAAAGAGCAGCTATGATGGATTACATTCCTCAAACCAGACTCACTACTCAACTCCAGACTAAGAGGTGAAGGAAGTAACGAGTGAATTATTCATGATGCATGAATCGTTCTTACGAACAAAAATATCAAAGTTTATAATGCACATAAACAACATTTATTTTTTTTATATAGGGCATAGTAAGATTACTACTCCACCACACAAAACCTTTTTAATCAAATAAGGAATGGTGAGAAAGAAATAAGACAAGTCAGAAGCAATTTGGACCAAATTAATCAAGTTAAATTTAGTCATCCTAAATTATTTTGAAGTTTTTGTAAACCAATACCACAAAAACTTTGTAACGATCGCTCCGATACCATTCTGTTGCAGAACCTCCTAAATTATAGGACCCACATACATTTGTCACTGTCCAAAGACCTTTGACAACAATGCATATGTTCCTGGTAACTTAAGAAGTCTATCGGGTGTCCTCGGGGAACCCCGAATCATCCACGATTTCCGAGCAGGATCACGTTATAAAGTCATTGCAGTATTACAACATTTATTCAAATATCTACACCAGAGTAAAAACAGCGGAAGTCTTACAATAACATAATTTACAAAACAATAGTTTCAAACCTCGCAACTAGGTTCGATATTTATTACAAAACGAAATAGTGGAGTGTCATTATAATATAATACAAAACACACAATGAAACTGCCCTGCCCAAGGGCCACACATTTACTTCTCATCGTCAGAACAAACGATAGTCATGCAGCACGATCCAAAACAGATCGCTCATGAGGCTCACCGCAACAAGGGTCAAGCGAACCACAGTACAAAAGTACTCAACAAGACTTAACCGAAATAAGGCGATAACTCGGGAATGCGGGCTCGAGGATTCAAGGTATGGTTTTAGCAATAATCAAAGTTATTTTGCGTAAAAGCTCTTTGACAAAATTCTTTGTTTCAACAGTTTAAACTTCATAAAATCATATACAAAGATGACACGATCCGTAATGAGATCATGAAACTTTATATCCAACACCTTCATCAACCATTCTCAAGTTCCGATTATTAATACTACGATGATGAGCAAAGTGAGTTGAGTCTCCATAACCGAGGAGCAACGGCGATTGAACCGATTATAAACCCAAATTTGGGACTTCCGGACCACACGACATATGCGGGTCCACGACCTACATATACCAACCTACCCTCGGATCCTCTAAAACAAGAATGGGTCCGCGCCGCGCCACCCGAGAATACAGTACTCCACCATTCCAGCCCATGGCCACGTGGGTACACGCTATTCCCGCCATCTCTCCACTCCCAGTGCGCGAGTAGCCATTCTCGTAATAGAATCGTCAAGTAAAGGCTTACCGGAGTATGTGGTTAGTACTACAAATTCTCACCTCATGCAATTCAACAACGGACGTGCCTTAATCGACACAAAGGAAAGATCCCGCTCACAAGACCTCCATGTCTTGTGGCTCACACACACCGAGTCCGCCCGGTCTAGATTTATTACTCCACATTCCCATATCACAGGCTATCATAATTAACCAATGTTCCATTTAAAACTTGCAGGTGGTAGGTAGTCACCGACTTCATCGTTCTACGCATAGCTAAGCAAAACTAGGCATATACGAGTTCAAAACTGGTAATATGGTAAATATGGAATAACAAGGGTGGTAATGCACCAATTAGGCTCTTACTTAACTCTTAATCACTTAATGCGAAGAACGGAAAGCAAAAGCGAAATTAATTTGTAAAACACAAGGTAGGATTGTATGCATCCGGGGCTTGCCTTCGTTGACGGAAAAAGTCGGCTCTGCGACGTTTCACAAGTCTTCGATCCGACCTCAATGCAGACAGATCAACCTCCTCCATAACTTGATTAACTACCACGTGTTCACCTTCGTTTACTACACGTAGTAACATTGCCATGTTTAACATGATGCGGAATATGAAATATGATGCTCGATGATGGATGCAAAAATTAATAAATTGGATACAATTTTCCTTCGCAGTATAGTTACAAACCAAACTAACCAAACCATATTCGAAACTGATGTGACCACGCCAGCACCGATCACTTTGGTGAACTCTCCGACCACTACGGTGAACTATCGACCACTATGGTGAACTATCGGACCACTATGGTGAACTATCCGACCACTACGGTGAACTATCCTACCACTGGTGAACTATCCGACCACTACGGTGAACTATCCGACCACTACGGTGAACTATCCGACCACTACGGTGAACTATCCGACCACTACGGTGAATTTGGCGGAGCAAAGATCATCGGTGAGGGAGAACCGGCGATCGCGATGATCAAAATGAGTAAACAACAATCGACTAAGTACTACAAAGATCGAAACGTAAGCCGTAAGTACACCTGATTATGAACAACGGCTCACCGAAGGGCTCTCAGCCACGATGACACGCCTGCGCATGGGCGGTGAAGCTGCCAATCGCGAGGAAGAAAAGCGTGGACAGCGAAGTTCTTGGCAATTTCAAAGCGACCAATGTTAGTTTGGATTCGCAAGAAAAAAGACGGAACTAGGACGGCCTTTACCGAGATGATGGCAGCGCTTGGGAGGCGATGCGAGCTTGTTGGAGCGATGACAACGGTGGTGGTGAAAACAAAGGAAGAAGAAAAGCAGCGATGACGACGTCTTGGTACTTATAGCGGCTTGAAGCTCAAGGAAGCCACGACGGAGCCGTTTCCGTACCAGTAGCGACATCAAGGATTTGCCACGACGCGTCTGGAACGCCGAAGAAGTTCCGATGGCAATGTAGCTTAGGCGGTGAACACTGTTCGCAGAAATTACAAAATTGCCATACGCCAAAACTCATAAATTACTCTCAAATTTTCATAACAACTCAAAAATCTCCAAAAATAAAAGTTGTTCAAAATCAAAAGTTCTATAACTTTGCTTTTGGGCTCAACCCCAAAATATGCTTAGATTTTGAAATGAGTTTTCAGAGTAGGATTTAAATACTGAAAAATCAAGGTTTTCTTGAAAATTAAAAATCCAAACCAAATTTTTAACAAAATTCAAACCAAACAAGGCAACACTCGTAACATAAATGTAAACTTGTTTTAGTAAATGCATATCAAAGTTTTCCATATGACCAAATACTTTGCAATGCATATGATGACATATCCTGTTTTAGTATTTTAAACACCCGAGGTGTTACATAAACCGTGGCTCTGGTACCAATGTTAAAACCATAGAAACGATCTAGAGTAGAACCGAGGGACTTCTAGGTAACCAGTTAATCTAGATAAGCCCTAGTACATCTAAACCGATAGGTGGAGACAGAGAGATAGACAGAGAGGTGTTGATGTTGAACCTGAGCCCTCGGAGAGAGTTGCGGATGAACCGGAGCCGGCCATCTCAGGTTCGGTGATGAAGGTCTCTGACTGCAGCGGTGTGGTGGAGTAGAGGTGGCACTGAGCGTCGATGCGGTCACTGAGACGGACGGTATGTGGCGATGGCGACGGCGAAGTCAGTGGAGCTTCCCGTCGCTGGTTGCGCGCCCTCTCAGATCGGTCTAGGGTTTATAGGTGGGGTTTGTGGCTTACGGTGAACCTCGTACCTCGAGCCGCCGGCCTCCACCACTTTATATAGCGCAGTGCGACGGGAGCCCACCAACCATATAGGGTTGGGCGCTCCCGATCAAAGTGCATAACCAAGGCCCAATAGACCGTTGGGTTTATTGGCTGGGAGATCATTCTAACATGATCGAGACAGGAGACTAGGAGAGTCTTGGTGTCACACACACACGGTGTGGGAAACGGGGAACCGCCGCGAGGTCGTCGTCGAAGGCGATAGATGGCCTGGATCTGTAATTCTGGATGGAGAGATGTTGATAAGACCTCGATAGGAGCCGCCGCCGATCTCCGGCTCGGAGGCGATAGATGGTGTAGCCGTGGCGCCGTTGACGCGTTGCGTCTGAAAAGTCACGACCGTTTACCTGGCCATTTTACAGTTGCCGTCGAGACTGGACTGATCGGAATGTAAAACTGGTTCAGTATTCACTATTCAGAGGATGAGCGACGTTAACGCGTACCACTGTGCGTGGGCTCTGGACCGTTTCCTCAGTCGATCGTTTCCAAATGGCAAATGCTTTGTGTAATACATAAACACAAGAGGTCCCATTAGTAGGAGTAGTTGACTAGTAGTAGCACGCGCTCACAGCCTCACATGCCCAGTGCCGAGTAATAAGCATAGCCTTATCCGAAGAGATTTACTTGCACTGCTTAATGAATCCGATTGCTCGTACGTGGTGTCTACTTACAGCCTATTTGCTTGTTGGTTGCGGTCAAGATTTATCAGTCAGTCAATAATATTTTTTCCTCACACTAAATTAGTACTAGCTGAATTTATTAGCCTAAAAACCAACCAACCAATAGGCTCTTAGTAGGAGTAGTTAATCAGCTGAGTGGAGTAGATGATCTAGCTACCTTCCAAGCTTTGGCGGTTTTAAAATTCGCACACACACACATCGTACATCCTTCACGTTCCGGGCAAATCCAGGCCGGGCCCGCTGTTGGTTGTTGAGCTGCAACCGACATTTTTCCTCTCGTACCTAACTCGATCACCGAGGCCACGTCGACGAAGAGGTCGTACTCGTAGCTAGCTACTCTACTCACTTTCTCTCTCCCGGCAGTAGCAGCAGCATGTACGAGAGTATATATAAATCCCCGAAAGTTGATCGGCCCATGCGTGCAAATTGCAGCGCTTTGATAATGTTATCCCGGTCGTCCTAGGATTGCCTTTTATTTGCAGCCTTGCAGGTCCATGCCGTGCCCCGTGCTTTACTACTTCCAGCAGGTCAAGGATTTGGATTGGATGGAGTGAGTGGGCGCCGGGGCGGTAGTTAACGATTGGATTACCCATGCCACTCTGGCAGCCACAGGACGGGGCAACTCTCAGCCTCAGTCCCACCTTGCAGTTGCAGCAGCAGCAGTCAGCCTGGGCAGTTTTTCATCGAAAACCAAACACCGAACGGAACCGAATAGTCGGTAGTTCGGTTTTTCGGTTCGTTTTCAGTTTCCAGTTCTGTGAAGTTCGGTAGTTCAGTTCGGTTTCGGTTTCTATGCCATACCGAACCGAAAAACCGAAATAACGAGAAACCTGTTTTTTCCTGTTGTTTATCAAAACTGATGGAGTACTGTGGTTTATTATCAAGAATGAACTGTAAATTTATAATATTTGATTTGAGCATTGAATTGTTAAGTTTGTAACGGTCTTGAGTCTTCAAATAATATACTGTGCTGTGCAAGTTTGTACTGTGTTGTGCTGTCAGTTCTAAGTCATGTCTGATATTCGGTTTATTCGGTTTTAATCGACAAAACCAAATTAAAAAACCGAACTAAAATTGATCGGTTTTAGAATTTTAGCAAATCGTGAGTCATTTTCTAGAAACCAAAATTTTGAAAAACCGAAAAAACCGAACCGAACGGTCAGTTAAAACCGATCGCCCAGGCTGCAGCAGCAGCAGCTGGAACACAGAGGTGACAGACGGAGACGACGTGCACGTTGCAGCCAGTAATATGGATCAGGCGGTAGAGTACACGGCAGTACAGTTAACAGTTGTGGAGGCAGGACGGACGACGATGGCATCCCCCACACCCCACAGGCGCACAGCTAGGCTAGGAATAGCAGGGCCTGGTTTAGATGGTAAGTTTTTTCACTTTTTCTTTATCACATCAAATCTTTAGATACATACATGAAGTATTAAATATAGATAAAAAATAACTAATTAGGTAAATTACGAGACGAATTTTTTGAACCTAGTTAGATCATGATTAGACAATAATTGTCCAATACAAATGAAAACGCTACCGTACCAAATACTGATTTTTCCTAACCCAGTCTAAACAAGTACGATTGGCAAGTTGCGGTATGGAAAATGCAGTGCGTCCGTACGGCCGCGGGCCAGCCGGGGCTTCAATGCTACTGCTGATACTCCTGTTTCTAATTATGGCGATTAGCAGCCGGGGTAGGGTCATAGGGTGGGTTGTTTACGGGGCCACGGACGCAAACCCGGGAACGGAACGGAGAGAGGATGGTGTGGATGGATAAGGTGGGGACGCCCACTCGCCCGCCCAGCGCGTGCTGCGCCATCCGCTTCTTTTTCTCGTGCTTTTGCCGGGGTCCCACGACCTACCGTGGGGCCTCCTCTGCTGTCCTCCCCACGGCAGCAAGGCTAGGGCTTTGTTGACACTGTAGCACGTTTCGTTTGTATTTGATAAACTTTGTTCGATCATAGACTAACTAGGCTCAAAAAATTCGTTTCGTGATTTACAACCAAACTGTATAATTAATTATTTTTTTACCTATATTTAATGTTCCATGCATGCGTCCAAAAATTGATGTGATGGAGAGAAAGTGAAAAAACTTGAAATTTTGGGATAATCTAGACAAGGCCTAGACAATTGGATAGGATCAAGGGCGCGGATAGCCCGGATACGGTCCGTGATGCTGATGTGAATGCCATTGCCAGACCGTCGTCCCTCTCTCTGTCTTCTTCTTTTTTTTAAAAAAATGTTTTGCTCTTTTATGTCCCACACAACCAGGATGCTCAGGCGGGCCCAGAGCTAAAAACGCGCGGGTAGTACCGAACGAAAGGATTTGATTCTCAATATCCCCGATTCCTTTCCATTTTCGAAATTTTCGGAAAGGTATAAATTCAAGATGGGTTTGGTTGGCCGGCGCAGCCACACAAGTCCACGGATCGTGCGCCTGCTTGGTTGCGCTTCTATTCTAATACGTACATGTAGGTTGCAGCCGGTGCCTGTTTAGTTCTTAAAATTTTGTAAAAGTTTAGGAGATTCTCCGTTATATCGAATCTTTGTACGTATGCATGAAGCATTAAATATAAATAAAAAATAAAACTAATTACACAGTTTAGACAGAATTCACGAGACGAATCTTTTAAGCCTAATTAGACTATGATTGGACACTAATTGCCAAATAACAACAAAAATACTACACAACAATTTTCCAAAAAAATCGCCAACTAAAAGGCCATGGTTGTTTTCTTCTTGCAAAAGTAGCAATTGCTGGAGTGGTTACACCAGCAGCCACAACGCCGCTACAACAATCACTTCCAAAGAGGCTGCATGTTAGATCTATAATATTCAATCAAATTAAATTGATTTAACTGTTTATACTTAGGACAAACTCCTTGAGGCTACAAGTATCCAGCTCAAAAGGACAAATTAAATGCTCACAATGTAGCTCCAAGCTTCACAGAACATTTTCCGAACATAATATTATATAAGTTACAATACAACTTCGTACATAAATTTAGAACCACAAACTTTCCCGGGGCTCTTACAACACGACTGCTATGCATGGACTGTTACAAAACTTTATAAATAACTTGTACACATACAACCTTTTAGCTATTCAACATTTCAACTACGTTTGGGACGGGAACACGTGGGTGGGGTTGTTTACTTATCTTGTATGGATATTTTCAAAGAAACGCAATACGAACAAAACTAATATTGTTCAGCTATGAATTTTTTGAATCATGACGCCCCAATGAAATAATCTTTTTTTATCAAAAACTTACAAAAACACAACTTATATATTATACTACCGAAATGTTGTTGACATCTTTTTAAATAAGTTTTGTAATTAACTATTATCTAAACAAATAACAAGATAGATAGACCACCAAAAAAATGTTTGTAACATGTAGAACCAACAAATGGGTAGGATGATAGATAATTATACATAGATGAAAAGGAGAAAAACAAATTGAACATTTCCTCTTAGGTCCTGTTTGATCCATGGAATTTGATTCATTTTAATAATATAATTTAGCGGATTAATTAAGTTAATATAGATGTATATGAAAAATATATTTGTATATTATTGTGGGCTGAACGAGAGAGATACTTATGCGTTGCATTTCTACCATAGAAGAACGAGTTGAAGAGCGTGTTATAAGTTGAAAAGTAGAAACATATCATCATAATTTATAGAATCAATTTCTATCTCTCGTTCTATGAATTCGAGTTAGCCTTATATATGAACTTTAGAAAGTTGTGGAACGTAAAATTTCAAGCTAAATAGCTTAGTTTATTACGTAGATTCTAATTTCTCAAAAAATAAAAGATCCAAACGGCTTCTTAGATAAATATATAACGTTTTCACATTTTTATTTTTTTATTAAAAAGTTCTATATGTTTAACGTGACGCGGGCCTTGGGCCCTAGGGGCATACGTGAGAATTTAACTGAGTTTGGCTCCGTTGGTTTGGCTGAAATTGGTTAAAAAAACAAGTTAAAGTTGAATTATTATGATAGAAAAATATTGTTCTAGTAAAAAAAAAACCGAATAAATCGGCTTTTAAGGTAAATCGAACGGGCCTTTATTTATATGAAGATATTTTTCTGTTAAATAATTGTTTTTGATCATCTGTTAAATAATTGTCGATCCAAACTGACGCGCCGATTGCTCGACGTAGACACGCATCGGGCCGCCGTGTAAGCGAGGCGGTCACGTGGCGCGTTGCCGTCGCGCGTCGGTCCCAGGACGGCGGCATCCTGACACGGCATGGCTCACGTCAACCTGCTGCGACCGTGACGTGTCGTGCATACCGGCTGTACGTTGGGTGGCGGTTGCGCGGGGACCCCACCACGCCGTGACGTAGTATGTATATATTCAGAGACGTGAGTCTGCGTACATATACAATCACAAGTATTTGATTGTTTGACTGAAAACGAGAAATACATTCTTCTTTAACAAACATCGCCCAGCTACTATATTGTTTTTTTCATAGTTTGGAAACAAGGGGTTCCCCCGAAGGCGCTCGCTCTGCACAAACATCATTTGGAGGGCATGGACGTGGCGCTCCAGCAATTATGTCTCGTGCGAGTACAATACGTCGCCGCAAGCCCAGCAGGCAATTTTGCTTGTTTGCCCGTGATTGCCATAACGAGTCCCACACTCCCTCTGCACCTGCTCCCATGAGCTGCTCAGATCTGAGCAGCCGATGCTCTTCCTTGCCATGAGCCCATGATCCCCCAAATAACTGCAACGAGATTGTCTGAAGTTGGTATCCGCGACTGCTCCTGACAGTCACTCCATCGTAACCGTCCGCTACCATCCAATGGAGCAGCTGAGCCCAAGCACTCTACCTTGTTCGCAAGTTGGGGTGGCCCAATAACACGGCCAGTTAAGCATAAAAAGCAGCGAGCAACCCGCAGCCCCTACTGAGAGCTCCCCATGGATAGGAAAATCGCCGCCGCCGTCTTCTGCTCGAACGCCGCGCCGTCACCATCCCGTCATGGAGAGCCGCACCATCGCCATCCCCTCTCCCAGAGCCATGTTGTCGCCATCCCCTTGCCCAGAGCTGCGCCGTCGCCATCCCTTTGCTGCCGGCTGCATCGTCGCCGTTCCCAGGCCGAGCGTCTCCCCGTCGTCGTCCCTTACCGAGCGCCGTCGTCGTCCTGGACGCTGCCGGCCTGCAGCGTTTCCACCTCGTCCAGGAGCTGTCTAGGAGCACGACTGCTGTCCAGGAGCTCGACTAGCTGCAACACAACTACTGTCCAGGAGCTCTCTCAATCTCTAATGCTCTAAGTACAGTCTGCAGAGAATGCCTGTAAAGTGCAATTTGTGCAAGAGCTTGCAAACTGTGTAAATTGTGGTTGTATCCAAAGCATCAAAATCATGCAAATTTTATAGATTGCCATTTTGTTGTAAATTATCCTAGAATTCAATAAAAAGTATTGTTGAGTGTTGCAAATTCAGAGATGCACAAAATGTTCTGCTGTTCTCTGGCATCTAGTAGGTGTATATGACCTTGTTGCTGGTCATATGACCTTTACAATTCTCTCTACTTTATACTTCAACCATAGATGCAAAAGCTACTCAAAACAATCTATGTTTCAGGAGGCAAAAGGTATTCTTCCTACTGCAAATACCCATACTACTTGAATTCAGCAATGACATCATCTGTGATTGCCCCCTGCAAAATAAAAGGTTCAGACATGTATGTTTCAGACATGTATGGTTCGGACATCGGTGATTGGAGAAACAGTCTATTACTTTGAATATTACCATGAATAGTTGAGAGAAGGTATTGATGGCCATGTATGGTTCAGACATTCCTTCCTTAGGTAAAGAAGTACTAGAAGAAATATTTTGAACCATTATGCCATTATCGACTATTGTTCTGCTGTTCTCTAGCATTTTTCCGGTTTCTCGTTCCTTCAAATAAAAAAACCGAACATATTTCAATCGAACACAACCGAAGATAATCAATTATATTATGTGTTATTACATATCTTTGAACATTTTTTCTTTTTATTGCCTCCCTTCTTTGCTACCTTGCGTTTCTTGTCAAGCCAATTTCTTTTGTGCTTTGAGGTTTTTGTTTCCACCTCCTTTTTCTTTAGGCTTGCTGTACTCACCAAATCAATGGGGGAGCAATATTTGTGGGAACAATGACCGGATCCACGGCACTAAAAAACCTTTGATTTCTTCTTTGACTTGCTTGCTAAGCATGTCAAGTATGTTGTTCACTAATAAGGTGCATTTTGGATGATTGGTAGCTCGATGAGCCAAATTGAGAAATTTACGAGTCATATTTTTATAGCGAAGCATATCATTTAATTTTGGATTCTCTATTATGTTTCGGTCTTGGTTGTCTTATACTGTCCCACCGCGTGCTTCCCGTGTCCATCTCTTCAATATATATTGGGCTAGAAGTGATTTGATATTCATCAAATCAAGGACTTTTAGAGCATGACCACACAATATTCCGATTCTATTGAACTGTCCACAACTGCATGTACTGGTTTGGTCTGAAGGATCACTAGTAACTTTGTACTCCTTCTCAAGGGTAAAATTTTCATCAAGACTCCCAATTGCTACAAGATATTCATTTTTTCCTTCTAATGTCGTGGTGTATGCTGCCATGGACCTCTCATATTTAGATTGAAAAGCTTCAAAAATAGTTGGTGTGTATAGCCTGCTAGCTTGGATTAACATAGGTGTCCTCATTTTGAGACTAGGTATTTTTTTTCTTGATTCAAATTCAGCATTCAATTCATTATTTCTTTTATATTTCATGACCCTTTCAAAATACTTAAGAAATCGAATGATATCAAAATCAGATTTGAAATGTCGCTTTAAGTCACTTTTCAGACTCACTCACTTGTGTATTTCTCATCCCTAATGTGAACACACCCTTTATATAATATTCAGCCCATTTTTCTCTCACCTTGTATATACTATCCAACCAAGTTTGCTTGCTGACCTTTGTTGTCATGATGTTAAATGCTTGTTCAAATGTTTCTTCATCTTCGTACTCATACATGCATGCACTAAAATTTGAGAGAATACTTGGTTCTTTGTTGCTACCTTCGACTTCTTGTTTTGGAGAAGTAGATGATTCTTCATCATCGTGTTCAGCTAAATGTTTAACAACATTTTGCATGATGTGAAAAGTGCACAGACCATGCCAAGACTCTAAAAAGACCGCCTTAACTGCTTTTCCCATTGCAGCATCTTGATCAGTATAGATTGTTTTAGGTTTTTTGCCATTATGCGCTTTCAGGAAAGTCTCAAATAGCCACTTAAAGGACTCAAATGTCTCATCATACATGAGAACAACACCAAAAACTACAGTTTTCCTAAAATGATTGAACCCAACAAATACACCAAAAGGCCTACTCCCCTTGTTTGTTCCAAAAGTAGTATCAAAACTAACAACATCACCAAAATATGCATAGTCAGTGAGCATTTTAGTATCTACCCAGAAAATGTTTGTTATTTGTTCTTCCCGGTCTATTTGCAAAGCATATTGGAATGACAGGTTCTCAGTAATTTTTTCCAAAAATATATAAGCATGCTTCCTGCTTGACCATATGCCATCTCTCTTTGGCGCTTGCCCCTTAAATAGTTCTTGTGGTCTCGAAGAGCGTAACTGAGATTAAGTGAGCCACCAACTTGGATGGAAGCCAACTCATGTGTAGCTTTGGGCCCAATTCCTACATCACCAGCCGTCTCAATTTCAAAACCTTGTAACTCTAAAATTTTCCTTTGAGACACCATCAAGTGTGAGGTATGTAGCAATTGAATGGTGTGATTGTGTTCCAAAATCAAATTAGTTACTTTATAATTTCCCTTCTCCCGGTCTAGTATGAGACCTGTCGGTGTTTTGAGTTACCACCGACGAGTAAATTTGTATTATTATGCGTCTAGCTCGGATGGTGTGCTTAGAGGACACGAGGGTTATACTGGTTTGGGCAGAAAGTCCCTACGTCCAGTTCGTCGTTGTTGCTCATGTTACTAGCACCGAAGGTTTGTAGTAGGGTTTACAAACAGTCGAGAGAGGGAAAGGATCCCAAGTCTCTGATAAAAGGAGTGAGTGGGTGCTGAGAGCTCGATCGCTGCTCAACTGTACATTCATGTTGTGCTCTTGTGCGGATCTGTATCGGATCTTGATAGGTCGATCGGTTTGGGAACCCCTTCATGGGGCGCCCTGCTTTCCCTTTTATAGGACAAGGGAAAGCGCGGGTTATAGCGGAAGAAAAGGAGAAGAATGAGAGAGAGGAAGGCCTCCAGAATCGCTGGGTCTTTCTTCTCCTTCATGCGGGTCCTACTGACCCTATAGATGTCAATAGGGATGGCTCCACGTCGCAGTCCTGTCCATCACTACCGCCATGCGTAGGCGTCATCCACCGGTCATGGCGCTCCACTCCGTTCTAGTGGACGTCGTGGTGAACTAACGCGCCTGTCAGTGTTTGTACGAGGGTTAGGCAGAACAGCAGTGGTACGCCCGATGCTGTTCTTGATGTGAATCCTCAGGTATGGCTCGTCGTGGCCGTGGGTTACATCTTGGTGTGCCGATCTCTTTCATGGTGTCAGAGTTTTAACCCAGGCCCATACGCTTGGACTTAGAGTGGTTGGCAACAGTATGGGTCCCTTCTGGGCGAGACAGAGCCCGCACGCATGGGGTCTGGCGAGGCGGAGCCCGCAGTCTTGGGGTTGGGCGAGGCGGAGCACAAACCCAAGGGTCGGGTGAGGCAGAGACCGTGGCCTCGGGGTCAGGCGAGGCGGAGACCGTGGCCTTGGGATCGGGTAAGGCGGAGCCTGCCCCTAGAGGTCGGGCGAGGTGGAGATTGCAGCCTCAGGGCCGGGCGAGGCGGAGCCCATGCACCTGGGGGTCGAGCGGAGCTGTAGGCGCGCTCTTGACGGCTCGATTGAATAAATATTGATGATCATTAGCTCCTCCTCTTCGTGTACCCTAGTATTGGTCCCCGACAGTAGCCCCGCGCCTGCGGAGGAGTAGAATACTTCTTTGGAGGCTTTTCTGAACAGGAGGACTCTAAGGGCCTTGGCCTTTTCTTGTCGCCCACGGCGTGTCTTGGGGACGGCATTCCCTTTCATCATGATCGGCCCTCTCGGGGGTATAGCCGTGAGATTTGGTGGGTCAGAAAAGGTCTTTCCTGATTTTGACCCCTATAGGGCTCTGTCGTTCTACGATCATGCTTTCGGTCTCCTTGCGAGTCCAACTTTCCTCGAGCCCCCGCACATAGCAGGGGTTCGGTCGATGGTCGGCTCGTCTTCATGATCGCCTTCCCTTAAGCCATGGTGCTCGGTGAGTTGTTAACAGGCTAATCCATGTGGGGCCCCAGCAACCCATTCGTGGGGGTTCAGCTTGGGTCAGCTGGTGACCGATTTCAGATTCTCAGCGGTCAATCCATATAGTTCTTAGGTCCGTTCGATCGGTCTCGAGGGCTCTCTGCCTTTCTTCAAGGAAAAACCATGGATTGTATCCGTCCGAGGCTTGAACTTGGGCCAAGACACCCGCGGCGCTCGTGCTCCCATGTAATGGCCGCTAGCGGGCCCATCCATTTCCACCCCTCACTCTAAAAGTGCTCGGAGCGGTTGTTAAACCTATCGGTGGGCCAACCCTTGAACTCCTGGGTTTAGACGGGCCGTAGGAGCATTTTCAGCTCTGTATCCCTCTTATCTATGATGGGTCGTGAGCCGTTCGGGGAGGCAAAATGTCTAGCACGTTTTTTGAGGGGATGGTCATAGGTTGCGTGCGCACACCCCTCGATGAGACGTGGTGATAGGTCATGGCAGGCGTAGAGATCTAGGTGGGCGATTGTTTTCCTCGCACCCGTCGCCCCTATAAAACCAAAGGGTTAGCCCTCCGGGTTTCATAGGCATGCCTGCATCCTTGCCTCCACAACTACACCACCACCAACAACACTTAGGTTTCCTGCCTCCGCATCACTACCGCCGTTGAGCTCGCATCCATCCGCTCCCACCTCCAATGGATCTGTGCTGTCGTTCCGACATCACCTTCCAGCCATGGAGGACCTCGTCCGTTGTGGTCTTCTCCACGCGTGGACCTTGGCTGAGGAGTGGTTGCTGCCCAGCGATGAGGGTTTGTCATCGCCGCTCGATGGCTATGTGGTGTCATTCGCCCACTTCCATGACTGTGGGCTTGCGACCCCACCCACAAATTCCTCCGGGGGCTGCTGCACTTCTACAAGATTAAGCTGCATCATCTAAATCCCAATAGGATTTAGCACATGGCGGCATTCGTCACGCTGTGGGAAGGATTCCTGGGGATCAGCCCCTACTTCGACTTGTGGAGGTATTTCTTCGCCATCAGCCTCTAGAGGAAGAGGATCAAGGGCAGTAGGCAGGAGCTGCACATGCCGATGGGATGCGATGACATCCAACTTTGGAACAATCGGGTTGGCGAGTACCCATCCATGCGGCTCTCGACGTCCAACAAGGGGTCGCACTCATAGTGCTTCTACCTCAAGAATGATGCCGTCGCCCCTCTGCCGGAGTTCATCGGGCGCCTGATCGAAGAGGCCCTAGAGCAGTGGAGGAAGTGGGTTGTCCCGGAGAAGGACGCTCCCCAACTCTAAGATCGCGCAATGCATCAAGGAGGCGATGGAGCCTTTGTGGGATGACGCGGGTGTCACCCTCATCTTCGTCTACCTAGTGCCGAGGCATCCTCTGATGCGGCCGGAGCCAGGCTATGTCATCTTTGTAAGTTTCCCTTTCTCCTGCCTTCTCTTCAATTGATTTCTTGACCCCGTGGGACTAACTTTGAGAGGGGTAGGACCAGTCGAGGGACCTCATCCTCATGGATCACCCGGCTCTGCTACCGAGGGATTTGACCATGAGGGCGGCGAATCGCGCCGAGGGTGAGCGGTCGAGGAATGCGAAGGAGGACAAGAAGAGGAAGAAGTAGTAGAAGCTGCGGGCGCAGGAACGAGGGGAGGACACCTACAACGATGATGACAATGACAATGGTGACAACGATGAGGTGATGGAGGAAGAAGAAATGGTAGCCGATGATATCGAGTGGAACTTGGAGAGCGAGGATGCGCTGATAGGCATTGGTTCGTCCTTGTAGGCATCAGAACCCTTCCCGTCCCATGGAGGGGAGGGTACGTCTAGGGAGCTAGCGGAGGCGAGACGTACCGTCGGCCTGCCCTAAGAGCCAATAGAGGCAGGTGGCTCTGCCATCGTGCCCGAGGTGCCAGCGGAGGCGGGTGGCCCCATCATTGTGCCCAAGAGCCAAGGGGAGTGGGGCATTCCACCAACGTGCCCCAGGAGTTGCTCAGGATGAGCCCCTCTGCCTAGGAGAAGAAAGCGGGATCGAAGCGACCTCATTTCGATGAGGTAGAGCAAGGGTCAGGGGGTTCGTCCCCCAAACGCATCTACCACCCGACGGCGTCGAGGTGAGTTATTGATTCCTCTTTTTTCCTATTTTAGTCGGATTTCATCGTGACTTGTGTTTTTTTGTCCTTTGCAGCATTGGCGGGCAGCGGAATCCTTTAGCGCTGGTGCCAAAGAAGAGCATCACCCTCCAATCAAGGCAACGGTCGTCGGCTAGTGTCGTGCGCATTTCGTGTGGGAGCGGCGCCAGTGTGACCGCATCGCTGGCCGATCGGGCATCGCCCGTGGTGGCGCCTGTGCCCTCAATAGTATGGATGGATGCGGGCATTCAAGGGTTGCCTTTCAGACGTCGTAGAGCAACCAGTGATGCATGTGATACTGCTGCCGATGGCGGGGTGGATGGGGCTACCAACTACGCTTGTGGCATTGACCGTGGCGGGCGTGACATAGACGGTCGTGACCCTGCCGACACAGGTGGAGGTGGTGGCTGCCGTGATAGATGGGTCACAGCCAGGCATGACCGCAGTGTTGCCTGAGGCATTGGCATGACCCATGCCATCGGCGGCCTAAGCGACAGCGCCTAGCACAGGCCGGACAGAAGGGGACGTGGCCAAGGGGTCCTCGGGAGTTATGGTGCTGAGAGAGAGGTTCGCGCCTGCACTGCTGGCCCCTTCCATCACTGAAGGGGGCGTCCCAGTGGGAACATCACGGCAAAAGGGGTCGGCGGCGCTTGGGGCCAGCGCGGAGTCATCCCTGACCCTAACATTGGTGGGCAGCGGCTCGCCCACACGGAGCAAGCCCCTGCTCTAGTGGACAGATGCACAGGATCCGGTGTCGATGATTTTTACCCTTGACAAAGCCATAGAGAGCATGGAGCGAGAGAGCCTCGACATAGGGATCGCGTCCGTGCTCGAGGCCCTAGGCCACGCCATGGGCGCATTGTGCAACGTTGTTGTTCCCTCCGGCCAGGTATGGTTTAGTCCTGTTTCTTGCCCTTTTCTTCCTCTATATACTTTTTGTATCCTAACCATCGTCTCCCTATAGTCCCTTATAGCTCGCAGCTAGGGGAAATCTCAGTTCCTTCGTCAACGGAAGGAAACCTAGGACCGCCTCGTCGAGGAGGCACGGCTATGTGGGGAGGTGACAACTCAGCTCGCCGCCATCTAGCAGAGGGTGGTCGAGCTAACTCCCCTTGCTGAGGAGGCGGCCAATCTTCGATCACGGTTGGACGAGGCCCGTCGAGATGCTGACGAGGCCGAGAAGGCATTCGAGGCCCTGTCGGTGTGGTAGCGGAAGGATGATGAAGAAGCCGCCAGTGTTAGGAAGGAGCGGGACGAGTTGCTCCAGAAGGACGCCGAAACCCACCAGTGGATCCTTGACCTTCTAAGCGAGGTTGAGAAAAGGGTGAGCCTAGATGGCATGGTTGTCGCTCGGCTGCTCAAGGAGCGGGATGAGCTAATCCAAACCACGAAGAGGCTCTGCTTGGAATGCGGCGTGGCTCACTAGGCTTTCTGAGAGCATGACCAGGCCTGCCAAGAGCACGACGACGCGTAGTAAAAAGTCAGCTCCCTCCAAGCTAAGCTCAAAAGGGAGATGACCCAGAAGCTGGAGGCTGAGAGCGTTTTTGCCGGGCTAGCTGTGGATCTCACCGAGGAAAGAAGAAAACTTCAGGCAGAGAGTGATGAGCTCGGTATCCTGAGCGCTGCCCTCAGAGTGGTCTATGATTGCCTTGAGGTGGTGTGGTTGGAGGGGACCAGCTCACTCACGGCTCGTGCCGTTGAGATCACATCCCGGGTACGCCAGCTCAAGAGGATAGCCCTTCACGCCGAGGTTAATTAGTCTTTCGCAATTGCTCGTTCTCATTATGGGGATAGCATCGATCTAGAGGCGACAAGCCATGGCTACACGCCTGGTTATAAAGTCCACGAGTTGGAGGAGATGGAAACGGCAGTGCCTCCCCTTTCGTAGGACCTAGTGGACAGGATAGAAGGCATAGTTCTCCCTCGGAGGGGCTAGTTAGTTAAATAGGTCGGGCGGTCGTTCCTGTAATAAGCGAACAAGTTCCGACCCTTATGCTTTGTTTAAACAAACTTGTTATTTTGTTTGAACAAATTTGTTCTTTCTTCCTTTTTGTGTGTAAAAGGGGTTAATGCGTTCTGACCCTTCCTGTTATTAAAACCGTAGAGCTCGAGGTGTGGGTGAGAAACTCTGATTGCGCTGGTAAGTAAGAGTGCCATAGCCGCTAGGGCATACGTTTCTTGCAGTCCGACCAGCCTTACTCCATCGTTCGTTTTCGCAAACTTTGCCTTTAGGTTTTTAACGTGAGGAAGGAGTTAGGCACGACGACTATTTTAGAAAGGATATATATATACCCTTATCAGCCCCCAAGTGAGGTCTGACCTCTTGCCATTGCTGGGTTGGGTTTCACTCAAGATCGAGAGAGTCGTTAGCGAAACTAGTTGAAGGAAGCGTCTCTTGTTTTAGAAATGTTATCCTTAGTTTTTTGCACATATTCCCTCCCTAGGATCTGAGCCATCATTCTACAACCGCGCAATCGGTCACCTTGCGAGTCGAACTTTCCTTGAGACCCCACGTGTAGTGGGGGTCCGGTCGAGGGTTGGCTCATTTTTTCGATCGTTATCCCGTCCACGGTTTTCGCAACCGGAGGGGTTGAACTAACTTCACTTGCCTCGATGGCTCGAGTGATGCACTCGGTGAGCTCAATAATGGGCATGTCCGAGTGGAATTTAGGTCCATCATTCATGATGGGGTTGGCATAGCCCTTATGTGGCATTCCATTGCTCCTTAACCCGCCTCCTGGCAGATGCCCGAGTCGTTCCAGAGACTGACTTAGGTGGCCCATTGGCCTCCCCTCGATGGTGATTCTATGGGCATGGCTCTAGGTTAGGATCAAACGAGAAGGTCGAGATGACCCTGTCTGCTTCTAAGCGGGTCGGGCAAAGGCCGCTGGGGCTCATCTGTGTTTTCTCTCCTGGCTCTGTTTGATGCGAGGCAGCCTTGAGCCCTTCGTGGGCTTGCCTTTGAACCTCAGTCGGTCGGATTCCCGAGTTGGGGTCGGGCGGCTCGAGCCCCTGAGCCCCATTTGGCATGGTAGGGGTTGGCCGAGTTTTATGCGTCACCCCATCCATGGTTTCTGCAACTAGAGGGGCTAAGCTAACGACACTTGCCTCGATGGCTCGAGTGTCGTGCTTGGCGAGCTCGCTAACGGGCACGTCCAAGTAAAATTCGAGTCTGTCATTCGTGATGGGGTTGGCATAGCCTTCATGTGGCATTTCACTTCTCCTTAACCTGCCTCCTGGTAGATGCCCGAGTCGTTTCGGAGATTGACTCAGGTGTCCTGTTAGTCTCCCCTCGATGGAGATTCTGTGGGCATGGCTTGAGGTTAGGATCGAACAAGAAGGTCGAGTTGACCCTATTCGCTTCTGAGCGGGTCGGGCAAAGGCCACTAGAGCTCATATGTGTTTTCTCCACTGACTCTGTTTGATGCGAGGCCGCCTTGAGCCCTTCGTGGGCCGGCCTTCGAACCTCGGTCGGTCACTGCCCGTATCGAATGAGACGACTACCGCTTCGTGATGTGACGCAAAGCATTGTGATCCAATAATTGCAGATGTGATGCTTGGATGTTTGGGATGAATGAGTGGATGAATGTATGAATGAATGTATAAAAGCATGCATGGGAATGGATGAATGAATGATCATGCACTAGAAAAGCAGAACAGGGGTTGGTAAAGTTACCTCTATGGCTCGAGTGATGGGTTTGGGGAGCTCTTATCGGATATGTCCGAGGAGAATCTAGGTCCGTCGTTCATGATGGAGTCAGCATAACCCGCAGGGGCCTCCCACTGCTCCTTATCCGTCTCTCGGCAATGGCCCAAGCCATCCGATCGACTTGGGTGACCTGCTGGCCTCTCCTCGATGGAGATTCCACAGGTGGGCCCCTCCAAACCCTTCCTGTGAAGGCAGAGGCTAAAGCTCAGAGTGTGGGCTACAAACTCTAATCATGCCGGTGAGCAAAAATACCATAGCCGCTGGGGCGTAGGTTTCTTGCGGTTCGAACAGTTTTACTCAGCGTTTGTCTCCGCAAACCTTGCCTCTAGTTTTTAACATGAAAAAGGGTTAGGCACGGAGAATGTCTACCGAGTAGACACACTCTTACCAGCCCCCCGAGTGAGGACTGATCCCTGGCCATTGCTGGGGTCGGGCATCACTTAGAGATCATGGAGTCGATTGCGAAACCAATAGGAGAAGACGTGCATAAATTAAAGGTGACCCGTGTCTCGACAGCGGCCCGAGCCATCTGATCGACTTGGGTGACCCATGGGCATAAGACTTACCTTGATGGCTTAAGTGACGGGTTCGGTGAGATCTTACTGGGTATGTTCAAGTGGAATTCGGGTCCATCGTTCATGACGGGGTTGGCATAACCCGCATGGGGCATCCTACTGTTCCTTGCCCGTCTCTCGACAGCAGCCTGAGCCATCTAACCGACCTAGGTGACCCGCTGGCATAGGACTTTTCTACAGAGATAGAGGATGCGATCATCCTCCCCGAAAATTTAGTTAGGGAGATAAGCCAGGCGATGAACTCGTAACAAGTGAACAAGCTCTTAAATTTTGTTATGGCCAAACAGATTTTTAGCCCTTCTCCCCCGTTTGTATAAAAGGTTAATGCGTTCTGACCCTTTCCGTCGTTAAGGCTGTAAAGCCTAGGGTGTGGGTGAACAAACTCTGATCACGCGCGTGAGTAAAAACATCATAGCCACTGGGGCATAGGTTTCTTGCAGTCCGACCAGTTTTACTCAGCGCTCGTTTTCGCAACCCTTGCTTCTAGGTCTCAACGTGAGAGAGGGTTGGGCATAGAGAATGTTTGCTAGGTGGATATAGTCTTAGACGCATACCGTCTCTTTCCATAGTTAAGGCTAGAAAAGCTTCGGGTGTGGAAAAAACTCTGATCACGCTGGTGAGCAAAAATGCCGTAGCCGCTGGGGAGTAGGTTTCTTATAGTTTGACCAGTTTTACTTAGTGTCTGTTTCCGTAACCCTTGCTTCTGGGTCTTAATGTGAGAAAGGGTCGGGCATAGAGAATTTTTATTGGATAGATATGCTCATATTAGCCCCCAAGTGAGGCCTGACCCCCTGCCATTACTGGCGTCAGGTGTCACTAAAGATTGGAGAGTTGGTAGCGAAACTGATAAGAGAAAGTATGCATATATTAAGGGTGAAAATGACATAGTTGTTCGATGTTCCATGCATTGACGAAGACTTCACCGTCGATGCTCTTGATCTTGTAGGTGCCTGATCGGAGCACCTCCGTGAAGACGTACGATCCCTCCCAAGGTGGAGAGAGCTTGTGGTGGTTCTTGTTACTCTAGGCGAGGTGGAGCACCAGTTCCTCGATGTTAAACGCACGACCCCGCACTCGATGGTTGTGGTACCGACATAACGTCACGTGCTTCATCTAGTTGGTCCATGGCATCCTTGAGGGACACCTCGGCTTCATGTTCATCGTACGCCCTGACCCTTGGCGCTCCATAATCGAGGTTAGTCGGGAGGATAGCCTCTAAACCATAGACCATGAAGAATGGTGTGTAGCTGGTGGCCTGGCTCGAGGTCATCTTCAGGCTCTAGAGCACCGTGAGAAGCTCTGCGACCCATCATCCACCAAACTTGTTCAACCGGTGGAAGATCCTAGGTTTGAGGCCTTGTAGGACCATGCCATTTGCGTGCTCGATCTGCCTGTTCATGCGAGGGTGCACCACGGTGGCCCAATCAATGCGGATGTGGTATTCATCGTAGAACTAGAGGAACTTCTTTCTGTTGAAATGTGTGTCGTTGTCCGTGATGATAGAGTTCGGAACCCCAAAACGATGGACGATGTCGAGGAAGAACAGTACGGCTTGCTCGGACTTGATTGCGGAGATTGGTCGAGCCTCTATCCACTTTATAAACTTGTCTATGGTGACAAGCAAGTGCGTGTAGCCCTCGGACACCCTCTTGAGAGGTCCAACCAGATCAAGCCCCTAGATCATGAACAGCCACGTGATGGGGATCGTTTGGAGTGATTAGGCCGAAAGGTGGGTCTGCCGAGCGTAGTATTGACACCCTTCATAGGTGCGCATGATATGTTCAGCGTCGGCTACCGCGGTTGGCTAGTAGAAGCCTTACCGGAACACATTTTTTACCAGGGTTCTAGGCGTGGCATGGTGACCGTAGACCCCACCGTGGATGTCGCTCATTAACCGCTCCCCTTGTTCGATGGGGATGCAGCGCTATAGGATCCTAGTGTGGCTTCACCTATAGAGCTCCCCCTCAACAAGGACAAAGGACTTGGCATGACGCGCTAGCCGTCGAGCCTCCGTTTTGTCCATCGGCAGCGCCTCACGGAGGAGGTAGTCGAGGTAAAGCATCCTCCAGTCGGCCAGAGGGTCGGTCTCTATCGCTGAATCCTCGTCAAGCTCCATGACTTTGGGGTTAGATGGAGCCGACGGCTGGTTAGCCCCCGAGCCCAGGGCAAGCGGCCCGTCACTGGCTTGTTCTGGCTCCTCATAGCGGACCGAAGGCTTGTACTGATCGCTGGCAAAGACGCCCATCGGCATTGGCTCTCCGCCGGATGCCGTTTTCACCAGCGCGTCAGCCACCTCATTGAGACGCCTTAGGATGTGATTGAGCTTGAGACCGTTGAACTTGTCCTCCATCTAGCGGACCTCTTGGTAGTATACAACCATCTTGGCATTGTGGTAGCTTAATTCCTTCATGGCTTGGTCGATGACCAACTAGGAGTCATCCCGGACGTCGAGCCATCGGATACCCAGCTCGATGGCAATGTGTAGGCCATTGATGAGTGCCTCATACTCAGCCACATTATTGGAGGAGGAGAAATGCTTTGATCTATCAGCTCGAGTGCCCACTTCGCGATTCTTCCTGTGGCATCCTGGTTTTGGATGACCTCGTCAAGAGAGAATGACGTCACGACCGTCATCGAATGCGACTCGAAGTAGTGACATTACTTCCTCTTGGCGTTGAGGATGGCATACAGGAGTTTTTGGATTTGGGGGTAGCGAGTTTTAGAATCAGACAAGACCTCGCTAATGAATTACACGGAATGCTACACTTTGAGGGCGTGTCCCTCTTCTTCTCGCTCCACCACCAGGGAGGCGCTGACCACTTGCGTGGTGGCCACAATGTAGAGCAGAAGCGGACCCCCGTCGATCGGAGGGACCAGGATCGGGGCCTTCGTCAGAAGCTGCTTGACCATATCAAGTGCCTCCTAGGCCTCAGGCATCCATTCGAAATGATCGGCCTTCTTGAGGAGCCGATAGAGGGTAGACCTCGTTCGCCGAGACACGAGATAAAGCGGCTGAGCACGGTGAGGCACCCTATAACTCGTTGTACCCCCTTTATGTTCTTGAAGGGTCCGTGATGCCTAAGAGAGGGGTGAATTAGGCAACTTAAAAATCTAACTCTAAACTATGGCCTCTTTTTCAAACCTTAGCAAAACCTATGCAAAAGATAAACTATCTAAATGTGCAACTACAGTTTTACAAGTGTGTTGCTATCTCTACCGCAAAAGTAATAATATAATCAATGTAAATGCAGAAGCTAAACAGCAAGGTAGAGAAATACAAACTCCCTTCGATGACTCCGGTATTTTTACCGAGGTATCGAGAAGCGTGCAAGCTTCCCCCTAGACCTCGTTGGAGCCCCTCACAAGGAATCCCTCGCAAGGACCAAGCTCCTGGTCGGTAACTCCGTGGATAGCCTCGGGCCTTTTCCACGCGCAAGTGGGTCTCCAACGTACCTTCCGGCAAGCGTCTCTCGGATGCTCCCCGCCGTCTTCACTATCAAGCTTCCGGCCGAAACACTGTGGGCCTTGTTCCCTCTGGTACACGGTGGCGGCCACACCACAAACGCGGTTGGTGTGATCTCGCAAGACTACAAGCCCCTCCGATGTACAACAATGGTGCGCGCAAGCACCAAGTGGTAAGAGGTATGCAAACCTCACTAAACACTAGGCCTAAACCTAGAGCAAGCGCATAAGCGGTGGTCTAATCAACCTAAGCACTTCGCAAAGCACCTATGCTAATCACCTAATGAAACACTAAGCACTATGCAAGTGGATATCACTAAAAAAGTGTATCAACACCCTAGATATGTTTCCTTAGCTCCACACATCTTAAATGGCCGGTTGGGGTTGTATTTATAAGCCCCACTGAGAAAGTAACCATTGGGGATGAAATCCCGCTTTTCTTCTACTGACCGAACGCTGATCACGTCCTGACCAGATGCTTCCGGTCATCCTGACCGTTGGAGCCGTGAACAACTGATCGGACGCTGCCAGCGTCCGGTCACATGCCACCGGACGCGTCCGGTCGTATTTTTGCCGCTCTAGAACCTCTCTGTACTCGACCGGACTTTGTTGTCCTACGTCCGGTCGATCTGTCGCCAGCGTCTGGTCCAGCGTCCGGTCATCCCTGTTGCCGAGCTTCTTTGATCGGAGCGTCCGGTCACTTCTATGAGCTCGTTTCTTCGTGATCTTGCATACGGCTTGGTTCCTATCATCGTGCTTGGACTTTGCTTGATATTCTAGGTCTTCTCTTGTGCTCCTAGGGTCTTGCTTATGGTGTTGATCATCGGATCATCACATCGCATTCGTCCAAGTCATGTCTTGCATCCTATTGAACTACAAAACAATCACTTACAAATTTATTAGTCCAATTTAGTTGTGTTGGTCATCAAGCACCAAAATCCAAAGTAAATGGGCCTAGGATCCATTTTCCTTACAATCTCTCCCTTTTTGGTGATCGATGACAACACGACCAAAGCAAGCAAATGATAAAATTTTGAAATTTAAAAACTACCTACTTGATAGGATGCAATGCAAGGGGCAAGATCATATGATGCTAAAAGATACTACTTGTAAGACTATATAAAAAAATATCTTGCCCTTCCAAATGTCCCCATGTGGTATTACGGATTTAAGCCTTGCTTCCTACAAATTCTCCCCATTACATCGGCTCATCCTTAATCCACTATCCTCCCTTTCTCGAACCATTATCACTTGTAGACACCACTTGTAGACCATTACCACTTATAAATTATTATGATCTAGCTTTTTGTCCTACAAATTAATGCTTGCTTTTGGTCCTCTAAATTCTCCCCCTTTGGAATCAAACACCAAAAAGGAAGACATTAGTAGCACAAGGGAGGGTCAAACTTTGTGATCCTTTGTGTGTAGAGTGGAATAGGTCACAAAATTTGACTCTCACATTATATAGATTAAGCCCCCCCTAAATATATGCATACATATGGTAGAAAGCAAGGCATATGCATATTTGGCAAATTATTGCTCAAGGGAATTTAATCTATATAATGCATGGAGAAAGCATATAAATATCAAAATGAGATCAACATGATGATATCGGTTTAGAAATACCATATGTGGAAACCAATTTGATTTCTACCACTTGCAATAGGTGGTGGATATTTGAAGTATGATGCTTAACTCCGGGGACTCCATTTTCCTTGCAATGAGACCACTACACACATAATAAGGTTGAAAAGATGTTAGTCTCAAAGCATCTAACTTGTAGAGTAACTTTTCTCTAAATTTATGCATACAAGTATGGAATACTTGTAGAAGACATGCACATTGATTTTAGAATCAATAATACCACTTGAAATATGACATCACATTAATGTGAGAATCATTTTCAAAGATGATATCCGGGAGAAATTATCTACAATTTGGAGTTTGTCACATATTAGATGAACATTCAAAAGATAAGCTATTTGTCGTGCTTCTAAACAATTTTAAACCATGTAGGTTTGCTCCAAGGGTTAAGAATGAAACCAAGCAAGCCTATCATAAGATATACATAGTGTATGCATGACAAAAGATATAAGCATGCAAATGCAAACATAGACATGAAAAATAACTAGATGCTTTAAGATGCCAATTTGTAAGAAATATGTAACACCTCGGTGTTAAGCATGCATTAGCATTTGGCAAATCATGAGCATGATCATTAATTTGCATGCATACGCATGACATGAAATATAGAATGGAAGCATACTATTGAATCATGTATGTTGTATAGTTTTGTTTTGATAGATTGGATGCTATGTTTGTTTTTGCCATGTGTGTACCTTGGTTGATCACTTAGACCAATTAGAAGTAGCTAAGATGCAATTTGGAGCAAGGTGTTTATTCAAAGTTTTCTCAAAGTTTTGCTTTTAAAAATAACCTTCTGAAATCAGGTTTTTGATTTAAATTGACTTTCAATCTATAGTTCAAAATCTAATTGGATTTTGGCCTTACTCTTTTTGGCAAAGTTGTAGAGTACTTTTTTCTGAACAACTTTTATTTTTACACCAACTTGTGAAAATGCTTTTAAAATGGCTCAAAATGGAATTTTAGTTCTATTTATTAAGAAATAAAAAGAAAAATCCTTTTATTTTCCTTAGCGGGCCGCCGCTTCCTTTTCGACCAAAAAGACACAGCCGGCCCGGCCTGCCGCCTCCATACCACTGTCTGCTCCCCAGTGCGCCAGCGCGCCGACCAGACCAGACCCACAGAGCTCGGCGGTCACAGTGTCCAGACGCTGTCGTCGTCGCTCACTGCGTGTGACACGGTGGCCTCAGGCCCCCCTGTCAAGGCGCTTACACCCGCCACGCGCCCGCCTCCCTCTCCTCCATCTCATTTACTTCTCGCTCGGACAAGAAGAAGAAGCAAGACGCTTCCGCCCCAAAGACCACCGCCCACACCAGCGCCTCGTCGAAGTTGGCCGTTCCGGCCGCTCTAGCTCGCCGTCGACTACCCCATCTCGCCCCGTGCTCCGCCTCCACCTCGCGCACCCCGTGCTCGCCTCGGTAAGCCTTGAGGAGCTCCCCTTCCTCGCCAATCGCTCATTGGAGTGAGCTCCTCCTCGCCGGAATGCTGCGCTCCCTGGGCCTCGCCTCCCCGCCTCACCCCTCTCCCTCTTTCCAAGACGCACCAAAGACAAGATCGACGCAGTAGAGCTCGCTGACCACTCCCGCGCCACCTCTCAGCCAGAGCTGGCTGGCCGACGTTGAGCCACGCCACTGCGCCGCCATGGACGCCGGTGAGCTTTCTCCCGAGCTCCACTAGCCGCGGTAGGGGTACCGTTAGGTCCGCTTGTCTTGGGAAGCCTCGGTGGTGACCTCACCACGCCAAGCAAGTTCACCGTGGCCGAGAACCGCCACTTACGAGCGCCTCGCCTTTTAGTGATCGACCGGGGGCCGGGGGCCCACTGTCACCATTTGGGTGCAAGCACAGGTAGAGAGATTGGGTGGATCTAGCATTTTTGAACCGGGATTTTCAGAAAAGAATAAAAGAAATGATTTACATATTTTTTTTAAAGGCTTTGGAAATTTATAACTTGCTCAAAATGGCTCTAAATTTGTTGAAATAAGTTTTGCTAGGTTTCTTGTGACTAGATCTATCTGCTAAAAATATTGCATGTCAAATTTGTGATACTTTTCTGTGTAGTTTTATTTAAATTGAATAAATGCTGATTTCTTAGAAAATGTCCAGTAAATAGAATATGCATCAAAAAATGTGGTTCTAGTTTTGTTAATCTCCTTTAGTGATGTACTTTGTAGGAAAAATATATGTCATGCATGTTCTGTAGAGAAATATTGATGTGTACTTCAAGAGCCTTTAATTGATGAATTTTGTTATTTTGATAGAGAGCAAAAATTGTATAAAACATGTGTATGATAATTTTTGTGCAGTGATTGTTTACTGTGTAGAACATAGGAAAAATACCAAATCTGTTGTTTGACACTTTTCATAGTACAAAGTATTTTCATGCTTAATTATCAACCATAGCTTGCCATTTTTGTGTAGGCTATTTTACTTATCTAAATGCCATGAAAATTTTATTACAGTCTACTTAGAGTAGTACTATGCTACTATAATTTTTTCAGATTTTTATGAGCACTAGAAATATATGTTGCTGTGTAGCCCTAGTTTAAAATGAAATAAAATAATCTTTAATGCATGTTTTGTTAATAATGTTTGCTTTGGTGTATCTTTGAAGCATCTTAACTTGCTGTGGTGATTTGACATGTTAGTCCAATGGTTGTCGTAGTAGATAGTAGTACATGTTCTTGGATGATGTCGACTACCTTGTAGACGAGCTTTGCTACTACTATGTTCAATAAAGTTAAACATGGTCATCTATATTTCATGCATCATGATCATTACATGTCATCTCTCCGATGCACCTATGCATTAGCACTTATACATCTACATCATACAGGATCGCAGGAGGAGTTGCTAGTAGCAGTTCAGGAAGAGCAGACCGGGACAAATCCACAAGAAGTCCAGGCACAGGAGGTGCCAGAGGAAGAGCAGCAAGGAGAGCACTTGCCGGAGTGCGCAGATCATCAACCTAGTTCGTTCGAACAAGGCAAGCCCCGGAGCATTATAAGTCTCCTACTTTATAAAAGCAATTCTTTCTATATATATGAGTTTATATATTGTTGCATTAAGTTGTAGGAGTTGATTGAAACCGTTGATGCATTTATTACTATCCTTGCCTATCTTATTACCTTTTATCCTGTTAGGTCAGGTTCGAATAACTGCTTAGCCTTGCTTAGACCGGTAGCGATCGGTGATACCCGGTCACCTACATTATAGGTGGTTACTGAAAGAGATTGGCTATAGAAAGAATGATATCCTAGAATTAACCATATGTGATGGAAAATTGGAGACCGGACGGAATAGTTGGAGGCAACCAGACAGGGTTCTGGGGTGCTGTTAGTTTCCGTCTGTGTCGATTAAGGACCGATCGTTGCTCGTCTCTCTTGTCATGTTCAACGCATGCCTCACATTTAGCTGGCCGAATAAAGTACCTTTCGACCGCGAAGCTAGTGGCACTATTTGGGCCGGGATCTACACGAGTGCGCGTATTGGTGCTGATGGGGGATGACAGGGGCGCGAAGAGTGAGCCCAAGGGCAGGTGTGACCTGATTCCTGACAGTCGGGTGGTCCCTAGGTACTGTGGCTCCAGATTATCCCGTGGCTACCTGAAAAGTGTCATTTGTGATCTAAGCTACCCTGGCAGGGGAAGCATGGTTTGTGTGAGGAATAAATCACCAGCTGGTTAGAAATCGATTCGAATCGCCATCGCTCTTGGATAGTGAGCACTTGACTCGAGCTACAGCATCGTAGTAATTACTATGGAACAATGATGGTTATCTGGATGATGTGAGTTATGCTAAGCTAAATTGGTAACTGGATGTTATTGGTTAATCATGTGATTGCTATAGTACATGTGCTTACCTAGATGGGTAGGTCATAATAAAGATGATGCAAAGTACTTAAAATGGTTTATTCATGATAACTTATGCTTTCGCAAAAGAGTCAGCTAGCCCACTAAAGAAAGCCTTGCATAATCCTTGGTGTCGTTTTATTTTGGTTTAAGGCGGGTAAGTCTAGCTGAGTACCTTCTCGTACTCAGGACGTTGTTCCCATTGTTGTTGCAGATGGTCAAATGTACTACGGCTATTGCATTAACTGCCTGTATCCGGAGATGGGTGACAACTAGGACCAAGGGCAAATGGTCACTCCGTATTTCTCATCTGATGCTTTTGTTGGAGATGACTACCTACTGGCACTGTATCTCAATCCAAAATGTGTGTGTGGCTTTAAAACTATTTGCTTCCGCTATTTCAGTTCGAACTTGGTATGTAATCACTTTATGTTCCAAACTCTGATGTATTAACTGTCGTTGCGAACTTTATGTAACGTGTGACGGTACTTGCTAAACTTGTACGATCTTGGTTTGTATATCGATTGGTTTGAAATCCTTCATGGTTTCACGGACTACCGGGTTATACGGGTTTAAGTTTGTTAAATTATCTACTTCGGTGGAAGATTTTCTTACTTAATCTCGTATAATTGGTCGGTTCTGTTACAAAATACCACTTGAAGGAAGTACCAATTGAAAGTAATAACATCTAGTTACCTAACATAGGAAGGGGAATTTGGGTCTATATTATTCACTAACCCACTTGGCAATGATCTTTGTCCATCATGATGCACCCCATGAAATGCACCCATACTTTGTCAAGTCTTCAAATTCACCGATGTCCATCGGACCTCTCACTTCCCTTTTGGGATCTAAACTTTCTTGGTGCTCTTCATGTTGGAAATGATTTCCTTTGGCACCTAAAAGCGTTTGACCCCATTAATGATTTGCTTGTTCACCTTGATGGCCACCACCTTGTCATTTTTCTTCTTCTTTAACAAGTAAGGTGTGGAGGCATTCTTGTCCACCTTATTGGTGTAGGTGTTGGAGAGCTTGCTTGTTTGCTTTTTCTCTTTCTTCTTTGCTCCTCCCCCATTCTTCACCTTGCACTCAGAGGACTTGTGACCTTTCTTGTGGCACACATAGCAAACCACAGTTTGTCCTTTATCATGCTTCTTCACTCCCTTGATGGTGTTATCTTGATGAAGTTGGGTTTGCTTCGTCTTGCCTTTCACTTGAGTCAAGTCCTTGGTGAGGCGAGCCACTTCTTGCTTGAGTTGTTCATTTTCCTTTGCAACATCTTGTGTGCATGTATCTACAACAACTTTCTCAACACAAACTTGGTTGCACAAGGGTGAGTCTAAACATAAATCATTACAAGAAGTAGAAGTATCTTTTTTAGGTATGTTAAAGATAGAGCTTTTCTTTTTAGATACCTTGGTGAGGGTTGTATTAACGGCTTCAAGATTACAACTTTATTAATTATCTCAGCACAATGTTTGCACATGATTTCTATTTTAGCAAGCAAACTTTTATAAGCATCTTGTGAGCTAGCTAACTTTTCTTTTAATCTTTCATTTTTCTTTACAAATTGCTCATCATTGATTGTGCATGCATTTGTTGTTGCACTAGCCTCAAGTTTCTCAATTTTAGTAGATAGTTCAATATTGAGATTAGCAAAGTTCTCATATTGTTCAAGCAAAGTTTTGTATGTTTCTTGTGAACTACCTACCTTTTCTTTTAATTTTTCGAGCTTCTTTTGTTGACTAGTGCAAACTTTAGCATAATTAAGATTTTGTTGCACAATTTTATCATAAGAAGGTATTTCATCATCACTCTCACTCTCACTAGAGGATGAGCTTTCGTTACCTCGTGCCATAAGGCACATACGAGAAGAGCTTAATGATGAGTGCTTGCGCCCTCGCCTCTTGTGATGGTGTTCTTTTTCACTTGAAGAATCATCCTATGACCTTATTCATGTGAGGGCTTGGTTCTTGCATGCCTTCTTCTTTGTCTTGGATATGGGCTTGTTTGGACAAACTTCCACAAAGTGTCCCGACTTGCCGCATCCATAGCATCCTCTTTTTCTTTGCTTATTTCTTTGATTGGTGAAAATGAGATCTTGAATTTGAATGGACACACCCTTGATATTGAGCCTTTGAATCATCTTCTCCACCTTGTTGATAAGCTTGATTGATTCTTCATCAAGGTCAAAGGTGGAGGAGGAAGATTGATCATCATCACTTGAATCTTCATCATCATCCTCATCTTCTTCTTCATCTTCACTTGAGGAGCTTGAGCTTGAGATTTTCTCAACTTGCTTGCCCTTCATCTTCTTTTTCTCGCTGCATGCGAGAGCTTTGCCTTTTCTTGATGAAGAGGCTTCTTCTTGTCCCATCTTGCGTGATATTTCAAATGCCACTATCTTGCCAATGACTATGACTGGGGTCATGGTACTCAAGTTCTCCATGTTGTGAAGAATGGTGATGATGCTTGCATATTTCTTTTGTGGTAGCACAGAGATGATCTTCCTCACGATATCCATATCATCTAGCTTGGTTAGTCCTATTGAATGGAGCTCATTGATAATTAGATTCAAATGAGAATACATATAACGAACAAGCTCATCATCATTCATTGTAAAGGAATCATAATTTTGTTTAGCTAGATAATGTTTTTGCTCACGGACATTAGATGTGCCGTCATGGAGCTCTTAGAGTTTTAACCAAATTTCATGTGCCGTACTTAAAGTGAACACTTGGTTAAACACAACCATGCTAAAAGATTCAAACAAGCAATTCTTAGCTCTAGCATTGAAATGTATTTCTTTCTCTTCACTCTTTGTGGGCTTATCGGGATTCTTAATGGGTTTCATCCCGTCGTGAGTGACTCTCCAAACTCCCAAATCAACCGCCTCAAGGTAGCAAGTCATTCTAACTTTATAATAGGAAAAGTTAGTGCCGTCAAAGTATGGAGGTCTAGAGGTATCCATCCCAACCACTCTAAATAGCGTTGGCTCAACGACGGTTAAGCCAAAGGTCCAAATTTGAGCCAACCAGCTCTGATACCAATTAAAGGGACCGTGATGCCTAAGAGGGGGGGGTGAATTAGGCAACTTAAAAATCTAACTCTAAACCATGGCCTCTTTTTCAAACCTTAGCAAAATCTATGCAAAAGATAGACTATCTAAATGTGAAACTACGGTATTGCTAGTATGTTGCTATCTCTACCGCAAAAGGAATAATACAACCAATGTAAATGCGAAAGCTAAACAGCAAGGCAGAGATATGCAAACTTCCGTTGACGACTCTGGTATTTTTACCGAGGTATCGAGAAGCGTGCAAGCTTTCCCCTAGTCCTCGTTGGAGCCCCTCACAAGGAATCCCTCGCAAGGGCCAAGCTCCCAGTCGGGTTACTCCATGGATAGCCTCGGGCCTTCCCCACACGCAAGTGGGTCTCCAACGTGCCTTCCGACAAGCCTCTCTCGGATGCACCCCGCCGTCTTCACTATCAAGCTTTCGACCGAAACGCCGCGGGCCTTGTTCTCTCCGGTACACGGTGGCGGCCACACCACAAACGCGGTTGGTGTGATCTTGCAAGACTACAGGCCCCTCTGATGTATAACAATGGTGTGCGCAAGCACCAAGTGGTAAGAGGTATGCAAACCTCGCTAAACACTTGTCCTAAACCTAGAGCAAGCGCATAAGCGGTGCTCTAATCAACCTAAGCACTTCGCAAAGCACCTACGCTAATCACCTAATAAAACACTAAGTACTATGCAAGTGGAGATCACTAAAAAGGTGTATCAACACCCTAGATATGTTTCCTCAGCTCCACACATCTCAAATGGCCGGTTAGGGGTTGTATTTATAAGCCCCACTGAGAAAGTAGCCGTTGAGAACGAAATACCGCTTTTCTGCTACTAACCGGACGCTGATCACGTCCTGACCGGACACGTCCGGTCGTCCTGACTGTTGGAGCCACGAACAACTGATCGGACACTGCCAGCATCCGGTCACATGCCACCGGACGCGTCCAGTCACATTTTCGCCGCTCTAGAACCTCTCTATACTCGATCAGACTCTGCTGTCTTACGTTCGGTCGATCTGCCCCCAGTGTCCAGTCCAGTGTCCGGTCATGCCTGTTGTCGAGCTTCTTTGATCGGAGTGTCCGATCACTTTCCTCCAGCGTCCGGTCCAGTGTCCGGTCACTTCTATGAGCTTGTTTCTTTGCGATCTTGCATGCGGCTTGGTTTCTATCTTCGTGCTTGAAATTTGCTTGATATCCTGGGTCTTCTCTTGTGCTCCAAGGGTCTTGTTTATGGTGTTGATCATCAGATCATCACATCACCTTCGTCCAAGTCACGTCTTGCATCCTATTGAACTACAAAACAATCACTTGCAAATTCATTAGTCCAATTTGGTTGTGTTGGTCATCAAGCACAAAAATCCAAAGTAAATGGGTCTAGGGTCCATTTTCCTTATAGTTCTGAATCAGGCCCATCCTCGTGATGGCCAAGATATTTTTTGGGTTGGCTTCGATGCCATGCTCGAAGACGATAAAACCCAGCAGCATACCCCTTGGGACCCCAAAAATGCACTTCTCAGTGTTGAGCTTAATGTTGTTTGCTCGGAGTTTCGTGAAGGTCTGCTCAAGGTTGGCTACGACCTGGTTAGCCCGTTTGGACTTGACCACGATGTCATCCATGTAGACCTCAATGGTTCACCCGATGAGGTCCCTGAAACATTTAAGCATACAACACTGGTATGTAGCCCCCGCTTTTTTAGATCGAACGACATCGGGATGTAGCAGAACGATCCGAATGGGGTGATGAAAGATGTCACGAGCTGGTCGGACTCTTTCATCGTGATTTGATGGTACCCAGAGTATGCATCAAGGAAGCAAGGGGTTTCTCACCATGAGGTTGAGTCGACTACTTGGTCTATGCATGGCAAAAGAAACAGATCCTTTAGACATGCTTTGTTGAGACCCATGTAGTCGACACACATTTTCCATTTTCTACTCTTTTTTCATACCATAATGGGATTGGTAAACCACTCGGGGTGGTATACTTCCTTTATGAACCCGGCCGCCAAATGCTTCGCAATCTCCTCACCGATGGCCCTGCGCTTCTCCTCGTCGAAGCGACGCAGGTGTTGCTTCACCGGCGTGGAGCCTAGCCTAATCTTCAAGGCATGCTTGGCGACTTCTCTCGAAATGTCTAGCATGTCTGAGGGTTTTCACACAAAGATGTCTCTGTTGGCGTGGAGGAAGTTGATGAGCGTGCTTTCCTATTCAGAGGAAAGCGTGGTGCCAATGCACACCACTTTGCCCTTAGAGCCGTTGGGGTCTATGAGGACCTCCTTGGCGAACTCTATAGGCTCAAAAGACTCATCCGATCGCTTGGGGTTGGGTGCTTCTTCGACGACCTCCTTCTTGATGGCTGCAAGCTCCTTGGAGGTGACGATTGCCATGGCGTGTTCGCAGCACTCGACCTCGCACTCATAGGTGTGCTGGAAGGAGGTGCCGATGGTGATGACCCCGCATGGTCCCAACATCTTTAGCTTCAGATAGGTGTAGTTGGGGATGGCCATAAACTTTACATAGCATGGACGTCCTAGGATGGCGTGGTAGGTTCCATGGAACCCGACCACCTCAAATGTAAGGGTCTCCATCCTGTAATTGGTTGGATCCCCAAAGGTGACGGGCAGAATGATCTGCCCAAGTGACATGGCCTACTTTCCAGGCACGATGCCATGGAAAGGCGCTCCGATCAGTCGAATGCATGATCGGTCGATGCCCATGGCATCGAGTGTTTCGGCATACATGATGTTGAGGCCGCTGCCTTCATCCATTAGTACCTTGGTGAGCCGCTTCATTCCGATGATCGGGTCGACCACAAGCGGATATCTCCTCGGTTGTGGGACGCTCTTTGGGTGGTCGGTCTGATCAAAGGTTATGGCAGACTCCAACCATCGGAGGAAGGTAGGTGTGCCCAGCTCGGTCGTATAGACCTCGCAGTCCACGAGCTTCTAGCGGCGCTTGGAGTCATAGGCCGCCATCCCTCCGAATATCTTGAGGCATCCATACAGCGTTGAAAAGTCGTTGTCCATCCCCTCGGCATTGTCCGCGGATGGCTTGGGGTCCTTTCTATGCTCCCCCTTGTTGGAGCCTCCGGACAAGAACTGCTTGATAAGACCGTAGTCCTTGTATAGATGATTGACGAGGAAAGCATGGTTCATACATGGTCCTTCGAGCAACTTCTCAAAGTGGTCCAGGGTGCCTTCAGTGGGCTTTCGACCCCCCTTGTGGTCGGCGGTGACCACGAGCGAGTCCTCGCGCCGCTGGTCGTTCTTCTTCATGCTGGGACGGTTGGAGGCGCCTTCACCAGCATCCTCATCCCACTTTGGCTTGCCCTTGAGGCGGTCGAAGATCGCTCTGACCACCTCCTCGCTCGAGGTGTGGCTGGTGGTGATGTTGAGGAGCTCCGTGGTGGTTCATAGGGCCCTTACATCCTAGCTTGTGAACCAGGGACTCGCAGGTGGTCCTAGACAGGAAGGCTTTGAAAGCTCTAGTTGGTTTTGGTGAATTGATGAAACCCTAAGTGATAACCTATTTTATCAAAGTGATTATAAGATAGGTTGCACATTCTAAGTGATGAAGCAAACGAAGATCATGATATGATGATGATGGTGATGGCATGGTGATGATCATATGCTTGGACTTGAAAAAGAAGAAAGAAAAACAAAAATCTCAAGGCAAAGGTGAAATTGATAGGAGCTTTTTGGTTTAGTGATCGAGACACTTTTAGTATCGATAGCCATACTACTAAGACGGGTGAAACTCGTATCGAAATGCGGTTATCAAAGTGTCACTATATGCTCTAACTCATTGCATATGCATTTAGGATCTAGTAGAATTCTAACACCCTTGAAAATGTTTGTGAAAACATGCTAACACACATGCACAAAGGTGATACACATTATGTTTAGCACTTGAGAGCAAGGATAAGAAACTTCACCGGCGGACAGTGCCACTGGCGCCCTGTACAAAAAAGACAGAGTTTCATAGAGTGCACCGGACGCTGGTTTCAACTGGACCGGAGCGTCCAGTTAGTGGAAGCAGTGAAGACGCTAGCGTCGGTCTTCGACCGGGCGCTGGATCACTTCGTGACCGATGCTGAGGGGGTGTGTTCGGTCCTGCTGACGTGGCAGCGCATAGAGAAAAGGGTGACTAACCGGACACTGGGTGAGTCCGATCATGGGTGACCGGACACGTCCCGTCGTTAATTTCCATCTCTAGAAGCTTACTGGAAGTGACTGGACGCGTTCGGTCGTGAGTGGAACCTTACTGGAAATGACCGAACGCTGGTGTTGGTGCGTCTGGTCACTTCGAGCAGCACGTCCAGTCACAACTTAAATGTACTGATGACCGTTGAGATCGGGCAATTAGCGTTTGAAGCAGGGGCCACGTGGCGTGCATTGCGCAACCGGACGCTGGGGTTTAGCGTCCGGTCGATCTAACCAGCGCGTCCGGTCGCCCTGATTTTCAGTGGACTGAGGAGCCAATGGCTTGATTTCGTGGTGGCTTCTATTTAAGTCCCATGGCCGGCTCAAGCTCAGACTCTTGGCCATTTGCATTGACATAGCAAACTTGTGATCTTAGCTAAAGCCCTCCCACTCATCTCCATCATTGATTCATCATCTTTGTGAGATTGTGAGAGAATCTGAGTGCATTGCTTGATTGATTGTATCTAGAGGCACTTGGTGTTCATGTTTTGCTGTGGGATTCACTTGTTGCTCTTAGTGGTTGCCACCACCTAGATGGCTTAGACCTGCGGAGGAGGATTGGCACGAGTTGGTGATTATTCGTGATCATCTTCGGTGATTGTGAGGGGATTTATACCTTCCCCGGTGGCACGCCGAAAGGTAACCCTAGTGGATTGCTCGTGTCATTGAGTTACCTCACTTGTGGGTAGGTTCTTGCGGTGTCCAATTATGTGGATGAGGTTCGTGCAACACCTCTTAGCCACCGAACCACCAAGTGTTGGTCGACACAACAGGAACATAGCGTGTTGGTAAGCACGTGAACCTCGGGAGAAAATTAGTTGTCTCTTGCCCTTTGGTATTCTCCTGATAATTGATTTAGTATTTATCTTGCAATTGGTTCACTCCTCTACAAGGCGGTATAATCACCCTACTCACTCATTTATATTCTCGCAAACTAGTTATAGTAAGCTCTTTAGTGTAGCTAGAATTGAGAGCTTGCTTTATAGTTTAAGTTCATATAGTGGAGCTCCATAGTATAGCAAGTGTGAGAGCTCTTAGTGAGTAGTGACATAGCAAATTCTGTGTCTGGTGATCATAGCAACTAGAATTATTGGATAGGTGGTTTACAACCCTTATAGAGCTAGAGCAAGTTTGCATTTCGCTATTTGTTATACTAATCAAATTGCTCTAGTTGGTTTGTAGATTTTTTAATATGCTATTCACCCCTCTCTAGCCATATTAGGACCTTTTAGGCTTCTATGATGTCAGCAACGTTAGGCAGTTCGTTGCACTGCCGGGAGAAGCGCCAGATGTACCCATGAAGAGTTTTCCTGGCCTTCTGTCAGCAGTTTTTGAGATCCCATGGGTTCTCAGAAAGCGCGTATGTGCCCTGAAAGTTTCCCACGAAGATCTCTTTTAGGTCCGCCTAACTTTGGATTCTGTTGGGCGGAAGGTGTTCCAACCACGTTCACACCAAATCGGCCAGGAACAATGGAAGGTTGCGAATAATGAAATCGTCATTATCCGCTCCACCGGCTTGGCAAGCAAGCCGATAATCCTCGAGCCACAGTTCGGGGTTTGTTTTCCTGGAGTATTTTTAGGGTGTTGGTCGGCGGTTGGTACCGTGGTGGAAAGGCGGCGTTGAGGATGTGTCGGCCAAAGGCACGAGGTCCTGGCAAGTCAGGGTTTGGACTTCAGTCCTCGTCGCTGTCGTAGCATCTGCCACGACAAGCATGGTAGCCGCGGCTAGCCCCCTCCCTCACGTCGTCATGGACACACTTGCGGGCATCAAGAGTGTCGTGCATGTCATGGTTGCGACCAAGACACTCGTGCACCAGGACCGCGGTGCGCGGCGTGCTGCCTCACTGCGCTTGGTGGACTGACATGTCCATGTTGGGTCGCTCTGAGGGCGCGCGCTGGCTGGCGTCGAGCTCGCGCATTGGGACAACGAGGACTCAGCCTATTACGTCGTCGTACGCTCGACTAGCATGTGAATCTCACGATGGGCCCAACGATCCTCGGGTGTCATGGGCCCTAGAAGCCCTCAAGGCAAGGCTACCACAACAGCGATGTTCTAGCTCGCCCGGGTGAAGTGTGGGAGGGCTTCATCGTCCTCGATGATCCTTCGGTTCATGTTGTGGGCCATGGCGAGCACACGCCCACCGTCTCTGTGGCGCTATATATCTTGCTCTGAGCTTCGCGCGTTCCTGCTCGAGCTGGAGTCATGCTTCCTCGAGCTCTTGGTGCCTGGCCTTTAGCTGCTCCACCCGTAGGCAAGGTGGGGCCCCTACATCCCTCTCAACCTCGTCATCGAGGCTGTTTGTTGGGGTAGCCTCTCCCTCATGGATTCTTTCGATGTGTCCCTCGGGGGTACCTGCCACAAAACATTCATGAGAAGGGTGATGGCTCCCCCTGCTGGAGTTGGAGTCAGAGAGCGACCCCGATTCTCCTACGAGGAGGTAGTGGAAAGATTCTGTGACATATTCGGTCATCCCCATGAACTCGTCGTTCATGGGGGATGGAGGCGTGCGTTGCGCCACAGGGTTGTGGAGATAGGACAGAAGCACTGTCGGGGCGCTCTGGATGAGGTATTCTGGGGAGAGCGGCTCTCCTCCGGCAAGCTACGTCATGACGTTGGTGAACGAGAAGGTGAGGTGGCACAAGTCCTCCCGGGACAGTCGGGGTCCCAGGAAGTCATCGAGCTGGCGCTCTAGCCTCCCGTAATCGAAGCCGAGGAGCTGGTCGCTCCTACGGGTGCGGGCCACCGATGCAGGCAGCTGTAGCTCCTCAAGCGCATCGGCGATCACGTCGAGGCCGGTGAAGTGGAGAGGTTGGACGGCGGCGGGAGCCTGCACTAACCCTACCTCCGTCGTGACGATGAAATACAGGTTCCCAAAGCGCACGTGCATGCCCGGGACCTAGCTGACGCCATGAACAGCCATCTAAGTCCTGGTGTGGATATCGAGACACGCAAAAGGCACTTACTTGGCGCGCCAACTGTCGGTGTTTCGAGTTACCATCGACGAGTAAATTTATATTATTGAGCGTCTGGCTCTGATGGTGTGCTTAGAGGACTTGAGGTTTATACTGGTTCAGGTAGAAAGTCCCTACGTCTAGTTCGTCGCTGCTACTCGTGTTACTAGCACCGAAAGTTTGTAGTAGGGGTTATAAATGGGAGAGAGAGGGAAAGGATCCCAAGTCTCTGGTGAAAGAAGTGAGTGGGTGCTGAGAGCTCAATCGCTGCTCAGCTGTGCGTTCATGTCGTACTTTTGTGCAGATCTGTATCGGATCTTGATGGGTCGATCGGTTCAGGATCCCCTTCATGGGGCGCCCTGCTTTCCCTTTTATAGGCCAAGGGAAAGCGCGGGTTATAGCAGAGAAAAAGGAGAAGAACGAGAGAGGAAGGCCTCCAGCATCGTTGGGTCCTTCTTCTCCTTCATCCGTGTCCCGCCGACCCTGTAGATATCAATAGGGATGGCACCACGTCGCGGTCCTGTCCGTCACTGGCGCTATGCGTAGGTGTCATCCGCCGGTCATGGCGCTCCACTCCGTTCTAGCGGACGTCGTGGTGAACTGACACGCCTGTCAATGTTCGTACGAGGGTCAGGCAAAACAGCACCAATACTCCCGCCGCTGTTCTTGATGTGAATCCTCAGGTATGGCCCGTCGTGGCCCGTGGGTTACATCAGGGCGTGCCAGTGTCTTTCTTGGTGTTAGAGTTTTGACCCAGGCCCATACGCTTGGACCTGGAGTGGTTGGCGGCGGTATGGGTTCCCGTCGGGCGAGATGGAACCCGCACCCTAGGGGTCTGGCGATGCGGAGCCCGTGGTCTTGGGGTCAGGCGAGGCGAAGATCGTGGTCTCGGGGTCGAGCGAGACGGAGCCCACCCTCGGAGGTCGGGCGAGGCGGAGATAGCGGCCTCGGGGTTGGGCGAGGCAGGGCCCCTGCACCTGGGGGTCAAATGGAACTGTAGGCGCGCTCTTGACTGCTCGGTTGAATCAATGTTGATGACAATTAGCTCCTCCTCTTCAGGTACCCTAGTATTGGTCCCCAACAAGACCTATGCAAACTTGACAATCCGTTCTAGTTTCAGCTTTTGGACACTTTGTGAGATGATCTCTTTTATCTTGCACTCTATGACCTTCATTTGCACAAATATATCTGCAAGATCTAACTTTTCTATCAGATTTTCTTTTGTTTGCATACTTTTTTCTAATCTCAAAGCCTTTTTGACCTTCAAAGGTAACCCAAAACATCCAGGCCTCTTCGATACTGAACTCCATGGCAACTTGAGGTAACAAACCAGAAATCAAACTCTCCCTACAACAAAAAAAATGATCTGGTGCTAAACTGAACAACTAAAATGGAGACTCTATACTTGTGTGAAGCCATTAATCTAATCTGATGATACAAATAAACAATCATGATTACACACCTATTTTCTGCCATCTGAAACATGCGGGTTTCGTTTTCACGCTTAGAAAGAATTTCTTTCAATCAATATCAACACATCTAGGGATGCCAGCGATGACTAGATTAGGACAACGAAAAATCTTAGTAGAGAGAAAGATCTAGGGGTGTAGAGTACTCCACCAATTGATCGTATCAACGGCAGCATAGCACTAGCAGTCGATGATCGCCGCCTCGCCTCGGTTGTCCCGGCTCCAGCCCCCGCGCCAAAACAAGCCGTGTCCGCGCCAAAACAGCGAGATGTCGCGCTAAAAAAAGGAGGAACGCCGCCGGCTGTTTTTTCCGCTTAGCAGGCCGTGTTATTGGGCCAAAACATGCATGTGTGAAGGAGGTATTGCGTGCAGTGGCGGATCCAACGGTGGGGCGAGGGGGCTCGAGCCCCCCTACCTATACCGAAGCAGTGGAGCCCCTATATCTTTAGGCAAAGTTCTATCATGTAGGTGGGGGTGAGACTTAAGATCGAGCAGCAGTCGAAGGTAGAAGACGACTATGTTGTTGTCGCACTTTTATTTAGCTCTCTCTAAAAATTTTACTGGATCCGGCGCTGATTGTGTGGGCTCAGCTACTTTCTCGGATGACATTGAACGACAGTCATGGAGTGACCGCCGGCAACAGTCATGGAAACCAACTTCATAGGATGTCGTTCCAACACCTTGTTTAGTTGCTCAAAGTTGGCGCCGCCGGAATCATTGTAGCGCACGGTAGCATTTTGTTTGTATTTGGTAATAATTGTCCAATCGTTGACTAATTAGGCTCAAAACGTTTGTCTCGCAAAGTACAACCAAACTGTGCAATTAGTTTTTGATTTCGTCAACATTTAGTACTCCATGCATGCACCATAAATTTATATGACGATGAATCTTCTTTTTACATGGTGCCAAAGTTTGGATTTTGGATAACTAAACACACCCAAATAACCTGCTTCCAGTCTGCCATTGCTTATTAATTCGGCCTGCTGCGTCGTCTCTAACAACCGATATGATTTGGATAAAAAATCGTGTGTTGCCTAGCAGGAATAGTAGTGCTGCAGCTGACGCGTGGAATAGTGGATAGTAGAATAGGATAACGTGTGGTTGCCATAGCTATTTATTTTCAGGTATTTTCTGTGCGCACGGAACGCACCACACCACTAGGTCCACTACCACTTCCAGGAAAAGTTCGAGGCGTTGTGATAGGCATGCATACACGTCTGACGCCCCAAGAGTGCAGCGTGCAGGTGCAGTTCAGTCCAAAGGCAGTGAACGGTGAGGCGCCCCCAGCCACGGCCTTCTTCCTGCCGAAGTCGGCAACTCGGCGATGCAAACCGCAAGCGCGCGAGACGAGAGGCCCGCGTGCGGCGACGCGCTCCACCCCCGGCTCCAGGGAACCAAATCCTCTGCAGTCGACCCTCACGACTGCCGGGTGCAGTCGCTCCATCCCTGCCGTTCCCTGCCATCCAACGGACCAGCTGAGCCCAGGCGCTCCACCTCCTTCGTGCGTCATTCCGGCCAAACAACACGGCCTCTTAAGCGTAAAAAGCAGCGGTGTTTCTTCTTCTTCTTCTTTTTGGCGCGACAGCTCGCGTTTGCCTGCGAGCTCACCATCTGGTCGCCCTCCCAGAACAGCATCGCCCATCGGGAGCTCTCCCGGAACCAAGACCGCACGAAGAACACTAGGCCGTCGTTTCGTCCTCGCCGCCGCCATGGCCGCCATCACGTCATCGCCTCCGCGCGCGGCACAGCAGCGGGCTTTCCACTCGTCAGCGAACTCGCGGTTGACGCGCGCCCACAGCTCCGGGGTACCGGTTGTGTGCGGCGACGCGGTCCTCCTCGCTGGAGGGCAGCCGCACGTCCAGAGGCCTCGTCGAAGTCAGCCATCCAGCCGCTGACGCCATGGTCCATCATCCCGTGCAGGAACGATGCTCTTGAACCAGGCGTGCGCCTCCGGGTTGGTGAAGTCGAGCATCGCGACGTCGAACGCCGTGTTGAGCATCATGTATGGCTCGCCGGCCTCGTCCCTTACCACTCACAGGATGCCCAGCTTCTTGGCTTCCTCGAATTGGTGCCTCTTCGTGTTCGGCTTCGGATCCATCTGAACAAGAACATGCCAACGTTTTCAAACAAAATTCAGAACACCATGCACACCTGCCCTGCTCGTGCTCGGTTGCCATTGATACGAGAAGTGAAGTACTCTGCGCTCTTAGATCTTTCTCTCTACTCTGCACTCCTAGACTGCTCGTGCTCTGGGTGCCGATAAGGTCGACGTCCACCATCCGCATCATCTCATCCATGTCGTGCCTCTCAAGCTCACGCGACGCGAACACACCGTGGTTGCAGACCACCACGTCGACGGGGCCGGCCTCCTCGAGCGCTCACGCCACGGCGGAAGCGTCCCGCACGTCGGCCGCGTGGACGCCGACGCCAACGACATCGTCGCGGCCTGAGTCGCGCTGGATGAGCTCGCGAGAGCGACGGCGGTGGAGGGGAAGGAGACCGACCGAGTTGCGACGGCGGCGAGAGCGACAGAGGACCGATGCTTGCTTTCTACGCTAAACAGGCCACGGGCCATGTTGTTGGGCCCGAACGACGTGCGGAGGAGGTGGAGCGCCTGGGCTCAGCGCTGGTCCGTTCGATGGCAAGGAACGGCAGGGATGGAACGACTGCCGGATGCAGTCGTGAGGGGTCGACTGCAGAGGATCTTGTTCCGGCTCCAGCTCCCGCGTGCCGCGCGGCCAATGCCCAGCTGCCACCGGCGCGGGCCCCGCGAGCGCGTGGCTCTGGGCAGGAGTCCACGTGACGGGGGGCACCGTCACGTGGCGGCATCGGATTGGGCTCCGCCTTTGCACGGCCCTTCAGACCGCGAGAGAAGCTCTTGGGAGACCGGCACTTGACGGTCTCCGGTGCGGCGGTGCGTGGTGCGACGGTCGCCGGAGACCGTGGTCCGTGGGAACGTGCAGTGCGGCATGCCCGCATTGTGCAACACAGCAGCAGCGTCGGCAGCCACCCCATTTACAGCCTGTGCAGAGCTGGGAATGGCGCTCGACGCGGTTACCACGCTGGAGTTTACTAGCACCAGGGTACTGCTGCACTGTTGACTGTTCACACCGCTTGTTCCTCCGCCATGCCGAGACAGATACCTCCGTGCTGTTGGGTTAATAGACTACAGTAAACGCAAACGGAAAAGGAAATGGAAAACAACGCTAACGGAGTAGTAGTAACAGATTACATCTAAGGAGTAGCAGTATCAACTTTCAAGGACTGTTATCCAATTACAGGGTCATGGTTTACGGACTAAGCTGAACCAATCGTATGTAACGTAATCACTTTGTAATCCAAACCAAACATTGTGCTCCCTCCGTCCAAAACACAATTGAAATCCCGATCCTTTTCCCGACAAGTCAAACAATTTCAAGTATGTAATCATAGTTACTTCCAATCTATTATAGGTTCATTCGCTACAGCTTCTCTGTAACTGCAGCTGCTGAACATGCCTTATATTAACACAATTGATAAAAAAATCCACATCCATCGAGGATATCTAGAAATTACAAGATTAATTGAAAAAAACATCTTCCATTCAAATTTATGATGTAATGAGACATATCTTTAATTTAGTTATCTCTGAAACAAAAACTTATTAAAGACATAAATATTGAAAAACCAAATTATTCGCCTAATAATGAGTCTAAAAAGACATCGGATAAACAATGACAAGTTAAAGAAATACCAAACTAAAAAAGAAAAAATATAGGACGAATAGGTGAGGCTGTCCAGCCAAGTTCTAAAGAATCTACAATATCAGACATAAAAATGCACCATGTCTTCGCTATTGCCGAGCCTTGACATGTCCTGCACATTGTTCGTGCACTGCCACGACGGCCTGTTCTGCTCGTGCCCAGTTCGTCACTGGGGACGAAGCGTTGTGTATCCGTAGACCTCGACTGTCACCGTTGCTCGACCCGCACAGCTCTCTGTGTGGTATGTGTGTTAAACCATCTCCTTGTGAAAGAAAGTTGATAACAACAAGAGTGGAATGTGTTGCACATGTATGGATTTCTTTCGTCCCACTTTCTTCTTACTTTGTAAATTGTTCCTGCGCTCTTCGTATCTATATTGACTTAGATTCATGATCCGTGCTCATACAAGTTAGAACAACACGCGTCGATGATATAGAGTTCAATTTCAAAACATATTGGGCTACGTGTAACACACGGACACATTTGTTAGTGATGATCTAGCAACCAAGGATAAATGAAGTATCCATGTCAAATACAAGGCCTAGAAATGACGAGATCAATAGAAAAAATAAATGGATGTGCATAATTTAACTTTATGATGATCTAACAGCGAAAATAAATAGAGCATGTAGATGCAATTTAAAGATTATATAACTCGAAACTTAATTCCATGTTAACTAGATAATGCTGAGGAAAAAATTTCGGCACTATTGGCTCCGAAGAAAAGAAAGGGTACTTAGAATAGTGAAAACCACCATGTTTGCCAAGGTGAGGAGACCATAAAATTAAGAAAATAATAAAAAAAAAGACTATGCATGGTTGGATTTATGACATTCTAAAGCCGACAATAAATAGAGTATTGGAAAATAAATATACACCTTTGAATTTTACGATGATCTAACAGTCAAGAATAAATAAAGTATCGAAAAGATTAAAAAATATGCATCCTTGGATTTTATGATGATCCAATGACTTAGAATAATAAATAGAATAACTATGTCAAATACAAGGTCTATAAATTACAAGATTAATCAGAAAAATGAGAAATATGCACCATTGAATTTTATGATGAATGATGAGAAGTTGTGACAAAGACCAAAGTGAACATACTCCAGCATGCGTGTTTTATGAGATTCGAAGTATATAGATTTCCTGTTTTATTTCTGTTTTTCTTGCTTGATCTGCTTCTACATTGTGTGGTTCAATTAGTCTATTGTTTGGTGAGGCAGTATTTAGTGCACAATTGATCAATGTTGTTCGAAATTTTATTTAAGCAATATATCAATGCCACATTGATAATGTGGTGCAGTAGAAGCAATTTAAACCGCCAGATACTATGCAATAATAATTATAATGGCAAATGGATAAAGCTAAAAAAATGTTCTTATCGCTCATTCGCTCGTCGGCGTAGAAAATTCCTCAGCGATGTGGTGGATCTGATAAAAACAGGTGACATGGCATGTTTTAAATATGGACCGTGGAAATTCTTGGAGAGGTTGATGCATTAATCTAGTTTATAAAGAGTAACGAAGAACGCTGAAAGAGTACAAACGTTTTTCTTCTCTCTCTCTCAAGTCTCAATTGAGTAATAAGTTTATTTATAGCCTTAATAACAATGGTTTAAAATATAACGCCGAACCATATTTGCCCCCAATGTTTCGAAGCCAATCTTATATATAGCACGGTTTTATGACACGCAAGCTGTGCAGCATGATTTGTCGAAGCACCTAATCCTCTCATACTTCGTTTTCTTCCCAGCCAGGCAAACCATTCTTGATGCCAAAAAGAAAAGTTGCGAGCGTAGACAACGCGCAAAGCAACAGGCTTCTTCAAGCTCTACTAGGGGCCGTCCCACCTGTCATCCACCGGAGTGGAGCGCCGGTAGGCGGCGTCTGCCGGGTGTGGGTCGGGGTCGGCGCACGCGAGTACGTACGTATCCCGCCCGCAAGTGAGGTGAGGTGTAGCGCAAGGCCGCGCGGCGACGACGACTGGACGAGCGGATACGACGGATAGATAAACCCAACCGTTAGGCGGACCGCGACACTGATCCATCCCACGTCGGGGCAGTCCCGTCATTTCAGCCGCGATGTGGATAAGGCCCATGGCCATGCCGGCACACCGCCTACTCCCGGTCGCTCCGTCGGTTCCTTCTTCCTCGCTTCACACACGACGCCGCCGAGCGGGGGCACACGCATATCCAGCTTGCCATATTTATACCGCCTCTCCTCCTTCCGCGGCCGAGACCCACCTCGGCCGTTCTTATCCCCAGAAGCTTCGGCAGAAGTGATCGATCCGATCCGTCTTCACATCCGACCGCCCGCCGAACCCGACACACTCCTCGTCGCGTCGCGGCGCTTCTCTTCTCTTCATGCGCCATCGCCGCCGCCTCCACCTCTGCGACGCCGCCCACAGATAGGCAGTAGGAGGAGGGGGCGATGCCTTCGCTCTCCTGCCACAACCTCCTCGACCTCGCCGAGGCCGACGAGGTGCCCCTGTCGTCGCCCACGCCGCTCCGCCTCCCGCGCGTCATGTCCGTCGCGTCCCCGGGCTCGCCCACCTCCCCGTCCCCGCCCGCCCCGCCGCGCCGCGTCATCGTCTCCCACCGCCTGCCGCTCCGCGCGACGCCGGACCCGGCGGTCCCGTTCGGGTTCAACTTCTCTGTCGACTCCGGCACCGTCGCGTACCAGCTCCGCTCGGGGCTGCCCGCCAACGCGCCCGTCCTCCACATCGGCACCCTCCCAGCGGTGGCGGCGGAGGCCGCCTCAGATGAGCTGTCCAACTACCTGCTGGCCAATTTCTCGTGCCTGCCGGTGTACCTTCCCACCGACCTCCACCACCGCTTCTACCACGGATTCTGCAAGCACTACCTCTGGCCGCTCCTACATTACCTGCTCCCGCTGACGCCGTCGTCGCTGGGCGGCCTCCCGTTCCAGCGGACGCTCTACCACTCCTTCCTCTCGGCGAACAGGGCCTTCGCCGACCGCCTCACCGAGGTGCTGTCCCCCGACGAGGACCTCGTCTGGATCCACGATTACCACCTCCTCGCGCTCCCGACCTTCCTCCGCAAGCGCTTCCCGCGCGCCAAGGTCGGATTCTTCCTCCACTCGCCCTTCCCCTCGTCGGAGATCTTCCGCACCATCCCCGTGCGGGATGACCTCGTCCGCGCCCTCCTCAACGCCGACCTCGTCGGCTTCCACACCTTCGACTACGCGCGCCACTTCCTGTCCGCGTGCTCGCGGCTGCTCGGCCTCGACTACCAGTCCAAGCGCGGCTACATCGGCATCGAGTACTACGGCCGCACCGTGATGGTCAAGATACTCCCCGTCGGGATCGACATGGGCCAGCTCAGGTCGGTGGTCTCGGCGCCGGAGACGGAGGATGCGGTGCGGCGGGTGACCGAGGCGTACAAGGGGCGGCGCCTCATGGTCGGCGTCGACGACGTCGATCTGTTCAAGGGGATCGGGCTCAAGTTCCTGGCGATGGAGCAGCTGCTCGTGGAGCACCGGGAGCTCCGCGGCCGCGCCGTGCTGGTGCAGATCGCCAACCCTGCGCGCAGCGAGGGGCGCGACGTGCAGGGCGTGCAGGTCGAGGCCAGGGCCATCAGCGCCCGGGTCAATGCGCGCTTCGGCACCCCCGGGTACACGCCGATCGTGCTCATCGACGGCCCGGTGACGGCGCAGGAGAAGGCCGCCTACTACGCGGCCGCCGAGTGCTGCGTGTTGAGCGCTGTGCGCGACGGGCTCAACCGGATTCCCTACATCTACACGGTGTGCCGGCAGGAGAGCACCGCGCTCGGAGACGACGCGCCCAAGCGGAGCGTCATCGTGCTCTCCGAGTTCGTCGGTTGCTCCCCGTCCCTCAGCGGCGCGATCCGCGTCAACCCGTGGAGCGTGGAGTCCGTCGCGGAGGCCATGAACGCCGCGCTGCGGATGCCCGAGACCGAGCAGCGGCTGCGGCATGAGAAGCACTACAAGTACGTGAGCACCCACGACGTCGCCTACTGGGCGCGGTCCTTCGACTCGGACCTGCAGCGCGCCTGCAAGGACCATTTCTCGCGCCGGCATTGGGGCATCGGGTTCGGCATGAGCTTCAAGGTGGTGGCCCTTGGCCCCAATTTCCGGCGGCTCTCCGTGGAGCACATTGTCCCATCGTATCGGAGGACGGAGAACCGGCTGATTCTCCTGGACTACGACGGCACCGTGATGCCGGAGAATTCCATCGACAGGACGCCGAGCAGTGAGGTCATCTCTGTGTTGAATTGTCTGTGCGAGGACCCCAAGAACAGAGTGTTCATCGTGAGCGGGCGGGGGAAGGACGAGCTGAGTAGGTGGTTCGCCCCCTGCGAGAAGCTGGGCATCGCCGCGGAGCACGGTTACTTCACAAGGTAAAAATCTTCCTACTGGGCTCTGGTCTTTACTCTTTAGATCATTGCTAGCAGTAGTACTCTTGCTTTTAGAACAAATCCTAGGAGGAGCATTCGTACTAGTAGTATTCCTGATGCGTTGGCCAATCACTTTTGATTACAACTTAGAAAGAGCATTACTATTCCTATAACGTGCAGTAGGCCGATACATGACGGGTCACCGACTCTTGTGCTGCAGGTGGAGCAGGGACGCGCCATGGGAGACCTCAGGATTGGCCGCCGATTTCGACTGGAAGAAGACCGCGGAGCCGGTGATGCAGCTGTACACGGAGGCAACAGATGGCTCGTACATCGAGCACAAGGAGAGTGCCATCGTCTGGCACCACCACGAGGCGGATCCGGACTTTGGATCCTGCCAGGCCAAAGAGCTGCTCGACCATCTCGAAAACGTGCTCGCCAACGAACCCGTGGTGGTGAAGAGAGGCCAGCACATCGTCGAGGTTAACCCCCAGGTGAGCGGCGACCGGCGAGCCAAACGCGTGCATGCCTTGTTTTCTCCGCTCATTAATTTATTCTATAGATATGCTCGTTGGTAGCTTTCAAACCAAAAGGCATCGGATAAGGATTGATCTAATCCAATCCAGTCCTCATCCACTACATGCCTGCGACAATAGGATTGTGAATCAGCATGACCATGCCCTTGTGGACTCGGAAATCCGCGAGAACTGCGCGGCCCGCCTCGTGGATGTGTGGTCTTTTTAGGCGCCGTTTAGATTTCAAAAAATTTTGCGTAGTACCCGTCACATCAAATCTTGGACACATATATATGCATGGAATATTAAATATAGATAAAAAAAATTAATTGTACAGTCGGGTGAGAAATCACGAGACGAAACTTTTGAACCTAATTAGTTTATAATTAGACATTAATTGTTAAATATAAACGAAAAGTGGTACAGTGGTCAAAATTCAAAAAATTTTGGATCTAAACGGAGCCTTGTGCCCCTCCGAAAGCAACCCATCACACTACTGAACCATCCATTTGTCTCTTTGTCCGCAACCACTTGGAAATTTCTGGGATTGGTGGAGGAAGCAAATAACATAATAACAAGCGCAAAAAATATCTTGGTGCTGTCGTGCAGGGCATCAGCAAAGGCGTGGTTGTGGAAAGCTTCCTGTCGTCTATGGTCAAAACGGGGAAGCCGCCGGACTTCGTGCTGTGCATCGGCGACGACCGGTCGGACGAGGACATGTTCGAGAGCATCGTGTGCCCCTCCAACAGCAGCGTGAAGCTCCCGGCCAGCAGCGAGGTGTTCGCGTGCACGGTGGGCAAGAAGCCGAGCATGGCCAAGTACTACCTGGACGACACGGTGGACGTGATCAAGATGCTGGACGGCCTGGCCAGCGCGCCGACGCAGCGGCCCAGGCCGGCGGTGCAGCTCCGGGTCTCGTTCGAAGGTTCGCTCTGAGGAACACACAGTGCTAGCAGTGAACATCGAGGAAGAATAACCAATGATGATGAACCAGATTCAGACGGTATGGCGTAGGGATTAGCTGCAGTTACAGGATCGACAGTTTTTTTTTTTTTGCTCCTTTTCTTCTTCTGCGTTGCTACCCCCAAATCGTTCGTGCCTGTATATGCCCGTATGATACTATGCAAAGAATGTTTCGACCACCTTTGTATATGTAGTTGACGATGACGATGAAATCAGAAAATGAGAAGGCGAAAAAATTGATTCTTTCACTTTGCTTGCCCTGTTGGCAGTCCCATTCAGTCACGCTTTTCACCTTGCTGCATTATGAGTCCTGGTCCGGTATGGATAGCTGCCGGATAGAGCCTGATCTGTGATCTGGTTCTGGTGCTCCTTATCCACCGGCGGCGCTTGACAGCAACACGAGTCAGTCTGCCATGTCCGTCTCAATGCTAGCTGTGGAAACGAAGGGAAGCCAGCCTAGGCCTTATTGCTATCGCTAAGACTGTCTCCAACCAGTAACCTATATAGGCATCAAACTTAAAATAGGTAGTAAGAGATCTAAAATTAACTTTCAACAGAGTATTCCTATATGGGAGACATATTTTAAGTTGTCTGAGAGGCATAACCCAAATATGGACATCATCTCTCCTGAAAATCCATTTGTAGAAATGATTCTCTTTAGGTCCTGTTGTTGGAGAAGATATCGAATATATATCGAACCTCTTGTCTGTAGCGCTACCTAAAAGATGAATAGGTCTTTTTGGATATTCAGCCTGTTCGGTTGGCTGATTTATTTCGTTGCTGGTTCGTAAAAAAGTACTGTTGGCTAGTTTGTGTGAGAGAAAAATACTGTTCTAGCTGAAAGTTTACGATCGTTTACAACAAGCCACAGCCAAACAAACATACTAATTGTTATTGGAGATACCCTAACTTGCAGAGTTTGTAATACAAGGATATTTTTTCTCAGCCTGTTTGTTTGACTATGGTTTCTCATAAACGATAGTAAATTTCGAAACAGACCGAACACGCCTGAGGCAGACGTTTCCTAGGATTGGAAAAGGTTTCTGTAACAAGGCACCTAGTAGTACTACGGCTGCCGCCATGATTGAGGCCGTCTTTTTTTCTTCTCGCCCACACTCAGGCCCAGGCAACAGCTAGCAGCAGCTTGGAGCTCGTTCGTTCGTCCTCCCGTTTCCAGCAGCAGGACCCTGTTTAAACAGTTGCACCCAAAATGCTAAATTTTTAAGATTTTTCATCACATCGAATCTTTAGACACCTGCATCAAGCATTAAATATAAATAAAAAAATAAAACTAACGAGACGAATCTTTTAAGCCTAATTAAATTATAATTGAACATTAATTACTAAATAACAACGAAAACGTTACGGTAGGGTTTTGCTAAAAAAATTTAGCATCCAAACTGGCCCCAGGCTGTACCAGATGTGGTACACGCGAGACGTGATGTCAGTTAAAGGCCACAGCGCGGTGGCGGGTGATCCATCATTTCACCTCGCCGGCAAGGGGCTTTAGGCCAAATGATTCAGATGGATGGCCAACAGGCACACCGTGTCGGTAACCGGTACCTGTACATCCACCACGTGACCCAGGTGAATAGTCTCTGTCGCACAATAATCAGATCAGATAGTAGAAGCAATAATGAAGCAGCCTGGAACTTGGTTGAGACTTTCAGAGAAGGAAAATACTACGTAGTAGACGGCCTGGCCTCAATGGGTTTAGGTCCAGTTTAGTTCCATGAATTTTTACCAAATTTTTTAGATTCCTCGTCACATCGAATCTTTAGACGTATGCATGAATCATTAAATATAAATAAAAAATAAAACTAATTACACAGTTTAGACGAAATTTTTAGATTTAATCTTTTGCGTACAATTAGACTACGATTGACACTAATTGCTTAGAATAACTAAAAATTTGCATTTTGCAAAAATTTTCGCTATCTAAACAGGCCCTTAGATAAAAAGGGGTTTGCATTGCATCCCGGCTGTCAAAACACGTTTCCGCTGAGGCTGATTGATCGGACATTGGATTTTGGCGATTTGCTCCCGTGCTGTTCATGTCCCGCGAAAGTAAACGCCACGGGTTCTGAAAACATCATCCATATGCGGACAGCACTCGCTCGTTTACTGGTGGCAGAGAAGTTACAACGTGTGCAGAATTTTCTCCTCGACGAGAGGTTCTGTACTAATGGTCACTGTTTTGCGCAAGCACCGTTTCAGTCACTCCGTGGTCGTCTCTGCTTCCGAACTACCTTTCCGTGCTTGTCTTTGCTTCCGAACCACTCGCTGCTACTACTACTACTAAGCTAGAATTGTATTTTTTTCTGGAGGGATGGAGTATCTCATAGCTAGAGGCTGTAGTATATGTCGCAAATCTTTCACTCATCTGACGACCCTTATCGCGTTATCCGGACGCAGTGAACGGACACCACGACCGCACCAGTAAACCGGGTCTAATCACGACCTAATGCACGTACTGCACCGTGAGCTACTACTACGCTAGGTCGCTAGCTATGGCTACTTGGCTAGGACAGATGTTTGAACGTGACAAGTTAGGCTTCCTGCCACATCTAGCGATCTATGTACACTCCTGTTCTCTGTCTGTCTGTACTGGACATGATCCAAACTCCCGAGTCCCCAACCTAGCTAATACTATAGTCTATAGCCATGCCGCCACCACGCCACTGGAACGAAACTCTGAATGCAACCGTTCCACGACACAGCCCACTTTGGAGTTTCCATACGCACGATGCATGCATATCCGTTTTATCCGGACCGAACGAACGAAGCTGGAGGAGGCAAGGCACATGCACGTCACCGATGTCTCTGGTCGAATAATTGGGCCGATGGCGATGAAGCAAAGAATATCCTCGTTTCCTTCCTTTGTTCATTCTCTGCATGTACCATGCCATCATTGGGGTCACATGCTCTCGATCGGCTTGGACAATGCACCGGGATGGATCGAGGTACGCTAGAGGTGAGCTCTTGTTCAATGCAACCAACGTGACATCGCCCCCCAAGAAATCCGAGAAGATCCGGGCGTCCGGCCGGCCAAAGGACACGACAGTACAGGCTTCCAAGTGAGATTTTTATATATGGCATATCTATCTAAAGAAATATCCGCGGCGTGCAGGCGTTGCTCTTCTTGAGCGCTAAACAATTTGCTCTCTAGACAGTAGCAGAGCAGTCTCGGCTGGTGCCTGGTGGTGATCCGTAAGCATGTGCCGGCAGCATCTCGTCAAACCTGGACCAGGACGAGAACGAGGACGACCGGCCGTTCCGCGGCGACTGGGAAGGGGATATGCCCGCGCCGTGTGCGGATCCCGCGCGGCGAGAGCTGAGGCCGGCAGGCCGGACGACGGCGACGTACGGCCGCCGCGCTACGCCTGAGAATACATTTTCCCCCTCTCGTTCGCGCATCGTTGGAGTGTGCTTTTGTTTACGGTGCCGGTGCCGTGTGTCCGTGCGGCGCGGGCACGACGACCCGAGGAGGGCGAGGCCGGCAGGCGGCAAGGGCGGCAGCACCTTCTCGCCTTCTCGGCGGGCGCGATTCGTCTAGTCGAAGCGAGCATGGACGGCAAGCTAGGAAAAGGGGATGGACTAGACGTCGCGGCTGCCTTGTTCCGTGCCTCGTGATCCAACTTTGATTCCTCTGGTACTGTCTCTTCTAGTGGACGATCGGATCCGTAGGGCATATTCGTTGACAAAAAAAAAAAGGTGTTCGTGGCTTGCTTCCATATCCTTGGCGTGCGTACTTCTTTCGAGAGAAAGATGACGTCTTTGGTTGACAAGCGACAAAGGCGTTTTCCCTGCTAAATTTTAGTAGCTAAACCATGAACTAAAATTTAGTAATTGGGTGTTTGGTTTATGTGGCTAAAAGTGGCTTTTTAGTCCCATTTAGTCAAGTTGTTTGGCTCTAAAGTGACTAAATATGATTTGAGGCCCCATTCAACAACTAGTTGGCTAAAGGCTCTTTTAGTCTTGAATAAATATGATTAAAAGAGATTAGAGTTAGTTTTTAGCCCCAACTAACTCTAAGAGATGTTTGGATCTGAGGTTAAAATGATAATAAAACTTTCAAATCATTTGGTGCGGGTGACTAGTTGGACCCTAAAGGCTCTTTTAGTAGCCCAAATAATCTTTTCACAATGTTAATTTCTAAACCATGGATCCAAAAAATAGTGTTTGGGTAAAAATAGGTAAATGAGACTAGATTTAGCCAACTAACTTTAGAAAGGACAACAAACACCCGTGTGCACCTGAACGTAAACAGTCGCCATTTATTTGGACCAGAGGCAGTTTAAACAAAGCTAACATAAGCTGGATAAAAGGTTAATCAAATACACAGGTGGCCATAGTAATACAGGGTTTATCTTACAGACAACAACGTACGTCGATAGGATATTTAACTATGCATTTAAGTTTCAATCCCAAAATTATAACAACATTTGTTTCTCTACTAGGTGCATGGTAAAAATCTGAATGTATATTATGTCTTTATTATTTATTTAGAAAAAATCAAAACGATTTATAATTTGGAAATGATGTACTCCATCCACAAAAGAATGCAATTCTCACTTTTCGAGAAGTTAAATAATTTAAACTTTAACTAAATTTATATTAAAAAGTAGTAACATTCATGATACAAAATAAGCATCATTAGATTAGTTATAGAATATGCTTTCATAATAAATTTATTTAGAAATATATATTTTAATATTTTTTACTATAAACATGGTCAAACTTTGACTAGTTTGACAAGCACGATTCTCGTAATTGCATTTTTTTTACGGATGGAGGGAGTAATATGTTGTAAGCATCCTTCTACTTCTACTTGAAAAAACAAGGTACAAGCATTCTAGTAGCCGTACAGGGTCAATATATTCTTGGGACAAGAAGTAGGCTATGGTGCCAGATTGCCAGGGCACTCCAACTTCTGAAAGAGTCTATTATTTTATTTATTTATTTTTGAGAAACCTTAAAGGATCTAATGGGGCTCTCAGCTTTAGCCTGCCAACGATAAAATGGAGGGCTAGGTAATAGCCAGGGGGGACTCCAGGCCCATTTTTAGCGTACTGTCCTAATCAACAAAGATGGGCCCCAAAGTTAAGGAGGGCCGCGGAGGCATGCAAAGGCCCAGTCTGTGAGGTCGCGCATGCATGGATCTGTCTCTCGCTCTATGCGTCTCTACCACAATTCAAAAGCAGGCCGCACGAGGCCCACCAAGAAAAGCCCGAGGGGTCCATTGAGCTGAAAGCCTGAAACCACGGCACCGACGAACGAGGAACGAACGACTGACCAAGCTGCACATGAACATGAATGTGGTCAATGGGATGCTCCAGGTGGGGCCCACTAGAGAGACCGTGACACGTGTGATGTGTGTATGTATGCATGGTGGTGCCGATCCACCGGCAAAACTGGTAATCCGTGATATAATGGTGGCCCTGGCGGAGCACAGAAGCATTGGCGACGGCAAGAAAAACTTGAGCCTAGCAACTCCAAGAGGCTCTGTATCGTATGGATGCTAAGAATAGAGATTTTGGTAAAAAATTATCATCCATTGTCTAAATAATTATCCAAATATAGATATCTTATGTTCCGATTTTTCGCTAGCAAAAAATAGAAGATGAGAATGACTCTCTAGAGTGTGCACGAGATATATAAAAACTGTTGGAGAGTAAAAAGATATAGAAAACGATTTTTATGCAAATGACTTTTCAAATGATAATTTAGAGAGAGATTTAGAAAGGCTTTTGTCTATTCTTTGAAGTCCCGTTGCTAAACATTCATGGGTAAGGCCTGGCGACTCTCTTTCTTTAAGAAAAAACAACAACGCATATCATAGCTCCAGCTCCACAAAATTCCGGAGCTGGTAATACCTAGCCCTACTTCTAAGGACTTTTTTTTTTTTTTTTGCCCAAGCTCTGCAAAAGCAGGGGGAATTAATCAAGGGTAAACGTGGGTTAGATGCGTTTGACTTGATTTGCAGCGCGTGGCGCGCTTGCATTAACCACCGCTTTGCTCAAAAGCGGAATACTTAACAAAGCAAGATGCAGAGATCCATATCTCTCCCACTGGAGTAATACGAAGTGCATTAACAGTCTGTTGGAACAGCCTGTGACCTGAAGGAGTCCACCGTTTCCGTTGCTACCAGTGGTGATGGAAGAACAGCTCATCAGCAAATCAGAGGAGAGAGAATCTCTGCTGAGAGCTGAGCGGGGGGCCTCTTTACAGGTCAGGAGGTCAAGTAAGATGCATGCCACCTTCCTAAACTCGACGGCACGCCTGCGTTGGCGCTTCTGAAAAGGAGAAAGACATCATGCCAGAATTCCAAATACAAGCAGAGCAGGAGCAAACAAAGGAGCACGCCGTGGTGCACTGCTGCTGCTGCGCGCAGCATGCAATGCAACGCTAGCTCACATGCCCGTCACCGGCCGATCCGATGCGCGGATCCAACCAAACGCCCTTTTTCCTTGCGTGTAGGTGCAGAGCAGCCAGCGGCTCCTTTCTTTGCCCCGGAGGACTACTCCCATAGCGATCCTCTTGGACACTTGGTTTCTGAATCTCTGAGCAGCAACGCAAACAACGTCTACTGTTTCAGAAGCTGTTGTTAGCTGCATTAGCAACTCAGTAGGGAACTGTTAGTTCCAGTTTATGACCTGCATATGTTTGTCTCGGTAGCAGCTGAAGCTGATTTCGCTGTTTCTTTGTTCAGTTCATCGCTGCTTCTGACGAGTCCTGATCTGGGAGGGGGTTCCTCGCTGCTAAAATGAAGCCGGAATCGAATGCACAAGCGAAAGAAAGAATTTTTCAGAGCCTTTTGGGTTTTACAAATTTCTAGCTATTGCAGTCGCTACTCACTACAACCAATCTGCCAAAAGAGCACAAAAGAATTTCTTTGCCTTTTTTTTTCTCTTGATTCAAACAATCCTGCGGTGATCATGAACAGTCCCCGACTCTGCTCTGTTGCCGGCCTCCGACGACCCAGAGCAGGGTCCTCCTCGCGAAGGACGGCCTCTCCTCCGCCAGCGACGACACGGCGCTGTTGCCGCCGCAGCTCCCGGCCTCCACGTCCCAGTCGGCCTCGCTCCCGCCCTTCCTGTCCTTGCCGTCTCCCTCTTCCTTGCTGCTCACCGGCCACCGGAACGACACCGCGCGCCTCTCGCCGGCCGCGTCCGGATCCTTCTTGGACGACGGCACCATCCAAATCTTCGACACGGAGAAGCTGTCCTTGGCGAGCTTCGCCGTGGCCGCGTCGGACTGCTGCTGCTTGTGCACCGTTGCTGGGAATGGCAGGCGGAGCGAGGTCTCCCCGCGCTTGGACGCGCCGAACTCACACTCCGACATGGCGCCGCGGCGGCGCGACTTGGACACCGCGGGCTTCTTCTTGGGCGGCTTGATCGCCACGCGGAGCGAGGCGCGGTCGTCCATGACGTACTCGTAGGACCCCATGGAGTGGCACCTTCTCTGCCCGAGACCTTCCTTGACACTGGCGTCGCCGTCGCCGTCGCCGCTAGTGCCTGCTCCGTCCGCTGCTCCGTTGGCGGTGGCGCTGTTGCCTTCGACGCACTTGAACTTCCCCAGCTTCACCTCGACCACCTCCCCCTCCGCTCCCTCTTGCGCAACCGTGGCCCCGGAGCGTGGGTCGGCGTCAGCGTCGTCGGTGGCCCGAGCCGCCGACGCGGCCATGTCGCGGGCGCTGTCGGACTCGAGCACCATCACGACGGGGCTGCACGTCGGCGAGAGCTCGGCGAGGAGGCTCCCGCGGCAGAGCGGGCAGGTGGAGTGGGACAGCAGCCACGTGTCGATGCACTCGAGGTGGAACGCGTGGCTGCACTTGGGCAACAGCCGCAGCTGGTCGTCGGGCGAGAACTCGCACAGGCACACGGCGCAGTCGAACGGGTCCTTGCCCTCCCCGTGCCCATCCCCGGCGCCAGCGACGACGTTGCGGTAGACGAACACCGGGAGCGCGTCGATGAAGGCCTGGTCAACGCCGGCGTCGTGCAGGTGGAAGAGCTGCTGCAGCTGGCCCTGGAACGCCGTGACGCTGTCCGCGTCCTCCCGCGCGCGGCGGCTGCGGCGGCGCAGACGCAGCAGGTGGCGCACCAGCAGGTGCAGCAGGCCGCAGACGAAGAAGGCGATCGCCAGGATCGCCACGATGAAGACGATGCTGGGGCTTATCTTGGCCTCCACGTTGTCGAGCGACGACGACGCGGGCTCTGGCGGCGGCGGCGGCATCAGCCACGAAGAATTGCCACCGCTCATTATTATCCTATATACAGCCTGGATCAACCAGTCGCACAGCTCGCCAAGGTAGAAGAAGATCACAGGAGAAGCTTTGCCTTTGCTTGATCGCGCAAAGGAATGAAATCCTTCCTTTTGGGGAAAAACAAATTGCTGCGCATGTGCTAGGATTTGGGGAAGGATCTTGGCATGGCCATTGTGGTTGTGGAGGAGGAGATGGAAGAGGAGGAAGTGTCGTCGAATTCTTGGACCTTTTTCGGGGGCCGGGGGCAGGTGGTGGTGGTGGTGGTGGAGCGACGCAACAAAAGAAAGAGCACTAGTAGATTAGTCCTGGCTACAAGTACTTGCAGTTGCAGTGCAGGTTTAGAGGCGAGGGAAGGGAAGCTTTGCGTGAGAAGCCACAGCCAAATACTCAATTGTAATCAGGATTAGAATTAGAAAAGGACGGCGTGCATTAGGTGTGGGTTAGCAGCGCCGCCCCCGACCTGTGGCCTGCGCGGGACACGCGAGTGTGGTGGGTCACTCTGCTGAGGTCAGAGAAAACAAGCAATTCGGTGCTGATGTTCGTTGATGTGCTGACATCGACTCCCTTTTCTTTCTTTCTTTCTTTTTTGCCTGGTTTTGTCGGTATTTTTACCTTCTTGATTCTTTCCTTGATGTTGATGGATCCAGTCCCTAGAACAAGCAGGCATATTATAACCGCGTTGACTTTTTCAGGGTTAACAAAAGGACGTGGTCGATTCTCGCTGAGCGCAGTGTACGTGTACCGTGCGCGCGCGTACTGTACATCTCTCCGATTTGTTTCTAGAGGATTAGATACGATACGTGCCTCTCGCTGCTAGCGTCGTCGTGTTCGTGTACTTCTCTTGCATTTGCTGGGGTCGCATTGACCTGCAACCGCTACCGGTGTGGTGCAACGACATGGAGTAGTCACGAGGTCGGCAGCGGGCATCCAGACACGCTGCCAGGGGCACAGGCGCGCGATCCGTTCCTGCCATCGTGACAGCCGCGCGATCAACCATCCATGCTGCCAACACAAACAAAAAAGCCTTGCAAGAGATGGCTGGCTCTGCGATCGATCGACCGTTTCGAAACGGCACTGTCGGAAGCGTGGGGAAGATTCAGCTGCGTTGCGCGGAAATTTGGGGGCGCAACTGAAGCTACCGGATCTGCGAGAAATGTACGCGGACACATGGATCAGGGCCGAATTGATGGCGTGGTTTGGGAGCGATGAATCGATGATACTATTATGTGGTACGCACAGGAGGATAGCAGGGGCGCCTGTGAAATTTCCATGGCAGCTTCTGTGATCTCCTTGCTCTCATGTCTGCCCCCAGGCGAAAGGCGAGCAGAGATCACGGATAGGGGTGGGCACAGTTAGCCAATCAGCATGTTCGTTTGTTGGTTTCAATCAGGGCTTATCAGCCAGCCAACAATGTTTTTCTCTCACAACAAACCAGCACCAGCCGGACTTATCAGCCCAGAAACCAACCAGTGAACAGGCCGAATGACTATAACTTACAATTTTGTTTGCAACGCCTATAAAGGAATCAAAATGACCGGAAAGGAAACTGACAATTTGTTTATAACCGAGTTCCAAGCATAACAATAATTCCATCTAGTTCAATTTCTAGCCTTGGGTAACCGAAATAACTGAATTCTAAGCCCAACAATAGTTTCCAACGCAGGCTTATATAAGACGCCCCTTACACATGAATGCCACCTAGCCACTCCACCCTCCATGGTCTCACCTCGACCTAGTCGACCCACCCTCTCTCTCCCACACATGTGCAACCCTCAAGTCCCCACCACCCATAGATCCCCACCTGAACTCTTCTAATACAACCATCACAGACACCTCACCCCTAGTCCTGGTCCTGGTCCGACACCCGCCAATTCTGCTTCAAATTCAACCTACTCTTGATTGTTGCCGGTGGCTCAATGCGTTAGTGTCACTCAACAGACTCTTCCCATCGTGCGTGATGCGCTCACAACAAGAGGGCAAGGCTAGCGCCGGCAAGACCCTACCCTCCCTTCCAATCATGGAGATCTGGGCAAGGGTGGTAACCACTTAGCAATTTGGCATTAATTGGTGTGGTGACAACTGGCAAACGGTGCCAAGACGCTACGCAACTATTCTAATTTGGGTTGATGTTGTTGCTGGGAGGTCAACAGGCTGAAGACAAGGAAGCATGGAAAACTCTTTGTGCTCCAATTTCTACTTGTTCGTGCATATGGGTAGCTCGATTAGTTTGGTCGTAACCAAGGACCGAGCTAGACCTAAAATACTTGATGATCTCTAGATAGAAAGTGATTGGCTTTATTTTTTTTTAACCAAACTTAGTAAATAATCGAGAAACCAAACCAATTAGATCTAACTGAGTGGCCACCTCTAACCATATAGGGTGAATGAGAGACGTGACAAAAGCGGCAGAGGGCGCCGAGAGACGGTGACAATGGGAGCAGAGAGCACAGAACACCACTGGTGCAGGGAGCCGACGATCCCGATCCCGAGGCGCGGCTTTCAAATCCAGATGCTTCTCTGTGATGGTGAGTGGACTTTGCTTGACCGACTGACGGCGATGGTGATTGCTCCGGATTTTACTGGGTGGAGTACAGTAGTACTGTACCCCTTGCCCCAGTGATTTGACTTGGCCAGATTCCAGAAACCTTTTGCCGCGGCAGGCCCCCAAAAGCGCCCATCAATTCCCTGCTCGTGCAGCAAGACACACGCAGCGCAGGCATTGGCAAGCTGCAATGCTGCATGGCCAGGCCAGGCCAAGCGCCCAAGCCACCAGCTGCTGCTGCTGCTGCCCCGTGATACTGTGCTGTCTGGACAGGCCAAAAAGCTTGCAGCACAGCAAGTCAGCAGGTCAAAGCTTGATCAAGTTCAGAAAGGAAAAAAGATTACAGTTACAGTACGAAGATTGCAGAAAAGTTACAGCTCTGCAACACCGCAGCAGCGAAAGTTTCACCTTCGGACCTTGCCGTGTTTGGACGAAAATGGAGACGAGATCAAACAAAATCTTCCTTTTTCCGCATAGAGCCATCGAGTAAAAGAGTAAAAACAGCTCCGCAACCGCAAGGCACGGTAGCAAGCAGGACTACTCGACCACATTCCCAGATTCCAGCCGAGCTGAACGCCTAACGCACAGTCAGCCAAAGTTTAGCTCAAATCGTGCTGCCACCTGGGCTAGACTGGAAGTGCAATACTTGCCATCACCATGGCCAAGCACCATTAGCTGTCACGGTGTACTGTTGCTAGTACTAGTGTGGTGGTGAGGCCACTAAACTCAATAATAAACGGAGGTCAGCTCAGCTCAGCTAGCGTCTCTATTGCACGGATTATGGGGGGTGTTTGACATTGGAAGAGACACAGGGGGTACACTGTTGAGCAAACAGGACGCGCACTCAGAACTCGTGCGCCCGGCAAAGACGGCCCGGAACCGAGGCCATGGATCCACTCGATTCACCTTCCAAAGTCTTCTGTTCTCGCCTCGGGTTCACGGCCGGCCACCCCCCGCCCATGGGGTCTCGGGGGCCGGGAGCGGGAGCCCTGCTTGCTTCGTGGCCTCGTGGGTAGCCCCCGCATCCACCTTAATAGTCCCTGCTGATGACGACGAGCAGTAATGCGGGAGTTTAATTGCCTCGGGATTCTCCGCTCCTTCGTTCAAACTGTCATTTTTCTGCAAACTGAGGAGGATTAGTTTTTACTGTATATCGCAGGGGAAAAACTCACCGCTTAATTTATCTGCAAGTCCATTTGAAACCCAAGCTTCCGCCGCGGATGCTTGCATTGCTCTCTCTGCCTGCAACTGCAATGCATGCAGTGCATGGCATCGTTTTCATGTCGAAACTCGAAAGAGGGTCACAGGTTCAGAATCACAACCACCGTTAGCCCCGGCACAGATCGATTTGATGCTCGTGTCGTGCCCCGGCCCGCTGCCCGATTCATGCAGTTCGAGGCCGGCCAGTACACCGCACCAAGAGTGGTTAGCCGTGGAGCCCCTTCTGTCTGGCGTCAGTACACGTATAAGCATCATACTACCACTCATGATATATCTTTTCATGTGATATCGGTATCGGGAGAAATAATTCGATTGGGTGGCCTAATAATTGCCTCGCGAGCTGCTAATCTTGTTCTCTTCTGCGTTGCAGGCTAGCAGAAAACCGAACGGCGGAAAAAAAATTTCTTATGCAACAAGAGGATCAACGTGCTCATGGTGGCTATTTTCGTTCATGGCTTAGTAGTGACAAAAGATTTTGTACTGACTAGTACAGAGAACATTAGTACTTACGGTTCTAAACCTATTTTCACTGCCGTTTTTACCAACCGCCACTGTAAAAGGCCAGTGATTCACTACCGTTTTTACCAACCGCCACTGTGAAAGGCCATCTTAAAGAGAACTGCCAATATAAATTTTACATTGCTGGTTTTCTTAGGAAACCCATCACTGTAAATAATTTTCTAAAATTACAAATAGGCTAAAAAGTATTTTTTTATCCGAGGAGGGGGCAACCACACACAGTTTTGAGTGTTTTCTTTCATTTTCGCGATTTCGCGAGGAATCCATGCATATGCAACCCCCAGTAATCAAACTCAGCACCTCAAGTGCGTCCCTCTCGTTACACTCATTACCACTGCACATCAGAGTCACTTGTGACTAAACAACAGAAATATTACCTTAGTATTCACTCCAGTAGATTTAGAAATAGAGATTTAAAGCCGAAACATATTCAAATGAAAAAAAAATCAACTACAAAGTTTTAATCTCTTCGTTATCTACAACTTTGCTTTTTATCATTTTAGCATCCAAGGTCATTTGCTAAATTCAAAAAATACGAATTTTAAAATCATTAATCTTAAAACATAATTGTGATGCCTTTATTTATTTTAAATGAAAAGGTTATCTACTACAAAGTTGTATATCTTTTAGAATACTACAACTTTTGTTCAGACTATTTCTTCATCCGAGATCATTTGAAAAAAATCAAAAAATAAATTTTATATTATTTATAATGGCGCTAGGTTAAAAATGTCAATATAAACGTATTTTACTTGATATTTTTTAAGGCTACTGCTAGTAAAAAGTCATGTATTTTAATGAATCTATACCGACGGTTTATAGCCTGCGCCCACAGTTTTATTTTTAGTGTTATCTATACATTATGAACCGCCAGTAAAAAAAAATAGCGACCATTAGAGAAAATCGATTTTGTACCCGTGTGAGAAGAATGGGAACCCAGATGCGCTTTTTGGACGTGCAGGCATTTAGTCGTTTTATACCATGCGTGTCAGCCTAGCTCAGCAGATTTTCATGTAAAAACAAACACGCGCGAGTGCAGCCTGGCGGGCTGGCCCGACGCCCAGCCCAGGTTAACAAATAGGCCTGCACATCTGCTGGCTGCACCAAGCCGTGGCCGGTCGCCGGCTTGCAGCAGCCCGTAAGCACAGCACAGACACTCAAACAGCACGCCGCCAATACTGCAGCGCACAGCAGGCTCCAGGCCCTCTAAAAAAAGGCATGCTCCAGGCTAGCAGCTAGGAGCAACGCAGGTGTCACCATGCATCTCACTAGTAAAATGTGTTCACAGCTCTCTGGATAGGATCTCCATATAAGCCGGTTGATGCTGTTTTATTGTGAGAGAAAAACATTGTATCATGACTGATAAGCATACGATCAAACGAACGGGATGACAATCTAGACAAACTGAATTTTTTCAGGTCTTGTGTGATGTACTCGATCTTGCGAGCCATTTGCTTATTTGACATAATGTCCACTGCAGTCAGCACTAAGCACATTTCAATGGGATAAATTCCATAACGCATCTGTACTAGTACTCAACTATTCACACAATTAGCAAACACATACGCATACACGGTAACATGGGCATGTAGCTTGCAGCCACACTACACGGGAACGGAGCGGGGGCGGAGTCTCGCCGCTGCAGCGTAGCCTCGCCACGCCGGGGTAGGCACTAGGCAACATGAAAAACTCCAGAGGTCACGAGCACCACCTGGCAAGCATCGCTGCGAGCGACTTCCGACGGGCACTGGCCTTGATTTGAGGGCGGCTGACGGCAGATCAAATACTTAGACGGCCTTGGGCGGCGGTGCTGAGAGCGAGCTAGGGTCTACGGGCTTGCGTCCTGCGAGTGTGCGACGTAGGGTGCGAGCTAGAGGGAGAAAAATAGAGAAGGCTGATGGGGACGGTGTGAGCGGAGGTGGATAGCGAGTGGGCCGACCATGTTGAGGTCTTTGGACTGTCAAATGTTGGGCTTATCAAGGAGTTTCTCAGTTGAGAGATCGATCCGTTTCCTCAAACGTTACTGGACGGAAATGTGCAGTACTGTATTAGGCAATGTAATGGTTTGGCTGACCCTAATGGCAAATTACCTGTATGTAGTTTCTTGTATGCAGGTCGTGGCTAGGAAGGAAAAGATATGGGTCTGTCGGTCACTGATGGTTTACTTAACCATCAGTCATGTTATGTGATGTATTTTGTGATATTCACATAATATACATGTAATGATCACGTAATATACATGTAATGTTCTATAATATTGTGATGTTCACATAGTATACATGTGATGTTTTTGCCATGTTCAAGTGATACACATGTGATGTTCTATTATGTCTTTTGGGATTTTCACAAACAAAAAACATCTTCGGCGGCTGATAAATACATATAATGTTCTGTGATGCATTTTATAATGTTCTATGTTGCATTTGTGATGTTCACGTAGTATACATGTGATATTGAAAGGTCCTAATGGCTAGAGGGGGGGTGCATAGCCTAATAAAAATTTCTACAATAACACTTAATAAAATGGTTAGACGATTATGAGGCGAAGCGAGTTATGCGCTAGCCTACCAAAATACAAGCCACCTACCATAATTCTAGTTTAGATGAAGTATATCCACATAATAGCTATATCACTACACTAAGTTAGCGTGCTCTCAAAAGCTAACTAAAGAGCCACACTAACCAAACTAACAAGCTCTCACAACTAGTTACACTAAAGAGCTTGACAACTAGTTTGCGATAATGTAATGAGTAGGCAAGAAGGTTATACCGCCATGTAGATGTATGAACCAATCAATCACAAATGTGGATACCAATGAAGACCAATCACCTCGAAATCAATGATGACCATAATGATTTTTTACCGAGGTTCACTTGCTTGCCGGTAAGCTAGTCCTCGTTGTGACGATTCACTCACTTGGAGGTTCACGCGCTAACTGGCTTCACATGCCAAACCCTCAATAGGGTGCCGCACAACCAACACAAGATGAGGATCACACAAGCCACGAGCAATCCACTAGAGTACCTTTTGGCGCTCCGCCGGGGAAAGGTCAAGAACCCCTCACAATCACCATGATCGGAGCCGGAGATAATCACCACCCTCCACTCAACCATCCTCGCTGCTCCAAGCTGTCTAGGTGGCGGCAACCACCAAGAGTAACAAGCGAATCCCACAGCGAAACACGAACACCAAGTGCCTCTAGATGCAAACACTCAAGCAATGCACTTGGATTCTCTCCCAATCTCATAAAGATGTTTAATCTATGATGGGAATGAGTGTGAGGGGTTTAGCTAAGCTCACAAGTTTGCTATGTCAATGCAAATGGTCAAGAGAGTGAGCTTGACCCGGCCATGGAGCTTAAATAGAAGCCCCCACGAAATAGAGCCGTTATACCCCTTCACTAGGTTCTGATCGGGCCGACCGGACGCTCTGGTCCTACTGACCGGACGCTGGTTCTCAGCGTTCGGTCGCCTAATGGAGGCCATGTGTCACCTGCGTTCAACTGTGAACGTTTGATCTCAACGGTCAAAATGTTGACCGGACGCTCCGACACTGTTGACCGGACGCTGGACCCTCAGTGTCCGGTCGTTTCCAGTAAGGGTCCAAATCCTATTTTTGCCGACCGGACGCGTCCGGTCACGCTTGATCGGACACAGCCCAGCGTCCGGTGCTTAACCCTAACCACTGTGTCGTCTAACAGCTCGACTGGACGTAGCCTTTCAGCGTCTGGTCGCTGAGTGACCCAGCGTCCGGTCAGAAGACCGACGCCAGCATCATTGCAACCAACTCCATTTCACCTCTAACTTCTTCACCCTTGTTCAAATGTGCCAACCACCAAGTGTATCACCTTGTGCACATGTGTTAGCATATTTTCTCAAATATTTTCAAGGGTGTTAGCACTCCACTAGATCCTAAATGCATATGCAATGAGTTAGAGCATCTAGTGGCACTTTGATAACCGCATTCCGATACGAGTTTCACCCCTCTTAATAGTACGGCTATCAATCCTAAATATGATCACACTCTCTAAGTGTCTTGATCACCAAAACAAAATAGCTCTTACAAATTATACCTTTGCCTTGAGCCTTTTGTTTTTCTCTTTCTTCTTTCCAAGTCGAAGCACTTGATCATCACCATGCCATCATCTTTATCATGCTATGATCTTTATTTGCTTCACCACTTAGAGTGTGCTGCCTATCTCATGATCACTTGATAAACTAGGTTAGCACTTAGGGTTTTCATCAATTCACCAAAACCAAACTAGAGCTTTCAATCTCCTCCTTTTTGGTAATTGATGACAACCCTTATATAAAGATATGAATTAAATTTTAATTGAATCCATGTTGCTTGTCCAAGTATATTTACCATGTGTAAAAGGATATGGACAAGTTTCATGAACTCTATATGGTAGCAATTGCTCCCCCTACATATGTGCTAAATGTTTGGATTGAAGCTTGCACATATGCTTAGATAGGAAATATAGAAGACAATGTCTACCAAGTGATGCTAAGTTATAAAAGATGGACCTTTGAAGCGTGATACCAATCGGAGTGCACCAATATACTATCCTTAGCATCATGGTTAGCTTGATACCACTTGGAAACAACACTTGGAAATGAAATCATTAGATACCACTTGATAATACTAGAGAATGAAATCACTAGATAATCTATTCATGCTAATTTTTCATTTTATTATTTAAACTTACAACTAGCATACACCACACAAGCATGAATATTGAAATTTAAAACTTGTGCCATGCAAGCAAACATATGAAATGCACATTCAAATGCACCATATAAGTTCATGAGCTTGCTCCCCCTACTTGTGTGCTCAAGATTCTAATTGATTCTTTTCCTTTATCATATCTCTCCCCCTATGTCAAGTTCTCCCCCTTCATTGTCTTTTCACAATCTTAGTACACTAATATCACTAATATCTTTTGTTTCTCTCCCATGTACTAGTTTCTTTGTTATTTCTCCCCCTATCACTTATATCTTTGTTTCTCTCCCCCATTTGTCATCAATGACCATAAAGGTTTAAAAGGTGGATAGGTTGAGATTATCAATGTCAATCAATGGGGTGAGGATCATTTTCCCAAATTTGGTTCAAACTAGAATATTTGCCAAAGATATTTAACTTGGTTTGATCCAAGGACAAGCTTCTTCACACCTCTAAATAAGGGTTATCTTGTACCATGTTGAGTTAAACACTTAGAGCTCATTTTCTAGATTAAACACTAGGTTTACAAGCCCACAAACATGTCATATGCTATCATTAGATCAAGTCAAGCATAGAAGCAATAGTGATACCATATAAACATCAAATACATTTGATTTTCATGAATGAGCCTTAAAAAATGGAGAGATGACTAGATGCACTAAACATGTCCTTAGCAAGGATGTATGTCATGCCAATCAACTTTTACCTTGGATTGCTCGAAGGAGAGGCATGTCATATAAGTGGGGGTGCATCAACATATATTTGAGAAATCCAATATGTTCAACTCATTCCTTAGCTTGCAAAACATTTTCTCATCTAATGACTTGGTGAATATATCGGCAAGTTGATCTTCGATGCCTACACTCTCAATACAAATGTCTCCTTTTTATTGGTGATCTCTTATGAAATGGTGGCGGACATCAATGTGCTTTGTTCTTGCATGTTGAACCGGATTGTTGGTCAACTTGATTGCACTCTCGTTGTCACATAGCAATGGCACTTTCTTGAACTTGATTCCAAAGTCACTCAAAGTGGCCTTCATCCAAAGTATTTGTGCACAACAACTACCGACGGATATGTATTCGGCTTCGACGGTTGATAATGCAGCACTATTTTGCTTTTTTGATGACCATGAAACAAGTGATCTTCCCAACAATTGACATGTGCCCGAGGTGCTCTTCCTTTCAACCTTGCATCCCGCATAATCCGAGTCGGAGTAACCAACTAGCTCAAACTTTGCTCCTTTGGGATACCACAAGCCAACATTTGGTGTATGCTTTAAGTACCTCAATATTGTCTTTGTAGCCTTCAAATAACTTTCTCTTGGTGAGGATTGAAATCTTGCACACATGCATACACTAAACATGACATCCAGCCTTGATGCGGTCACATAGAGTAGGCTTCCAATCATAGACCGATACAACTTTTGATCCACCATATTTCCACTTGTATCACTATCCAAGTTGCCATTGGTTCCCATTGGTGTGCTAATAACTTTGTTATCACTCATGCCAAACTTTTTGATCATGTCCTTGATGTACTTGCCTTGACTTACAAATGTACCATTCTTCAATTACTTGATTTAAAGACCAAGGAAGTAACCCAATTCTCTAATCATAGACATCTCAAACTCATTAGCCATCATTTTTCCAAATTCTTCATAAAAGTCTTGATTAGTTGATCCAAATATGATATTATCAACATAGATTTGCAATATAAATAGATCTTTTTCAATCTTCTTGATGAAAAGAGTGGTGTCAACTTTGCCCATTGTGAACCCTTTAGAGAGTAAGAAGTCTCTCAATCTCTCATACCATGCTCTAGGTGCTTGCTTCAAGCCATACAATGCCTTCTTCAACTTGTACACATGGTCGGGAGTCTTGTCATTTTCAAAACCGGAAGGTTGCTCAACATATACTTCTTCATTGATGTAACCATTGAGAAATGCACTCTTAACGTCCATTTGATAGAGCTTGATGTTGTGGGCACAAGCATAGGCTAGCAAGATTCTAATTGCTTCCAATCTAGCAACCGGGGCATATATTTCTCCAAAGTCAAGACCTTCAACTTGTGTATAGCCTTGTGCTACCAATCTTGCTTTGTTCCTTACTACTTTCCCATCTTGATCTTGCTTGTTTCTAAAGACCCATTTGGTTCCAATCACATTGTGTCCCTTTGGTCTCTCTACTAATTCCCATACTTGATTTCTTGTGAAGTTATTCAATTCTTCATGCATAGCATTCACTCAATCAACATTATTCAAAGCTTCATCTATCTTCTTTGGTTCAATGGATGACATAAACGAGAAGTGTTCATAAAATGATGCTAATCTTGATCTTGTTTGCACACCTCTTGAAATATCACCAATGATAGTGTCCAATGGATGATCCCTTGTAATATTGGTTGGTTGGAGGATAGGAACTTGATTGCTTGCACTTGCTTGATCATTTGGTTGAGATGATGTACTAGCCACTTGATCTTGTTCATTGTTATGAGAGCCACTTGTACTAGCTTGATTTGTATCATCTTGCACATTTGAGTTGGAGAGCACTTGCACTTGATCATCTTCATCATCATTCACTTGCCTAGGCCTCAATTCACCAATATCCATGTTCTTCATGGCATTTGAAAGTTGAATGCCTCTAACATCTTCCAAGTTCTCATTCTCTACTTGTTAACCCTTGATTTCATCAGATTCAACATCATGAACTTCCCCAAGAGTACCACTATCCAAATTCCAAACTATATATGCTTTCTCTGTAGTGGAGTAACCAAGTAGGAATCATTCATCACATTTCTTGTCAAACTTGCCCAATCTAGTGCCCTTCTTCAAGATATAACATTTACAACCAAAGACCCGAAAATATGCAATGTTGGGCTTTCTACCATTCAAGAGCTCATATGGTATCTTCTCTTTCAATCGGTGACAATAGAAGCGGTTGCTACAATAGCAAGCCGTACTGATAGCTTCGGCCCAAAAGGATTGACTCACATTGTACTCACTAAGCATAGACCTTGTCATATCAATGAGTGTTCTATTTTTCCTCTCAACAAGGCCATTTGATTGTGGAGTGTACTTGGTCGAGAATTGATGTCTAATTCTAAATTCATCACACAACTCATCAATTCTAGTGTTCTTGAACTCACTACCATTGTCACTTCTAACCCTCTTGATGATTGTTTCAAACTCATTGTGAATGCCTTTGACAAATAATTTGAATGTTGCAAACACATCACTTTTGTCCACTAGAAAGAATACCCATGTGTATCTAGTATAATCATCCACTATCACAAAGCCATATTTGTTACCACCAATGCTAGTGTATTGAGTTGGCCCAAACAAATCAATGTGCAATAACTCAAATGCTTTACTAGTACTCATCATGCTTTTCTTAGGATGGGTGTTTCCAACTTGTTTACTGGCTTGACAAGAGCTACAAAGCTTATCCTTTTCAAACACAACATCTTTCAAGCCTCTAACCAAGTCATGCTTAACCAATCTATTCAATTGTTTTATTCCAATATGACCAAGCCTTCTATGCCATAACCAACCCATGCTAGACTTAGTGAACAAGCATGTAGATAATTTAGCTTCACTAGCATTGAAATCAACCAAGTATAGATTCTCATATCTAAAGCCTTTGAAGATCAAATTAGAGCCATCTACACTTATGATATCTACATCATCTACTCCAAATATGCACTTAAATCCAATATCACATAATTGAGCCACGGATAGCAAATTGAAATTCAAGCTCTCTACTAGCAACATATTGGATATACTCATGTCAATGGATATTACAATCTTACTAAGCCCTTTGACCTTGCCTTTGCCATTGTCACCAAATGTGACACTATCATATCCATCATTTCCATTGGTGTTGATTGAGTTGAACATTTTTGCATCACCGGTCATGTGTTGAGTGCACCCACTATGAAGAACCCAATGCCTTCCTCCGACTTTATAATTGACCTACAAAAGAAGATCAATTCCTTTTAGGTACCCAAACTTGCTTGGGTCCTTGAAGGTTAGTCACTAGGCTCTTTGGCATCCAAATTGCTTTCTTCTTCGAGCCCATCCATGATTTGCCAATGAACTTAGCCTTTACACCATTTGTACCTTTAATAAGCATATAGGAAGAATTAAGCTTAATGGAGGATACATTAGCTTTTTTGCTTTTGTTGGTGCATTCTTGCTCTTTATGATCAACTTGCTTGCAACTAGTGCAAAACCGACTATTGTTCTTCATAAAACTAGTCTTGTGAGGAGCAAAGGCCGCCTTGCCTTTCTTGGGGTATAGCCCAATCTCTCTTTGTAGAGAAAAGCTCTTTGGCTACCCAAGCACATAAGCAAGCGGTCCTCACCACCATAGGCCTTATCCAAAGTGTGAGTGAGCTTGTTAACCTCCTTCTTGAGATTCTCATTCTCAACCACTAGTGAGGCATCACAAGTGAGACCATCACTACTAGATGAGGTGGAAGTAGAAGTGCTACAAGAAGGGTTAGTAGAAGGTGCAATGATAGGCATAGATAGTGATTCATCAATTATGTCACAAGTTAAACCTACATCACAAGTATCAACATGTTTCTTTTTATTTTGCTCATCAAGCAAAGAGGAATGAGCCTTTTCAAGCTTTTTGTGAGCTTTGCCAAGCTTCTCATTGGCTTCCTATAGCCTCTCATGAGATGCATTGAGCTCATCAAAGGCTTGCCTAAGGGCTTTTAGTTCCTTACGCAAGCTTTTGCATTCTCTTCTCTTGATGTCAAAGTGTTCTCTAGAATCTTCTAGCATGTCGAATAATTCATCCTTAGTAGGTTCATCATTATCACTATCACTATCATTTTTATTTTCATTTTCATTATCATCATCATGTTCTTCATCACTTTTATCATCACAAGTTTGTACCTTAGTGGCCTTAGCCATGAAGCATGATGAAGAGTCGAAGAGAGAAGGCTTTTCATTGATGGCAATGCTTGCTAGAACCTTCTTCTTGGTGGTCTTGTGATCATCACTATCATCATCATCATCACTTGAGGAAGCATCACTATCCCAAGTGACCACATATGAACCACCCTTCTTCTTCTTGAAGGCCATCTTGTCCTTCTTCTCTTTCTTGTTCTTCTTCTTGTTCTTCTTGTCATCATCATTGTCACTATTGTATGGATATTGAGCAACAAGATGATCTTTGCTTCCACACTTGAAGCATCTTCTTGACTCTTCCTTGTTCTTGGATGAAGACTTCTTTCTTCTAGCACGATAGCCCTTCTTCACCATGAACTTGCCAAATCTCTTGACAAAGAGAGCCATCTTCTCATCATCATCATCATCCCATAAATCATCTTCTTCACTAGATGTTTCTTGCTTAGCTTTTCCCTTGGATGATGTGGCTTTGAATGCCATGCTCTTCTTCTTGTCATCCTTCTTCTCATCTTTTTTCTCCCTCTTTTCTTCCTTCTCATCATCATCTCTATAAGCATTATCGGTCATGATATCTCCCAAGATTTGATTTGGTGTCATTGTATCCAAACCGGACCTCACTAGAATAGTGACCAATGTACCAAATTTTGAGGGTAACCATCTTAAGAACTTATTTGAGAATTCTTTGTCCTCTATCTTCTCACCAAGTGCCTTGAGATCATTTACAATCACTTACATCCGATAGAACATGTCCGGCACACTCTTATCTCCTTCATCTTGAAACTAGCAAATTTATCCTTGAGAATATATGCCTTTGCACCCTTGATTGCCTTGATGCCCTCAAATGATTCTTCCAATTTCTTCCATGCCTCATGAGCTCTCTCAATATTCTTGATTTTCTCAAATGTTCTCTCATCCAAAGCATCATGGATGGCACTAAGAGCAATGTCATTGTTTTGGAGTAGCAATTCTTCAGCGGCGGTGGGAGCCTCTTCATCTTCTATCTCAATTTTTGTTTCTACCACCTTCTAAATCTTCCTATTGATTGACTTGATATATGTTGTTATCTTAGCCTTCCAATAGGGATAATTTGAGCCATCAAATTGGGGTGGCTTCTTTGTGTTGTTGATTTGAGCCATTTTTACACCGAATGTTGTTAAGCCTCAAATCACGGTGACCTCGGCTCTGATACCACTTGAAAGGTCCTAATGGCTAGAGAGGGTGAATAGCCTAATAAAAAATTTTACAACAACACTTAATAAAATGGTTAGACGATTATGAGGCGAAGCGAGTTATGCGCTAGCCTACCAAAATGCAAGCTACCTTCCACAATTCTAGTTTAGATGAAGTATATCCACACAATAGCTATATTACTACACTAAGTTAGTGTGCTCTCAAAAGCTAACTAAAGAGCCACACTAACCAAACTAACAAGCTCTCACAACTAGTTACACTAAAGAGCTTGACAACTAGTTTACGGTAATGTAATGAGTAGGCAAGAAGGTTATACCGCCGTGTAGATGTATGAACCAATCAATCACAAATGTGGATACCAATGAAGACTAATCACCTCGGAATCAATGATGAACACAATGATTTTTTACCGAGGTTCACTTGCTTGCCGGCAAGCTAGTCCTCGTTGTGGCGAGTCACTCACTTGGAGGTTCACGCGCTAATTGGCTTCACACGCCAAACCCTCAATAGGGTGCCGCACAACCAACACAAGATGAGGATCACACAAGCCACGAGCAATCCACTAGAGTACCTTTTGGCGCTCCGCCGAGGAAAGGTCAAGAACCCCTCACAATCACCACGATCGGAGCCGGAGACAATCACCACCCTCTACTCAACGATCCTCGCTGCTCCAAGCCATCTAGGTGGCGGCAACCACCAAGAGTAACCAGCGAATCCCACAGCGAAACACGAACATCAAGTGACTCTAGATGCAAACACTCAAGCAATGCACTTGGATTCTCTCCCAATCTCACAAAGATGTTTAATCTATGATGAAAATGAGTGGGAGGGCTTTGGCTAAGCTCACAAGGTTGCTATGTCAATGCAAATGGCCAAGAGAGTGAGCTTGACCCGGCCATGGGGCTTAAATAGAAGCCCCCATGAAATAGAGCCGTTATACCCCTTCACTGGGTTCTGATCGGGCTGATCGGACGCTCCGGTCCTACTGACCGGACAATGGTTCTCAGCGTCCGGTCGCCTGATGACGGCCACGTGTCACCTGCGTTCAACTGTGAACGTTTGATCTCAACGGTCGAAATGTTGACCGGACGCTCCGACACTGTTGACCAGACGCTGGACCCTCAATGTCCGGTCATTTTCAGTAAGGGTCCAAATCCTATTTTTGCCGACCGGACGCGCCTGGTCACGCTTGATCGGACATAGCCCAGCGTTCGGTGCTTAACCATAACCACTGTGTCGTCTGACAGCTCGACCGGACGCAGCCTTTCAGCCTTCGGTCGCTGAGTGACCCAGCGTCCGGTCAGAAGCCCGACGCCAGCATCATTGCGACCAACTCCATTTCACCTCTAACTTCTTCACCCTTGTTTAAATATGCCAACCACCAAGTGTATCACCTTGTGCACATGTGTTAGCATATTTTCTCAAACATTTTCAAGAATGTTAGCACTCCACTAGATCCTAAATGCATATGCAATGAGTTAGAGCATCTAGTGGCACTTTGATAACCGCATTCTGATACGAGTTTCGCCTCTCTTAATAGTACGGCTATCAATCCTAAATGTGATCACACTCTCTAAGTGTCTTGATCACCAAAACAAAATAGCTCTTACAAATTATACCTTTGCCTTGAGTTTTTTTGTTTTTCTCTTTCTTCTTTCCAAGTCGAAGCACTTGATCATCACCATGCCATCATCTTTATCATGCTATGATCTTTATTTGCTTCACCACTTGGAGTGTGCTGCCTATCTCATGATCACTTGATAAACTAGGTTAGCACTTAGGGTTTTATCAATTCACCAAAACCAAACTAGAGCTTTCAGATGTTTTGTGAAAATTGACTGACAAGAAAACAAAATATCAGGCGACTGCATTTGAGTAAATCTGAAAAGATATACCATGACCGTGGAGGAGGGCGAAGGCGGGATGGCGGAAGGTGGACGTCGACGGGGCACTCTATAGCTCCACTGGGGCAGGAGGCGTTGGAGTCCTTATCAGGGATCATAATGCCCAGGTGCTCCTCGCTGCTTGGCGTGTCCTTCCGGTGGCTCGAGGTGTTGAAGAAGCGGAGGCCATGGCCGTTCGAGAAGGTCTACGGTATGATGCCGAAATACCAGAATTGCAAGTGATGCGGGAAACAGACTGTAGCTCGGTCTGCTATGATGAAGAACCAAGTAAGAGATCGTGGACCACTGTGGTTGATAATAGAGGAGTCCAGACAAGCTGCGTGCCAGATCGCTCAGTGGAAAATAGGTCACACGAGAAGAGAGAGAAATTGTGCTGCCCATAAGCTCGCACAACTAGCGCTTAGATCAAATAATATGGCGGTTTGGCGCCATGAAATGCCGGTTTGTGTGGAGCAAAATATTGCTCAAGATTGAACAATTTATGAGTAATAATATAACCTCTCTTTACCTCGCAAAAAAATGTTGGGCTTATCCGGGAATGTAGAAATACGGGACAAAAATGGGATTTTTTGGGTTGTACATGGGATCTAAATATGGATGGGAATTTTCATTCCCCTTGTTTTCAATTTTTTCTAGAAATACCAAAACAAATGGAACAAATGTGGAAAACAGGACGGATCGAGATAGGATATAACCTGTCTGTCTCAACTCTAGGGCTAGGACCATTTTTGCCTTGCACCCATAGACCCTTGAGCTATGTCCTGCCTCGTTTTCAGTTTTTTCTCAAAATATGGAAATGAGTGGATCAAATATGAAAAAACAGAACGGTGTTTAGAACAAGATATAACATGTCGTTTTCAACCCTGGCGCTAGGAAGTCACTGTCTCTCTTGCCATTCGTAAACTCGTCGAGCAGTGATAGTGGCTCCCTTTTCTTTATCTCAAATGTCTATATGATGGAGGTCGCTAGAAAGCATTGATTGCTAAAGCTTGATCTACAGCGGCCACGTCATCAACATTTTACAGCCTCAGATCGTGTCAACTTGTTGTCATCTTACGGTGCAAACCTTCTTTTCTTGCCCCCCTCCAACTTAATTCTGTTGTCAATACATGCAAGATCTTTGTTGTCTCTGCTACCTTATCAGTTATCACCTCCATGAAAGCGTGCACAATATGAGTATTCAATTAATCATGCAGCCTTAGTTCTTACACTAGTGGGTAGTGGCATGCATCAGTCTGTTCGTTTGTTGGTTTCAGCCATGGCTTATCAGTCATGATACAGTGTTTTTCTCTCACAACAAACTAGCACCAGCTGGGCTTATCAGCCCAAAAACCAATCAACGAACCGACTGCATGTCTTTTTTCTCCACTCACGCTGGCATGCGGGATTGCATTGTTTTTGTCCATAAACACTCCATTTTTTTATATCTCTATAAATATTTTGTTCCATTCTTTTGTTTGTGGCATGGATGGAGAACACAGGGAGGTCAAATTGATCATAACAGTTGCTATCCATGTTTAGGTATATGAGCAGTATTTTTCAGATTGATATCGGACAAATATATCAACCATTTGATTTTTTCCTTTTAGAATTTGAATCTTTAAAATAATCTGATTTTTTATTTCTTTTGATCATCCATTATATGTTGTATTTGTTTAACAGGATCAGTTCCTGCTTCAACCTCTCGATCTATGGCAATGTACAGTTTTCTTAGCACGTACCGATTTTTTTTAATGAGAATCCATTTTTCTATTTGTTTCTTTTTAATATTGTTCTGAACCTCATATTTTATTGCAACATGAGATGTCCATTCAGCCTGTATATTTAATTGCAATATGAGATCTCCCAGTTCAATAATTTATTTTTGTTCATCAAGATGTCCATTCAGCCTAGCTTATGGGAATGAGATGTCAGGCTATACAACTACTCATATATTGGAAACCCGAACGAAAATCAAATATATTGTCTAAATATTTGTGTTATCAAAATGGCTTCATTTGTTTAACAACTTTAAATGTTTCATAAGGACAACATCTTTGATGCCTAACATAATATATAAACATACTGCTAACTATTTTCATACAATATTCTTGCATTGATGGTTACTTAAATCAATGCTCGGTTTTTATATTTTGTTGTTAGGCCAAGGTTGCCACATAAGTATTTTTTATGACATGGCAGCGTATTTAAGAAGAGAGAGAAGAAATGGGTTTCATCTGGATAAAACACTGTTGGCACGATTACCAACTCTCTATGAGTCATAAAATTAAATGCCAATGAAACCATAGAATGAAACTCTCCATTGAGAGTGAGTGTTTCATTCAAGTTTCATTCCGTTTCATATGACATGGCAGTCTTGAAAACAACGCCATGAGATTCTCCACTGAGACTGGCCTTATTACCAATGGTGTGCTTGCAATGTTGGAAAACTTAAGTTTGCCAGACCACAAACATTTTCTTTTAGCCATCGATCAACGTGCATCATTGTATTATTTCTTAAATTTCCATCTTTAAGACATTAACTTGAAATTGCCCATTGAGTTCCCAAAGCAACGCGTAGGAATTCATCAAGTTTTTGATACTTCTGTGATTGATATTTTTCTTGACTTTCACCAAGAATTCCCATGATTGGTCTTTGCCCCATGATATTTTTCCTATGTGTTACCCAAATGCTTGGCTTCTCCTCCATATCTAGCTGTTATGAGCATACTTATGCCTGATTTTAATCCAGCGATGTGAGATTATGCTATGACCTATATAGTACTTGTGTATTGTTTTTTTTATTATGGAATGTTTGATAAGCTATATGGTGAAACAGAAGCAATAGTCGAGGCACATAAACGACCTAATTTGTATGAAAATAAGAAAAACTTCAACTTAAGAATAAAAAGAAGTTTTGCAGCTGCCGTGGCAGCTGTGGCTGTAGCTCCCCCTCACGTATCACTTTAGAACAACTACTGCAGCGAACTCTATCAAAAAATAAAAACCCCTGCTGCAGCGAACAGAGCTAGTGCGTTTCTATTTCAATAAGTGAATTACTCCATCCGTCCAGAAAAGAATGTAACTATGGGTTGCGTGCCAGTAAAAGTAGTTCATGTTTAATCAAATTTCTAGTAAATACTATTCACATTTACGGCTCCAAAATAATTTATTATGAAAATACATTTCGTAATTAATCTGATGATATTTATATCATAAACATTGATACTTTTTATCTATAATTGATCGAACTTAAGATACTAAACCATGTCACTATGCTAAAATTGCATTCTTTTCTAGATGGAGGGAGTAATAATCAAGAAATCGAATCCCTATGCACTAGATGGAAAGTAGAGTACACCTTTGAGTAGCATCTAAAGAGATTATCCAAAAAGACTAGCCAAATTTAATAATTTAGCTACTCTCTAAAATAGATTTGACAAGAAAATAGTAGAGTACTCCAACAAACTCTATAAAACCAAGAGACTGGATGGCTAGTGAGGTAGTCTATCCAAGAGTAGAGAGCGAATGAGGTGGGATGAAAAGCTACTAAATTTGGAGAGTCATTTACTGTTTGTTGGAGACGTTTTTCTTTAATAATAGCTAAATTTAGCTTTAGAAAATAATTTAGCTAATCTCTTGGAGATGCTCAATCTTAGGACTTTAGCATTTCCCTCCATTTAATAGAATTCGGAATAGGACTTTAGCATTTTGATTGCCTTTTGATTTTCTATAGAGAAAGATCCACCATCACGCTTCTCTTTCTTATATCCAAGGAGGCCCAGGAAGGTCCATAAATAACACGACTATACCTAGGCCCACATAACGGGGCTGGCCTAACCTAGTGTGGACTTAGAAAATTAGCTACTTTATTCTCAAAAAAATATTAGAAATAGGTTATTACAGAAATAGAAATAGAAAAGAGAAAAGGATCGAAGTAGCGCTGCATTCGGACAGGGAGCAAGACCAGTTGTTTACAGACAAATATTCAGGACAAGTCCAACTGTCACTCTGCCAAACAGTAAAAAAAAGAAAAGAAAAAAGCAAAACACACCCTGAAAAAAAAACATTAGTTATTAAAAACTACTGCAATTTCGGTCTCCAATTAGATTAGAAGATCCACTACTGACACAACCAGCCTGCAGCAAGATGTCTGCTATGCTCCTCGGATCCCGTTCCAGAATCCAATCTTGGCTTCAAGAATCCAACCAAAATCTATCCAAGATGGAACCTTCGTTTTTTTTTGAGAGAAAGATGGAACCTTCGTTGCAAGCCAAGATGAAAAATCTCTCGTGTTCAGTTCAATTACGAGGAATTATATGTCCAAAGATGCAACCTTTGAATGGATTCAGTAGTCCGGCATGAGCTGGGAGATCTTGCCCTCCTCGCCAGGGGTGGTTGCAGTCCGGTCCGTGGCGCGAAGCCACAGACACACGGCGGAGAAGCTGAGCACAAGGCTGAGCAGCCCGCTGCCAAGGCCGATGCCAACGATGGCGAGCACGGAGAGCCCCCGCGTCCGCAACGGCGGCAGCGGGTACCCGTACAAGCCCTTGTTCCCTACGAACGAGCTGGCATTGAACCTCGCCGTCCCGACGGCTGCCGTGCTGCCGGCGCCGGTACGGTTGGCGAGGAGCACGGGGATGGGGCCCGAGAGGCGGTTGTAGGAGACGTCGAAGGTCGAGAGCCGGACGAGGAAGCCGAGCTCGTCGGGGATGGGTCCGGACAGCTGGTTGCCATGGAGATCTATGACGTTGAGGTAGGCGCAGCTGGCGAGCTCCCGTGGGATGGCGCCGGAGAGCGCGTTCGCGGAGAGGTTGAGCACGGCGAGGTTCAGCAGCGTGGAGAGCTCCGTCGGGATGGCGCCGGACAGCGCATTCGCGGAGAGGTCCAGCGACTGGAGGTTGGTGCAGTTGGAGAGCTCCGGCGGGATGGTGCCCTCGAGCGAGAGCTCCGGGAGGGCTAGCTTGTACACGCGCCCGTTGTTGCAGGTCACGCCTTGGAGGTGCGAGAAAAAGCCGTCGCACGGCGCCGAGATCGCCGCCTTGGTCCAGTTGAGACCGGCGGAGGGATCGGAGAGGGACTGGTGGAGGTGGGACAAGCAACGCTCGTCGTTAGGGTCGGCAGCGCAAGGAGGCGGCGTGAGCAGGAAGAGCACTGCAGCGATGGCGGCGGCGGCGGCGGCGGCGTGGTGGTGGTGGTGACGGGACATTTGGGGACGGTGGTGGTGGGGAACTCACTCCGGGAGTGGAGATTTTGGGGGAGCTTGTCATCTCTTCTCTCTCTCCTCTCCTACAGTCCTCCTACTTATCTTTCCTCGCAAAAAGAAAGCCGACATGTGGGCCTGTTTCACTCTTCCCGTCGCGCGCGCCATCATCACCACTCGCTCAGTCCAGCTCCAGCCCGTCCACCACCGCCGCCGCTCCTTTTCCAGTCACATGTCGCTGTCATCCTCGGCTTCTCCTAGATCGCTGCTGCGGCCGCCCGTGATGCACGGTCAAGTCGTGAGTGGCGGCGGGAACAAGGACAAGCTGGCGCAGCGGCCGTGGTGGGACGGGAACAAGCCCGACTCGCCGCGCCAGCCGTGGCAGTTGGGCGGGAACGAGGCGCAGGCGGCGGCGAGTTCCTCCAGGCCGGCAGGCCACCACCGGCGCCCCGCGACGTCTTCTGGCTCCGTTTCCTCGAGAAGAAGCAGCAGCAAATACGTGGAGGACTAGCACTATGGGAAGCTGCCGCCCAACTTCCTGAAGCAACAATTCAGCTAGCGAAGATCTTTGCAGCAGAGAATCCAACGCAAGTGAAGAACTTCTTCAAGCTGCTGTATGTCCGCCAAGCCAGCTGCTGGCTGAACCAGGATCTATCGTGGACAAGTTTATTTGAAATGTCAACCGGATGTGCAGTAAACAGCCACAGGTAATAATCTCTTCAGTTGTGGGCTTCAAATAGCAGATTTGGGTATAGCAAATATCGGTTAGTGATAGTTCTTTTGTGTGTGTTGATTGGACATCAATTGGATTTTCATATGGTTGCTTGTGAGAAACTACTTAATTATCTTCTGTTCTGGCTTTATTCAGATTGGTCTTGCAATGTCTCCTTTAAGTAACAACTCATTGTTTGTCGACTATCACAGAAATCCTTTCCCAACATTTTTCTTAAGAGGTCTTAACGTGTCTCTTTCAACTGACGACCCTTGGGGTTGAAGAATAAATTATTGCTGCTTCAGTAATGTCCATCCATCCATCCCTCTATTTTTGTTATCTGTTTTTGCACTCAGAAGTTCTTAGTTTTGATGGCTTGTTTCTCTTGGCAGCTTTGGAAGCTGAGCTCAGGTGATTTGTATCAAATCGCTAGAAATTTTGTCTACCAGTCCGGTTTCTCTCTCAGGCTCAAGGTATAAACTACTGAGTACTGACTTCTATGGCCATTTGTTCGACTTCTCAACGTGGACGGATTCACCGTCTTTTTTCCCCTGTGCTCTAACATCGTCTGTTTTAGTCCTCACATCAGGGTTGAATTTCAACACATTGTATTTATCCCTGTATTCAAATGGTGTATCTTCATATGCTCAAGTTAGCTTGTATCTGTTTACTTCTCCTTACTCTGGACCGCAGACCTGAAAAGAAAAAATGCAGTCGATACATTTTGAGAATGTTATATAAACTACCGGAAGAAATTGACAGGTGAAGACTAGAAGAATTGTGATGCCGTGGCAGTAAAGTGTACGCAGTCTGCCAGTGGCTGTAAGGGAGGTGAAAAGGTGTAAACATGATCCTGCTTTTCGTTTAATCTCTTAGTTGCAGAGGTGTAAAATGTTATTTTGCATGTATTAAACCTTTGGATATCAGGATAATTTGACTGATCTTTTTGGGGAAGGTTCAGGCCACGTTTCTAGAAGGCCTATTAAATCAATCTGTACCAGACTGAAAGCTGGATTAGAGGAAACTTCTTGCGAGGACCAACAAGAGAAAGGCAGTGCTGTGGAGAGGAGTGAGGAGAGAGAGGGAGGGCTCGGCGGGGACGAAGTGGAGTCCAGAGTGTGGGAGGTTTCGACGGCGCCGGGGAAGGAACGGAGAACCGGAGCTCACACCGGCGGCGACCCGCGCGGCGGAAACCCTAGGCTTGGGGGCGCGGGGGACGGAGTGAGGGAGGGAGGACTACGGAGTGAGTGAGTGAGCGACTCAGACGCGGAGGGATGCTGGCTTTACAGCCGTTCGACTGGACTTGGGCCAGCCGAACGGCTGGGCTGATCAACCCAGCGAACAGCGGCCCAGCCAGCCGATTTTGCCCAGCCGAACGGGCTCTTGATTTCTCGGCCCGTACTTTAAGCACACCAGATCCAAACATACAGTAAACATGATGAATTGGGAGTACCCTGGAGTATTGCTTTGGACCTGAAATATCTTGAAACTGTAACTCCATATAATATTGAGGTGAACCAGTTTGTTTTTATTGACAAATGTTATTTAACTACTGTGCTTTCGCTGATCATTTGCAGCTAAATCCAATGATTTCACGTTGAAGGGACTTTGTCGAATGTGGGCTAAGTCTGAATCTGTGTCCAGCTAAGTCTGAATGTTACTACTCTACTGAACCTGTGGCCAGCCCTTCTTTTCAGCAGCCGGGAAGGCAGGCGCGATCTGGCTTCCTGTTCGTGTCGCGCTGCCCCGGAAGGTAAATCTTGCATCTACATTTTGAAGATAGCAGGTAGACTCCTTGATGGACATTTTTCAATAATGACAATACATAAATGACAAATATAAGTATCACAATTCTTCTAGAATCAGGTACTGTGTTTGTGGATGGACAAAACAAGTGAAACTGAAACTTCTAAGGTCTTGGAATGGAGCATCACACCATGTCACCATGGTCAATAATATTATAGATTGTAAACTCACTTCAAAGGTGACTGGATTTGGGGAGAGTATGCCAACCTTCCTTGTATCCCTTTTTTTAGATATTCTTGTTCTTAGGAATTGTATCAATCGGGAATTTAGCTTCTTTCAGACTTAACGTAGACTGCAACCAATTTTGTTGACGAATTTAACCAAGTGTGTAGAAATGTTTTAGTCTACGATAATGATATGATTAAGACGTCCGGATGGACGGACGCCTCGCTCACTCCCGCAGTGCTCGCGCCCCTCTCCATTCTTATCCCTTCGCGTCCTGCCCCAAACCCGACGACGCGGCCATCGCTGCTTCCTTGGCCACCGCTGGCTCCTTCCCCCACCCTCGGTGTCCTCCTCCCCCACCCCGACGTCCTCCTCCCCACCCTGGCGGCCCTATCCCCACCCTGGCACTCGACGTGGAAGCGGTGGCCGCATCGCGGCAGCGCGCGGGCTTTCTCCCCGGGCTCGAGCTCCGCGAGGCAGACCACCGGTATCGCGCGAGCAGCCGCGGAATCGAGGCCGCGGGGCGAAGGTGCCCCCACGCCGTCGCCATTGCTGCCGCGGCGATCCTCGTCGCCACCATCGGCGATGGCCAGGCTCCGGAGTAGCCGCCGCTGGCCGCTGTCGCCGAGCCCCGGCGGCCGAAATCGACCGACGCCGCCCTCCCCTCCCCTATGTTACATATGTATGTTTCAAGTGTTTCAGGCGTTTTAGATTTATGTTGCATAAGTAGATCGAGGGATGTTGCATATATTGCAATTGTTTTTTAGGCATGTTGAAAGTGTATGTTTCGAGTGTTTCAGATGTTTCAGAGGTATGTTTTATCTGTGTTTTCCGAACGCATGTTACAAGTGTGGTTATCTGAATGTTGCGTATGTTTCATACATACATCGCATGTGATTTATTGAGATGTTGCGTATAGTTGCCATGGTTTTCAAGTGTGTTTCAGGTGTTTTTTCAAGTGTTTTAGAAGCATGTTTGAAGTGTTTCAACTGCCTTTAGATGTATGTTGCAATTGTTGTATTTGGATGTTTCAAGAGTAGATCGGGTGTTGCATCTCTCCTCCCCACATTCCGCTGCATCGTTTCTCTTGGAGCCGGCAAGGCATCCATACGACACCGTGGCCGGGTCCTTCCGAATAGGAGGTGCCGCATGCCTTTCCCCTCTTGTCGCTCGGGCGGTGCGGGCCCTGCGTGCAGCGCGAAACGGGCGCAGCGGGGGGCTTGCAGAGGGAGCAGCCTGAGATGGCAGCGTGGTGGCGGGATGAGGGTGTGGTGGAGATAGGTCGCGGATGCTGTGGGACGCGCGCGTGCACGCATGCTGACGCTGTTTCTGTACGCGGGTGTTGTTTTTGGAGGTGTGTTTGGACGTGTTCTGGCGCCGGACGTCTGGGCGCTAGGTGTACCGTTTAGTCTATTGGTTCATCAGGTTTTCTTGTAGACTAAATTTTTGTTTCAGGTTCTCTGTTAATCAGTGACAAGATTGGCTTGGTGGTCTGTGGTCTCGATCGTAGTTGCTGCCTGATTGCTGCTGGAGGAACGTATGCAGGGGCTCGCTCGGTCCAGGCGATGGCCTGGTCCCTGGGGAGGCCGCAAGACAGCCCACTGCGTCCGCCCAGGCGATGGCCTGGGGAGGCATCAAGAAAGCTCACTTGCGGCAACGGTTTTCAACGGCCCGGCCCATATATTGCGCCACCTGGGTTCGGTATTGCTCCACCCAGTCTGCCCCACTCCCACAGTCCCAGCTCAATCTGAAAGTGATCCTGTTTAAATTGCCATCTGACGATGACTCCAAGCAAAAACCATAGTAGATGCCATGTTGCTATTTCCGTAAGCTGTTTTATTCAACGTTGAGGAGAAGACTCCAACTTGTATATTGTAAAATCGACAAGGTAGCAGCTGAGTGCGTTTTTGCTTTACATGTAAACAACTTCACTGTCCAAACATACGTGGGAGAGAGAGCTGATCGGCGACATGGAAATTTGGATCTCTCCATTGCTGAACGCTAAGAATGGATGGTTGGAAGATTGACCCTATATATATAGAATAGAAAAGTCAATATGTATGTTAACTCTGTGGTGTCGTCTCCCATTGTCTTGTACAGTTGTACTACAAGAGCTTTCCATCAGCACTTACTTTTGGCATCTCGAGCTTACCGATTTCGGAGGTGATTGTCTACATCATCGATAGCAATTCGTTTCGACACTTCCATTTATATTCTTCCATCCAATTGTCGACACATCCAACTGTTTCACTTATGCTGATATTTGGGTTATGCTGATTTATTATGAGAAGAAAACACTATTTATTTACTGAAAAATAGTTTTAAGCAAACAGTATTATATTCCGTTGCTATTTAGGCACTGTTGACTGTTGCACCAACAACTCCCGACCTCGCTTCTAACTAGAGTTAAGAATCTTTTTGTGGTGTTAACTAGTAACCTGGATGGAGACCAATGCAGTAGTACCACTGACCAAAACACTATTTTTAGGCTATGTTGGTTTGTACTATTCAGCTGGTTTTAATCCGTATAAATTAATCGTGAAACAGTATTTTTCTCTCACAACACATCACCTTAATTAGGTTGGGGCATGAATCCTGCAAAATATTGAAACGTGAGCAAATGTGTTTTATTTCTTCCCAGAGTTGTTAAATGTACTGTGGTGTGGTGCAACATTTTTTCTTTATATATAATGAAAAAACTTAGGGCTTTCATAACACTACTTTTTTACTAGTAGCCCCAAGTGCCGTATAGGATCGGATAAAAAAAGTAGGCGCTCTACTTTTGTCATAGTGGCTTACAAAAGCTACATATGCTTGAGGGGAGAGAGAAGATGGTTATGCTAAAAAAGAAGAGAGAGAGCAAATAAATGTGTGGTATGATGAAAGAAAAAAGAGAGAAGGTGGTCCATGCTAAAAAGGAAGAGAGGAATGAATGCACATTAATTTGGTATTCAGATTAAAGTTCTACTACCAGAACCCTATTAAAGTTTGTTTTGTTATGAGAGAAAAATAGTATAGATTATAGCTGATAAGCCGGCTAATAAGTTCAAAACGAAGGTGCGCTAAAGAAGAGGTACGATAAAAGAAAAAAAATTCTTTGTAAACTACTGGTAGTGATGATTTGCATCGTGTAAATATTAGTATCCGTATTTCATACTCCGTGGATCACTTTTATTCCTACTAAGGCACTGTTTAGTTTCCAATTTTTTTTTTTACCTCCTACGGTAAAAAAATATGTTTGACATATGCATGAAGTATTAAATATAAATGAAAAAAAACTAATTACATAGTTCTCGGTAAAATCGCGAGACGAATCTTTTAAGTCTAATTAGTCCATGAAAAGCCTTAAGTGCTATAGTGACCCACATGTGCTAATGGCCGATTAATTAGTATCATTAGATTCGTCTCGCAGTTTTTTGATGAGTTCTGTAATTTGTTTTTTTATCCAAAATCTCTCCCAATATATCCGATGTGACACCAAAACACACCCTAAAGCAAAAACTACAGAAGAAAAAAGAAACTCGCGTCGTGTGTCGCGTCGTTGCATTAGCCACCATTCGCTTTTCTTTTCCAACGAGCTTCGACTACACCAACGCCACTTCGTCCTAGTGCTAATCATCGCCTCCTCTTAATTGCTGCAACCACTACGCTTCGTGTTCTCGGATCAAAAAAAAGTGGGGGGAGCAACAAGAAACAGATTTGGAGCGGCACGCCAGTAATACGGACCGGGGGGTGACCTGGGGCGTGGAGATTTTTGGCCGCTACCTGCATCTCCGCGTCGCGGTCCCAATCAAGATCATTATTTCTTTCTCCTTCCTTGTCCCCGCCCAAATCACAAGGCTTGGTTCTTGCAAATCGCCCTTGGTGTGGCCCCAAGATTCGACGCCCCAGCGCCCTCGCTGGAATCGTCGGCGCTGAGGAGGGACTCGAGGCGGCCGTCGTCGCGCTTGTCTCGTCTCTCGTCAATCTCCCTCCCTCTCTTGTCTCTTGTTCTATTGCGGGGATTCGCCCTGATTTAGAGGAGCCAGTTGCTGGTCTAGGAGCCGTTCAGCTCGCTCCGGACCGACGATTTGGGGCAGCTCCGAAGGTGCGTTCTTGTGATCCCCAAACAATACTGCATCCTGTAACCCTCGATTTCTTGGTTTATGTGAAAAAAGTCTACGTTTCGTTCCAATTGTTTGGAAGAGTCGTTGCCATTTGGCAGCATTATGCCGGACTTTTCAAGTCAACTTGTTGCATTCCTTGCTGATTTTTTGGTTTTCGCAGGCAAAATCAGGTCTTTCTTGCCGTTAGCTTGAGAGATCATCCACTTCCGCATGCCCAGTTGGGCCTGTCTCGTGATCATTCTGTAATGCGGTTTGCGGCAGGCGGCAGCCTCCTAGAAGATTGAGAAAATTAGGAGGCATCTGATACGACGTCTTCCTGGGTACCCTCAAGAAAGGGTGCTGTGCCGTGAGGGCCTCCTCTTGGGCATCCATGGGGTTCCTCAGCCTTGTGGGTAACTCCTTTGGATGCTCTGCTTCCGGTGAGCGGCTTGTCTCAGCTGCCCGCGACGGCGACCTGCAGGAGGCACGTGCGCTGCTCGAGTACAATCCTCGCCTTGCCCGGTTCTCGACATTCGGTGGCCGGAACTCACCGCTGCACTATGCCGCAGCGCAAGGTCACCATGAGGTAATGCCGTTTGTCTTCTAATAAAGAAAGCATCACCATAAGAGTTGATGGGCATACTATAATCACTATTTGCATTCAAATATGTTTGCTCGTTGGATGTTCAGATTGTCTCTCTGTTGCTTGAATCTGGAGTTGAGATCAACCTTAGGAATTACAGGGGGCAGGTAGAGTTAATTTGTAAGCCTGCATATATTGAGCTTTTGCGTAATATATGACATAGTTATATCTCAGACTCGGTGTATGATTTGCTAATTCTATATAGACTGCTTTGATGCAAGCATGCCAATATGGCCACTGGGAGGTTGTTCAAACACTGATACTCTTCAATGCAAATGTGAGTTTTTTCCTCTTCTTTCAACAACAACATTTCTTACAGTTTCTCGAATATGTTGTTCTAATGTGGCAAAATGGTATACAGGTTCACAGGACAGATTATCTCAATGGTGGAACTGCTATCCATTTTGCAGCACTGCATGGTCATGCTCGATGCCTCCGTCTTGTGCTTGCAGATTATGTTCCAAGCGTACCGAATTTCTGCACCGTGATGGACCATAGGTCATCTGAAGAAGATTCAGCTGCTGATTTTGATCATGAGTATGTTGGGTAACTTGCATGTTTTCTCTGTACTAGTTTATTTTAGTGCACAAATCATGCAATAGTATGTCTTTGTTATCAGTGCTTTGGTCAAGATGGTAAATCAGAAGGCGGATGGAGGCTTAACCCCACTTCATATGGCAGCATTAAATGAGCATGTAGAGTGCGTGCAATTGTTGCTGGACTTAGGAGCATCTGTTTCTGAGGTCACTATTGAGGATGGAACAACTATAGACTTAATAGGTATTTTGCTATTGTTCCTTTTTTAACTGCTTTTCTTAACAGTTAGTTCAGTGTCATGTACTATATACGTGTCTGTTTATCACTTTGCCTTTTTGGCCGCATACTCTTGTTGTAAGTGCTTAACCTATTGGTGAGAACATTGTAGTAAGCAAATTAACACCAACATATATGATTTTTTTGTCTTGAAATGGTTTCAATGATTGTCTTCTGTGTGTAATTTGTACATATGCTCATGGGGTGAGCAAACATATTTCCTTTACTGACTTGAAAAAACTTACGATATTGCTCCTGATCTTATCTGCAAATCCACGTCTGTATTTGTTCACTTCTTGTCACATATTAAGATATGCCACTTTATTAAGTGAACTCTTTGTCTGCTATATTGTCATTTAGTTCGTTGCACTGTTTGAAAAGTACTTTGGCTTCAATGTGGCAGGAGCTGGTAGCACCCCACTTCACTATGCTGCTTGTGGTGGAAATGCTGTCTGTTGTCAAGTACGTTCTGCTAGTCCGAATTTTGTTCAAATGTTGGGTTAATTCCTTTAATTGTGTACTAATAAGGATTTGTTCACTGCAGCTCCTAATTGCTCGAGGAGCTTGCATTACTGTGCAAAATGCTAGCGGGTGCGATTTCCAACTTCTGCCACATGGCAAATAGCTTTCACAATTGTTGTTAGCACTATGATATGTCTAAGTACATGTTCATTTCTGTTATGCAGATGGACCCCATTAATGGTGGCTCGTTCCTGGCAAAGAAATTCAGTTGAGGAAATCTTAAGTAAAGAGCCAGAGGAGCGGATACGCACTCTTCCTTCTCCTTATCTCTGTCTTCCACTTATGAGTATCATGAACATTGCCAGGTGACCATGTCCCCTAATTTAGTTATGCTTCTGTTAGTTCCCTGGTCCTGTGGTCTGCATGGGTTAAATAGTAAATAACTGCGCATTGCTTCTTATAGGCTGCCATGTGGTCTTGTTCATTTGTATACTTCTTAGTTGCCTGATTATGAACAGTTTCCCTTATTATTGTTTTCCTAACTATGTAGTACGAATTCCAACACTTAGCAGCCTACCATATCGGTCTATTTTGCATTGTTTGTATAGGAAATATCTAATGGCTTTATGGCATTTCATTCTCTAGGGAGTGTGGATGGAGGTATCTAAACCAGTCACCTGTTTGTATTGACCCTTGTGCTGTCTGCTTAGAAGGGAGCTGTTCTGTTGCCGCAGAAGGTATGCTGCCAAATATATAGTATATGGTTTACTGGCCATTGCAGTTCAAGCTAACTGAATTTATACCTGGAAAATGTTCTCATTAAAGCTAGCATTCTACTAGTAGTAGTCTGAGCTTCATATCCAGTGCATATATTAGCTTTACACTTTATGCTCTGGTGGTTCACAGCCACCTAGTATCTTGGTTTGTCATGATTGCAAACATTGTGTATAACTAGACATACATATTTACAGTGAGCAAAACCTAAACGATTGCCCTTCCACTTTGTTTGTAGGTTGCAAACATGAATTCTGCACAAGATGTGCTCTATACCTTTGTTCAACCAGTTACACATCAGTGAGCCCAGCTGGTGCAATACCATGTCCTCTCTGCAGGCATCCAATCGTCTCTTTCACCACTCTTCCTGGCACGAGCCCGATAAGAGAGCTACCGAGAAACAGCCTTTCACTGTCATTCTGCACGACGTGCCCAGCCGTGAACTCCGATTCTTCTGCCCCGATTGCCGCCCATCTGTACCGGACGGAATTCCAGTGCGGGCGCATGCCACTGATGGGCTCATCCTCCTTCCGCTCGCTGAGCTGCCAGAGGATACCGGCGATGAAACTGAACCCGTCGTTCTGTATGGGTTCCATGGACACGAACCCCTGCCTCATAAGGTGCTCAAGGTTCGGATCTAGCCTGCGGCTCTCGGCTTCCCAGGGAGAGGAAACTAGAAGAGCTTGGCCTGTGACGTTAAACCCAATTGTCGCCACCGGCAGCTGATTGGCGTCGGTAAATACATAGCGCGTCTCAGTTTTGTCACCGTCTTGAGGTCTGTTTTTGCTTGCCAATTCTTTAGTTGGTTTGATATAGTGTTCACCGTTGTGATATGGTATGAACTCCGCCGGTTCCAAGTCCTTGTTGATATATGTCAGAACAGCACGTAACTACTACTACTACCTTGGTATGTAAATAACCTTGTGGTGTTGTATATTTCCGGGAAGCATTGAAATTCAAAGGCATCAGTTTTTTCAGTGCATCACCCCTGGCTCTGGCTGGCTACCCTCTTGTTTGGACTGACAACACTTGTGTGATTGGTGTCCTTGTGATCAAAACTCAAAAGGGGGAAGTGGTTGTGGCACGAAAGAGGCATGTGTTGTGGTTGTTTCAAGTTATTACATCCGTGCATGTCGTCCGCTGTGTGTCGGATTTTGGTGGTTTCGATAACTGTCCATGTGCTGCCCTCCATGTACTAGTACAGTTTGTTTATTGCCGGTTTGCTATCTTTGCTGTCAGCCTGTCACCAGGATGCATCACGGATCTGCCTGTCGCCCCGTGACCGTGATCTTTTCGGCATGGTCATGTAGGGCGTGTTTGATTTGCTGTATCTGGCCGGCTTGGCCGGCTGGCTGGCCAGCTAGAGTCCGCTCTAAATGGTACGAGTGATTGTGTTTGATTGCACATTTCTGCATAGCCGAGCTCACCTGAGAACGTGTTTGATTGCCCGTACAGAAAGAGTATGACTACCTTGCACAAGAACATGGTAACCTTATCACTAGACCTCCTCTCAGCACTCCTCACTGGCATTTCATCGAGCAATTGATGGGCGCGAGCTTGTCCAGTGCCAAGGGATGGCCATGGTGCAGATTGTGCGGGCCGCCACCGGTCGCTGGTGAGCACGAGCCCCGCCCACAGCCACGCAATGCTCCATCCCTCCGCTCCCCACACGCATGCACGGTGCCCCAGCAGCTACAGCAGGCGACTGTGGCAGGTGAGTCACGTTGCAATATGTACAACACACAATCTACTTTTAAAACACCTAGATGAAACTTTTGCAACATGCGTACATCATCCAAATAAAAACACTTGCAACGTACGTCTGAAAAAAGAAATGAAACATTTGAAACAGACGCTTGCAACATACATGTATAGCCATTGCAACATATGCAATATCCTGATCTACTTTTGCAATATCTATACGAAACACTTGTAACATATCTCTGAAATATCTGCAACAATTGAAACATACATTTGCAACATAGGAGGGAGAGCATCAGGCCGGTCGATTCCGGCCGTCAGGGTGGGAGGCGGTGGCGTGCGAGCACCACCAGCACCGACCGCGCTCGTGCGTGCCCCTTGGCTCGGCTAGAGACGACCTAAGGCGCCCCGACACCTGCGCCTAGCCGCCTGTAACAGAACCGACCAATTATACGAAATTAAGTAAGAAAATCATCCACCAGAGCAGACGATTGAGCAAACTTAAGTCCATATAACCCGGTAGTCCGTGAAATCACGAAGGATTTCAAACCAACTCGTGTCCCAGCCATGATCGTAATAAGTTTAGCGGTCACCAATCACATATTACATAAAAGTTTCCATAATGAGATACATCGAGTTTAAACATAGTTATTACAAAACAAGTTGAATAAAAGTAGCGGAAGTCATTTGTTTAAAACCACACACACACTCACGCGGAGTTTAAATATAGTGCCAATGAATGATCATTACCAACAAGCATTAGATGAGGCGTAAGGAATGACCATGCCCATGGTCCTAAGCATCACCCATCGCAGGATAGAGGCGGTTGATACAATAGCCGTAATACATCCGCCCATCTCGCAACAAGTGGGAATAAAACCACGAGTACGAGAAGGTACTCAGCCTGGACTTACCCGACATAACCGAAAATAAATGACACCAAGGATTATGCAGGCATAATAGTAGGGTAGTGACTCATTTGCAAAAGAAGCATTTTAGCATTTCAAGAACCTTTCTAAAAGCATTATTGTCAAGTTAATTATTATTAACTGTCGACTAGATTTGCACCTATACTAGAGTAAACATGTGATTAAGCAATTAATGATAACCACCGATCATTAAACAACTTCCATCTTGTCATATTCACTATAACTGTCCAAGTGTTCCATAAACATTTACTACGATGAAGTCACTCAAGTCAAGTGCTCACTATCCGGGAGCGATGGCGATTCGAATCGATTCTAACCGGTGGGTGATTTATTCCTTACACAAATCTCACTCACCCGCTAAAGTGAGATATTGATCACCGAGTCAACTTTCGGTATCTCGAGTTTGCCAGAACCACATGTACCGGGGCCGACCGATCGCACTTTGGTCTTATCATCCCCCCGTGTCCTACCACATCTGCTTGACCGACAAAGTCTTGTCATGGGCAATCTACTCGGCCCGAAAAATCTCCCGGCCAGCGGTCGGAAGGTACTTTATCCGGCCGGCTAAATGTAAGGCATCGTTCAACATGACTCGAGGCCCAACAACGGTCGGTCCTTAATCGATACGCACGGAAACACTACGGTCCAAAACCGCAAGTCTCCGCCGGTCTCAACTTCATTCAACACTTAGTTATACCATGACTTCATAGCCATCCAAAAGCAGATCCGGTAACCACCTATAGCTCGCGGTGGCAGAAATCACCCGACTTCTACCGGTCTAAGCCAGCTAAGCATTGACTTGACTGCGGATACCAGGGTAACAAGGATATAGTATAACAAAGGTAAACAAGGTATAATGCAGCAACGGTTGCAAACAACTCCTGAACGTAATGCATCAATTTTAAGTAAAGAATTTAACGAAATCATTGCAAACGGGAGAAAGATGCTAAAGGGCTTGCCTCTCGAAAGAGCTCGGGGACGGTGATCGGGGCACTCCGGAAGTTCCTCAACGTCCTCCTCGTCGGCTTCTGTCACTTCCTGCGGCTGCACCTCGAACTGCTCCTCGGGCTCCTCGGGAATGACGACTGGGTTCTCGGTTTGCGATCCTGTATGATGCAATGCGTGTAAGTGCCTATGCAATCGGTGCATCGAAGGAGATGAATGCAATGGATATGTTGAAAGGCAAGGTAGTCAACATCATCCAAGAAACTATGCTATAAGCACATGTCATCTACTGCATTCTCTTCTACTACCAATATGTTAAGTCAACATATTTTATTAAATGCTTCAAAGATACACCAAAGCTTTACTAATTTCTTAATCACACTTAAGGCAACACTTGCTTAAACCCTAATTAATAATAGGTTTGAATAGCAACCTATATTTCTGATGCTCCTAAAAATCTGAGAAAATTACAGTAGCATAATACTACCCTAAACAGACTACCATAAAAATTTCATGGCATTTGGATAAGTAAACTATCCTACACAAAAATGACAAGCTATAGCCTAAAAATGAGCATGAAATTACTTTGTACTATGAAAAGTGTCAAACAACAGAATTAATATTTTTCCTAGGTTCTTCATGGTATATAATGACTGTACAAAAATTGTCACATGCGTGTTTTATACAAAATTTGTGCTCTAGCAAAAATAACAAAAATCAGCCATTAAAGGTACTTGAACTACACCTCAAATTTTTCCCACAGCACATGCATGAAACATATTTTTCCTAGGAAGTACATGACATAAGAAGATGAACAAACTTGAAATCATATTTTCTGAAGCCTATATATTTTTATACACATTTTCAAGTTATCAGCAATATTCAAGATTAAATAAAATCCTATAGAAAAGTATCTCAAAAATGACATGCACAATTTTTCCCAAGTAGATCTGATGATAAGGAACCTAGCAAAATTTGTTTCAACAAATTTAGAGCAAATTTGAGTACCCAAACATTTTTCAAACCATTTCAAATAAAGAATAAATTGAAATCATTTATTCAAGCGCTCTTTGGGCCAGCCCATTGAAATCAGCTGGCCCACGGCATAACCGCCCGCGCTGCAAGCCGAGGAGGAGGCTGGCGGCTCTAAGAGGCTTGCCCACGGCCTGCTTGCTTACGCATTTACTGGTGGTGAAGCGAAGGACTCGCGGCATGCATGCTTGGTGGCGCTGACATGTGGCTTTCGGCTACACGCAGGCCGGGCGGCCATCTCCGCCACGGCAGAAGAAGAAGCTAAGCGGCGACGAGGTTCGCGAGGCATTGGCGAATCGATCGGCTGAAAGCGAAGGTGGAGAAGGGAGGAAGGGGAGTCCCACGGCGGCCGAAAGCACGCGGCGCCATGGCCGCGGTGGCGGGCGCTGGAGGCTCACCCAGGCTCGGAAGGCGGAGTAAGCTCGAGCGCGACCTCAAGGAAGGCGAGGCGGAGTTGCGGGCGCGAGCAATCGGAGAATGGCGCTGTGGTGCGGAGCTCGGCGTCGGCGGAGCTCGAGCTTGGCGAGGCGGAGCTCGGGGCTCGCGGCTCTGGCGGAAGGAAAAACAGTGCGGGAGGAGTGACGGCAGAGCGCGTGCGACTGGCAGCAGGGCGCGCTCCTCTTCAAGCCCGCCAGCGCGCTGCGAGGTCAGAGCTAGCCGGGCGCGGGCGGAGTCAGATCGGGCGAATGTGATGGCAAGACGCCTGTGTGGAGAAGAAGGAAATGTGTGGCGTGCGGGCAGGCCGGGGTGGCGCGGGGCTGGGCCGAGGCGAGGCGGCTGGGAGGGGGCTTTGGCTGGCTTGGCTTATGGGTTGGCGAGAAGCGAGGTGTGAGCAAAACAGAAAAACTCTTTCATTTATATTTTCAAGAACTTTTTAAAAGCCAGCTTTCAAATCTTATTTTGAGTAAGAAGATGACCTCTTTTGAAAATGTACCAAAAATGAAAGTTGCTTAGAATTTAATTCTCTACAACTTTGCTTTTTGGACCAAAGCCAAATTCTTTCTAGATTTTGAATTATAAGATCAAAGTCTACGTTTAGCTCAAAACCCTAATTTTTGGAATTTATTTTTGAAGCCAAATTTTGAATTAATTTGAATACCAACATTGCTCCAAAAATTGAACTAAACATTGCTAGATGATTTACAATAGCAGCCAAACATGTTCTACTAACCTAGCAAGCAAGAATCAGAGCAAAACAACTCTAATAAGTGTATGCATCATTTACGTTTCACAAACATGTTTCGTATGTTTCGAAGTAATGTTTCAGTTATTATATGCAAGATTATGCATGTATGATTAGGATGCTTGATGATGCATGATATGCAGTGCCTAAATGCAGGCATAACACCGGGGTGTTACACCGCCATCTGCAGGGGCGGCAGCGGCGGCCCACGGTGACGACGCATCCTTACGGCGCTGGGTTGGGGAAGAGGCCAAGGAGGCACTACGCGAACTGAGGGAGGAGACGACATGGTCGGCTTGGGTGGAGGAAGTAAGCAACCGTGGCGAACACGAGAGAGACCTAGATATGGGGAGGGTGAGATGGTGCGGAGAGAGAGACGGGTGAGGCGGAGTGAAAGCCATGTCCGAACCGACACGAGTGGACGGACACCCGCGTTCGAGTATTTTCGCATATCTAGATATATAGCAAAATTGAGGTACCAAAAAAGTCAAAGCGACTTATAATTTGGAACAAAGGAGTAACTCTTAAATGCATGAGTTTTGATGAAAACATCAAAGTGGTAAAATTTCGTAACTAATGATGGTATGGTTTTGCTTCGCCCTCGTCTCTCTATCTTCGTCAATAATAGCATTAGCCACTTATAATTTTTAACAAATGGAGTAACTCTTAAATGCATGAGTTTTGATGAAAACATCAAAGTGGTAAAATTTCCTAACTAATGATGGTATGGTTTTGCTTCGCCCTCGTCTCTCTATCTTCGTCAATAATAGCATTAGCGACTGTGAACCTAAACATATTATTGCTAATAGTACATGAGTTTGGCATTTAAAATATTAGCAATGCAACTAATACAAATGATTAATAGATTAAAAATAGTATGAATGCATATAAGAGAAAGCAACACAGCACTACTATTCTCACATAGATGATTGTATGCAATGAACCAACTGGATGAGAACATACATCACATGCTCAAAACCACTACATAAAACTATGTACCGTCCAGTACTATTGAGCTGAAACCAACAGGCAAAGTAATACTACTAACAAAAAAAATTGCAATTGTCCGTAAATTCCATCATGCATTTGATGATATCCTGGGACATAGCAATGTAATACCAAGTTCAGCAAGTACACGATTGGTTATCCTCTTAATGAAATACGTGTCGGGACAAAGCAAGTAGACGGTTGGTGAATCATTCTGTAACATTTTGTAATGCATTCAAAAGACATTAGCCTATTAACTCACAGCTCGAACCTCCCCCTCAAATATGGAGTTTCCATGGTAAAATAAAGAATCTTGAGCTCTGTGTTTTTTGTCTGCGATAGAAAGAAAATAGCTAAACCAAACAACTCAAATGTACCTACAGCTCTAGAGCCTTGATGCCTGATACACAGAATCATAGCATGTCAAAGCACCTCATGTACTTGAGAGCAAGCTGGTGTTCTTGCACATAGGAAAATATATATGGACAATACCAACTTCCTATTATCAATTTCTTTGGAGTATATGTTAGAGCGAGAACACGTACAACATGAATCAGACTTACCACATAGTACTTGTAGAACATAATCGTGCTGGAACAGAGTCCTGGACTTGCTGAGCTAATCAAGGACTGGGATTTCTCCATGGGCAAGAGGTTTCAAGCTGAAGTGCTTCACAGGTTTTCGTCCTCGGTGCACCACCCCTCTTCTACTCCAGATGTCTCTTTCCACTTGCTGGTGGTGTTTCGACGCTCTCTTTCGCCTGACTGAAGAGTCGGTTGCCATGGCCCTTCACTGTTGTTTGGGTGGAACCCCTGCTGGGTTTCATGTAACCTTTGAATCGGATCGCCACTTTCGCTTCTCAGTCGCTAACAAGCATGTTGGCCTCCTAATTCGAGCCCTCAAAAGGATTACTACAGAATATTTCGATATCTACTTCCACTTGTGGCATGATGGTGGGGACAATTGGGTTAAAGAAAGCATCAAATGGCAGAAAGAAGAAGAGAGCAGCTGGACCACAAAAACCAGCCGCAAGAACAAGCGGAAACTTAGTCACAAAAGAGTTTCTTTTCAGCACAAGCTTGTTCAAGACTCTCCTATCTCAAAATCTCAGCCAAGAGAACTTGCTTCAGTGATAAAGATTGGAGGAATTTACTGCCCTATCTCTGATGAGCATCTCTCTGTTCGGGCTTCCCATACTATTGGTCCTGCTACTAGTTTTATTGTTAACAGATGTTCTACTTCCGGTGTTCATCAAATCCAGAAGGTTTCTATTGATGAACCTAGGCATCCTGCAAACAGTTCCAGAAGCATTCCAGCTCAAGCCAATGTGGGTCTGACTTCCCAAGGTGATCGCCTCATTCCACCCCCAAACACTTGTTCCCGCCGCTGCTTCAGGTGCTTAAGTCCTAGACACCTTGTCAGAGACTGCCTAAGTAAAATTCGTTGCTTGTTCTGCTACAATTACGGTCACAAGGCCAAATTATGTGCTAAAAGGCGTGAGGCATTTAATCTCAAATGGGTTCAAAGGACCAGTAAGCCTTCTATGATTGTTGTGTCAAGTAATACAGTGGCTGAGCCGGTTATTCAATGGGCGCTAGACCCAATGCTCCATGTGACGTTTCGCTCCCCACCGTTCCCATCCCAATCGAACCTGCACCAAGCACCCCTCTCCCTTCAGCTCAGCACATGGCTCAAATTGTTGATCATGTAATGGATGATCTGGTAGTGGCTAACCAGAACCAAGAGATCATAGAAGAAGACCGGAATTCTGGGGTGTTTCATCAGGATGACTTCTCAGCTTCCCACAGGATACTTCAAGTAGGACCTAGAGCTGAAAGAGTCATTGAACTGGAGCACAGGCAATTTCCAGGTACTGTATTTGGCCAGAATCAAGGCATACTTGTCCTTCCTGCAGCTGTCAACTCACCTGAGGTTCAATCTGATGATCAAAGGGACAGAGACCAGAGAGGTACAACCACCAATTTCCTTGTTGATGGTCTTAGGCAGCTATTAAACAACCAAAGGGCAGTTGGCCCTTCACGTCTATGTGGAAGCATCACAACCCCAAGCTTTTTATTTCAAATTGACCTCTCAGCTTTGGACATAAACTCTCTCCAAATTGCAATCAATGTCACTAGTCAGAGTTCCATTCTGCCTCAAAACATGAATGCAGGACCTCTACAGATCACCCAAATCAGCGAAAATTGTCAGCCTGTTTCAAACAGTTCAGCGGAACATGCAAGAGCTGGTCCTATCACAAAAGTGTATTTTAGGAGAAGGGCTAAGACCAAGAGCCAAGTTTCTAAGGAGCAGCCAACACAAGATAGGGTGTTTCCTGCCATCCCCGAAGACTTTGTTCTAAGATCAACAACTCTCTTTCGACAATATGGAAATTGTGCCATGGAAGCCTACTGGAGCAGCCCTGGCACTGCAGTTATTTGCTGCGAGTACTGAACATCAAAGCACAAAGGATCAAGATCACCTTTGGTCATGGTTTTGAATTTGAAGCTCAGGCATCTCGGCCCAGCCCAATCACACGTGTATATAAGAGGCGCCCAAAGCCCAAGAATGGCACCATGGGCCTTCCTACCACAGCATCTGTGAGCAACCCAACCATGCCGGTGGTGGACAGGATAGGCGCAGCCCGCGTCTAAGGGCTGCGAAGGCTGGCTTCTCCTACAGGCTGGACAAGAACCCCACGAAGAAGCGCAAGGTCACTGCACTGCAGATCAGTAGCGTTGATGGAGAAGAAGGCCCAGTCCCCATTGACACGCTTCAGTCCTGGGGAGTTGAATGCGGTGTCGATCCTGGTGATCTCACCGAGGAGGCGCTGTCGCGCTGATGCAGGCGCCAGCTGAATATCGTCGGCCGTGATCATGATTAGTGCCTCCATTATCTCGTTTATCGCAGCGGAGCCCTATGCCGCTGAAACTTTTGTTTATCGTCGCTTAAATCCCTGGGGTCTTATTATGTCAGATTTGTGGTTTGCTTTGTCAGAACTGTTGCTTTATCGGTTTACTTGTTCACCGTGGCAGACCAGTACTCATTGCCTTAATATCACTTGGTCATGTTCCATTTATCTATCAGCCTGTATGCTCTGTGTTGCTATGCTAGTCCTAGCGACTTTCTGCTTCCTCCCCGCTGTTTACAATGAGTAATCGTTCACGTTCTTGGCAAATCCTCTGTTGGAATATCAGAGGACTCAGTGACAGCAACAAGTGGGACGCAGTCAGGAATAAGGTGGAGGAGAGTGCTTGCGCTGTTTTTTGTTTACAGGAAACAAAAAAGCATGATTTTGACAGCGGCTTTATTCGTAATTTTGCTCCTCGACGATTTAATAAGTATGATTTTGTGCCATCAGTGGGTGCATCAGGAGGCATCTTATTAGTGTGGAATAGCTCTGTTTTTTATGGAATTGTACTGGACAAACAACGCTTTGGTATCACGGTGCGTTTCACCTCGACTCAGACCTCGCAGTCTTGAAGCTAACATCAGTATCGTAACTTGCTTAGCATTGATATTTAGGTCCGAGAGAAATTAGCTAAATAAATTTTTTGGGTTTTAAATTTTATAACGCACATGAAATGATAAACAAATTCAATGTGACTCACTCTTGTGGTTGAGAAAAATCAAAATAAATAGTGTTAACTAATGCTTTTGGGAGCTCAAAAATCAAAATTGACGTTAAGATAAGCTCTTTTCGTTAAGTCGGCAAACACTGGAACTATTGTTAAAATACCATTTTTGACGAATTATATTGAGCGAAATAGTTAAATAGTGCTTAAATATTTTACTTCTATGAGTTAGTATAAGGTATGGACTATTGCATGAAGTATTTGTTGGTTGAAGTTAACAAGGTTTAGACCTATTAAATATTGCAATAAAAGAGTTAATGGTTACTTAGTCCCAACTGAAATCCTTAACTTTTCTAAGTATGGAAAAGTAGTAAGACAATGCTATTTTGACATTTAATTTCTAACAAAAAATGTTTAAACACTAGATCCATGTTTTTTTACTGTTGGTTGCTTCTAAGTAAGCACTTGAGCATGATGTAGGTCGAAGTTGTGTTAGATGTCACGTTGTCCGCTCTAAAATTGCCCAAACTTCGTTGGAACACGCTGTAAACCATGTTGTTGACGCTCTATTCGTGAACCGGCACTCTAACGATGAACCCATGTTAGCATCCTTTTATCTCCCTCTCTGGTTGCTCTCGGGTCATGACGATTGCTCCACTAGCTAGTTGGTAGTGTCGACTTTAGGTTAGTAGGATTAGTTGAACTTCGGTTGAGATGATCGGCATCCTTTGCTTCGCTTTAAAATGCGTGCACGTCACCGAGCGCAGCCGCTCAGCCTAAGTCCGCGGTCACCGCGCACGCGGACACTGTGGGCGTCGGTCTCATGCCATGGCCGGGTCACGGTCGCGGTATGGCTCCTGTTGTGCCGTGCGCTGGGCCGAGCCGAGGCTGTGGCTACCGTCGCTCGGTCGACGTGGCATCCACCTCACCCCTCGTTTCACCTACCGCATCGAGGCTCTGGGCAGGTGTCAATGCCGCCGCGTCTGGGCCAATGACCTTGGTCGCAGGGGCGATGGTGACGCCCCTCTGCCGCGCTTGCCCCCGCTAGGCGACGCCGGTGCGACCTGCTCAGGTTCGGTCGCTCTAATTCAAGCGCTTCGCGCCAAGCTTCTAGGTCTTGTCATCTGTGCACACGTGCTCGTACTGCTGCCATCGATCGGGGTCGCTTCGTCTTAATCCGCTCGGGCTCACTCGTGTGACCTCCCCACAGCCGCACCGTGTGCAAAGCCACCGTTCCTTCCTCTTCCTAATCACCAGCTCGGGCTTCGCAGCACAATTCCCTGCATCAATGGGTGGCATAGGTAGTCAGCTACGCGCTCAAGCCCGGCCGATCACTACTAACTAGCAATTTGGCGTTTTGCTCGCCGCCGGCCGTGGGCGCCGCCGAATCGGTAGATTGGGAAGTAAGGCATGTAGGAGTGGTAGCAGTTTGATTGCTCGTAACTTTGAACTCGCCTTGACTCCCTTTATCCGGTGCTCGCACTGTTTTGGCTAGGGAACTCGTCGGTGACGTGGTGACACGTCGGTGTTCAGCTTGAGGCGTCCGCCGTGCCTGGGCGCACGTGGCTAGACCACCTCAGCTTTTCCTTACCTCAATCGTCACCGCAGCATGAATTTCGGTGAGCTACTAATGCTTCTCCACCATCTCTACCTTTTCATGAGGGCGTAGGCTCGTCGGAACAGTCGCGCCGCCGCCGCGGATAGCCGCTCACCGCTACAGCCCATGACAGTACGCCTCCGAGTCCCTAACCGCCGCCCATCTTAGTGCGTTTAGCCGTAGGTGGCGACCAACCCGCTAAATTGGTCCGTGCAGGCCCCTGGTGGCCGGTGTGGATGCCCAGTGCCACCGCTCGCCACACCGCCATGGACGGGGTGGCCGGGGGTGCGCGTGGGGAAATTTGGAAAAATCCAGGGGTTAAGTGAATTCGGCAGAGAAAGAAAGAAATAGTATTTGGACCTAGTTGTGGTTCGGGAAAAGTCTGAGGGCTCAGTTGCTAAAGTGCCAGCGCGGACTCCCCGCTGTGGGTCATCTCGCGTGTGGGCCACGCTCGCGCTAGGCCACCGGGCTGCTGGGCCGAATGATGGCCACCGGCCCTTTTCCTTTTCTAAGTATTTTCTAATTTAGTTTCTAAGGTAAACTTGTAAATTCAATATAAAATTTTGTATTTAATTAAAAATTGTGAAACTAATTTTGTTAGGTTCCTAAAATCATGATCTATCTACTAGTATATTTTGTTCACATAGTTTTATAATATTTTTGAGAGTTATCTAATTAATTTAAGATGCTTAATATTGTAAGATATAAACTCGTAGGAATTTTTGTGATAAATTGGTGATAGTGTTGGCTCTAAAACTTTCACAGTAAATTTCTCACATTATTAGGTGCTCACCGTAATTTTTATAGTCCTATAATAATTAGTTTGCTAAGGTAGCTAAATGAGTCCTAGTTCGAAAATATATGTTTAATCAATAAAATACCGAAACACCTTGGGATTTTAGAACTAAAATATTTTTTCGAAGGCGAAGCCTTACTTGGGGACGTGGATACGTAGACCAGCACATTACTCATTAAAGCTAGCTCATTCGCTTGCCGAGCATAATCGTATATTTAAAAGTTGTGGTTTCCGTTGATTAATTGCGTCTCTGCGTTGCATCCACGTATATCATAATAGGAACAACGATGGATCATGGAGTCGACTGAAGTAGCTAAAAAGATAGTGCCTTGATGATCATGTCACCATGATGGAATACTAACTTTTGATTATATCTTACTCAGGCAAGTCCCGGTGCATAACCTCTATTATTCTACACTCTATTTTATGCTTGTGCAATAAGTTTTAATGAGTTGAATGAAAATTCACTTGCATATATATATATATATATATATATATATATATATATATATATATATATATATATATATATATATATATGCAAGTGCAATCTGAGCCTCGCTCGAATGCCTAACCAAGTGCAATCGATACAGGCGGAACAAGTGCAATCTGAGCCTCGTTCGAATGCCTAACCAAATCCAAATCCAAGTACCATTCCGTCCGGTCTCCGATTATCATTCATATATATTTCATGTGATAGTAATATAATAACGCTAGATCGTTTAGATCTCTCGCTTATAGAACATGGTATAACTCGACTGATTACAGGGTCTATAGCGAGACCAATATGAAAACTATTGAGTTATATTACTATCACATGGAATATATATGAATGATAATCGGAGACCGGACGGAATGGTACTTGAATTTGGACTTGGTTAGGCATTCGAACGAGGCTCAGATTGCACTTGTTCCGCCTGTATCGATTGAGGATCGTCCGTTGCAGTGGATGGTAGTTAGGTCATAAACTTATTATCCTGAGCACATACTTGCTTATGGGAGTGGGACGGCTCGTTACGCTCTTGTCGTGGGTTCCGGCTCTTTCCGGACCGACTGATTGAAGACGGAGAAATGTGGAGATCTAGGCATCATATTGAGACCGGGTCTCAAGTGTGGGGGCTTGGAGTCCAAGCTTGGACGGGGACCTGGACCCCTTGACAGTAGTGGAATTGGTTGGTCTTGTTTGTGCCTGGGATATAAACAGGACATGTGTTTCGAGGTACCCTACTAGGATATATTGATTCGCGAATCGCCGTTTCTGTGAGACGGCACAACTTGGCTATGGTCTAGTACCATAGTAAGAACTGAAACTTGAAAGGTGATAAAATGGTTCTGATTGTTTACCACCTGCTTAAAAGTAGCATAGATGTTTACATAGAATGGTTATTTAATGAACTAAGGATGACTGCTAATAAAATTGACTATAAGGACGCACGTTTAATAATGCTTCCGTAGATGCAATAACCCACAAGCCAAATAAGCCTTGCATATCCTTAGAGTCTCTTGTTTTGCTCCTGTCGGGTAAGTCTTGCTGAGTACAATCGAGTACTCAGAGTTTTATTCTCCCTGTTGCAGGTGATCGAATGATATTTAGAGCTGACTCTTGTGCGTGGAAACCTCCTGATGGGCTCAGAGAGGATTCCTTCATGCTACGACTGTAGTGTTTATTTATAACCCTCATTAAAGATTTTTATAAGAAAAGATGAAAAAATATGCTAGCATTTCTTGTATATAAATGTCCTCTACGTTAATGCTCCACCATGTCAAGAAATTAATCTTTGTTTTCTCTGTAACTCTGATAACAGTGTTATATTCCGCTGTTATAATCAATTGAGGTAACATCATGTTACTGTAATAAAGTGATGTAACAAATGACTTAAAAATGTTTAAAGCTTTATTATCTCGTTTACGATCCTGATGGAAAAATATGGATTTTCGAGTTTTTTCTTAGGGTGTGCTCGATGAAACTGCGTAGTTTAGTGTCTTCTTTTGAGTACTTAGTGTCTAATGCAAGACAAGTACTCCTGGAAGGTATTAGAGTAGAGGACAATTGGCTTTTTATGGACGATTTCAATTTCTACCGCTCTCTTGCCAATCGCAATAGGCCTGGTGGAAACCTCCATGACACATTCCTTTTCAATGAGGCCATTGGGCATCTTGGCTTGGTTGAACTGCCGATCGAAGGAAGAGCATACACATGGAGTAATATGCAGTAGAATCCGTTACTAGAACAGCTTGATTGGTTTTTCACTTCTGTGAACTGGACGAATGATTTCCCCCTGACAGAAGTCCTTCCTTTGGCCAAGGTGACTTCTGATCACGTTCCATGCAAAATAATGATCAATACCAGCATACCCAGGTCCAACCTTTTCAGGTTCGAGAACTTTTGGACTGAACATAGTGACTTCATGAGTGTTGTGGACAATGCATGGAGCCAGCAGGACAGTCATGTCAACGCAGCTAACAACCTTGCAGCTAAATTAAAAAGGCTCAGATATGCACTCAAATCTTGGAGTAAGAGCCTATCGAATCTTAACTGCTAATCAACAACTGCAACGTTGTCATGCTGTTTTTAGATGCTCTGGAGGAGAGACGGGAGCTCTTCAATACTGAAAGAAACCTGAGGAACATAGTGAAAGATAAGGTCACCAAGCTCCTTCATTACAAACACCTATACTGGAAGAAACGGTACACGGTCAACATAATTAAACTAGGAGATGAATGCACCAAGTTCTTCCACGCCATGGCAACGATCTCATACCGAAGGAACTCCATTCCGCAGCTGACCAATGATGGCGGGGCAGTGATCAATGACCATGCTGGAAAGGCTGACATGATATGGAGCTCGTTCAGGGGAAGAATGAGGGTCACAACTAACCCAACCATGGTATTTCACCTAGCAGAGCTCATCACACCGCATGATGACCTCAGTTCACTTGTTAGCCCCTTCTCTGAATCAGAGATCGATGACATCGTGAAGAGAATGCCGCCTGGATGGCTTCAACGGGCACTTCATCAAGAAGTGTTGGCACCTGATCAAGCCCGGTTTCTATCGGCTGTGTTCTGATTTTTACAACTGTCAGGCCAACCTGGAAAGCATCAATGACTCGCTAATCACACTGGTCCCCAAAATTCCGAACCCTGAGACAGTTAACGACTTTCGGCCAATTTCACTTCTCAACAGCAATCTCAAGATCCTCACCAAAATATTAGCTGACCGACTACAGTGTCAGATCATGCAACTGGTGCACAGGAACCAGTACGGGTTCATCAGAAGCCGCACGATCCAAGATTGCTTGGCTTGGTGCTTTGAGTATATACATCAGTGCAAGCAATCAAGGCGCGAAGTGATAATTTTGAAGCTGGACTTTGAGAAAGCGTTCGATACGATTGAGCACCTGGCAATCCTCCAAATGCTAGAACACACGGGTTTCCCGCAGAGATGGATCAACTGGATCAGCAGTATTCTATCCACCGGAACCTCAGCTGTCATCATGAATGGAGTACCGGGCAGAAAATTTAAATGCAGAAGGGGTGTCCGTCAGGGAGACCCCCTCTCCCCGTTGATCTTTGTCTTGTCCGTGGAGCTGCTTCAGATCTTGATAAACAGAGCAGCATCGCAGGGTCTCCTATGTCCTCCAATTTCCCAAGGAAATGCTGATTACCCCGTCATACAGTATGCCAACGACACGCTGCTTATCATGCAGGCAGACGCCAGGCAATTATTTTTCCTGAAGGCACTGCTCAGAAGTTTCTCGGACTCCACGGGACTTAAGGTCAATGTCTCCCAAGACAGAATGCAGATCTTGGCCAACACATTTGGATGTCAAATAGGAACATTCCCGTTCACATACCTCAGGACTACCCATGGGCACGACAAAGCCACGCGTGGAAGACTACACTCCTCTGATGGACAAGATCGAGCATAGGTTAACCGCTTGTTCATCCCTGCTATCCTACTCTGGGAGGCTTCGAGTGGTCAACTCGGTGCTCACAGCGACAGCCACTTATGCAATGTGCACGCTGAAACTCCCTGAGGCCTTGTTCGGTTGCATGGGAATAATTCCTAGCTGAACAATTCCTTCACTAATTTGTACTAGCGCGGAATGGTTCCTGGCATGGAATGGCCCGTTCCAAGATAATCGAACGGGGCCTAAAGGTGTGATCGATAACATAGACAGAGCTCGTAAGCAATGTCTATGGAGAGGCTCAAATATGACAAAGAAAGGAGGGAACTGGGCTGCTTGGACCATGGTAAGAAAGCCCAAGAGCAAAGGAGGTCTAGGTGTCATCAACCTGAACGTGCAGAACGATGCCCTCCTTCTCAAACATCTCCATAAGTTTTATAACAAAGTGGATGTGCCATGGGTCAACCTCGTTTGAAGTACTACACTGATAAAGTGCCGCATGCTACCAGAGAAGTCGGATCATTTTGGTGGAAGGATGTACAGAGGTTGAGCTCTATTTTCAGAAATATTGCTCGATGTTCCATCGGCGATGGCATGACTGTCACTTTCTGGGACGATCTCTGGTCAGATGATGAGGTATTAGCGCATCACTTCCCCAGGCTTTTCTCTTTCGCCAGGAATCCAAACATAAGTGTCAGTGAAGTTATGTCTGCTGAAGATTTAGACACTCTCTTCGTTCTACCGATCTCACAAGAGGCTTTTGAGGAACTTGAAACGCTCGGTGATTTCCTACAGTTGCAAGCATTTGATGAAGAAAGTAGAGATACTTGGACATATCAATGGGGCAATGCGACTTATTCCTCGAGTAAGTTCTACAAGCTAGCTTTCCAGAACCTGCCGGAGCACCCAGTCTTCTCTTGGCTCTGGAAATCCAAATGCACGCCTAGAGTTAAATTCTTTGCCTGGCTAGTCCTAGTTGATAGACTGAACACTAAGACAATGCTCAGAAGGAGGAATTTGTTTGATGTATGCACGGCAGGGATAGATGAGGATCTGGACCATCTCTTTTTTGATTGCCCTTTCTCCAAGAGGTGCTGGGAGAAGATAGGAATGCAGCGGAACACAGGCCTCAGCTTATACCCGAGAATAGCGCACGCCAGGCAACAACAAAACATTCCTTTTTTCATGGAGGTAGTGACCATTGCTGCGTGGGAGATATGGAAGATAAGAAATGACAGAGTGTTCAACAATGGCCAAGTCCACGTCAACATTTGGTTTGCAAATTTCAAAAACCAATGTCTGCTTCAGTCGCTTCGTTTTAAGGATGATCTAAGATCAGCCTTTTTGTTTTTGGCTTGATGCTTACAGTTAATTCCTGTTGTAAGTTTGTACTGTTTTACCCTTAAATTTATAAAATGAAGTGCTGTGGGGATCTCCCCCACAGTTTTTGCCTTAAAAAATATCCATATACAGGAAAAGAAACGGCATAGTAAGACATGAATACTTGGCTGGGAAAGCATAAGGATCTCCAAACGTTCTTTTGATCAGCTTTGGACTTCAGAAACTATCCATTCCAAGAATACGGAGCACGCTCAACCACTAAATAGTCCCCTCTTATGTCCTTGGCAACCCGTATGTCATCATCCAAATAGACAGTGTCAAACCTGAAAGTTGATATACATAATTCATTAAGAATATTGAAACAGAACCGACAAACTGAACAATGTCTAACACAGGCATTCCACTTTTTAGCCAGCGCCAAGGTGCCAATTAGCAAGCTAACATTTTTCTTTTCGGACGTGAAGGGGCAGCAACCTAACATTATAGAGTGCTTAGCCTACATTCATGAGATATTTATCAGGAATATATAGCATGGTTAGAGCATATGAGCTTGTCCATTTCACCTTAAACATTTTGCATTTCCCCCAAAGCACTGGCTGAAGAGGGTCAGATTGTTTTTAAGGGCTCCTAAAATTTTCTTCCAAAGCACAACTGCATATGTAAGAATGGAAAACATTCTAAGGTGGATCAAGGACAAATTTGAGATATTTTTTTTCTGAAAAATGCAGCAGAACTGCGCCTCTTTGAATTAAGGAGAAAACGGATTCAGTTCTTACAATGTATCGAGACAAGCTCGCGCGGACTTGGCCACTTGGGTGACGCAACACCAAGACTACAATGCGACTTTGGCAAGGAAGTGCAAAATTTTAGTTCATCTGATCTGCTAGCATAAACTATACACTCGCAGAAGTAAATTGAGGACCAAACAAAAACTCATTAGGCCTCATCTGGTACCATGAAGGGGTAGCAGCATTGCTGAATTTAGAAGCTGTCAATGATTCCACAAGGAAGCATATGTACCTTTTTTTTCTCTCAATCATCCATTCAATTCAACTGATATGCCCACAAACTTCCTTTTGATGTACACGAACTTATAATATTCCAGGTTGGTACACTTGTGTTATTGGCTTATTGCTCTAGTTCCTATGTGCTAAAACGATTAATTGCAACTGCAGATAGATCGATAGGAGTACTTATTATAAGGTAAGAGGCGAACATATTGCACTCACCATCCTTTTCCAAACGGCGGAAAAGGAACCTCCCACTTGTTCCCTCTCAGAACAGCGCGGGTAAACCTAGAACAAGCACATCCACGTTCCACATTAACATGCCTATCAGTTGATCCAATTATGAAACAGATGCTAGATTGCTAATGAAGCACCAAAAACCTGCCTGAAATTGACTCGCTGGGGCGGCTGGACCTCGATTTCGCCATTGACAACGAACGCGCCTGAGGGAGGAAACGTGATGACGTTGTTAAGGGCGCCGCCGGGGACATCGATGACCTGGAGCACGTCGCCGGCGGCGGTGCGGAAGAATGGGGCGTTACGCACAATGAAGAGCTGCTCCTGCTCGGTGGTCCAGAGGAGGCGCCAGGTTCCGGAGAGCTTGGCGGCTTCGGAGACGGTGTCCGCTCCGGGGGATACGGCGGCGAGCGCGTCGATGCAGGAGACGATGTCGGCGAGGCGGGAGGGGTCAGACTGCGTCTCGAGGCCGCGACCCTGGTCGGCGATGAGGCGGAGGAGGTCGGCCTTCGCCGGCGGAGGCCTGGTAGGAAAGAGTCCGCGGAAGAAGGCCGCGGCGGAGGGGGGTCTGGGCGCGAGGCGGTGGCGAGCGCGGGGGATCGGTGCCGGTGGTGGTGGTGCGAAGGTTTTGTTGGGGACGAAGAGGAGTGGCGCCATCGGTAAAGAAGATTTGGTTCGGGTGGCCGTGGAGACGCAAAGAGTTGGCGAGCCTTGCCCTCGGAGGGGAGTTGGGCCGAGTGAGTCATGGGCCTCTTCTTCTGTCTTGATGGGCCGCACTCTGTTTCGTCGTTATCGCAAGCCCGTCGCCTCATTGAACCCTAGCCCCATCCATGGCTGCTTGCAAGCCACAAGCACAAAACCTCATTTGAGCGTGCGAGCTCCTTCGCCTCGAACCCTCTCGCGCTTGCCTTGCCTCCACGCACCAGGGCCCCCCTCCCACCTCGCCGCCGCAGCCATGGCGATCACAGCGCTAACTCCCGACATCCTCGGCGAGCGCCAGTCCGGCCAGGACGTCCGCACGCAGAACGGTAACCGCCGCCACCCCTTCCTTGCCGCCAGATTCCGCCGCGGTGTGCGGGGTTTGTGAGATCTAGTGGCCCGAGTAGCCATCTGGCCGAGCGCTGGTTTAATTACTGTTTTTGCTTGTTTGATCGCAGTGATGGCTTGCGGGGCGGTGGCCAACATCGTCAAATCCTCGCTCGGCCCCGTCGGTCTCGACAAGGTATGCATACCTTCCGCTCTGATCTGTTTAGTGTTTACATATCTCGCCCGCAGCCTTTGGTGATCTGAACTTTATGTTTGTATATAAACCACTGCATGGTCTCATGATCTGTATTGCTAGAATGGTATTTATTCTCCTAAGTTTAGCTTATATTGTGCTAAAGATGGTGTGGATTTGAAAACGTAGTTAGCTGGTTTATCTTGCCACACATTGCATGATTAATTCATAGAATATATTCAGTGTCATCACATTTTTTTTTAAAAAAAAAGTTTCTAACAAATGAGAAAAATCACTGATACATCAGAGACTCATGCTCTTATGTATGCAGTATGCACTGTACTCTAATCAGGAGAAACGAAGACTAATTCAGCACATTCTGTTTACAGATGCTAGTGGACGATATTGGTGATGTTACCATCACTAATGATGGTGCAACCATACTTAAGATGTTGGAAGTTGAGCATCCAGCTGCCAAGGTGATTCATGGCAGAAAAATCTGAAGAAAAAAATTATGTTTTGATTGCTTCTTTGTGGTTTATTTATATTTTGCTATCGATTTCTAGGTTCTTGTTGAGTTGGCTGAGCTCCAAGACCGTGAGGTAGGAGATGGAACAACTTCCGTTGTCATCATAGCGGCAGAGTTGCTCAAGGTAATTCATGTTTCGCTTTTCTCACTGTTGTGAATTACCCTACCAGTTTTCAGATGCACATGCACTAACACAGTTTTGTTTCTTATTGTCAGAGAGGCAACGATCTTGTGAAGAATAAGATCCATCCAACCTCCATAATCAGTGGCTACAGGGTGCGTTAGCAAGTCTCATTGTAGCTGTAGTAGTATTTGAATTTTAACTGGTCATTTCAGTGGCAAGATGACTGTAGCTCACCTTTGTGGTATGCTTTTCCTTCATATTCTACCAGCTCGCTATGCGTGAAGCCTGCAAATATGTTGAGGAAAAGTTGGCAGTCAAGGTAAGGGAATGTTGTATTTTGAGTAAATACTATAGAAGAATGCTGCTTCCCCACTCCATGGTTTTCGTTATACTGATTTGGATATTCATCTACACTTTCAGGTCGACAAACTTGGAAAAGACTCCCTTATCAACTCTGCAAAAACTAGCATGTCTTCGAAGTTGATTAATAGTGACAGTGATTTCTTTGCAACTCTGGTAAGTTCTATGGTAATTTTGACTTTAAGGTTGCTTAGAACTAGATTATTCTTTAGTTGGTTCATTTAGCTCTGTTGTTTCATATATACACATGGTATTGCTTTTGGTCTAAATGAATCAGTGTGAATATTAACCGTAAAGCCTTTTGGAAATTGATGTTCGTTATAGGTTTGTTTTAATCGTATTTATTTAATGTTGTACCAAATACATGGCTTTACTTGTGCTCTGATTTGTGTTTTATTGTTTTCTAGAGAACAGAGATCGTTAATTATGCTCTTTTGTGTTTTCTGACCGACAGTTTATTTATCCCAGGAGCTAACTGTTGGGGTTTCAACTATCTTTCAGTTAGCATTGCTTTCATGCTTTGAACAATTTGATGTAAGCTTGTCCTGACATTGAGTTCGTATAGGTTGTTGAGGCTGTTCAAGCTGTCAAGACTACAAATGCCAAGGGAGAAGTGAAATATCCAATCAAGGTCAGTCAAAACACATTTTGTTCTAGCACAGCTCCACTAAATCTATTCAATCATAAGGATTTACTTTGTGTTAATAAGGCATCTCTGTGAACTCCTTTTTGAACCATCCATTCCCTGATGCTTACTACTTTGTAGTGGTCCTTGCTCCCCATATTACTGTTTGGATAATATGTTCTGCAATAATATTCAATAAAGATGTTACGTACAGCCAGGGTCGGAGCCAGGGCAGGTACTGCCAAGGCCCGCCCCCTCAAAGCCAGCTAGCTAGCTAGGCTGAAGCACATCAACTCCTAGTAAAAAGCACCTTCTTGTCCTGGCTCTACCCCTGCCTACTACAGCCACCTAACACCTTTCTTTAATGCCTTTGGACCCCTAGGTGGTCGTTGCTGCGCTAATTACTATAGATCAATGTCTTTGATGATGGGCTGCTCAGTACATGGGCAACAACTTCTAAAACTTGGATTACCATTCCCTTTAATCTCCTTGATTTTTGTGTTAACTATTCTTATCATCGAACTTCTCCATAAATTTAGCTTGTAACTTGTTTTATCTGATCTGCAGAGCATCAATATTTTGAAAGCTCATGGTAAAAGCGTCAAGGATAGTTACCTGCTAAATGGCTATGCACTAAACACAGGCCGTGCAGCTCAAGGAATGCCTACGAGAGTAACTCCTGCTAGAATTGCTTGTCTTGATTTTAACCTTCAGAAGACAAAAATGCAACTTGGTGTCCAAGTTCTCGTAACTGATCCGAGGGAACTTGAGAAGATTCGGCAGAGGTATTTGCAATCTGTGTTCCGATACTTTAGAATTTGGTTTGCCTATTTCTGGTAGAATCAGCACTGTAAATACAGTCTTTATATCTTCTTGCATGTTACTTGTTTCTAATTTGTTCAGCCAGATCTCTCCATCTTTTTTTAATTTTTTGGCTAGAAATTCATTGATCCATTCTGTTTTGAGGTCTCAAATGGTAATCCCTATTACTTGCTCTTTTTGTCAGAGAATCTGACATAATGAAGGAGCGAATTGAGAAAATTCTCAAGGCTGGGGCTAATGTTGTGTTGACCACCAAGGGAATTGATGATATGTCCTTGAAGGTATGTTTTTCATTATTCAGGCAGAAAGTGATTCTGTTGTATTTCCTATTATAGTTGTCTAGCACCAAAGCATTTTAGTTGCTCTGGTTGACTTTGCGACAGAATGACACATTTGCTTTCTTACTAGTAATTTTGGTTGTCTGATGCATTGTCCATTTACTGACACTTAATGTAGTATGTTTCATTTAACTAATTCTTGTAAAACTTACCAGAGCTTGCACTAACATATTTTTGTCTACCTGCTCTCCTGTTGTTCATGTGACTTTCAAGATCTCAAAATGAAGCTTCTCTTCCATGATTTAAATTGATTCTGATGATGTCATTTTAACATCTATTGGGAACTTTTGATCTTTCCATGTTAATATTTGTACAGACATCTCATCCTGATGACTGCCACTGAATCACTTTGTTATTGTGTTATGAAACATATTTCAGTACTTTGTTGAGGCTGGAGCGATTGCAGTAAGGCGTGTGCGCAAGGAAGATTTGCGCCATGTTGCCAAAGCCACTGGTGCAACTATGGTAACTGATTTATTTTATTTATTAATTAAAATTAAAATACGAAATCGAAAATCAAACCTGTTAGCATTCTAAGGTCAAAAGTGTAGTTTAAATTAAAGTAAATAATTGCTTTGTACCTTTATCTATACTTAAATCATATAAATAGGGGTTTCATAGAAATTGTTTGTTACGTCAGAATCAGAAGAAACTAATTCTGTATGGAGAAACAAAATATCTCTCATTTTGACGTGAATAGCTTTTTTTTCTTTGAATTTCGAAATAAAGGTTCTTCATGCTTACATGACAAAGGGCAGACCTAGTGCCGGAGGCTCCCACATGAGTGGGGTCTGGGGAAGGGAAAAACCGAGGCAAGCCTTCCCCGCAAAATCTGCGGAGAGGCTGCTTCGAACCCGTGACCTGGTGACTCAGTGAGATAGCTCTCACCACTGCACCAGGCCTGCCCTTCTCATGCTTACATGACAAAATTTGGAAAAAAAAAATACTGGTAGAACTTCTATTCTTGAGGTTCTCTAGAAGTAACGCAGAAGATGTGTTTAACTAAGTGTTAATCATGATGCTGTTTGGCTGTGCATTATTAGGATTTTTGGTGGCTTAACAATTGAACCTTTCAGGTGAGTACATTTGCAGACATGGAGGGTGAAGAAACATTTGATTCATCATTCCTTGGACATGCTGATGAAGTTGTGGAGGAAAGAATTGCTGATGATGATGTTATTCTGGTGAAAGGCACAAAGAACACCAGCGCGGTTTGTACTTTTTCCATACCAATTTTAAGCAAGTTTGCTATAGGAGGAACAAATTTAATTTGAAGGTAATTGCATAGTCCTTGATGATTTTCTATTGTGCAGGTCTCTATAATACTTAGAGGTGCAAATGACTTCATGCTTGATGAGATTGACCGGTCCTTGCATGATGCCCTGTGCATTGTGAAGAGAACCCTGGAATCAAATATGGTAATCCTTGTGCTTCTATTCTTTCATGTCATCATATGTTGGTTACCTGCAGCTGAATAAATCAATGCTTAGTGACAACTTTCACTGTTCTTCTGTGGCTTGTGCATTGAGGATTTTTCATGCCTGGAGGAACCTTACAGTTCAAAATGCAATTTGATTTTATTTATGAGTGGACAAATTCTAATTGTTAGTATCATTGATCGTGCTAGTGTCTCCAACATGTTTTGTATTGGGTATGTAGGTTGTTGCTGGTGGTGGTGCAGTTGAAGCTGCGTTGTCAGTTTACCTGGAGAACCTTGCAACGACCCTGGGTTCTCGGGAACAACTGGCAATTGCTGAATTTGCTGAATCTTTGTTAATCATACCAAAGGTTTGTATCTGTTCTATTTAACTAATACTTTACTTTTTTTCACCAATCAACATAGCATATTAATGACCTGACCTTGCACCAACAGGTACTATCTGTTAATGCTGCAAAAGATGCAACTGAGCTTGTAGCAAAGCTTAGGGCATATCATCATACTGCTCAGACAAAGGCCGATAAGCAACATTATTCAAGGTAATGAACTAATGGCATAACATTGTCTTCAGTTATTTGATTAATAGAGCCCTTGATTCTTGTGTTTCATTTCTAAAGTTCTGTGGATGCGTATTTGGTTCTGTTTCCTTGGAAAGTTTTCTATGTATGCTATTATGTACTATTTAGCCTGCAGTGAGGAAAAGAAATGTACTGGCTCAATATTTGTGTGGCTAAACAATATCATCTCACGGTCTTGCGCCGTGCTAAGCTCCCTAAAGATCCTTACATTGAACTTCGTTTTATAACTATTGGCAACATGCTATACTTTTTGCCAGTGCAACTACACCTAGATGAATTTTAGAAACCTGGTATAATTCGTTTTCCATAAGGGCTTGTTCGGTTAATCGGATTAACCGAACAAGCCCTAAATGGTTCTAGGTGTGATTTACTTCTGCTACCTGTGCTGGGATTGCCATTAAGTTTACTTATTTGCTTGTGCAGTATGGGTCTTGACCTCTCTAAAGGTATCATTCGCAACAACCTTGAGTACGGCGTGATAGAGCCATCGATGAGCAAAGTGAAGATTATTCAGGTTGGGCCTCTTGTTTCTTTCTCGTCATGGTATTTGTGATGTCCGAGTTCTATCCCATCATCTTTTTCAATCCTGTTGCAGTTTGCCACGGAGGCTGCCATTACAATCCTGAGGATTGATGACATGATCAAGCTTACCAACGAAGAGGGTAACGAAGAAGAGTAAGCAACCCACCGGTAGGAGGGCAGTCGACTCTTGTGTGATGGTTGTCATAGCTGTGTAACATTTGTTTTTCATTTTTCGTTTAGCTTTTGCTAGCTGTGGCCTGTGGGCATTCGTGTAGGTTGTTGTAGGAAAACTGAGAATGGATGTGTATCAGTGTATCCCTGTGGGGTGACGATGACTCACGGATGGATCAAATTTTGCGTATATTGGGGGCCAAAACAGTTCTATTTCAAGGATTTAAGTTGGAAAATGGAATGGTTTCCTGTACTGATTGACTACTCATGGGGAACACTGAATAAATTCAGTACAACGAAAACCTGTGCCGCCTCGGAGAATTCCGTGGTACCGCAGCTTAGAAGCAAGCGTGGTTGCATTAGGTGCAGAAAAGCAAGGCTTCAGGCTTCAACCGTGTTATACTGACACCTGGGCTGCGCTATTTTCCTATCACACTTCATATGTATATCCGTCAGGACCGTATACAGGGAACAAATGAAATCGAAGGACACTACTTAACTAACTAGCCATCTAAAGAATGATGCTCGGCTGTGATTTTTCCACAGTGCGTAGAAGCTCTAGGTGCAGAATGATCCGAAGATTAATGAGAAGCCACAGTGCGTAAGAAGATTTCTAGTAGTCCGAAGTAATCCGAAGATTAATGGAGAAGCTGTAGGTGCTCCAGTAATCCGAAGATTTCTAGTAGTCCGAAGTCACCTGAAGATTCATGTGTATGGTCATCTAAAGTATACTAGAAGCGTACTAAATTCGCTCCAAAATGGACAGCGTACTAAATTCGCTCCAAAATGGATCCTCCTCTAAAGTATAGAAGCGCACTAAATTCGCTCCAAAATGGATCGTCCTGCTACAAGACACTATTAGCAGCTCTTTAAGTTCAAAAACTAAATGACCACCTAGTTTAGGCGACTCACATCGATCCATGCTAAAGTTAAGCACCGCCTTCCAAAATAATCACATCACATCCAGGCAGCTAGCTAGTGACTAGCGAGTTCACGCTGTATATATAGCCGTCCCGCCCACCAGCACGGCGTCGCGAAACATAGACGAAGGTCGATCAGGCTAGCTAGCATAATAGCATTCCTTGCTAGCAACAACAATGGCGTCGGCTGGGCACAACAACGCCACGGCGGCGCTACTGCTCCTGCTGCTGCCGCTGCTGCTGTCGTCCACGGTGTCGGAGGCGCGCCACAAGATTGATTGGAATTGGCACGGCCCGATAATCTACGCGTCGCCGCCGCCTCCACATTCCGGGCACCACGGGGGACTGGACTCGCCCTACATAACCGAGCAGGCCCCGGCGGCGTCGCCTGAAGATCCTGCCGGCGACTCGTCGTGGGCGCCTAGGAAGCCATAGGACTAGGATCTGATGAAATCAAAGCAGCACCGTATTGTATTGCATGGTTTATGTATGAGGAATAAATTTAGTTCTGCATGATGTCCATACAAGAGCAGTGTATGGTTTACTTGCCATTGCAGTTGAAGCTAACTGAATTTATACCTGGGAAAAAATGCTTGGTAAAGCTAGCATACTACTAGTACTAGTCTGAGCTTCATATCATATATGTAAAGCTAACTGAAAATACTCTTGCGATCCCTCGCTTGAAGTCGCCATGTGTAGCTGAAACAGAAAGTAACATGACAAGTGATCGATACTACTAACAGAAAACTAGCAATTGTTCATGAACACAAAAGGCAGGCCACAGTGTTTACAGAACTACAAATGCAGGGCAGAGATGCTTTAGTCTCCTGCATATGATCGTGGTACATTGCTTTGCTAATTAATATACATACATAGTACATAAGAGAGACAACCATTTACAAGTGAGATAGCTCAGGAGGGATAGAGGGGACAAGAGAGGAGCGGCTATGCAGGAAGCCGTGGAAGCAAGAAGAATGGTCGAAGAGGAGCGTGGCAGAGAAAGTGGCGCAAGATCCGTGGACCAAGGCCTTGCAAGGTCAAGAAAACAAGATAGGATTCATCAGGAAAGATAGACTTCATATACTGTTGAGTGGTGAAAGGAGATCACTCGATCAGTGTGAAGCTTGGCGCCACTGCAAGGACAAAAGGAGAAAAAAAATAGAAAGAAGGGAGAAAGAATAGAAAGGCTCAGTCAGGATAGCACCGCAGTCAACCTAGCTAAAGATTTCGCCGTGGATCCGATGAGCAACCATGGTAGCGCTCTTCTTGTGGCGCCATCTGGCCACCGCAGAAAGAAACGAGTTGATCATCACGACAACCAGCCACCATGGACTGGAACCGGAGAGTGCAGTGGTCGATGCGTGAGAAGCTGAAGAAGCTGGGGTGATATGGTGGTTGGTGGCAAAAGCCATCGTCGATCGATCTACCAGTTTGTGCAGCTATGGTTTTGGATGGAAGGGGCCCTCTTTTTATACCGCGATCGAGAGGTAGGCGATAAGGGAGAAGCTGGGGGAGTAAATGGCCGCGATCTAACTCAGCGCAGGGGGTGCAATTGCAAAGCCGCTTCAATGGAGCCGTCGCCTAACTCTTGTGTTCACCTTGCGCAGGCCCAGCTGCGGGGCTGCAGGCTGTTGACGATCGAGAGGAGCTACTGGCTTGCCAGTTGCCACTGTCCTTGAACGTGATGTTACAGCCACGTAGCAAAAGGTACTGGTGCTCTGTTGATATCTGTTCTTGACATGACATGCGTTGCATAGCATTTGGATGGTACTGATCAGGATTATACTGTGGTGCTGTGTTGGGTGCACTCTCCGTTCTGTTGCTTCGGAGCACAAGTTAGTCCTATTGAAAATTTGCTAGGGACACGTAAACTGACATCCTACAGAATTAAGACAAAATTCACCTTAGTCCTATGTCTAGGATATATTACTACGCCAGTTCTAGAAAGGATGCAATTCTATGTTTGCTCATATTAAGGATGCAATTTTATGTTTGGTCGTGGTCAAACTAATTTAAGTTCAACTAAGTTTGTAAAAACATAAACATTTAAAACTTCAAATAGGTAAATTATAAAAATACAAAAAGGTAAATTATAAAAATACCCCCTCCGTCCCAGAAAGAATGTAATTCTAGCACAATATCATGTTTTTAGTATCTTAAATTTAACCAATCACAAAATATATTTTTATAATAAATTGATTTGGAGCCATAAATGTGAATATCATTCACTAAAAATTTGGCCAAACGTGAACCACTTTAACCGGCATGCAGACAATAGTTGTATTTTTTTTTGGGACAAGGGGGTACATTCTATGACAATTTAATGATACTTAATTGGTATGATAAATATGAATACCTTTTTAAATAAATCTAGTCAAGTTTAATTGAACATTCCTCAAAAAAAAGTTTGATTGAACACTATTCTATAATTCCATTCTTTTTTGGACAAGGGAATACTCTTTGAACGAAACGCTCTTTTATCTTTTTCCCCTCAGTATTTGTGGCATATCGGGGGTGTTTGGTTCTTTAGTCGTTCCTAAAATTTATGTCACATCAAATGTTTAGAGGCTAATAAGGAGCATTAAATATAAATTAATTACAAAACCAATTACATAGATGGAGGATAAATATGAATTTTTAAATTAATATATCATTAGTCAAGTTTAATTGAACATTCCTCAAAAAAAAGTTTGATTGAACACTATTCTATAATTTCATTCTTTTTTGGACAAGGGAATACTCTTTGAATGAAACGCTCTTTTATCTTTTTTCCCTCAGTATTTGTGGCATATGTAATGTCACAGTTGATTTAAGCAGCGGCAACTCATCTGCATCACATCATGGGCAATGCTTCATGGGACACTTTAGCAGACCTGTACGTTGCGTAGCTGCGCCCTTTTCAGAATTCAGACTACTCGGCAGTAAAGAAGCACCACATTTCTAGTCTACTACCACACGCAAGAGATATGCTGAAGAGATCTCTATGCTGAAAACCGATCGATCGGCTCAGCCGCTCAGGCAAGCGTAGCTAGCAGCCTGCAGGCACGAGTTCAGAAAGCAGTGTGGCGGAAAAGTCTTTGTTTTGTGCACCGGTTTATTTGCTGTTTGCGTACAGGTCTCCAGCCTCTTCTACTGTTTCAGATTAAAATCCAGGTCGATCCCATTCGGTGTGGCATGTATGAGTATGACAACGTTAAACTGTGATTTCAATTCATTAACGGCCGGTGAGTTTGCTACTGATTCACACGGATTTTTATGGCGGTATGGTGCTTCTGAAAGCCTGAAACAGGTCGTCCCTCCTAAGATTCAGATATGTTGCATGAGAAAGTAACCGGCAGATGCAGGGTTCAGCAGGACACACAGAGACGACGATACGAGTTCATATCGTATGGTGCCATGCACATGTCTCCTGCTGCAGCTCCTACCGCTTCTTGATCGATACCTGGTGGTGCTAGCAATTAACTGCGTGAAAGGCATGGGGCATGGGCATGGGCAAGCCCATGGCCATTGCCTACCGGTACGTGACCTCGGAAGCTGAAAGAGATCGGGAGGCCAGGCCGGCCAGCGGAGCAGACGCTGAGAAAATGCAGCAAGCAGCAGCGAGAAGAAATGCGAGGACGACGCTCTGGCCACTGTTGGGAGATCAGAGCAGCAGCAGGGATATGGGCGACCCCTGGATCGGCGAGGCCTCGTGCTCCCTCCCTCCCATAACATAAGTGGTCGTTATGTGATGTCAGGTCAAACTTTTTAATTTTAACTAGGTTTATAAAAAATACGTGTAATATATATATTTTTAAATGAATTTATTATAAAATATATTCAATAATTTCTCTTACGATATTAATTATATATAATAAATATTAATATTTTTCTATATATAATCGATGAAAGTTAAAAAAACCGAGTAAGCAGGATCGCAAGAACGACTTTTGTTTCGGGCCAGTACGCATGCATGCGCGCAGGCTGGGCATGGATGTGACAGGTGACCGCGGCCGCGCGGTGACCGCGGTTTAGCGCGTCAATCCTGACCAGGCGTGTTTCGTTTGTATTTGACAAACTTTATCGTGGACTAATCGACCAAAGATTCGTTAAATACCGTGCCTGTATAATTAGTTATTTTTTTTACCGCCGCCCATATCCGCCCATACATGTCCAAAATTGATATGATGAAGAGAAAAAAAAAACTTAGAACTTTGAGATAATCTAAACAAGCCCCATGCTATCCATCGACCACGCATCGTGGCCGGCCGCTTCGAGGTGAAAGGGCAGGGACGGCTACGGCCTACGAGCCTACGCCTACGTGCGCAGGCCAGGCCGACGTGCATGTCTCTGTGCGCGTGTGAGCCGATGGAGCTGGCCGTCCATCGCGCGACTTGATGGATCCTGAGAAGGCTATCTCTGTGCTGTGCTGCTGCTGCTTCAGCAGGGCCCAGGGCGGGTCCCGCCGGGGTTCGCCGCGGATTTGCAATGCAAACACGTACTGTCGGTCGCGATACACAGTAGACACGACGACGACGACGCTAGGTAGCTACAGTAGCTAACATACTAGCACGGGACAAAAGCAGACGTGCAGGCGCAGCCGAAACAGGGAGGACCGCGGATTGCCATTGCCGAATGCCCATTGCATGCATGCGACAAGGGAACAGGGGGACGTAGGACCGAGGACAGGGGTGGACGAGATATCCATGGATTTCGGGATATGAATATATATGTTGTCTGTTATGTTGGATAGATGGAGCGAGTTATTTTTTTTGTTTGGTTGGATGGATGAGATTGCATGGGATGAGAATACTTGACTAATTATATCTATTATTTAAAAATAATAACAACTAATTATATCCTAATAAATATGCACCGACACTAATCTTGTCATTTTAATCACTAATAAAAAATAAAATATGTTAATTAGCACTATACTACCCTAATTGTCACACAAAACATGCGCTAATCAACATGTGGATATCCTCCTCGCCAGATTTTTGAGGGTCAGGATATCCAGCATCTGCCCAGAATATTCTCTGTCGTGGATATACAGGTTCAGTTTGTCTATACAACCAAACACCTTGTATCCATGGATATTCATAGAACCAAACACACTCTTAGCCATGCCCACGCTATGGTTAATTATTTTTGCTTTTTTAGTACAAAGCTTCCATTCAGTTCTTAACTGAAGTGCTTGAAGTACAGTATACCTTAACTTGTACCACACATAGACATAGGTAAGCTACCACCACTAAACTCTGCATCTGTCTGTTGCTGCCCACAGCACCAGACACCTCCCTCCTCTCCCCAGACGGACGACGGGAAACGGAACGGCGGCGCCACCACGCCACGCACGGGCGTCCGATCCGTCCGACAGGCCACAGGACACAGGGGTCGCGCTCGCGCATGCACCTGCTAGAGTGCTAGCAGCGGGCGAGCGAGCAGTTGCCAGTTGCCACCACCACCACCACCACCGCTCCCCCGTCCCGTTGGCTCGACGCCGCATGTTCCCCGGATCATGCCGCCGGCGGGGCCCCGGCCTGCGGGCGCGCACGCGACCCGTCGCTTTCGAGCGAAGACGAGGTAGAGCGAGCGGGCCGCGCGCGACTGCATCTGCATGCACGCACGACGGACGGATGGATCCGTATCGAGAGCTCCAGGTCCAGCAGGGTCCGCGCGACAGGAACACCGCACATGCACAAGCTTCCGAGTTCCGAGCGCCCGGCGCGCGCCCTCGCCCTCGCACCCGCACCCGCGTTCCGCTGCGCGACGTGCGTGCGTGCCCGCCCGCCCGGAGGGTGGAGGGTGGTTGGTGGCTGGCTACCCGTCCGCGTAAATGGCATCGGCTGCTCGCTCGCTGCTGCTGCTGCTGCTGCTTTCAGTTTCAGTACGTGCCCCGGCCCCGGACCCAGACGCGAGCGTGTGTACTGTGTACGGTGACTGTGCACTGCTGGCTTCTACGCGTGCGCGTGCGCTCGGCTCAAAAGTGATCCATCTCTCTCCATCGCATAATGCCTTTAGTTTTATTTGATTGGTCCTTAATTTTTTCTTTTTGAAAAAAACAATTTGGTCATTCTTCTTTAGAATTAAAGTTATTGCATTAGCTACGTGCCTTTTTTTACAGGTGATGTCAACATTCAGAAGTCAGAAGCAAAGCAGTGTGTGGCTATAGCTTATTCGGTTGGTTGGTTCGTATCGTTGCTGATTCGTTTATGTGAGAGAGAAATATTGCTGGCTGATTCAGATGAACAGTATTTTGTGAGGGGGCTGGCTACCGGCCACAAACCCAAAAACGAGCGAGTTGTCGATCAAGAAGAGCAACAGCTCTGACTTAGCATGCATGGACAGAATTTTTTTTATTTTTAACACTTTTTTAAACTAATTTTAAAACTAACACTATTTTTTTTTCAAAACAAACACTTTTGGTCGCGCACCGATTGCCATGGCGTGGTAAATGCTTTATCGCGCCGCCATGCATGGTGGCGGGAGGAGGACGACGTAGCGACGACGACCATGTGGTTGAATGGTGATGTGGCGAGGGTCTCACGCGCTACCGATCTTGGCGCGCAACGACGCAGCCTTTCCACGGCGCATCATGCTGCGAGACAGATAAATATCGTGTGAGCCCTCCCCTCACCGCCGCCCGACGCTGCTTGCCGTCTGGCCTTCGCCGCCCGACGAAACGCCCACTTATGCATGCCGCGCCGCCCTCCCATGCCGCCGCCGCCAATTTGCGCCCTGACAACCGGCAGCGTCACGACCGCCGTGACCGCCGCTCATATCAAGGTAGCTTCCTCTCGATTTCATGTAATTATGATTGTTATTGATTTAGGATAGTTAGTAATTTGGGATAGTTAGGTTGGTGATTTAGGATAGTTAGTGATTTCGGATAGTTAGGGTTTTATGATTGTTATTGATTTAGGATAGTGATTCAGGATAGTTAGAATAGTTAGTGATTTAGTATAGTTAGGGTTACTGATTTAGAATAGTTAGGTCAGTGAATTTGTTTACTTAGGTAGGTAGTTTTTAGGTTTTGAGGTTGTGTGTTGCAGTATAGTTAAGGTTTGGTTAGGTAGTTAGGGTTGAGGTTACTGTTAGTTAGGATTTTGGGTTTAGGGATTGATTAGGTATTTATTATTTAGTTTATAGTTAGTTATTTAGTTAGGAATTTTGGGTATAGATACTAGTTTTCAAGTGTCGGTACTTAGTAGTATGTGATACGTCGATTTGGTTGACTTGATGAAGTTTCGTTAAATATTTATTTTCCTAGTGAAGTTGTTTAATATGTCTGTTAATGTTACTTTGAACATATACATGTGTTTTCATATTATGTTCGTATTGCATAACAAGTAGTTCAAATTTTATAATGCTACATAATGTTAATTTGAATACTCTAACCCTTTGTTTATCAATTTGTAACAATTTGGCCCTCCCATGACAAAGACCATTGTATCCCATTCTTGAGGTGGAGTCTGACGACCAAAGACTGAAACACACATATTGAGTGACACCGACGCAGAGGTGGTCTTGCCTCCTTTGAGACCTCTTGACGCTTTGAGGTGCACCAGTGGGGAAGCGTTACAGCCAGATATATCTGGCGTGCCCGGCTTTCTCGAGCTTGTCCGTGTTGCCAACTACGGTCTTCTGCCCCTTGACCCAGCACTACTTACTGCAGCTGTAGACAGGTGCGAGTGCCTTCTTTGTATATAAATATTCTTATAACAAATTTGAGTCAACTAACAGTCGTTCTATTTTTATAATAGGTGGAGGCCTGAGACCCACACGTTCCACCTACCTTGCGGCGAGATAACCTTAACCATGCAGGACGTGAAGGCTATCTTTGGCCTTCGGTTGGGAGGACTTCCAGTGACGGGTATAGTTGACAACGATCACTGGAGGGAGCTGTAACACCCCGGTGTTATGCCTGCATTTAGTCACTGCAAATCATGCATATCATGCATCATCAAGCATTCTAATCACACATGCCTAATCATGTAAATAACAATTGAAACACTGCTTCGAAACATTTGAAACACGTTGTGAAACCTGAATGTTGCATACCTTTGTTAGACTTGTTTTGCCCTGATTTTGCTTGCTAGGTTAGTAAAACATGGTTGGCTACTATTGTAAATCATCTAGGATTGTTTAGTTCAAATTTTTGGAGCAAGGTTGTATTCAAATTAATTCGAAATTTGGCTTCAAAATAAATTCCCCAAAATTAGGGTTTTGAGCTAAAACGTGGACTTTGATCTTACAATTCAAAATCTAGAAAGAATTTGGCTTTGGTCTTAAAAGCAAAGTTGTAGAGAATTAAATTCTAAGCAACTTTCATTTTGGACTATTTTCAAAAGATGTCATTTTCTTGCTCAAAATAATATTTGAAAGATGGCATGTAAAAATTCCTTGAAACTATATTTGGAAAAGTATTTTTTTTTTCTTGGCACGCCGCCTGCCTACCGCCCGGCCGGCCAAAGATCCACATCCACCCGCATCCCGCCGCCGCCTCGGCCGGCTCGATCGCGTGTGTGGCCTCCTCCTCCCGCCGCGCCCGAGCACGCGTCGAGCACGCCGCGCCCGGCGTAGTGATGTGCATCTTGGCGGCGGCGACGCGGCGGCGGGTGGCCCCCGTGGCCCCGCAAGCACGCGCGCCCGCCGATATCACGCCACCGCAGCTCGCATTCAAGCTGTCCGAGCGCAGCACTCCCCACCCAGCCAGCCGCAGCAGCTCCTCCCGCGCTTAGCGAGCTTTGCCACCGAGCGCCGCTGTCGCTCCACCGGCGATTTGCTCCTCCTCCCGCGCCTCATTCCCCGATTCCTCCCGCCGACTGCTCCGCCTCGTCAAGCTCTTCGGTTGCGCCCGCGTGTGGCTGCCGTAGACGAGGTGAGAGGCCGTGGTGGCCGATTTCTTCTCCGCTCCGGCGCGGCAAGCTCGCCGGAGCTTCGTGCTGCATGTGAGCGACCCGCTCCAACCCTGTCATCCTTTTCTCATGCATCTGCACCGCTCTGCCCCCGCGACCCTTGTGCGCGCCTTCCCGTGGCTTCTTGTGGGGCGGGAAGCGCCCACCATGGTATCTTGCGCCGCCGTGGTGGTGCTGGCGCCGGCGTGTAGGCGTGGCGTCTCGCCTCGGCGATCTTTGGGCGGGGATGGCCGTGGGCGAACCCCAGAGCCGCCGCTCGCCCCTTCGCTCGGGCTGAGCAGGCCGGTTGTGGTCGTGGGCCAATTCGTTTCCACGGGCCGGCCCAGTAGGAGTAGAAATAATTCGTTTTCAATTTCTCTTTATTATTTGAAAATAGAAATGGGTTGGAAAATGTTTGGGTACTCAAATTTGCTCCAAATCTGTTGAAACAAATTTTGCTAGGTTCCTTATCACCAGATCTACTTGAAAAAATTATTGCATGTCATTTTTGAGATACTTTTCTGTAGAACTTTATTTAATCATGTATATTGCTGATAACTTGAAAAATGTGTAGAAAAATCTATAGGCTTCAGAAAAATATGATTCCAAGTTTGTTAATCTTCTTATGTAATGTGATTCCTAGAAAAAATATGTTTCATGCATGAGCTGTGGGAATTTTTTTTTTGGTGTAGTTCAAGTACCTTTAATGGCTGATTTTTGTTATTTTAGCTAGAGAGCAAACTTTGTATAAAACATGCATGTGATAATTTTTGTACAGTCATTGTATGCTATGAAGAACCTAGGAAAAATATTAACTCTGTTGTTTGACACTTTTCACAGTTCAAAGTATTTTTATGTTCATAATCCTGCCATGCCCTGTCATTTTTGTGTAGATTATTTTACTTATCCAAACGCCATGAAAATTTTATGGTAGTCTATTTAGAGTAGTACTATGCTACTGTAATTTTCTTAGATTTTTATAAGCACCAGCAATATAGGTTGTTGTTGTAGCCCTAGTTTAAAATGAAATAAAATAATCCTCTTTAATGCAAGTTAGTTAATAATGTTAGCTTTGGTGTATCGTTGAAGCATTTAATAAGATGTGTTGACTTAACATATTAGTAGTAGAAGAGAATGCAGTAGATGACATGTGCTTGTAGTATATTTTCTTGGATGATGTTGACTACCTTGCATTCCAACATATCCATTGTATTCATCTCATCCGATGCACCGATTGCATAAGCACTTACGCACATTGCATCATACGGGATCGCAAACCGAGAACCCAGTCGTCATAACCGAGGAGCCCGAGGAGCGGTTTGAGTGTGGTAGTAGGAAGTGCCGAAGCCGACGAGGAGGGCGTTGAGGAACTTCAGAGTGCCACGATCACCGTCAAGAGCTCCTCGAGAGAGAGGCAAGCCCCGAGCATTTTTCTCCGGTTTGCAATGATTTAATTAAATGCTTTACTTTAATTGATGCATTACGTTTAGGAGTTGTTTGCAACCGAATTCTTTGCATTATACCTTGTTTACCTTTGTTATACTATATCCTTGTTACCACAGTAACCATGATCGAAGTCAATGCTTATTGGCTTAGACCGGTAGAAGTCGGGTGATTTCTGTCACTGCGAGCTATAGGTGGTTACACGGATCTGCTTGGATGACTATGAAGTCATGGTACAACTAAGTGTTAAATGAAGTTGAGACCGGACGGAGACTTGCGAGTTTTGGACTGTAGTGTTTCCATCTGTGTCGATTAAGGACCGACCGTTGTTGGGCCTCGAGTCATATTGAACGCATGCCTTACATTTAGTTGGCGGATAAAGTACCTTCCGACCCATGAAGCTAGGAGATTTTTCGGGCCGAGTAGATTGCCCAGCAGCCATGACTGCCTTGTCGGGGCAGGTGTGGTAGGACACGGGCGGGATGATAAGACCAAAGTGCAATCGGTCGGCCACAGGTACATGTGGTTCTGGCAAACTCGAGATACGGAAAGTTGACTCGGTGATCAATATCTCACTTTAGCGGGTGAGTGAGGTTTGTGTAAGGAATAAATCACAATTTGGTTAGGAATCGATTGAATCGCCATCGCTCTGGATAGTGAGCACTTGACTTGAGTTACTTCATCGTAGTAAATGTTTATGGAACACTTGGATGGTTATAATGAATATGGCAAAGTATGGAAGTTGTTTAATGATCATTGGTTATCATTATACGCTTAATCACATGTTTACTCTAGTATAGGTGCAAATCTAGTCGATGAGTTCATAATAATTAACTTGGCAATAATGCTTTTAGAAAGGTTCTTGAAATGCTAAAAATGCTTCTTTTGCAAATGAGTCACTACCCTACTATAAAGCCCTTCATAATCCTTGGTGTCATTTATTTTCGGTTATGTCGGGTAAGTCTATTTGAGTACCTTCTCGTACTCGTGGTTTATTCCCACTTGTTGCGAGATGGACGGATGTATTACGACTCATTGTATCAACCGCTGCTGTATCCTGCGATGGGTGATGCTTAGGACCATGGGCATGGTAATTCCTTACGTCTCGTCTAATGCTTTTGTTGGAGATGATCATTCGCTGGCACTATATTTGAACTCCGCGTGAGTGTGTGTGGTTTGAACAAATGACTTCCGCTACTTTTATTCGAACTGGTTTTGTAATAACTATGTTTAAACTCTGATGTATCTGAGATTGCGAACTTTTATGTAATATGTGATGGTGACCGCTAAACTTATTACGATCTTGGCTAGAATGGAAGTTGGTTTGAAATCCTTCGTGATTTCACGGACTACCGGGTTATACGGGCTTAAGTTTGCTCAATCGTCTGCTCTGACGGATGATTTTCTTACTTAATTTCGTATAATTGGTCGGTTCTGTTACAGGAGCTGGTGGCTCAGTTCACTGGCTTTCTTTCACCGGACGACAAGGTTTCAAAGAAAAATAAGTGAGCAATTCAAGCCTATTTAATACTTGCATTGCTTTCCTGCAGCCATCGGGTCTCATTTTCTTTGGTGAATTTCAGGAAAAGTTCCGGTCTTTCGTTGTTCTGGATCACAGATCGCTTTGATTACTTGGATCCATAGGCTGAGGAGGCTCAGATCGACAGGTTCGCTAGAGTGTGGCTCTAGCACTTCCTTGGTACTTTTCTCTTCCCAGACGCCTCGGGCAACACCATCAGCTGGATCTTCCTTGACATACTACACTAGTCGTGGGAGAACATAGCGGCGTACAGCTAGGGCAACGCAGTCCTGGCATGGACGTATCGACAGCTATCGTTGCTGTCGTCGCACCTCAGGGTATGCGAACCTTGGGGCTTGCTCCTACCTACTCCAGGTTTGGTGTTGGGAACGATGGCCCGTTGGGAGGCCCCTTGCTACTGATTTACCGGTAAGTACTTCGGTTTATTATATTCTTCGAGGCAGTTACATATGATGAAATTATTAATAGCTAGTTCATTATCGTGTTCAATGCAGCAATGGAACGGGCAGGATACACTATCTACAACTCTGTATATCTGGACAGAAGCAGAGTTAGTCAGAGGGAATGCGAGGCGCAAGTACAGGGAGTACACGGACGGTCTTGACGTCCTGACATAGCACCAGGTTACGCTCTCTTTACTATCATACATTTGTCTTGTTCGATGTACACTATATGACAACCTAACTCAATTATGAAATGTTCAGGTGCATTGGTGTCCTTGGGATGCTCCGGAGCTCGAGTACTATCTGAGTCTTGTCACTAGGGATGAGTCAGACGAGTATCGCTGCAACGTCCCTCTTATTTTCTTCCACGTGGTCGAGATTCACTTGCCCATCAGGGTCTGCAGATAGTTTGGAAGAATGACAGGCTACTCACCACCGCTTTACTCCACCAACCAAGAATTGCTCGGGTGCGTTATCAATTAATAACAAAGTTATAATTCAGAGGTGTGTGTGGTACAACTAACATCGTTTTGTTGCTGGTATGACCGCAGGAAGAGGTACAAGACCAAGGATTGTCGCGTGACACACAACACGTACATCTAGTTGTGGCAGACCATGGAACGGCAGCCGGTCCATGCGGGTCCCCCACATGACTAGCACACCTTCGACGAGTACCTGCGGTGGCTTCATAGGTCTACGAGGACACATATCAAGCCCCCGTACACTGAGGAGATGATTGACGCGGACTCAGAGGAAGATGTGATCGAAGATGTGTACTACGTTGCCACTAGGGCCGACACACAGCTACAGAGAGCCCCGCTTCAAAGATACATGGTAAGATACTCGAATGGTACAATTTGTTATCCATTTGGTATTAAGTATGTGTACTAAAACTGTCCAACCGCGTTTCTGTATCCAGGCGACACAATTGTCAAGAATGTCCAACGAAGCAGTGTTTCAGCTTCACGAGTCTAAAGGGCAGGGGCCAGGCGTTCTCGAGGCTTTTGTGAAGGTAAACATAAACTTGTCTGTTCCGAAAATGTTTCTTTAGTGTATATGCGTTTGGGAAATGCACTAACTTTAACGTCTATTTATGCAGAAGGTGAAGCGGAGCTGCAGGAAGCTAGCGAGAAGTTGAGCTGCATGGACACTCCATGGGTGGAACCGGCAGTCCCGGCGCGGTCGGGTGGCACCTCTTCTGGCTCTTTGAGGACACCAGTCGGCTCTTCTCAGCCGGTGACAGGTGCCACTTTCGTAGTGCGTACACCACCACATCATAGCGCTGGGAAGGACCCTGCAAGCGAGGAGGACGATGACGACGATGACGACGACGATGACAATGACCCCCCCGGGCTTCCGCAGACAGCACCACCAGTGGGACCCTTGGCCGCAGGACGAGATTGGCATGTCTTAGCTGGGTGGTACCCCACTTAGTACCCAAGGAACCTCACAGGTAGTAACAAAGGTAGCTTCTTTAAATACGTAGGCTACATGAACTAACGATCATAAATATTATAAGTAATCGTGCATATCATATACTTGCAGGGTACGAGCCGTACACACCGGCAACGCGACCACACCGACGTTGGCTACACTCCTAATGTGTTGCCAACAAATCCAAAGAGACAGAGGCGTTCGAGGGATCCTTACATTCCTAGGTCTTAGTTTGTTAGGTCGAACGAATATTGTCGTCCGAAACTTGTAGGCTTAGTTGGTTATGTTATGTCGAACTTATGTCGAACCAATGAAAATGTCATGTGGCAGCTTGTCAACTTGCGCACGGACTTCATTTATTTGCTTCATATTCGTTTCAATGCGTCGCGGCAGCACTGCCGGCGAGATTAACTAGCAACTAGTTCGGGAACCGTTAGTCCCGGCGTATCTCACCGCCGGTGGCCGGCGTCTTGACCCCAATCCTCCCGAGCTTGGTCATCGCCGCCACGAAATCGCCGAAGGAAGGCACCCTGGTTAGACGCGCAGTAGTCGACCGTGCTGCGCGACCTTATGTCGGACTAGAGCACCTGGTCGGAGCCCACCAGCGAGGGGTCAAGGAAGCCGGGGTCCATGGTCGCGTCGCTGCCGATCCTCACCGACAGCAGCCGATCTTCTGTCTGCGTCCAGGTCCTGTCGCGTCATGCGCCGTGGCGCGTCAGTGCCGCGCCAAGATTGGTGGCGCGGCAGACCCTGCCATGTCACCGGTCAGCAGCCCCGGTCGTCGCCACGTCATCCTCCTGCCGCGCCACCATGCATGGCGCGGCATAAGCGTTTCACCGCGCCATGGCAATAGGCGCGGCCAAAAGTGTTAGTTTTGAAGAAAAAAAACAATGTTAGATTTAAAATTAGTTTAAAAAAGTGTTAAAAAAAAAAAAAATCATGGACACATGGTTTCATTTTGTCTAGCTACTACTACCAGTTCTCTGCATGCTGCAGTTGCTCTGCGCAAGAGATGCATGCATGATGCGGATAGGTGAAAGTTAGCAATAAGGCATGTGAATGAATAATAAACTGTACGTGTTCGTTGGTTCATATAAGAATCGAGAAAGGATAAGTAGTAGCGTACACATGAGCAATTTATGCATGGAGTCACATGCATGCCACCACCAAAGGCACTCATAATACTGGGGGATAAGCTACCTGTCCCGCTAATTAAGGGCTATGAGTATGACCCAGCCTCATCACCATATCAATTTAATTTTGCCCTAATAACCCCTTTCTAATCATCCCTACTAGTGTACTAGTAAAGCTAAAGGGTCTGTTTGGTTCATTCATGTATATATGAAGGTTGTTACAGCAACGTGCATGCATGTGACCTATAAGAAACATCGGTGGAGTAGTCTATGTTTAATAAAGAATTAAAGATCGGACCAAATGAAATACTCCTATATATATATTTCTTATGTTCATATATATGAACTGATTAAGGGTGCCGAAGTGGAACTAGCATATATATATATACTGAAACACAAATTTAAATGACGTACGCGCACAACAACATCGTATATATCGATCATTTACACCACTAATGAATAATGATCATGCAACACACAGTCGCCAAAAATATAATAAAAATGACTATGCTATTGTCAACTTTCAGGTACAGTGTACTGTTCACGTAAGGCTATAGAGCTGGCTCATACATTACATGTGGGCGATGGGGCCTCTCTCTAATGTTTTTTTGGGACATTGCATGCATGTCGTCAAGTACTTGGTACTTGCTAGTACGCATCGTATACGCCGCGAGTATACATATTAATTCATTGAAGCAAGGCAAAGCTTGCAATTGCAAGATGCATATGGCATGGCATTGTGGACCTGGGCCTTGACCTCTCCCATGTGCCTGCATGTGCACTGTCTCCTCGCCGTTTAGCGGTTTAGGGCCACCGCCCTCCTCCCAGCCCCAGCCAATGAACGCCATATATAGCTAGGCTCCGTTCCTCGCATTGCCACACACACCAACACCACTCATGTGTGTGATGATCTAGCTAACAACCTTGCATTATTATCTTTTTTCTTCTTCTTCTTTTGCGCTCCCTTTCTCTAGCTCTCAGCTCAGCTCACAAACAAATATCTCCCCTTCGATCCATCCACAATTATTAAAGCACCATCGTTAGTACGAGATTATCCGGCAAATTAGCACCCGGATTCAGAGCTGTTGTATTACATTCTTGTTCCATTGGTACGGTAGACAAAAAAAAACCCCACCAGGTGTGTCGTGCTTGCAATTGCATCTACCGTTCCATGTCTTCTTCACCACCAGGCAGCAGCAGCAGCAGCCTAGGCGGCATGAGTGCAGCTGCAGGGTCCAAGAAGTTCAGGCACGCGATCCTCAAGAACCTGGTTCTAGGGCTCAGGAAGCGCGGTGCTGCGTCGTCGTCGAGGGGCATGAGCCTCCACGAGAGGAGGGACGCCGTCAGGCACGCCGCCGACGCCGCCCTCGCCTCGGCAAGGGGCGCCGGGCCGCGCTGGAGCTGGGCCCTGGCAGCGGAGCTCTCGTCGACCCAGCACGGCCGCCGCCGGCCGCTCACCAGCTGGGCCGCCGACGACGACGACGACGCGCACCACCTTGTCGTTGCACGGCCTTCGGGTCAATGCAAGTCGTCGTCGCCGTGCAAGACGGTGGCAGCCGCCGGCTGCAAGAATATGATCTCGAGGAGGCGACTCCGGGCGAGGCCCAAGAGCAGAGCCACGGCCAGAGCGGCAGGCGCTGTCGCGAGGGTCATGGCGAGGAGGCGGGCCAGGGCGCTGAGGGAGATGGTGCCGGGAGGGAGAGGGATGGTGGACGAGTGCACGCTGCTGGGTGAAACCCTAGACTACGCCGCGTCTCTCAAAGCTCAGGTCGATGCGATGCAGCTCCTGTTGAGGACTCTCCAGGCCCCCAAGAACCCTTGTAAGTACTCTTCTTTTTTCCCCCTCCAACTGCTTCTGTACTCTGTAATTTGTTTAATTTTCTGATCTATTATCAAGAACGGATTACTTATTAAGTTCTCTGAATTTGGATACATATTTTTGAACATCAATTTGGATACATATGCAAGGTGATTGAGAAATGAGTGTCTTTTTTTGTCTGGTGGTTTCAGAGAGATAGAGCGTGTTTTAGGCCGGCCGTGCATTTGAAGCGACATCTAACACGATATTTTGTTGGATTCTTGCGGTGTTTTGTAGTGCTGAAGCAGCAGCAGTGAGGGGAATTCGAACTACACTGAGACCTTTTTGGATGTGTATGTATTTGTCTTAATCCACATGTGTTGAAGTGGAATGTAATGAAATTATGGATTGAGGTGGATACACATACATCCAAACAAGACCTGAATTGTGACCAAGATCGTCCATTATCCATGGATAAGACTTGTAAGATGGAATAGAGAGTTTCCCCCCACCTTTCTTGATTCTCCTACATACTCTCTTCCTTTTCTGTTTCTTCTATAGCACTGAGAGATGATGAAGAATGAAAAGGTCATGTGTATATCGTATATGTACAGTACCAGTGTGCTACTATATATATGTATATACGGTTGCTCTTTAAACAAGCAAGCCGTGCAAAAATCAATGTACAGTTTTTATGTGATGTAACTAGCTGTTGTATTAGGAAAAGCAACTTTTGTAGATTTTGCGCCGAATTCAGGCGATATATATATGAGTATATTTCTGGGATGCATGTTGTATATAATATATGTGCTGCACCCTATTATTTCTTCTTCTTCTTTTTGCGAATTTATTATTTCTTCTGTCACAACAAGAGGTTCGGAAATGCCTACCAAACCACACTGATCGAACATTAATGTTTCTGTATCCACATGGACAAAACAAAAATGTATAGCATCAGCACTGCAACAATTTTTTTTAAAAAAAAATCGAATGTTGATCTGTACAATCTTTGTTTCTTGATTATATATGCGAATTTATTTGTAGCTCCTATGTATATAATGCTAGCTGTTCCGTTATTCAATGGCTTGCTCTCAGTGCAGCAGCTTCAAATGCTGCACTTGCAATGGTAGTGGCATCTGTTGAACATATGGACTGAAAAAACAGCCAGCTTATATTGTACTACACGCTTCACCACACGACCTGTAACAAATCGGAGGAGGCAAAACAATATCTACCCGATGGGGATGGGGAGTTGGCCGGGGCCGGACGACGGCGATGGATGCACGTTTGCCGGAAGATCCAGCGACAGAGAAGTGAAGACGTACGAATCGGACGGAGGAAGGTAGTAGGAGTGTACCGACGAGGCGACGACAGAGAGCAAAAATCACACGATGACACGGGAAACGGTCAGAACGCGTACACATGCATGCATGCATGCGTGCATGTATGTTGACCCGCTGAGAACGAACATGGCATGCACCACGGATGCAATTCGAGAACATGCATGCAAATAACCACCAGCTGGAATCGTGGGGATAGCAATCAACCCATAGATTGGTTGGTCGGTCGGTTGGCTGGTTGAGTCTTGCACGGACTTGGATAAGGACGCGTCAGGCTTCGCCCTGTTTACTAGGTTCATAAGTCGTATTTTTTTAAGTTAATAAAGAATATTTTTTTCTCACAATAAATCACTCAATAGTACTTTATCAGCCAAGCTAACAGGCTAAGTGCCTAGCGTATCATCATTAGTTACGTACATACTGACACTATGGGATTCAGCAGCCAGGCCAATTCGGTTGATTACCATGCATGTAGGAGTACTGTACTGTGCCCCATTTAGACTATACATAGCACACTGATCACTAGTAGCTGTTTCTGTTGGGCCAAACTAAAGAGGGACAGCAGGTAAACCACATATAGGCTGTGTTTAGTTCACCAAATTTTGAAAATTTGGCTACTGTAGCACTTTTGTTTTTATTTGTCAATTAATGTTTAATCATGAATTAGTTAGGTTTAAAACGTTCGTCTCGCAATTTCTAACCAAACTATACAATTAATTTTTTTCGTCTATATTTAATGCTCCATACACATATCCGTAAGATTCGATGTGATAGTTACTGTAGAATTTTTTAGAAAAGTTTTTGGGAACTAAACAAGCACACAGCTGCAGATTTTTCCCGTTGCTTGACCAGACCAGCAACAAGGCAAATGAAGCATAGGAATGTTCCCGTCAACAGTAACGAGTGAGGCGTACTCCCTCCGTCCCTAAATTTGTCGCTTTCGCTTTAAAAAAACAACTTTGACTTAATATATATTGATAAATATTAATATTTATGGCACATAATTAATATCATTAATAGATATTTAAATCTAGTTTTTTTAATAAATTTATTTAAAGATATAAATATTGTTCGTATTTTTTTTGTAATTTGAGTGAAATTTATTGACACGTAAACCGTGGCGACACACGTTTTAGAGTAGGTAGGTAGGTAGGGGAACAGAAACGCATGCATGCAGAAAAAGGCGAACTAAAAGGCGACAGTGAAAAGACTGGAAACATTGGACGGGATCGGGGATAATTAGAGCCACGCACGCACAGGATCGAGTCGGCATATAAAAAGTACTCGCATATACGCCCGTGTTTACTTTATTTTGACCACTTTTTGTGATGGCTATTTGTAGCTATGGATGAAAACGGATCGGATAGGGACAGATATCATTGATATTACGTTTGTTTTTATATTTCTATCCGAATTCGAATTTGAATACGGATAGTGTCAACCATGTCAGATATGATATGATTTAATATCGACATCATAAATACAGGTCGGAAAATATCCGTACCTATTTGTAGCACATGTTTACTTGCAAAGTACGTTCTCTCTGGTGCGGACCGTAGGCTGAACGTATATACAGTAACGTATAGGTACGGCAGCGTCGACAAGAAAAAAACTATGACTAATAACAAGTAATAATCCTAGCTTAATTGGTTGGGTACGGTGAAAGATGTGGATATATCTGACCATTTAATTTTAAATAGACTAAAATTTGATATGGATTCAAATTATGTATCCCCTTCTTTATGTTCTCTTAGAAATATGTTCCCTTCTTTAACGAAAGACCGGTACGTTCCTACTACGACTACGTCTACTCTGTACTTCTGTGGCCGAAGAGAGCTAATTCAATTTACTTTTGGGCTTTGGAGGAACATACTGGCCCACTCCATTCGTAACTCCCAATAGGGCCGGTTCGAGTGGACATGGACCGTTACACACACCTAGCACAATGCATGGCCGGCGGGCTGTGTGGCAGCGTGTGGGTGGGCACGGCAGCAGCTGGCGAATGCGATCGCTCCTGTGGATGCTTCTGAATCCACCGGATGACGCACACCGTCCGTTGCATTTCCACGCACGCAGTCACTACTGCCGATCCGTGTTTTCCAGAAGGGATGCGGTCAAGCCGCGAGCCGCACACATTTCCTGGACACGATGTCACCATCCATCACACGATGCCACTCGATTGGATCGGAGAGCCGTATTATGTATCAGCGCAGACTGCGGAAACTGCCTGAAGTTTAGGCCTCGTTTGAATTGCAAGTTTTTTCACTCTCTCTCTTCGTCACATCAAATCTTTAGACACATACATGGAGTATTAAATATAAATAAAAAAATAATTAATTACACAGTTTGATTGTAAATTATGAGACGAATCTTTTGAGCCCAGTTAGGCCATGATTAAACAATAATTGTCAAATACAAACGAAAGTGCTACAGTATCGAATACTGATTTCTAACTTCAATCTAAACAAGCCCTTAGTATGTAGCGACAAAGATACTGCCGCGTGGAAAGTTCGTTCAATTTGTCACTTATATGGCGCCGTTCGGCTTCTCAAACTTAGCTAAAATTGGCTGAAAAAAAACTATTCTGACTAAAATGTTGTGAAAAAAAAATATTATTATTATTAAAAAAAGAAGCCGAACAAATCGGATTTAACGTAAGCCGAACGGGGCCAATAATGGCTTACTTATCGCCAGTGTCCCTACCAAAGAAAGCGAGCAAAAAGAAAAGGCGAGCATGGCAGGTCCCGTGTTCTGTTATGGCGCCGTACGTCCGTTGCCGTTCTCTTGGACGCCATCCCATCCGTTTTATTAAAACGGAAAAGAAAAAAGGCAGACTGATAGAACAGGTGTGTGGGGCGCAACAACCCGATCCATATACATACTATGTGCTATGGGTTCGTGCTGATGCTAGCTAGAGGTTGCAGTTTGTTTGGTACGTACATCTCAGGTGGTGTTTAGATCGAAGGTATAAAGTTAGGGGTGTCATATCGGATGTTACGAGATGTCGTATGAGTATTCAGATATTAATAAAGAAAACAAGCTACAAAATTCATCAGTAAAGTGTGAGACATATTTATTAAACATAATTAACTCATATTTAACTTTATATGTGTAAACATTCTCTGAGGGTAGAACGTAAAGTTTTGACGTACGAACTAAGCGCGTGTTTATTGTCAAAATCTAAAACATCGAATATTTCACATCGAATGTTTACGGTCTATGTATGGAGCATTAAATGTAGACGAAAAAAAAACTAATTGCACAGTTTGGTGGGAAATTACGAGATGAACGTTTTAAGTCTAATTAGTCCATGTTTGAAACACTAATTGTCAAATAAAAACGAACGATACTATAGTAGCGCTCAAATTCCAAATTCCTATAACTAAACACGCGCTAAACAAGGCTAAGGTTTGTTCTTCCCGGTCCCGGCCGTTAGCTTTCGGTGTCACTTTGCTCTTTTCCCCTACACCTCCGTACGCTTCAACCATGTGATGTGACTGCTTGTCGGCCTAAACAAAGAGAAGCTTGAAGGTGAAGCGAAGCACCACGAAACTACAACAATGCCATTGTTTAGTTCGCGAAAACTTTTTCCCAAAAAGTGCTATAGTATTTATTATATCGAATTTTGCGATACATGTATGGAGTATTAAATGTAGATGAAAAAAAAACTAATTGCACAATTTAGTTGAAAATTGCGAGACGGACGTTTTAAATCTAATTAGTCTATGATTAAACACTAATTGCTAAATAAAAACGAAAGTGCTACAGTAACCTAAAATTCCAAATTTCGCGAGCTAAACAAGGGCATTCCAATACTCCATGCACGCAGCATGCAGATGCAGCCACAACGGCCAGCCATATCTTTGGACCCAACTTACTAAGGGACTGTTTAGATTCAAAAAAATTGTACGTAGTACCCGTCACATCGAATCTTACGGCATATGTATGGAGTATTAAATGTAGACGAAAAAAAATTAATTGCACAGTTGGATGAGAAATCGCGAGACGAAACTTTTAAACCTAATTAGTCCATAATTAGACATTAATTATCAAATACAAACGAAATGCTACAGTGAACCAAAATCTAATTTTTTTTGGATCTAAACAGGGCCTAATCATGGTTATTAGGTGAGTGCAAAACATGGGCGTCTCGTCTCCTGTCTCCTACGAGTATCTATCACGGTTTCAGAATACTTCTAGTACTATAGCTTGGGCCGCCGCTAAACTTGACTCCTCCCGTGCTGTGACCTGTAGATTTGCCCCCTGCGGCCGGCAGGCGGCAGCAATCACATGTGCACGGCGGAATGTAGAAGCACCTTGCCGAGTTGGTATCGGGGATCATGCTTGCGTCTGCCAGACCACCGCCAAGTCCAATAGCCAGCCCGTGCATTTCCATCGCAGCGTCACGGCATGTGAATCAGGTTTGGTGACGCTGGATAAATCTGGTCCTCTTCTGTGGTATATAAAGGCTCTCGCTCGGCAGTCGGTAGGCACCACGCCGCACCAGCAGGCAGGCAGAGGTCACTGGGCGTCGGCCACGAGTCACATGGGCACTGGGCGGCAGGCGCATGCGGCCGCAGCGACGGCAGGTGAGCTGCGCTGCGCTGCCACTCGAGAGGCGCGACCGGCCCGCGTGCGCTGGACGGCTGGAGCCTGGAACGGAGAGGTCAAAAGCGCACATGAGTGATGAGTCCACCGGAACTGGATTGCATTGCAATATTGCATTGGATCCTTGGTTTCCACGCGCAGCTACCCTCGCTCGCTCCCAACAATGTGGCCAGGGTATGATGCGGTGCCGTCCTCCTCCTCCCCGCACCTCCACCAGCCCAACAAACGACACTGGTGGTAGGGCCGCCCCCATGCGCAGCAGCACTCCTCGGCAGGGGAAATATGCCGGCGGGCGTCGGCGTCAGTGCGCCGTGCGCCAACACCAACAGTGGACCGGGCGGTGGCTCCATTTCTGGCTGTGGAGGCCGGCCACGATCCGGCATCGCGTGGGCATCCTGTTGGTTCCCAGACGAGAAAAGGCATAATACTACCCACACTGTATCAAACATCGATGCTGAAACCAGGAGAGAGAACGCTGAAACAAAGAGAGAGAAGAACTCAGCATCAATACAACACATTGCAGGGGCGGTGCTAGAGCCAGAAAACCCAGGCATCGAGGCACGTAGATGCATCGGTGCTTAAACAAATAAAAAATGATTTCACGAGCTGTTTCAGCATCGCTCACATTGTGGGCAAGAGTGTGGGGAAAACGGACGATGCGGATGAGACAAAGACAACCGATCGATCGAGGCACGCGTACGCCAAGGGCTATTCCGTTGGTTTTGGAATTTGGATCATCCAGGAGACCACGAGGCGGTGCACCAATCCGAAGTGCGAGCGGAAGAAGGAAGGGATAGGCGAGCGAGTAGCGTAGGGGTGGTGAATGTTCAACGTTCACGCTTCGCACGAGCAGGTAAAGCTGGAGCCAGTGATTTACCAGGTTTTGCAAGCAAGATGGATGCGTTTGTTTAGTACAGCGAAACAGCTGTATTTCGACTAGGAACGAGTAGCACCTCCCCACGCGGAACTCAACGTATTTTACGTGCATTTGGGAATTGAGAAACTCTCGAGGCTTAAAATTAAATTTTCACAAAAGTAAAATGTTTTGGCCAAGGAATATATGAAACGTAGGGCATGTTCGCTTGTCTGAATTTTAGAGGAATCTGGATGGTTTGGATGAATGCTGGAGGAATTTTGAGAGAAAAACACTGTTCCGGATGAAAAAAAAAAAGCGGATCAAACCGAATTTAAGGGCACGCGAACGGGGCCGTACTCACAAATTTTTAGCTATAATATGATGGGCCAATATCCTTTTAAACACTTGGACATTCTGATAAATCATAGGAAACTCTACAACAATAATTGGAAAGTTGTCGAAGAACATTTTCAAACAAACCGAGCAACTAGAAAAGGAAACTTTTATGGCCGGAGGCAAGGCTTGATAAACTCAGTGTTGAGTAAATTGAGTAATTTAGCTATCTATGTGATGATTTTGGCATTCTTAAGAAGTTAGATTTCTACAACAGATCTACTTTCTTCTAAGAAAATGGTAACCATCCAATATTTGTTCTTCGAGTGTCATGTTGCAAGATTTGTTTGGAGCATAGTTCAAATTGCGTTTGGTTTACTACCGCCAACGAATATGGAACACTTTCTTGATGTATGGCTTCAAATCTACAACCAGCTAACCCTAAATCGCAATCTCAAATTCATGTGGAAGCAAGTGCAATCTTTTTGTCCCTATGGCTATCTAGAAATGATATAGTTTTTTATAAGAAAAATATACTCTTAATTATAGTTTATTTTCAGGGCTATTCATTGGATGCTCTCATAGTCCATTCTATAGAAAGAGTAAAATAGATCTACAGTAGTGCAATGAGCATGTCGGATGTTGGAGATTTTTGACAAGACGGGGAGTAATAAGCTTAGTGCTTAGTTTGTTGGTATTCAGCTTTATTTGCCATCTGTGAGCTCTCTAAATTCAGCAGGAGGCTAAACGGTAATAATGCATTGGATGAGTGCAAAACTCTTGGAGTGGACAGAACAAAATCTACTCCATTCGTCCTGTAATATAGTGCATTCTAGCATTCAAAATTTTTCCTTAAATATAATGCATTCTAGAGGATAAAAACTAATTTTACATTAAATACTTCTCATTTATCAATCAATCACCATTAATCGCGCTGATGATAGCGTCTGACCAGAAAATAAAATGATGGTACATGCGTCTTTTATATTCTCTCTTAATTTGTCTTAAAATTTCTAGAATACACTATATTACAAGACAGAGGGAGTACCTTTTCTAAAAGAAAAGAAAATATGATGTCCAAGATGTTTGAACTCGTGAATGCCCTTCCTTCGTTTGTCTTGTGGGATGTCACTCCCACTCAACATCACAACTTTGTTTTAGGTTGACAAACTGAAAGTATAATCAAGCCTTATTTGTGGATTTTGGTGATAATGACCTCGTAATTAGAGAACTAATGAGATTTATCAAGATGACAAGCAGGGAATTTATATTCGAGGATGCTACATGAAACGGAGGAGCCCCCAACTACAAATATAGATGGCTTCAAACTCAGAGGATGTTTCAATTCTTTTATATATTGAATTTGAGTATAGAAAAAGCCATACTATAAAGGGGGGCACAATGCTTAAGCTAATCTGTGCTACCAAGTGCTCAAACAACTATATGCATCCTCAGATTCATAGCCAAGATAGTCTACACTTCACTATTATCCTTACTGTCTTGCGAGGTGTGAACTTTGACTTGCCCGACCCCTTGGGTGCGAGCTCCGACTCGCCCGACCCCTTGGGTGCGGGCTCCGGTTCGCCCGACCCTTTGGTAGCGGGCTCCGGTTCACCCGACCCCTAGGTCGCGGGCGTCGGTTCGCCCGACCCTAAGGTCGCGGGCCCTAGCTCGCCCAACCCCAAGGTCACGGGCTCCGGTTCACCCGACCCCTAGATCAAGGGCTCTGTCTGGCCCGACCCCAAGGTCGCAGGCTCCGGTTTGCCCGACCCTTTGGTCATGGGCTCCGTCTCGCCCGACCCCAAGGTCGTGGCTCTAGATCACCCGACCCTTTGGTCGCGGGCTTTGTCTCGCCCTACCCTTTGATGGCGGCCTCGTCTCGCCCGATCTCAAGACCACGGACCTCGTCTCGCCCGACCTCTTGGGTGAAATGTCCGTTGGGGGTTGGGGTATATATACCTTTTTCTTTTTCTCCCTAACGACCATCTATGATTTAAGTGACCGTTGGGGCCTAGGGGTATATATATACCTTTTCCTTTCTTTTCCAACAGCAGAAATAGAAAAACGAACCAACCTGCTCCCCTCTTCCTCACTTCAGCACACTCAAAATAGAGCAGGAGCTCTCTCTCTCACTCCATTGTTAACCTCAAGCCCCCAAGATAATCCATTGATTTCTCCATCAATCCTTGAGGGATAAGGGTCCAAAACTTGATAAGAGAGCATCTCCATTGATTCCTAAACTCTAAAGAGCACTTGGTTCACGTCTTAGCTGGCGGTTGTGTTTGTTACTCTTGGAGCTTAGCTCCTAGCGGGTGAATTTGATGTTGGTTTAAGTTGAATTTTTACAGGCCTATTCACCCCTCTCTATGGCGTACCAGAGATCCTACAAGTGGTATCAGAGCGGGTTACCTCGTGTGTACTTCACCGCGTGAGGTATGGAGCCCGGGGGAGGATCCGATGTCGTGAAGCCCATCAACGTCGATCCGGAGGACGTTGGGCTGCATGACACCGATAGCAGTGAGCTTAGCGCCTCTACAGCGAGCAACTCCACGCTCCCGTAGCTATAGGCAACCGATGCCGAAAAAGCTCAAAATATAGAAGAAAGAAGAAAAAGAGCAGCTAGAAAAGAGAAAAGAGAAGCAAGAGAGAAGGAGAGGGAACAACAACGGTTAGAAGAGAAAAAAGCAAGAAAAGAAGAAAGAAGGCTCAAGAGAGAAGCTAGAAGGAAAAGAAGAGAAGCAAGAAAGAAGAAGGAACAAGAAGCAAAAGCCTCCAATGCATCTTCAAGTGAGCTATCTAGTAGCTCTGAAGATGGTGATGATGATGAGTCCTACCAAGTACATAGCAAGAAGGATAAGAAAAGAAAGAGCAAGAAGTACATAGGAGAGGCTCACATTGGGTATGAATGGGACTCAACTAAAGAAAGCTGGAGTGAAGAAGATGAGAAAGTTGCAACCATTGCTATCCATGAGCCATCTTCTTCACCAAGACTCTTTGCCAACATGTCCGATGATGACTACTACTCTCCTCACATTTGTCTTATGGCAAAGAGTGAAAAGGTAAAATCTAAATCCAAGACCAAAGCTCCTCCACCTCCACCTCCTAGTGATATCTCTAGTAATGATATTAGTGATAGCTCTAGTGATGATGAATCTAGTGATGAAGAAATAAACATGATAACTAAAAATTTGGATCAAAAGATCAAATTATTCATCACTAAGCTAATGGAGGATTTAGAGAGTGTCCAAGCCGAGCTAGAATCTAAAGAAGATACTCTTATCTAACAAGAGGATCTCTACATTATTAGCAAAGAAGCTCTTGCATTAGAGAGAAGTGTGGTAAAATCCTTGCTCAAGGCCTTGGTCAAAGAACAAGGGGACCATGCTATCATAAGAAAAGAAAATGTTGCTCTTAAGAAAAGGTATTGTGACTTTAGATGAAAAGCACAAAAAACTTGAGCTACAATATAATATTCTTTGGGACAACAGCTCACATCCCTCTAAGGCAAAGAATGCCTCTACTACCTCCACTAGTCAAGATTGTGAAAAATGTTACAATATTAATTTGAATGCTTATTCCACTAACCTTGCAAACATGGAAGCAGTGATAAAAGAAATTGCTAGACTCAATGAGATTATTGGCAAGGGCTGCTTGAGTGGTAAGAATCAAGTAAGTGACAAGAAGGCAAATAATCCAAAAGTGTCTCAATTCAAACAAGGGAGACACCCCTCAATCAAGCATGAGCTTGGGCATACTGCAGGAGCCAAGATAAATGGAAGAAATATCATAAATGGCTATGAGTGTGTCAAGTTTGAGAGGAAGGAAAGAGTTGGTTTAAATCAGCCTGCACAGACCGCGGCAGTGCCGTAGTCCAGAGCGGCAGTGCCGCACTGCGACAGTGCCGCAGTGAAGGCCGGCTGTGCCGCTCCTCGCAAAAATGGGAAGGCTACTAATTCTACCCCTGATCAAACTAAGCCCAAAAAGAAGGTGTTCCACCAGAAATAGGTTCAGCAAAAGGCAAAGGAATCAGTGTGGGGCACTATGAACAAGTATGCCTATCAACCAAAGTTTCAACCATCTCGACAAGGCTTGACTTCATGTTTTGTTTTAAGGAACAACAACAGTGGAAAAGTGATTGCCAAATATGTTGGAAAGGAAGCCAACACATATAGAAATACTTCTATTTAGGTTCCAAAATTTTTTGTGACTAACATGCAAGGCCCCAAGTCAAATTGGGAACCTAAATCAAGCAACTAAATCTATTTTGCAGGCATACTCCTCCGGTGGATCAAGTTGGGTGCTTGATAGTGGATATACAAATCATATGACCGGAGAAAGGAGTATGTTCTCATCATATTCCCCAATGACGTACTCAAATGAAAATATTGTCTTTGGAGACAATTCAAAGGGGGATGTGATTGGTCTCGGTAAAGTTGCTATAACACTTGAGCATTTAATTACAAAATGTATTACATGTTGATTTATTGAGTTATAATTTGTTGTTCGTTTCTCAATTGTGTGAGATGTACTAGAATTGTCTCTTTTGAATAAGGGTGTGGAAGTCTTTAGAAGAGAGGATTCCTCTATTGTATTTACGGGTCAATTAAAGAACAAGCTTTACTTAGTTAATTTCAACAAAAGTAAAGCTAAGATTGAGACTTGTTTAGTGGCAAAATCTAGCATGGGTTGGCTTTGGCATCGTCGACTAGCCCATGTTGGGATGAGAAACTTGGCCAAACTTCTAAAAGATAAACACATTTTTAGGCTAACAAATGTTCACTTTAAGAAAGATAGGATATGTAGCGCTTGTCAAGCTGGAAAGCAAGTTGGCATACATCACCCACCAAAGAGCATCATGACCATGATGCAATCATTGGAGCTCATACACATGGATCTCTTTGGACCGATCACCTACCTAAGTATCGGGGATAACAAATATGGTCTTGTTATTGTTGATGATTATTTCGTTTCACTTGGATATTTTTCTTGTTTGATAAGTGTCAAGTTAGAGACAAAGTGAAAACTTTTGTTAGAAGAGCTCAAAAGAAATTTGGTCTCCCCATCAAGAAAATAAAAAGCGACAATGGACCGAATTGAAGAACACCCAAGTTGAGGAGTTTCTTGATGAAGAGGGCATCAAGCATGAGTTTTCATCTCCATACACCCCTCAATAAAATGGTATAGTAGAGAGAAAGAATCGTACACTAATTGATATGGCAAGAACAATGCTAGATGAGTACAAGACGTCGGATCTCTTTTGATGTGAAGCCGTGAACACCGCTTGCCATGCCATCAACCGCCTCTACCTACACATGAAGCTGAAGAAAACTTCATATGAGCTTCTAACAGGTAACAAACCAAAGCTGCCCTACTTTAGAGTGTATGGGTGCAAGCAGTGATGGACCTAGGTTTTTACCTCTAGGTATGCGCAGCAAAAAAATTTCTTATGCAATTCGGTAAACCATATATAATTTGGTAAAACCATATTCTCATTCGGTAAAACCATATTCTAAAACCATATAAATTGTTCAAATGAAATACAAAACACTTTAAAATATAGCCATATAAGAGACATACAATATTACTTGTTGATCCGTCGCCCTTAGGAGCCGAGCAGATCGCCGTCGCCACCTTGTCGGATCATCACGGGCTCATGGCTTCTCCTTTCCCGTCACGGCGGTGCCCTGAAGGAGCCAGAAAGGAGTAGATCGTCGCGGACTCAGGCCAGGAAATCCCGCGGATCGCCGTCGGCCGTCGCCGTCTCCAACTCTCCCATCTAGTCGTCTTCTCGGCTTCTCTAGTTCTCCTCGTCCTCGATTGAGAATTCGAGATGTGTCACAGCGCCGCCCAGCAGTTACTCCATCCGCGGAGTCCGCGCCTGCTAGGTGCTAGCGAGATCGTAGAACCGAGAGTCAGGACGGAAGCCAAAGCGCCGATCGTTTCCTTTTTTATTTTTTACATTGAAAATTTCTACCTATCTATATGACTGGCGGACCCCAGGATATGCGGTGGCCCACCCGGCATACCCTGTGGGTCCGTCCCTGGGTGCAAGTGTTTTATACTTAATAAGAAACACAAAACCTCTAAGTTTGCACCTAAGGTTGATGAAGGTTTTCTTCTTGGTTATGGATCAAATGAACACGCCTATTGTGTTTTCAACAAAACCTCCGGGAGAGTTGAAATAGCTGTAGACGTAACATTTGATGAATCTAATGGCTCTTAAATGAAGCAAGTTGATTCAAGTGTTGTAGAAAAGGAGGATCCACCATGTGAAGTAATCAAGCAATTGGCTATTGGTGATATTAGACCATAAGAAGATGAAGTCACTAAAGTGGTGGTTCCTCAAGCCGCTGATGAACAAAGTTTCACTGATGTATCTGATGCTGAGGGGGAGCTGACCCCTGCTGCAAATCAGTAGAGCGGTAGTGCCGCACATAAGAGCAGCAGTGCCGCACTCCCTCTGACAGCAGCAGCAAGTCCAACTCTGATTCAAGGACAGAACCTACAACCTATATTCGAGCAAGAAGATAATGAAGATCCAGAACATGGACAAGAGGCCATTGATTATCCAAGGCTAAGGTAAACAATACAACAGGATCATCCCGTTGACAACATCCTTGGGAGTCTTCGAAAGGGGGTAACAACTCATTCATATTTAGCAAAATTTTGCCAATATTACTTGTTTATTTCCTCTTTGGAACCTCTTAAGGTTGAGCAAGCACTTGGAGACCCAGATTGGGTGATGGCCATGTAAGAGCTCAATACCTTCAAAAGAAACCAAGTGTGGACCTTGGTGGAGAGACCCAACACCAATATTATTGGCACCAAGTGGGTCTTCCGCAACAAGCAAGATGAAAATGGCGTGGTGATAAGAAACAAGGTAAGATTGGTTGCTCAAGGTTTCACTCAAGTAGAGGGCTTGGACTTTGAGGAAATATATGCACCGGTAGCAAGACTTGAAGCAATCTGAATGCTTCTAGCCTATGCCGTTCATCACAATTTTAAGCTATATCAAATAGATGTGAAGAGTGCATTCCTCAACAGCCTCATTCAAGAACTTATCTATGTTGAGCGACCACCGGGTTTTGAAGATCCCAAGTTCTCCAACCATGTCTACAAACTTCAAAAGGCGCTCTATGGGCTTAAGCAAGCACCAAGAGCATGGTATGAATACCTTAAGGAATTCTTACTTAAACAAAACTTTAAAATAGGCAAAGCTGACCCTACCATTTTCACTCACAAAGTTGGAAAAGATATAATTATGTGCCAAATATATGTCGATGACATAATATTTGATAGTACTAATCATTCTTTTTGTGAGGAATTTAGTAGGATCATGACTAAGAGATTTGAGATGTCCATGATAGGTGAATTGAAGTTCTTCCTTGGATTTCAAATCAAGCAAGTGAAGGATGGAACTTTCATTAGCCAAACGAAGTACACCCACGATATGCTCAACAAGTTTGACATGGTGAATGCCAAGCCTATCAAAACTCCCATGCCAATCAATGGACATCTTGATCTCAACATTGAAGGAAAAGCCATGGATACTAAGGTATATCATTCCATGATCGGCTCTCTACTATATTTGTGCGCATCTAGGCCCGATATTATGCTTAGTGTGTGCATATGTGCTAGATTTCAAGCGAACCCTAAAGAGTGTCATTTAGTGGTCGTTAAGAGAATCTTGAGATATCTAGTACACACTCCTAACCTTAACTTGTGGTATCCTAAGGGCTCTAAGTTTGATCTACTTGGGTTTTCGGATTCGATTACGCCGGTAGCAAAGTAGATTAAAAAAGCACTTCGGGGACATGTCAATTCCTTGGACGATCTCTAGTGTCTTGGAGTTCTAAAAAGCAAAATTATGTAGCCCTTTCCACCGCCGAGGCCGGATATGTTGCAGCCGATGCATGTTGTGCTCAACTACTTTGGATGAGGTAAACCCTTCAATATTTCGGATGTCATTTTACCAGAATCCCATTATTATGTAACAATGAGAGTGCCATTAAGCTTGCAAACAATTCCGTAAGTCACTCTAGAACCAAGCACAAAGACATCCGTCATCATTTCTTGAGAGATCACGAAACCAAACGAGATATCGAAATTCGCAATGTGAGCACCGAAAAGCAACTAGCCGATATCTTCACAAAGCCCCTCGACGAGTCAAGGTTTTATGCTTTACGTAGTTAGCAAAAGGTACTTGATTCTCATAGCGTGGTTTGAATATTAGCATGCCTCTGTTTGATAAACTAGTATCTAGGCAAAAGAGTTAAAAACATTCCATATTGTGCATGAAAATGATTTATAAAAGACAACTTATGTATCATGATCATGGTCTGTACTGATTATTTGTTTCTGGTCATGGTATATAGGTGACATATGTCCATATCTAATACAGAGAGAGTCATATAGATTATAACTAACTCCCATTGTTTTGGGGAGTGTGGCAGTGCCGCGCCTGCCTTGCGATAGTGCCACACTTTGAATCTCAATTGAGATTCAACTGAAAAGGTTTTACAACAGGGCCCATTTATTCTTCCTCTTATCCTCAGGATTGTAGTAACTTCCTTCCCTCTCTCTTTTTCCCCTGACGCCTACGCCCGTGCCTCTCTCTCCTCTCGCACCCGCGCCCTCGCCGTCGCTTGGCCATGCGTTGCCAATCTCTGGCAGTGCCGCGGCAGCTACCAGCTCTCCCTCAATGACGCTGATGGCTGCTACTGCCCCTGGCCTGAGCAGTTTCTTCCCTCTCCTCTCCTATCCTCGGTTGAGAAGATGGAGCACGAAGATAATGATCGAAGGGGGAAAAGGAAGATGAATGAGCAAAGAGACAATGATCCACCTCGCCGTGGTCGAGGGAGGTCAACAGCAGCAGGCAGTAGTGCAGCTCCAAGGGGACTTGATGACAAGGGGAGGAGTGAGCAATACATGGAAGATGAGGTGAGGCAGGAGATGATAGGTTGTACCACTGATGCCATTCCTGACACCCCACAACATCTTTCTGAGTTTGATGGCAGATACATGAGAGATTTTGAGGGTAAGATCATCATGAGACCTCCAGATGACTCCAGCCAGCATGTAGTTGTCAACTATTCCAAGAGTTGGAAGCTGGTGGAAGAGGCAAGGGAGATCAATCCCTATGCAGTTGAAAGGTCCTAATGGCTAGAGGGGGGTGAATAACCTATTAAAAAATTCTACAACACCACTTAACAAACCGGCTAGACAATTATGAGACGAAGCAAGTGTTGCGTTAGCCTACTAAAAATCTAAGCCACCTTCCACAATTCTAGTTTATATATGATTTCTATCCACATAATAGCTATATCACTACGCTAAATTAGTGCGCCCTCAAAAGCTAACTAAAGAGCCACACTAACCAAACTAACAAGCTCTCACAACTAGCTACACTAAAGAGCTTGATAACTAGTTTGCGGTAATATAAAGAGAGAGAGCAAGATATTTATACCGCCATATCGAGGAGTGAACCAATCAATCATAAGAATCAATATCAATGAAGACCAATCAGCTCAGAATCAAATGATAAACATAATGATTTTTTATCGAGGTTCACTTGCTTGCCGGTAAGCTACTCTTCGTTGTGGCGATTCACTCACTTGGAGGTTCATGCGCTAATTGGCATCACACGCCAAACCCTCAATAAGGTGCCGCACAACCAACACAAGATGAGGATCACACAAGCCACGAGCAATCCACTAGAGTACCTTTTGGCTCTCCGTCAGGAAAAGGTCAAGAACGCCTCACAATCACTACGATCGGAGCCGGAGACAATCACCAACCTCCGCTCGACAATCCTCGCTGCTCCAAGCCATCTAGGTGGCGGCAACCACCAAGAGTAACAAGCGAATCCCATAGCGAAACACGAACACCAAGTGCCTCTAGATGCAAACACTCAAGCAATACACTTGGATTCTCTTCTAATCTCACAAAGATGTTGAATCAATGATGAAGATGAGTGAGAGGGCTTTGGCTGAGCTCATAAGGTTGCTATGACAATGCAAATGGCCAAGAGAGTGAGCTTCAGCTGGCCATAGGACTTAAAAAGAGAGCCTCCACGAATAGAGTCGTTGGGCTCCTTACTGCACTGAACATGGGCCGACTGGACGCGCTGGTCAGATTGATCGGACGCTGGACCTCAGCATCCGGTCGCGTGATGCACGCCACGTGTCCCCTCTCTTTAAATACTGAGCTCCCGATCCCAACGGTTAAGTGATGACCGGGCGCGCTACTGCGAAGTGACCGGACGCTGGACCTCAGCGTCCGGTCGTTTCCAGTAAGCAGCCAGAAGCGAGAAATCACGACTGGACGTGTCCGGTCATGCTCGACCGGACTCACCCATCGTCCGGTCACACGGCGTCTCCTCTGTGTGCTGCCACATCAGCAGGACTGGATGCAACCCTCCAGCGTCCGGTCACTAAGTGACCCTGCGTCCGGTCGAAGACCGACGCCAGCGTCTTCGTGCTCCACCTGACCGGACGCGCCGGTCCTACCGAGACCAGCGTCCGGTCACTTATAGTGACCTCTGTTTTTTTCTGTCTAGGGCACCAGTGGCACCGTCGGACTATCCGCACTCTACGGGCGACACTCCGCCGGTGAAGTGTATCACCTTGTGCACATGTGTTAGCATATTTTCACAAATATTTTCAACGGTGTTAGCACTCCACTAGACCCTAAATGCATATGCAATGAGTTAGAGCATCTAATGGTACTTTGATAACCGCATTTTGATACGAGTTTCACCCCTCTTAATAGTATGGCTATCGAAACTAAATGTGATCACACTCACTAAATGTCTTGATCACCGAAACAAAATGGCTCCTACCATTATACTTTTGCCTTGAGCCTTTTATTTTTTTCTTTCTTCTTTTCAAGTCCAAGCACTTGATCATCACCATGGCATCGCCATCATCATGTCATGATCTTTATTTGCTTCACCACTTGAAATATGCTACCTATCTCATGATCACTTGATAAACTAGGTTATCACTTAGGGTTTCATCAATTCACCAAAATCAAACTAGAGCTTTCAGCAGTGCACAAAGATTTGGGCATTCATTACAGATTCTAGAATGAGTTTCATTCCAACCTTTATGCCATTGTCATTCTTGCATCCAAGAAAACCAATATCATCAAGTTACAGTATATTGATTGGGTGAGATATAGGAAAAGGAGGAGCCTGAGTTTGACAAGGTGATCAAAATTTATGATAGGTTCTAGCTTTTAGACATCAAGGGTTTCCAATATAATTGGAATGGGAAAGTCCTTGCACAGTTTAATGTCACATACTTATGTGACCAGACCTCTGATGAGATTCACTGGATGACTGATGGTCGGCACTACCGAGTCGACTTTATCACTTTTAGCTGGATTCTTGGCTTTGGGTAGGAGCACAGAGGTTACACTTACATTCATGATGAGCCTCGAGCTGAGATCCATGATATCAGTTACATGTGGAGAGATAGAATGATTGAAGATGGCAAGAGGAGTGGTCTACACAGCTTTTATTACATCCTCAAGAACCTCATCAGGAACACCATCAACCCAAAGGATGGAGCAGCCTCAGATATTAATGGATATGTGAGAAATGTGTTGGCTAAATTCACTCTAGGTGGGGATAGGTTCAATGTCCCTAGATTCATGTGGCCTGAATTGAGATTTGCCATGGAGGATAGGAGCAGGGGTCTGCCCTATGCCCCCTACCTTATGTTCATGATTAAGAGGATCACTAGATTTTATTTTTCAAAGGATGGGATGCACACCGTCTACAAAATTGAGAAGACTCAGCCTGCTGCAGCTACTCAGGGAGCGAGGAGCTCTCATGCTCATGTAGATATCCCTGAATCTCCCCGCTCTAGGTCTCGCAGTGGAGGCAAGATGAATAAGTTTGGCAAGTGGTTGAAGCTAATCTTCAGAAAGTACACCTATGCAGCTGACAGAGCATATGAGACACAGCTTGAGCAATGTCAGCAGCATGGACAGGACCTTCCACCACTTCCTCCTATTCGACCTGCTCCACAGTATGACCTTTTGAGTCTCTCCGACACAGATTCAGATGATGAGGACGAGCAGTAGATTGGGATGAGACCTTAGAGGGATACCATCAGAGACAGGAGTCGAGGTGTTCCACTCGTTCCACTTGCTACACCGCCACTACTCATCGTCAGGGCCGTGCACGTATTGACTCCGACGATGATGATTGTGATGGTGGTGTCGGGACTGCTGGAGGTGGTGATGATATTGATTGGACTAACATCCAGGGAGATGACGAGTAGGTGTTGATCTTTCTTCTTTTCCTCTCTTTTTGATGCTTTATGCCTAAGGGGGAGAAAATTAGAGGGGTCAACAACTCAACAGTTGCGCTTCATGTTCTATTCGATGAGTGTTAGTCTTCACTAGGTGAAAAGTTTGAGAGTTGCTCAAAACTTTAAATTGTAAAATAATGCTACTATTTGACTCTTTGTTTATCGGATATGGACATGCATCGTTGTGTGGATTAGAAGTCATCTTATTGTGCTAGGTTGCATATTCTTTTGTCTGAGCTAGCTGTGTGGTGCGGTGCTGCTCTGCCGCACAGCAGCAAGCACATGTGTGCATAAACTATCATTTGCATCATGTTTTACTTACCTGACAAAGTATGCAGCACCCCACAGGAGCTTAGATTTAGGGGGAGCCCCATCACTTTCACTAAAATATGAATCTTGGCTTCTTATGCCAATTTGATAATTCAATTCTCTATTCATATATTTAGGGGGAGACTCTACACCCATGGCTCGAAAAGTCTCAGTATTTATTTAATATCTTTTGTAAGCTTTAATTGGGTTGTCACCAAATCACCAAAAAGGAGGAGATTGAAAGTGCAATCAAGCCTTATTTGTGGGTTTTGGTGATAATGACCTCGTAATTAGAGAACTAATGAGATTTATCAAGATGACAAGCAGAGAATTTATATTCGAGGATGCTACATGAAACGGAGGAGCCCCCAACTACAAATATAGATGGCTTCAAACTCAAAGGATGCTTTTATATATTGAATTTGAGTATAGGAAAAGCCGTACTATAAATGGGGCACAATGCTTAAGCTAATATGTGCTACCAAGTGCTCAAACCACCACATGTATCCTCATATTCACAGCCAAGATAGTCTGCACTTTACTATTATCCTTATTGTCTTAGGGGTGCGAGCTCCGACTCGCCCGACCCCTTGGTTCGAGCTTTGACTCGCCCGACCCCTTGGGTGCGAGCTCCGACTCGCCCGACCCCTTGGGTGCAAGCTCCAACTCGCCCGACTCCTTAGGTGCGGGCTCCGGTTTGCCCGACCCCTAGGTCGCGGGCTCCGGTTCGCCCGACCCCTAGGTCGCGGGCCCCGGCTCGCCCCGACCCCAAGGTCGTGGCCTCCTGGTTTGCCTGACCCCTAGGTGGCGAGCTTCGTCTCGCCCGACCCCTAGGTCACAGACTCCATCTCGCCCGACCCTAAGGTCGCCATCTTTGGTTCGCCTGACCCTTTGGTCGTGGGCTCCAGTTCGCCTGACCCTTTGGTCGCGGGCTTCGGCTTGCCCGACCCTTTGGTCGCAGGCTCCGGCTCGCCCGACCCTTTGATGGCGGCCTCGTCTCGCCCGATGTCAAGGCCGCGGACCTCATCTCGCCCGACCTCTTGGATGAAATATCCGTTGGGGGCTGGGGGTATATATACCTTTTCTTTTTCTCCCCAACGACCATCTATGATTTAAGTGACCGTTGGGGCCTAGGGGGTATATATACCTTTCCATTTCTTTCCCAACGGCAGAAATAGAAAAACAAACCAACCTGCTCCCCTCTTCCTCACTTCAGCACACTCAAAACAGAGCAGGAGCTCTCTCTCTCACTCTATTGTTGACCTTAAGCCTCCAAGCAAATCCATTGATTTTCCCATCAATCCTTGAGGGATAAGAGTCCAAAACTTGATAAGAGAGCATCTCCATTGATTCCTAAACTCTAAAGAGCACTTGGTTCATGTCTTAGCCGGCGGTTGTGTTTGTTACTCTTGGAGCTTAGCTCCTAGCCAGCTAGAGCGTCGCCCGTGGAGCTTACCAACTTGTGTGGGAGCCCCGAGAGGTTTGTAACCATCGCTTGCAGTGAGTAAAATCACACCTCATATCAAGAGTTCACTCTCTTGACTTGAGAATGAGGTAGGGTTGCAAATCTCTAAGCCTTAGTGGTATACCTCAACAACGTGGACATAGGCAAGCCTTGGTGGCGAGCTGAACCACGAGATAAATCCTTGTGTCATCTTGTGCTTGTGTTGCTTCACTTGTGTTTTTGTTGTTGTTGAGGTGATTTCTAGAATTGAGGTCGATGTACTTGTGTGTGGTGTTCCCACCACTTTTAGCAGTCAATCTGTGATCTACCACACTGTAGAAAGCTAAGAAATTTACCCTATCTAAATTTGGTTGGGTAGATTTTGAACTGTGAACTAATCCCTCCTACAGGTGCGGCAGTGCCGCGCTCATAGAGCGACAGTGTGTAGGTGAATTTGATTTTAGTTTAAGTTAAATTTTTACAACCCTATTCACCCCTCTCTAGGTGTACTAGAGATCCTACACAAACCCATGTACTTATGAGTTACGACGTCTAACCACTGACTATAGTTGATGTCATTGTTCCAATATACTTTATTTAATGGTGAATTTGATTTTAGTTTAAGTTAAAGTTTTGGATTTTACAAGTCCAAAAGTAACCCTATTCCTCTCTCTAGGATTGGTGTACTAGAGATCCTACACAAACCCATGTACTTATGAGTTACGACGTCTAACCACTGACTATAGTTGATGTCATTGTTCCAATATACTTTATTTAATGTTTGTAGTTTATAGCTTACATCATAGACCTAGGTGACACACTCTTACAATCAAGGGCTATTGTTGTATTTAAAAATTCTCTATTGATGATTTTTAGAAAAAATAAATATATTTTGTATAAACTTGATCAAACTGGATAAGTTTGGATTTCGGACAAGTCCAAAGTAAACTATATTAAAACGGATGGAGTAGTTGTCTAGGATTGTTGCATGTGTTAGAGACAACTGATAAGGAAACATTCGTCTCTAGGTTGCTCACATGCCATGTCAAATCCAACTCTCTCTCGAAGCAGTATGGACCTATAGTTTTATAACTATATAAAAAGATTAGGGACCCTAAACTACATTTTAAAAGTTAGTGGACCTAGACGATACAGAAGCAAAAGTTAAAAGATCTATGGTGTGTTTTGCTAAAAAAAATCTATGACGACCCACATGCCACTTCTAACATATTTTCCAATTCCCTTACCACTTCGTATGGTTGTCCCTAGCTTATAGTTTTATAGACCTAGGTGACACACTCTTACAAGTTCAAGGGCTATTGGTGTATTTAACTCTTATAGATATATATGTTGACACGTACATCTACAACATAGATAGAATAAATATTACACTTGAACCTTGAATCGGCGGGAGGGAGAGAGGGACACCATTTTCATGCGCATGTGGATCCTAAATATTCAAGGGTGTTAGCAGTCCACTATATCCTAAATGCAAATTAGTAGTTTACACTCCAAAACTAAATTGATCACACTCACTAAGTGTCTTGATCACTAAAACAAAATGGCTCCTACATTTTATACCTTTGCCTTGAGCCTTTTGTTTTCTCTTTCTTCTTTTTCAAGTTCAAGCATTTGATCATCACCATGCTATCACCATTGTCATGAATCACTTCATCACTTGGAGTCAGTGCTAGCTATCTCATAATCATCTTGATAAATTTTCTTAGGGTTTCTCAATTAACAAAACCAAACTAGAGCTTTCACCCACCAACTCACGGAATCACTATTTTTTATTTTCTCTCTCACAACAAGGCCCTATGTAGTCAAGTTTGACAACCCTATGTCTCAAGTTTGACAACCTGTTTGATACGCCTGCGCACTTTGCCAAATTAATAATACGGTGTCAATGCCACACGTACTGCATTTTAGACAACAAATATATGTTTTAAGGTATGTTTGGACGCAATAGGGATAATAACTAGCTGAGCTAAAAATTAGCTCAAATTAGTCAAGGTTAAGTAGCTAGTTGGCTAACAACTAGTTGATGACTTGTTGTCTAAGAAATTAGCTCATCTATTAGCCTTTCTGTTTGGATTCAATAGAGCTAATTTGAGCTAATTTTTAGCTAGCTACTTGATTAGCCCTCGTATCCAAATAAGCTCCTATCACATATCACCTTTGATTCGAACATAGGTTGTTTTAAGATCGTATATGGTGTACTTTCTAACTTGACTATTGGTATACAAAAAGTTACATACTTCACGATACATGGTTGATGCTATCATATCATCATGGAAATATTTCTATAAATAGAAAATTTTCACTTTTAGAAAATGGTATGTTATAATAAAAGTACAAATCAGAGTGCCGCATTGGAACCAGAGGAACTATTCCTTTTCTTTCTCTGAGTTAGGTCATGTTAGGACTTTATTTCACTCTTCTTATTCGATGACCAACCGGAGATACTCCCTCCGTCAGGAAAAGAATGAAAATCTCGCTTCATAAAAAGCCAAACAATTCTAAATTTGGTTTTCATAAAAAATAGAATCAACATTTGTATATTAAAATAGTTTAGCACAAATATATTTCATGATCAATCTAGTGATACTTATCAGCATCATAAATATTAGTATTTTTTATATAGACAAAAAAACAACATGATCAACTTATCAGCATCACAAAGATCAGTAGCTTTTATATAGACGAGAAAAACAAAATGACGGGCATGGTGACATCATAAATAAAGTGCCAGAAAAAAATCAATAAACTATTGCTTCTAGTAGATTGGAGCCAAATTTTACTTTTTCCCTATACATCTCCAGACCGTCAATCTGAACGTGGAAACAAAAATCTTCTCACGCGCAGACTCGTTAGCCAGGCCTGGTTTAGATTTCAAGTTTTTTCACTTTTTTTTCATCACATTAAATCTTTGATATATTTACATGGTTTGATTGTAAATTACGAAACAAATCTTTTAAGTCTAATTAGATCATAATTAAACAATAATTATCAAATACAAAAAAAAACTATAGTATCCAATACTGATTCCCAACCATCGTCTAAACAAGCCCCAGACGAATGACAACAAATCACATTCACGCCCACGCGCAAAAACGCTCATAAATGTGATGAGCCTGGAACACAAAAATAGCGCGTCCGATCCGACCCCCAAAATAGGCGCCGCCCGCCCGCCCTGGCGAGTCTGGGACCCCCATCGCTCCGTCTCCCAATCCCGGGCCGCCCGTGCGCCCGTCCGCCGCGGCCACCACCTGCCCCTCCTCGTCACCAGCGGCGGCGCCCTCTGCTCCGCCACCGCGTTCACGCGCTCCCGTCGCTGTCGGACCCGCTCCCCTATTTATATCTCCGCCCCGTCCCACCTCCACGTTTCCTTAGGCAGGCGCGCATCCAGCCCCTGCCCTCCGTTCCTCTTCCTCTGTTCATCTCCTCCCGAATAAAATTTCCTGGACCCGGGGCGCGCTCTCCTCGCTCCCAAGGAAGGAAACCTATCTATCATTCCGGCGGCCGATCCATCTATCCGGCCAGGGAGAGCAAGGAATAATCAACCAATCGGCCAGTGAATCAGTCGGAAGAGGAGAGCCGGAATCCGTCTAGCGCGGCGCGGGTTGATCCCTTGCGTCTCCGGCCCTGCCCCGCGGCGACGCCTTTTGCGGTCCTTGCGTTGCGTAGAGGAAGCGAGCAGAATCTGCGACGAGAAGGAGGAGGAGAGGCATCCATCTGGTCGCACGGGCGTCCGTCGCACGGCAAGACGGCGGCGTTGAAGATGCGGGTGCTGGAGGAGGACCTCTTCCCCTCCACCCCAGGCAAGGTGAAGATCGAGCGGGCGGGCTCCATGAACCGGCAGCTCCACCGCTGCTTCGCGTCCACCAGCACCATGTTCCTGTGGGCGCTGTTCCTCATCGCCATGACGGCGTCTTACCTCAGCTTCAAGTCCTTCGTCGACACCTCCTCCAAGTACATCGCCGCGTCATGGGGCGGCCTGCACTGGGAGCGGCAGATCCGCGCGTCCGCCGCGCCCAGGCGGCCCCCAGGTTCCGCCGCCGGGGCCGGGATGTCGGTGCTGGTGACCGGCGCCTCGGGCTTCGTCGGCACCCACTGCTCCATCGCGCTCCGCAAGCGCGGCGACGGCGTCGTCGGCGTCGACAACTTAAACGCCTACTACGACCCGTCACTCAAGAAGGCGCGCAAGGCGCTGCTCGCCTCCCACGGGGTGTTCGTCGTGGAGGGCGACATCAACGACGGCCACCTCCTGGCCAAGCTCTTCGACGTCGTGCCCTTCACCCACGTGCTCCACCTCGCCGCGCAGGCCGGCGTGCGCTACGCCATGGAGAACCCGGCCTCGTACGTGCACTCCAACATCGCCGGCCTCGTCACGCTCCTCGAGGCCTGCAAGGACGCCGACCCGCAGCCAGCCATCGTCTGGGCCTCGTCGTCCTCCGTCTACGGCCTCAACGACAAGGTCCCCTTCTCGGAGCGCGACCGCACCGACCAGCCGGCCTCGCTCTACGCGGCCACCAAGAAGGCCGGCGAGGAGATCACGCACACGTACAACCACATCTACGGCCTCTCCATCACCGGCCTCCGCTTCTTCACCGTGTATGGGCCTTGGGGCCGCCCCGACATGGCCTACTTCTCCTTCACCCGCAACATCCTGCAGGGGAAGCCCATCACGGTGTACCGCGGCAGGGACCACGTCGACCTGGCCCGCGACTTCACCTACATCGACGACATTGTCAAGGGCTGCCTCGGCTCCCTGGACACGGCCGGCAAGAGCACTGGCACCGGCGGCAAGAAGCGCGGGCCGGCGCCCTACAGGATCTTCAACCTCGGCAACACCTCGCCCGTCACGGTGCCCAACCTGGTGTCCATCCTGGAGAAGCACCTCCGCGTCAAGGCCAAGAAGCACGTGGTCGAGATGCCCGGCAATGGCGACGTGCCCTTCACCCACGCCAACATCTCCCTCGCCAGGGAGCAGCTCGGGTACAAGCCCACCACCAACCTCGACGTCGGCCTCAAGAAGTTCGTCAAGTGGTACCTGTCCTACTACGGCTACACCAGGGGATCCAAGAACTCGCGACAATGATCCGTGCTAATTCTTTCTTCTTCTTTTCCCGCTTTGGCCCAGCCGCGGCCACCACTCCTGGATCAAACATTGGCATTCTTATCTGGATTTTTTTGGTGGAAATGTGTTATGTTAAGGTGTTCCTTGAGGAGAGAAACACCGGGGGGAATTCTTTGCTTGGTGAGGAGAGGGCTGGAGGAAGAAAGCAATGGAGAGCAGCTGTCTTTTCTTTTTCTCCTTTTTCCTCCCTCCATCTTCTCCTCTTTTTGTAAATTGGTCGCTCTCCATTAATCCTTTTTCCGGACTCCGATGTGCTGACCCCAAATCAAACTGTTGTAGTCCAGTCAGATTATCCCCAGTTCAAATCGAATTTCAAAGTCGCGCTGTTCATTGCAACGTCAGAGTAACCGCCGGAGACGACGGAGAGGAAATCGGCGGGCCGGTCGTGGCAGTCCTGTAAATAGCCCAGGGAAACGTGGGCCTTGCCATCGTGGATAAGATATAAGCGGCCTGCGGGCGGGGAGACGGGAGTTGCCTCGAAGCGCGCGAGTGGTCGCCAGCTGGCTTCCCGCCACGCTTGGTCCCCCGCACTGACGGTGGGCCGTCTGCGGCTTTATTGCTGCGTGGGACCATGTGTCTGTGAGTCTGGGTGGAGTCGGTGGGGTCATGCCCCACGTTGTGGTATTAGAATGATAGAATCACATGGGTGGACCAGAAGATGCGGTGGCGTTCGTCTCTGAGCTGCCATTGAGGATCGATGAGCTGCCGAGCAGAATATTTCTGCCGGGGATGCGAATGCGTTTTGTGCTTATAGGGCCTTGTTTAGATGACATTTAAATTCTAAGTTTTTTTATTCTCTCTTCATTATATTAATTTTTAAATATATACATGGAGTATTAAATGTAGATAAAAAAAAATAACTAATTACACAGTTTGGTTGTAAATCATAAGATGGATCTTTTGAGCCTAGTTAGTCCATGATCGAACAAAATTTGTCAAATACAAACGAAACGTGCTACCGTATCCAAGATTATAAAAATTTGCAATCTAAATAAGGCCCAAGTAATCTATTCCTAGCGTGAGATTTTTTTTGAAAAATGCTTCCTACCGTGGGTTGGAATAAGCATGTCAGTACGGAGGTTTTATAAAAATTGTTTTTAAATAAATAATTATATCAAGTTAATAAAATAACCAGCGAATTTATTTTTTCTCCATCTCTAATAACTTTTTAATAGTAATGAAAATAGGAAAAAATTATCGACCGTCTCTTGTTCCTTAGCCGACTCATCTATATCACCTAGACTCTTGTTCCACCCCAATTTACTTTAACACATGGGTTTGGGTAGATACAAAAAATAATCTCTTCCTAATTTACTTTAACACACATGGATTTGGACAAATACGAAAAACAATCTCTTATTAGATTCCATTGCATTTGTTAATACAATAATATCTTTCATAACAATAATCTCGAAAATACGATGTTGTCACGATGAGCTGCTGATGATAAGCTAATGTGATCTGCGCCCTGGCAGATAAACGGGTACGAATCTCGGCTCTCCGTGTCAGTGAAGTCTCCTACAGTCTGTTCGGTTGGCTAGTTCGTATCGTTGCTGATTCGTAAAGAAGTATTGCTGATTAGTTTATGTAAAAAAAAAATACTGTTCCGGCTGATCTCTTCTTGCTTGGTCTCTTTGGAAGAACAACGACTAGTCCGACCGACGCGTGGAATCTCGAGATAGGCCCGGTGAATTTTCGGAGAACACGAACAGTACTTGACTGCCGCACGCGCACGGCCCATGCGATTTGTCTTCGATGCACGAGTCGCGCACCATCTGGACGGTGGCCGCATCTGGACTGGAGTCACGCAAGCAGAGGCAGCGTGTCGTGTCCACACCAACCATACGTGGTGGTGAGATGCAAGACGGTGGTGAGACCTCGAAGCCGTACCGCATCGAATTTGAAAAAAAAGAACGGCTCGGTTTGGAGGCCTGAATGTTTCGACGGTGGTGAGACCTCGAACCCGTACCGCATCGAATTTGAAAAAAAAAAGAACGGCTCGGTTTGGAGGCCCGAATGTTTAACTTTTTTTTCCCGAGCGTGTCCTTGCGACGTGTATTTCATTAAGCAGAGGTAAAGATTGACTGGTTACAACATCCTCAAGTAATACATAGATTATCATGGAAGGATAGAAGCCAACGCTACCCAAATATATCTAATTTAAATTACATTACATAAATATTGTGCAACCAATTGGACAGGTGCCAACGAGACTAGAAAGCCTCCTCGAACATACACTCGAACCCCGTCACGTTGAACTTCATAAGCACTCGAAGTGCGGCCTTGGAATGTCTGCAGGAAGTCTGCCACTACCTGAGCATCCGACGACTGTGAGGCGGTGGGTTCTCACTTGGACACAAGCACCTTCTGCGCTTGAAGACGCGTGCTACTGCGGATGGTGACCAACGATGGAGAGTGACGGGTTCGACGTCGGGGTGGCGCCTTGAGGATGGGAGTCTTCAGCGGGGCGGAGATGCGTCTAGCAAACTCCCTGGCGAGGGCCGAAGGAGAAACGTTGTCGTCGTCCGGTTGCCGATCATCACCATCCACCCCTGGCGCCTCAGCATCCGCGAAGCTAAGCTGAACCATCCGTGGTGGCGAACGGGTGTCCGCCAACAATGCCTGAACCTCCAGAGAGGCTGTTGTCGGAGTAGACGGGCGCCCAAACGCTGGAGCACCCGCTGATCGACTCACGACGAGCGAGGCAGTGAGCTCATCGAGCATCGGGTCGACCCATACGAGAGGCCCAGCGCCCTCACACAGCACCACCGTGAGCGGATCAGACTCGTGGGAGCAGCATGCGGCAGTAGAAGAAGCTACGTTGTCAGTCACGGCAATGTTGATCTCCCTCGGCAGCTTGGTCCGGCGCCACCGACGTCGTCGACGGGAGCCGTTGGTGCCCTTCACAGCCACTTGCGCGGCTGCGTCCGAGTCACCATGTGGCGCGTGCCGGGAGGGCCGTGAGCCGCCACCCCCTGCCTCTGACGCCGTCGCCATGGTATGCCTGGGCCACTTGCAATCCCTAGCAAGATGACGATAGTCGTGACAGCGCAGACAACGCCGTGGCAACCGGCATGTCGCTACTCGGTGTGAGTAGGAAAGGCAGTTGAAACATCTGTCGTGCAGCTCTATCGGGGTCTTCCGGGCCTGCGGAAGATGCTTCTCGGTCGAGGCGGCCGCAGGTCGTGTTTCCTGCCATTGGAGAATCTCATGCCACCCATCAGCGTTGGGGCACGGAGACCCGTCCACGACGTCCAAGGCGTTGGCGGACGGGGATGCGGCCATCCACAGGCCAAGCAGGCAGGCTGTGTACCAGCTACGGGCGCGGTCGGCTGTGTCTCCTTGGCCTCTGTAACAGAACCGACCAATTATACGAAATTAAGTAAGAAAATCATCCGCCAGAGCAGACGATTGAGCAAACTTAAGCCCGTATAACCCGGTAGTCCGTGAAATCACGAAGGATTTCAAACCAACTTCCATTCCAGCCAAGATCGTAATAAGTTTAGCGGTCACCATCACATATTACATAAAAGTTCGCAATCTCAGATACATCAGAGTTTAAACATAGTTATTACAAAACCAGTTCGAATAAAAGTAGCGAAAGCCATTTGTTCAAACCACACACACTCACGCGGAGTTCAAATATAGTGCCAGCGAATGATCATCTCCAACAAAAGCATTAGACGAGACGTAAGGAATGACCATGCGCATGGTCCTAAGCATCACCCATCGCAGGATAAAGGCAGTTGATACAATAGCCGTAATACATCTGCCCATCTGCAACAAGTGGGAATAAAACCCTGAGTACGAGAAGGTACTCAGCTAGACTTACCCGACATAACCGAAAATAAATGACACCAAGGATTATGAAGGGCTTTATAGTAGGGTAGCTGACTCATTTGCAAAAGAAGCATTTTTAGCATTTCAAGAACCCTTCAAAAAACATTATTGTCAAGTTAATTATTATTAACCTGTCGACTAGATTTGCACCTATACAAGAGCACACATATGATTAAGCAGATAATGATAACCACTGATCATTAAACAACTTCCATACTGTCAAATTCACTATAACTGTCCAAGTGTTCCATAACATTTACTACGATGAAGTCACTCAAGTCAAGTGCTCACTATCCAGGAGCGATGGCGATTCGAATCGATTCCTAACCAGCTGGTGATTTATTCCTTACACAAACCTCACTCACCCGCTAAAGTGAGATATTGATCACCGAGTCAACTTTCCGGTATCTCGAGTTTGCCAGAACCACATGTACCGGGGCCGACCGACCGCACTTTGGTCTTATCATCCCGCCCGTGTCCTACCACACTGCCCGCACACAGTCTTCATGGGCAATCTACTCGGCCCGAAAAATCTCCCACTTCGCGGTCGGAAGGTACTTTATCCGCCAGACTAAATGTAAGGCATCGTTCAACATGACTCGAGGCCCAACAACGGTGGGTCCTTAATCGACCTGCAGACGAAAACACTACTGGTCAAAACTACGCAAGTCTCCGTCCGGTCTCAACTTCATTTACACTTAGTTATACCATGACTTCATAGTCATCCAAGCGAATCTGAGTAACCACCTATAGCTCGCGGTGGCGGAAATCACCCGACTTCTACCGGTCTAAGCCGACTAAGCATTGACTCGATTGCGGATACCTGGGTAACAAGGATATAGTATAACAAAGGTAAACAAGGTATAATGCAAACAACGGTTGCAAACAACTCCCGAACGTAATGCATCAATTTAAAGTAAAGCGATTAATGAAATCATTTCAAAGCGAGAGAAAGATGCTCCGGGGCTTGCCTCTCGAAGGAGCTCGGACGCCGGTGATCGGGGCACTCGAAAGTTCCTCAACGTCCTCCTCGTCGGCTCACGGCACTTCTCGTGGTGGACTCGAATCGCTCCTCGGGCTCCTCGGGTATGACGACTGGGTTCTCGGTTTGCGATCCTGTATGATGCAATGCGTGTAAGTGCCTATGCAATCGGTGCATCGGATGAGATGAATACAATGGATATGTTCGAATGCAAGGTAGTCACATCATCCAAGAAAATATACCACAAGCACATGTCATCTACTGCATTCTCTTCTACTACTAATAGGTTAAATCAACACATCTTATTAAATGCTTCAAAGATACACCAAAGCTAACATTATTAACTGACTTGTATTAAAGAGGATTATTTTATTTCATTTGAAACTAGGGCTACAACAGCAACCTATATTTCTGGTGCTTATAAAAATCTAAGAAAATTACAGTAGCATAGTACTACTCTAAGTAGACTACCATAAAATTTTCATGGCGTTTGGATAAGTAAAATAATCTACACAAAAATGACAAGCTATGGCATGATCATGAACATGAAAATACTTTGTAGTGTGAAAAGTGTCAAACAACAGAATTAGTATTTTTCCTATGTTCTTCATAGCATACAATGACTCTACAAAATTTATCACATGCATGTTTTATACAAAGTTTGCTCTCTAGCAAAAATAACAAAAATCAGCCATTAAAGGTACTTGAACTACACCTCAAAATTTTCCCACAGCACATGCATGAAACCTATTTTTCCTTGGAAGTACATGACATAAGAAGATTAACAAACTTAGAACCATATTTTTCTGAAGCCTATATATTTTTCTACATATTTTTCAAGTTATCAGCGATATTCATGATTAAATAAAATTCTACAGCAAAGTATCTCTAAAATGACATGCAATAATTTTTCCAAGTAGATCTGCTGATAAGGAACCTAGCAAAATTTGTTTCAACAAATTTGGAGCAAATTTGAGTATCCAAACATTTTTCAAATCATTTCTATTTTCAAATAATAAAGAATAAATTGAAAACAATTTATTCAAGCGCTACTGGGCCAGTCCGCTGGAAATCAGCTGGCCCACGGTCGTTTTTCGACCTCTGTGGCGAAGCCTTGGAGAGGAAGGGAATTGGCCCAGCAGTATGCCACCACCGCTCGCCTCACTGGCTTACTGGTGGGGTGAGGCGAAGAGGGCCTCGCCACGGTGCTTGTCTTTGGAGCGGCGGGCTGCTTCGGCCTCGAGGCCGGGCTGCCATCTCCGCCACGGCAGAATGAGTGGCGAGCGCACGGGATGCGAGAAGGTGGCGAATGCGATAAAGGCGACTAGGCGGGTGGAGAGAGAGAGAGGTGACTTCCATGGCGGCCGAGCAGCTGGCGCCATGGGCATCGGTGGTGAAGCTCGGGAGGCTCAACCTGAGCTCAAGGAATACGGCATAAGCGCGAGCATGACTTAAAGGAGGGGAGGCGGCGGAGCTGTGGGCGTCTGGCGATTCCGGTGAGGTGGAGGATTCGCGACTAATTTCACCGTGGTCTTGGCCGTGGCGAGCTTGGGCTTTCGGCTCTGGAGGAGAGGGAAGGGTGGCGGGAGTGAGTGAGTGCACCGGCTGCAGCTTGAAGGATTGAAGGCGGGCGCGGCGGGCAGCCGGCCAGGCTGCAACCTTGGCTGTCGAGCGTCGGCGGGCGCATGGCCGCCACGCCACCGGGCCTTCTGCCCTTGATCGGGACATGCGCTATGGCGCTGGTGTCATGTCAAAGGCCATGAGGTGAGGAAGCAATGGTGCTTGGTGGGCCGAGGCGAGGCGGGCGAGGTGATGGGGATCTGGCTGGGCGGCTTCAAGAAGGCGGAGGCGAAGCGGGTAATGACCTGTTGAAGGAGAAAAATCCTTTTTCCAATTATATTTTCAAGGAATTTTTAAATGCCATCTTTCAAATATTATTTTGAGCAAAAAAATGACCTCTTTTGAAAATAAACCAAAAATGAAAGTTGCTTAGAATTTAATTCTCTACAACTTTGCTTTTAGGACCACAGCCAAATTCTTTCTAGATTTTGAATTGTAAGATCAAAGTCCACGTTTGGCTTAAAACCCTAATTTTGGGAATTTACTTTTGAAGCCAAATTTTGAATTAATTTGAATACAAACATTGCTCCAAAAATTGAACTAAACATTGCTAGATGATTTACAATAGTAGTCAAACATGTTTTACTAACCTAGCAAGAAAAATTCAGGGCAAAACAATTCTTAAACAGGTGTATGCAACATTCAGATTTCACGCATGTTTCAGATGTTTCAAAGCAATGTTTCAATTGTTATTCACATGATTAAGCATGTATGATTTGGATGCTTGATGATGCATGATATGCGTGATTTGCAGTGCCTAAATGTAGGCATAACACCGGGGTGTTACAGCCCTCCCCCCTTATAAAAATCTTGTCCCGAGATTTGGGTTACGAACCATTTGTTATAAAATTCTTCATAAGCTTTTTGTAGATACTCTCCTGTTTCCCAAGTTGTATCTCCCTCATCATGATGATCCCACTGTATCTTGTATGTTTTCACCACACTATTCCGAGTAGCACGTTCCTTAGTGTCTAACACCCGGACTGGTTGCTCACGATACACCAAATCTGATTTGAGTTGAATACCTCGAGGTTCTATTCTTTCCTCCGGAACACGCAAACATTTCTTGAGATGTGATACATGGAAAACCGGGAAAACGGTACTCATTGTCTCAGGTAACTCTAACTTGTAGGCTACCGGACCTCTTTGTTCTAAGATCTTGTATGGTCCTACGAATCTAGCGGCAAGCTTTCTTCGGATTCCAAACCTTTTCTTCTTCATTGGCGTGACTTTCAGATAAACATAGTCACCAACTTCAAAACTAAGGGGTCTCCTTCTTTTGTCTGCATAACTTTTCTGACGTGATTGGGCAGCTTTCATATTCTGCTGAATAATATGAACTTTCTTCTCGGCTTCTTCTACAAAGTCAATGCCATAATATCTTCTATCACCAGGCTCGACCCAATTCAATGGTGTTCTACATTTTCTGCCATATAAAGCTTCCGAATGGGGCCATCTTGATGCTTTCTTGATAACTATTATTATAAGAAAATTCAGCTAACGGTAACCATGACTCCCATGATCCCTTAGAAGACAATACGGGCTCTTAGCATATCCTCCAAAACAACATTCACTGTTCATTCGACCATCCATGCGAGGATGATAAGCGATCGCGAATCAAACTAGTTCCTAAGCCTTTGTGTAAATGTTCCCAAAAGTGAGCCGTGAACTGTGAGCCTCTATCAGATACTATGGTCTTTGGTATACCATGCAACCTCACAATTTCTGCGATATACTTCTCGGCATATTGAGGTGGTCGATATGTTGTTTTGACTGGTAGGAAATGAGCGGTCTTGGTAAGACGATCCACAATTACCCAAATCGAATCATGTCCTTTTGGAGTAGTGGGCAAACCCGTGATAAAATCCATACTTATATCGTCCCACTTCGAACTAGGGACTGATGAGGGCTGCAACATACCGGCAGGTTTCATGTGAATTGCTTTCACTCGACAACATGTGTCACATCTGACAACATATGCTGTAATTTCTTTCTTCATTTTGGTCCACCAATAACGAGATCTTAGTTCTTGATACATCTTACTACTTCCGGGATGGATAGATAGCTTAGAAAGGTGAGCTTCATCCATGAGTTTATTCCTAAGCTCTCGATCCTTGGGAACCACAAGACGGTCATCAAACCACAACACGCCCTATTCATCCACTTTAAAGTGTTGAGACGGCTTTTCTTTTATTTTCTCTTTGATGTGAAATATCCCCTTGTCGGTTTTCTGGCCTTCTATTATCTTACTCTCCAAAGAGCAACTAATCTGAATACTATGTAACACAGCAGGATGCATTAGATCGAACCCCTCTTCAAGTAATGGATGCACATTCAAGTAATGTGACTTTCTGCTCAAAGCATCTGCTACTACATTGGCTTTTCCAGGATGATATTGCACATTCAAGTTGTAATCCTTGATCAATTCCAACCATCTGCGCTGTCTCATGTTTAGCTCTGGTTGGGTAAAGATGTACTTAAGACTCTTGTGATCCGTGAAAATGTTGCACACATTACCCAAAGAGATAATGTCTCCAAATTTTCGTAGGCGTGCACAAGCTGCGACAAGTTCAAGATCATGTGTTGGATAGTTGACCTCGTGCTTTCTCAATTGACGTGAGGCATAAGCAATGACTCTCCTTTCTTGCATAAGAACACATCCTAATCCAGTCTTCGATGCGTCGCAAAACACATCAAATGGCTTCTCGATATCTGGTTATGCTAGAACAGAGGAAGTGGTCAGCAGATTTCCGCAAAGTGTGGAAAGTCGCTTCACACTCCTTTGTCCACACAAACTTGTGATCCTTACAGAGGAGGCTTGTCATCGGCTTGGCAATCTTGAAAAGTCGGTATAAAGCGACGGTAATAACCGGCTAATCCTAAGAAACTTCTAATCTCAGGAACTATGGTCGGTGCTTTCCAATTCATAACTTCTTGCACCTTACTTGGATCGACTGAAACCCCATTCTCTGATAGAATGTGACCAAGGAAAGGAACTTCCTTCAACCAGAATTCGCATTTGCTGAACTTAGCATACAGTTGATGATCCCTAAGTCTGGTCAAGACAGTTCTCAGATGCTCTTCATGATCTTTCTCATTCTCGGAGTACACCAGAATGTCATCGATGAACACTACCACAAACTTATCCAATTCTGGCATGAAAACTGTATTCATCAAAAACATAAAGTATGCAGGAGCATTTGTCAAGCCAAAGGATATGTCAAGATACTCGTTGTCGGTGTTTCGTACAAGCACCGGCAAGTGAATTTATAGTAATGCGCGTTAGGCTCGGATGGTGCGCTAAAGGACACAGGATTTATACTGGTTCGGGCGAAACATCCCTACGTCCAGTTTGTTGCTGCTTGTGTTATTAGCACCGTAACGATCTGTAGTAAGGGATACAAACTGCCGAGAGAGGGACTGGTCCCAAGTCTCTGATCGAAGGATTGAAAGGTGGTCAAGAGCTTCGTAGCTGCCTGAATGTGTGTGAGTGCGTTCTATTGTTTTGTCCTCCTTTTTCTTCCGTCCCACTTGATGGAAGAAGCGCATCCCCTTTTATAGATGAAGGGGCCGGCTTTACAAGGGTAAGGGCTCCAGGACGCGTACTCTACTTAGTCTTGTGGCTCACGTCTACCTGGTCAGGTCCTCCACTCTGATGAGTGCGAAGGAAGATAAGTGTTTACAATGTTGTCGATGTCTCAGAGGATGTCGGGTTAGTCACAGAATCGTCGCCTCTGCGCAGGTATGGGCTGCGAGATAGTGGTTTTGACTTATGAGCCTCCCGGCTTTTGCTCCGCACGCCTTCTCGGGTTCTCATGAGTCCTCGTTGGGAGAATGCGGGTCGGGGTCCGGTGTAACGCCGTGGTCAAGGCCTTCATTTGGGAGGACCGAGGGTCGGGAAGCGGGTGCCGCTCCCTCGGGTCCACCGTGTGGTGACGGAATACCCATCGCTCGTGGAGATAGCAAATCCTTTCCGGAGCGTAGCGGTTGTCGATATCTTCGTCGGGTTCCGTGTCCCAGAGTCAAGGCGGCGCCTACAACTCTACAGGTGAGGTGCACGCACTGTAATACCTTTTGGGCTCTGCGGCGCCCGGAAGGGTCTAAAGCTTCAGATCCTGCTGTTCCTCGGCAGTCCTTTTCTCGCCAGGCGCAGGTATGGTCATTGGAGCCATGGTTGACCCGAACGTCTTGTCTCGTCCCCTGTACCCATCATTATGAGGGATAGATATCGATCGTAGGCGAGGCTCGCTCGGGCCGTCGGGTGAGGTCGACCCCGCCTCCCGGGGTGGGCGAGACGGATTCATCCTCACCCTCGGGCGAGACCGAGCCCGCCTCAAGGCGCCGGGCGAGGCGGAGTTTATCCTCGGCCTCGGGCGAGACCGAGCCCCGCCTATAGGCGTCAGGCGAGACGGAGATTAGCCTTGAGCTTTTGGGGCGAGGCAGGTTATCCTACAAAGGTGTCGGGTGGTGACCCAATTCCCCTCCGGGCTCGGGCGAGACGGAATTCATCCTCGGCCCTCGGGCGAGACCGAGCCCGCCCTCAAGGCGTCGGGCAAGAGGCGGAACCGAACTCTGTTACTCGAACAAGGGATGACATGGAGCCCTTATGCATCTAGAAGTTTTTCACGTTCGGTGGTCATCGGTTCCACCTTCCGGGGTACCTCGGGTATTAGGTCCCCGATGGTAGCCCCGAGACTCCGTGTGATTCGGGTAGAACCGCTGGAGGGTGTTTTTGATTTCGTTGAAGCTAATTTGCCGGAGGGTGTGGCGAGCGCACCTGGCGGGTGTAGTTTTCGAGCCCCCTGGTGACTCGAGTAGAGTCGCCTGGGTTGTATCGCCCTTCAGCGGGTAAGGTGAAGGACTTAATTTTTCATCAATCGGGTGTTTTTCCGAGTGGGTCGTGGCGCCCTGTTTATCGGGACTGATTCGGGGCCGTCCTCACTGGTGCTTTCGCCCCTTGGTGGCGGATTGTTCGTGGATTCCTTCTTAGTTGGGTCACGGCTGAGTTGTTGGGCCCTAGGTGGGCCAAAGAGAAAAGAAAACGGGCCTTTGTGGCTTGTGCTTCCCCGGTGGGTGGAGAGTCCGGATTCGCTTGGGGAAGGCTAACCGTCCACCGAGATTTTTTGGGATGAGAGGATAGGGATGCATGGCAGCGTGTCCCGCATGACGTGACGCTTGTGGCGCGCGTGGCGAACCCGGAGATCGAGGCGACGGTTGCCCTTCTCGCGTCGTCGCGCCTCCTATAAAACCGCGGGGTTCGCCCCCAGGGTCCCGTGTTTCACTCCCCTTTCTTTGCGTTCTGAAACATCCGCCGCCAATCTTCCCAGCCTCTTGCGCCCGCATCGCCACCGTCGACCGGCCTGCGTTTGTGTTTGCCGCCCGTTAAGCTCGCGCCGCCTTCTTCCCTCCTGTTTCAATGGAGTTGTGGGGCAGATCAAGCATCACTTCGGCGTCCCGAGGGCCTCGTCGCCATGGCCTTCTCCGCCCACTATCCGCCCGTCTAGGAGTGGTTACTCCCCGGCGACGAGGGTGAGCCGGTGTCGCTCAAGGGTATGTCGTCTCCTTTTCCATCTTCCATGAGCGGGATTCGGGTACCCGCAAGACAGATTTCTTCGGGGCTATTAGATTACTATGAGGTAGAGTGCAAGATCTCACTCCCAATGGGATTCAAAGATATGGCGGCGTTCGTTGCCTCTGCAGTGTGAGGGTTTCCGGGATCGATCCCCATTTTGATCTGTGGCGGTATTTCTTTAGAATTAGTCCGTCAAGAGGAAGATTGGGGGAAAGAAGTGGATGCGCCGATGGGGTGTGCCAAGATTCACCGCGCCATACCGGTTGAAGGGTTACCCGTACATGCGCCCTGGCTACATCCAACAAGGGATGGCATTCGCAGTGGTTTTATGTTAGGGATGATGTGAGTGCCACCCTACCAAAGTACACCGGACGTCTTATTGTGGGTGCCCCGCGCCGTAAATGGGGGCGCCCAGACTAAAGACAAGAAGCACATCTCCGACCTTCTCTCCGCCTCCTCCACACTCAAGGGTCGGGGTGTAAAGGGGTCGGGATTATCGGTGCCTACCACGCTGAGGAGGGTGGCGCCACCGATGCGCAGGTGCTTCCCCGCACCGGATGACGCCAGGATATCGCTCGAGGGGACGGTGCTCGTTGACGAGGCGCTCCTTATTCGGAAGTGGCGCAGCAGTATCAAGGAGGCGACGGAGCCGACGAAGGATTCCGCCGGCAGGTCCTCGACATCGTGTATCCGGTGCGGGCATCCTCCAATGCGGCCGAGCACGGGTTCTTCGACCAGAGAAGCCCTCTTCTTCTCCGCATTCTTTTCTTTCTCCCGAATCTCCTCTTTAACACTTGCTTCGTAATGTTGGGGCTAGCCGAGGGGCTAGTCTTCAAGGATAGCCACCCCGGCACGCCAAGGACAAGGTTGTGGCGGGCGGCGAATCGACTCGCGGCCGAAAGCGGGACAAGGAGGCAAAGGAGGAGATGAAGAAGGCGTAAACGATCAAGCAGGAGGCACGGGATCGGGAGAGACGGCGTGGAAAGTGAGGATGACGATGATGATGATGATGACGACGGCGGCGGCGAGGTAGCCGTCGACGTGGATTGGGGCGCCCCGGAGGATGAGGAGACGCCGACAAGTGGCCACCCACCTGCAGGGCCCTTCGCCTTTCACGCTGGAGGGAAGTGAATCGATGAGGTCGGTGGAGGCGGTGAGTCCGCCTCTTCGCAAGACGGCGTGCGGCCGAGGACCGGTGGATGGGGAAGGGTGAACTGCCGCCGCCATCCCCGAGGCGACGATGAAGGGGAGCAGCCGCCGTGCCGCACCCGTGAGACGATGGAGGGGGACGGCTTGTGCCGCGCCCGATGAGACGATGGAGAGGAGCGACTCGGGCCGCGCCGACGAGATGGACCCCCGCCCGGGCGGGGGTAGGCATGAAACGGTCCCGCCCAGATGAGCTGGCGGTGGGTCGGGGATCCATCCCCAAACGCTTCCGCCGCCGAGGACGCCAACGTAAGTCGTTGATTCCTCTATTTTCATCCTTTTTCCTTTTTATTTTGACTTAATGGTTATTACCTTTGCGCGCAGTTCTTGCGGACGGGTCACCCTCGGGTGGCGCCCAAGAAGAGTCTCGCCCTTCAAGTGGGACAGACGGCGTCGCTGGAGCCACCCTGTTTGGCAGGAGTGGTGCCGATGTCGGGGCGCGTTGGTAACCGGACGGCAGCGCCCAAGGTGGCTCCCACACCGCGGAGGTTATCGAGCGAAGGCGGTCTCTTCCGCGGCGGGCGTGGAACAGCCCGGCCGAGGACCGCAGATACCGCCGGTGACGGTGGTTGTGTCTCGCGCTTAAGCCAGATCGGCCGGACCGCGGTCGTGGTGGCACCCGAGGGCGTGGTGCGATCCCGCGCCGCCAGCGCCCATGTGGATCCACCCGTGGCGCTCAAGAAGCGCCCAGACGGAGGAGGGTCCAGCCGGAGGGTCTCGAAAGGCGGCGGTGGTGCCGACAGGTCGAGTCGAGGGAGCCGCCACCGGCCCCTTTGTCGGAGGAAACCGCTCCCTCTCGCTGGGAGAGCCGCCGCCCAAAGTGGATGGATGCTCAGACCCGGACGTCGGCTTTTTTCTCTTCGATGATCATTCCGAGAGCATGGAGCGGGAGGGTCTTGACATCGGGATCTCGACCATGTCAACGCCTGGACCAGCTGTGAGGAGCCCTCCGTGAGATCGTTATCCCTACCACTCGTGTATTTTCTCGGACTTTCTTCTTTCTTCATGTGTTTTTGTGTTCTCGTATTCTCGATATCAGCCTTCTTCCTCCTCGGACTCTTGTTGCTCGTGAGTCGGATAAATCCCAATTCCTCCGTGAACAGAAGGCGGAGAGGGATCGCCTTTCCGAGGAGGCCCGGCTGCGAGAGACTTGGCCGCCCAGCTTGCTACTGTTCGAGAGCGGGAGGCCCAGGCGCGTCAGGATGCGGAGGAGGCGCACGGAATGTTCGAGGACCTGTCGGCCAGGTCTAAGCTGGATGGAGAGGAGATTGCCAGACTCAAAAAAAGAGCGAGACGAGTCTGCGAGCAGAGGAATGCTGCGGCCAATGAGAAGGCCGCCAAGTCCTCAAGGAGCTGGAGATGGAGCGGGACCTCCCGGCGGAAGGCCGAGAGTAGGGCCACACCCTCCAATGGAAGGTGGACGAGGACGCCGAGGTGGTCCGCTCTCTCCCAAGTGAGCTTGATGACGCGGTGAAAGGAAAGTCGAGTCTTGAGAACGCCGCCACCAAGCTGGAGAAAGAGGCTGCCTATACGCGCAGAGCCCTTCAGGCTGAGAGTGATGAGCACGATCTTCTACAAGCTGCGGTCGGGGTTGTTCTTAACGCCCTGAATGTGACGGAGCCGGTGGAGACCAGCCCGCTCACGGCTCGTGTTGGAGGTATCATGGCTCGGGTGGGCCAGCTTGAGGAGAGTGCCTTTCACGCCGGGATTACCCAGGCCTTCACCGTCGCCCACGCCCACTATGAGAAGGAAATAAACCTGAAAGTGATGAGCGAAGGCTTTCCGTCCACCTATGAGGATGAAGAGCTGGAGGAAATGGAGCAGATGGTCGCTCCCCTTGCGAAGAACCTGGCAGACAATCTGAAAGAGATGGTTCTCCCTCCGCGGAAGTAATTAGTCGAACAATTTTGAGAATAACTTATATGTAATATGTGAACAAGTGTCGGTACTTTTCGTTTTGTTTGATTTTTGCGATTTCATTTTTTACGGTCTTACCAATATGTTCCCCTGAATTATGCCGCTGATTATAATGCAAGGAGATTGCTCTAAAAGAAGGAGAGAGGTAGCCAGACCTTATGCCCCTCGAGTAAGGTCCGACCCCGCACTCTTTGGGGTCGGGTGTTACCGGAGACCGGAATCGTGGTTTTACGGTGATAATGGATGCCATCGCAATAATCACTGCATCTTCCAAATGTAAATCCCAACCGGGAACTCTATGGGCTCGGCAAGGTGGGGCCTTTGTCCCTGCATTGTTTGGCCCGAGCCCCGAGCCTTGTCGGGGTCTAATAGGGTCGGCCGTTATTTGCGTGTTACCCGCCCTCGGTTTTCGCATAATCGGAGGGGCCGAGTGAACGACACTTGCCTCGACGGCTTGAGTACCGCGCTCAACGAGCTCGCTAACGAATACGTTAAATGCGGAATCCGGGTCCATCATTTGTTGATGGGGCTCGGAGAGCCCTCTGGTGGCACTCCACAACTTCTTAACCCGCCCCGGCAGATGCTCGAGTCGCTCGATAAGCTCTGGGGCCCGATGGCCTCTCCTCGATGGAGATTCTGTGGGTTTGGCTCGAGGTTAGAATCGAACGAGAAGGTCGAGACGCCCGGTTCGCTTCGAGCGGGGCAGGGCGGGGCCATTGGGTTCATCTCGGTTATCTCTCCTCGCTCTGCTCGGGCGTGAGGTGGCCTCGAGCCCTTCGCGGGCCGACCTTGAACCTCACTGTGGTTGCCTATATCGGATAAAGGCGACAAATCGTTTGCGTGGTGCGACACGAATCATTGGGATGCAATTTTTGCATATGAAATGTTTTGAATGCTAGATTTAATTGAAAATAAAGGTGGTGACGTTACCTTGGTGGTATGAGTGGCGGAAAAGCTCCTACCAGATGGGTTCGGGTCCCGACGTTTATGACGAGGTTGGAAAAACCTGCATAAGAATTGCCATTCTTTGTTTTGTGTCTCGGTGAAGATCCGAGCTGTTCAATTAACTCTGGGCAACCTGGTTGTCAGAGGCGGACCCCTTCGATCCCTTCTTTGAGAAAGGCGGACGTCGAAACCCGAGAGACGCGAGAGGCGTTTGAGCATGATTTTTCCGGTGAATAGAAACATTGTAGCTATCGGGCGTAGGGTTTGCTAGTTCATCCGTTTTACTCAAAGCTTTGTGCTGTATGTCGCGCCCTTAGTTTCAAGCGCACGGAGGGTCGGGTGAAGAGGATGTCGGATTGGTAGTCATCCTCGATGACCCCGAAAGTGATGCTCGCGTCCTCGCTTTCGGGTGGGTCGGAATCTCATGAACAAATTCTAACGCATAAAAAGTGAAAGATGAGAGGCTTATCTTTCTTTGGTCGTTCGTTCGTGTCGTGTCTTCGGGCGAACAATTCGACCAGAGAATCAAGAAGGGTCCCGCCATCGGGTCGTCAAGTGGTCCCGCATGGGAAGGCGAAAAATTTGTTCCGCGCCTGCGGGTGCCTTTCGCCTTTCCTTAGTTCTGCGCCTCCTCTTTAAATAGGGAGGGGAGAGGAGTTCTCACCCACCTCCCTTCGCGCTCCGAGCCGCTATCTCTTCTTCTTCCCTTTTCCGCCAAACGCGTCTGCAAGCGTCGTGGTGGTTCCCGAGTGAGGCGTAGTAATGCCGAGAGAGATAGAGAACTTACAAACTTGCTCGTGATTTCGTGCGTGATGTCGAGCCGGAGGTTATCCAACGTAGATGAGATGGTGCGCGCGCCCTTGCCGAGGAGTCGCCGCCTTTGGCGGCGAAAGGAGGCGTCGGTGGGCGTCATACGTCGTTGATCTGCGTTGCTGCCGTCATTGCGCGCCCTCCCTTGGCGGGAGGCGTTTTCGCCCATATGCCGTTATCGGGGTTATGGTCGGGATGATGGCGTAGTCTTTGACGTCATGGCGGTGGCGTCGCCGCCGGGTCGCGTACCGACGACGATGGCGTAGTCCCCGGACGTTCCGGGCGAGCGTCGTGCTGTCGGGTCGCGGTACGACGATGATGGCGTGGTCCCGGACATTCCGGCGGAGGCGTCGCTGCGGGTCGCGGTCGACGACGACGATGGCGTGGTCCCCGGACTTTCGGGCGGAGTCATCGAGATGGTGGCGCCTTCGAGGATCCAAATGAAGATGTCGCCGACGGAGAGCGTGGCACGGCGCCAGTAGTAGACGAAGTGGCCCTGTACACGCCGGACATCGCCGATGGAGAGCGTGGCACGGTGACCGCGAAGAGACGACCGCCCGTGTACACGCCCGACGACGTCGCCGATGGAGGGCGTGGCATGGCGGCGACCGCAAAGAACACTTGTGGTAGAGCTGAGCCGAGACTGTAATGAAATAACGTTGTGGGGAAGCCCCCGTGTAAACAGTCCTCGGAGTATATTGTTCCTTTTTTGTAATGACATCGCTTTGTAAGTGGTGAATTTGTGCAAAAAATGAACAAAATTGCAGCCATGGCTTATGGCAAGTCATTTTAACGCTTTCCAACCCTTCTCATGGTCTAAGTCATAGGAAACTAGGAACATGGGTGAACTAATTTTGATTGAACCGGTGAGCAAAGAGGTTGCGAATGCATTGGGCGTGGGTGCCTTGCAGTCCTACCATTGTATTGTAATTGGTTCCCTAAGATCTTACCCTCAAACTCGCTTACGAGGCTTAATGGAAAACTTAGAAAATGTTTGCAAGTATAATGTAGAGGATTTTTACAAGCGTAATAAGTAATACTTGTATTACACATGACATATGTTACGATCATATGCCGCCCCGAGTGAGGTCCACCCCTCGCGATTTGTGTGGGTCGGTAGTCACTAAGGATCGGGTTCTGTTAAGACAAAACCGATAAGGAAAAGTGTAAGCTTATTTTAAGGATAGAAACGACGTAGTCGCTCAATGTTCCGTGCATTGGTGAAGACCTCGCCTTTGATGGTTTTCAACCGTAGGCGCCTAGGCTAAGTATTTCCATGATGATGTAGGGCCCTTCCTGTATGGGAGAGTTTGTGGCGATCCTTGTTGCTCGCACAAGGCGGAGGACGAGGTCTCCGACGTTGAAGGCTCGACCCGCACCCGTCTTACCGTGGTACCGCCGTAACGCTTTGGTCGGTACTTTATTTGAATGGAGGAGGGCGATGTCGCTGGCCTCATCCACCTGGTCCATGGCGTCTTGGTGAGATGCCTCGGCTCCTGCTCGTCATATGCTCGATTCTTGGCGCCCATAGTCGAGGTCCGTCGGGAGAACGGCCTCGGAGCCGTGAGATCATGAAAAAGGGTGTGTAGCCGGTGGCCCGGCTAGGAGTCGCCCTTAGGCTCCAGAGCATAGCCGGAGCTCAGCCGAGCCAACGCTACCGAACTTGTTCAACGGTTGAAAATTTCGGGTTTGAGGCCTTGAAGGAGCATGCCGCTTATGCTTGGCGACTCGACCTGTCCGTTCGTCCGGGGTGCGCGACGGCCGCCCAATCGATTCGGATGTGTTGTTCATCACGTAAACGAACGAATTTCCTACCGTGAACTGCGTGTCGTTATCTCGTGATGATGGAGTTCGGTACTCCAAAGCGATGGATGATGTCGAGAAAGAACAAAACAGCTTGCTCGGATTTGATTGTGGATATTGGCCGAGCTTCAATCCATTTTGTGAACTTGTCTATGGCGACAAGCGTGTGGGTAAAGCCTCCCGGCGCTTTTTTAAGTGGCCCAACTAGGTCAAGCCCCTGCATCGCGAAGGGCCACATGATGGGGATCATCTAGAGAGCTCGGGCCGGAGGTGCGTTTGTCGAAGCGTAGTATTGGCACCCTTCGCAGTGCGCACAAATTGCTGCTCGGCATCGGCCTCTGCGGTGGGCCAATAGAAACCTCGCCGGAATGCCTTCCCAACCAAGGTTCTTGGTGCGGCATGGTGTCCGCATGCCCTCCGTGGATGTCGCCAAGAGGAGTTTTCCTGCTCGCTTGAGGATACAAAGTTGCGAATTCGATGTGACTTCGTTTGTAGAGTTCGCCTCTACAAGAACGGCGATTTGAGCGTCGCGTGCGCGAGCCATCGGGCTTCGTCTTGTTGGTTGGTAGTACGTCGTGGAGGAGATAGTCGATGTAAAGCGTTCTCCGGTCATTAGGAGGATCGAACTCCATTGTCGGGTCTTCTTCAATCTCCATGACCTCGGGTCTGGGAGGAACAGTTGGCGGATCGGCCTTTGGGGTCGGAGTAGAAGGGCCATCGTCGGCTTGTTCCGACCCGCCGAAGCGCATCGAGGGTTTGTGTTGGTCGCCGCGAAGATGCTGTTGAACCGGCTCTCTACCGGATGTCGCTTTTATGAGTGCATCGGCCGCCGTTGAGGCGCTCGGGATATGATTGAGTTCGAGGTCGTCGAATTTGTCCTCCGAGACGTCGGACCTCTTGACAAGATGCCTCCATCTTTGTATCGTGGCAGCCCGACTCTTTCATGACTGGTTGATTACATCGGTGAGAGTCGCCCGACGTCAAGGCGTCGGATGCCCAGCTCGATGGCGATTCATAGGCCGTTGATGAGCGCTTCGTATTCTGCAGTATTGTTTGATGAGGGAAAATGAAGCCGAACCATGTACCTCATGTGGACCCCGAGGGGGATACAAAGACTAGTCTGCTCGGCGCCCTTCTTCATCGCCGATCCGTCAAGTACATTATCCAAGACTTTGATCGACGGTCGCCGGTGGCATCTGGACCTCGGTCCACTCTCGCGATGAAGTCACCAAAGGCTCGAGATTTGATCGCCGTTCGGGGACATAAGAAATGCCCCGATCCATCACTCGAGTGCCCACTTTGCGGTTCTTCCCAGAGCGCCATGGCTACTTAACGACCTCGCCGGGGGAACGACGTCGCTCACCAATCACACGGGTGTGACTCAAGTAGTGGTGTAGCTTCCTTTGGTGATGAGGACGGTGTAGAGGAGTTTCGGATCCGGGAGTAGCGGGTTTTGGAGTCGGATAACACCTCGCTGATGAAATATACAGGGCGCTGCACCTTGAAGGTGTGCCCCTCTTCTTCTCGCTCTACTATTAAGGCGGAGCTAACCACTTGGGTGGTGGCCGATATATATAGTAAGAGAGATTCTCCATCGCATGGAGGGACTAGGACCGATGGCTTAGTTAAAAATCGTTTAACCATGTCAAGTGCTTCTCGGGCCTCTACCGTCCACTCGAAGCGGCCGCTTTTCTTCAGAGTCGATAAAGGGGAGTCCTCGTCACGAGGCGTGAAATGAATCGACCGAGAGCGGCAAGGCACCCGGTGATCCGCCGAAACCCCTTTATGTTTTGGATCGGGCCCATCCTCGTGATGGCTGATATCTTCTCCGGGTTGGCTTCGATGCCACGTTCGGAGACGATAAAGCCGAGCAAAGATGCTCTTCGGACCCCAAAACACATTTTTCGGGATTGAGCTTGATGCCGTTCGCCCGAGTTTCGCAAAGGTACGTTCAAGGTCGGCGACAAGGTGGTCAGCCCGCTTGATTTGACTACGATGTCGTCGACATAGGCCTCAACGGTTCGCTTCGATGAGGTCTCCGGCAACCAGCATACAAATACCGGTACGTTGCCCAGCCGTTCTTCAAACCAAACGGCATTGAAACGTAGCAAAATGATCCGAAGGGCGTGATAAAAGATGTCGCGAGCTGGTCGGACTCTTTCATCGCGATCCGATGGTAGCCCGAGTATGCGCCCAGAAGCAGAGGGTTTCACACCCGAGGTGGAATCGACTATTTGGTCTATTCGTGGCAAAGGAAATGGATCCTTTGGACACGCTTTGTTGAGGCCAGATAATCAACACACATTCTCCATTTCTCGCTTTTTTTCGAACAAGAACAGATTCGCTAACCACTGGGTGGTACACTTCCTTAATGAATCCTCGCGGCCGATGAGTTTGGCTATCTCTCGCCGATGGCCCTGCGCTTCTCCTCGTCAAGGGCAGCAGCGTTGTTTCACCGGCTTGGAGCCGTGAAGGATTTGGAGAGTATGCTCGGTGACCTCCCTTGGGATGCCCGACATATCCGAGGGTTTCCACGCAAAGATGTCCTTGTTGGCGCGGAGGAAGTCGACGAGCCGCGCTTTCCTATGCGCGGAGGAGAGCGCGGTCCCGATTCGGACTTTTTGCCCTCGAGCTCTTTGGGATCCAAGAGGACGTCCCTCGAACCCTCTGCGCCGATTCGAACGATCCGGACGACTTCTTTGCGTTGGGTGTCCCTCACCGACCTCCTCCCTCGAGGGTGACGAGCTCTTCGGATGCGATGACCGCGGATGCGTGTCCGCAAAGATTCGACCTCGCACTCGTAAGCGTGCTGGAAGGAGGTGCCGATGGTGATGATCCCACGGGGCCGGCATCTTCAACCAGATATGTGTAATTGGGTATGGCCATGAACTTCGCGTAACATGGTCGCCCTGAATGGGCGGAAAGTCCCCGGAACCCCACTACATCGAAGGTGAGGGTCTCGGTCCGAATTGGATCGATCCCCAAAAGTGACGGGCGGTCAATCGCCCTAGTGGCACGGCTTGCCTTCCCGGTACGACGCCATGGAAAGGTGCTCTCGGACGGGCGGAGAGGCGCTGTTTCGGTCGACGCCCATCTCGTCGAAGCGCCTTGGCGTACATGATGTTGAGGCCACGCCCCATCCATCAAGACCTTGGTGAGCCGCTTTGGACCGACGATCGGGTCGACGACAAGCGGATACCTTCCCGGTGTGGGATGGCATCCGGATGGTCGGTCCGGGCCGAAGGTTATGGCGGATTTCGACCACCGGAGATAGGGTGGCATAGCCGGTCCAAATGTATAGACCTCTCGAGGCGCCGACCTTCGGGCGGCGCTTGGAGTCGAGGCCGCTGATCCTCCTCAAGATCATGAGGGCACCGGTCGGAGTTGGGAAGGTGTCGTCCTTCTCTCCGTGTCGTTAGTGGTGGGAACAGTGCCTTTCCCGCTCCTCCTTGTTAAGGCCCCCACCAAGTATTGCGCATAAGGCCGCATTCCTTGTATAGGTGCTTGGCCGGAAGGCGTGGTTTGGGCATGGCCCTCGAGCATTTTCTCGGTGGTTGAGTGCCCTCCACGGGCTTCCGCCACCTTCTTGATCGGCGGTGACGCATGAGTAAGTTGTCGCGCCGCTGCTTTTTATTTTTCCCTTTGGCGGGACGGTTGAGGCGCCTTGGCGTCCTCGCCCCGCCTTTGTTTTTTCGACTCAGTACGATCAAAGATGGTCCCTGACCGCCTCTTCTCCAGAGGCGTGACTAGTGGCGATGTCCAGGAGTTCCTTGGTAGTTCGCGGGCCCCTGCGTCCCAGCTTGTGGACCAGGGATTCGCAGGTCGTTCCGGACAGAAAGGCTCCTATTACGTCGGCGTCGGCGACGTTCGGGAGCTCATTGCACTGTCGGGAAAAGCGCCGGATGTACCCGCGGAGGGTTTCACCGGCTTTCTGACGGCAGTTCTTGAGGTCCCATGGGTTTCGTGTATGCTTTATGCGTGCCTCGAAATTACCCACGAAGATCTCAGTCAGATCCGCCCAACTCTGAATAGCATTGGACGGTAGGTGCTCCAGCCACGCTCGTGCTGAGTCGGCCAGGAACAGCGGGAGATTGCGAATAATGAAATTATCATCGCTAGCACCACCGGCCTGACATGCAAGCCGATAGTCTTCGAGCCAAAGCCCGGGGTTTGTTTCGCCAGAATATTTAGGAATGTTCGAGGCGGTCGATACCTTAGAGGAACGCAGCGTTGAGGATGTGCCGGCCAAAGGCCTGAGGGCCTGGCAGGACGGGACTCGGGCTTCGGTCCTCGTTGCTGTCATAGCGCCCGCCACGTCGGGGATGATAGCCGCGGCGCGCTGCTTCTCCCTCGTCGCCGTGGGCACGTCTCCGAGCGTTGATGATGCTACGTACGTCGCGCCACGCCGAGGCGTTGATGTCTGAGGACGACGGAGGGCTGCTCGCCGCCGGCGGCGTGTTTGGTGTACGGATGCGTCCTTGGTGGGATGCACCGAAGGTGCGCTACTGGCTGGTGTCGAGTTCGCGTCGTCGAGACAACGAACTTTCTTCGCTTTCTTCGCTGGGGCAAGGCCGAAAGCAACGCGGCGAATCTCCCGATAAGCGCGTCGATCCTCGGACGTCGTGGCCTCCGGAGACCATGCAAAGAAGGCGGTCGGGCGCGGGCGATGTTCGGCCGGCTCGAGCAAAGTGAGGAAAGGCCCCATCGTCGGTGAGGATCCTTTGATGTACGGTGCGGGCAGGTGCGCGCGCGCTTCGCGTTTTTGCGGCGTTCAATCTCGCGATTGATGTCCGCGATTCCGCGGCGAGCCCTTGCCCGGCCTCATCAATCTCTTTGCCGACGAGCCCTTAGTCGCTCCATCCTCAGCGAGATGGGGCTATCCTTCTTCCCGGATCTGCCGTCGATTGTTCAGGGGCCTCTTCCTCGAGGCGCTTTCGACGTGACCTCTCGGGTCCGCGCCATGTAGCATTCTCGGGAAGGGTGGTGGCTCCCCTCGCTGGAATCCGAGCCGGAGAGCGACTGAGCTCCTCGTTGAGGAGCTCGTAGAGGGTCTCCGTATCCCGCTCAATCGCCCCCACGAACTCGATGTCCGTGGGTGGTTGAACCACCCGTAGCGCTAGAAGACGGCCAGCGGTTGCCGCAACGTTGCGGAGACCGAACGGAAACGCTGTCGGGGCGCTCCATACGGACCCTTCCGGACACATGGTGGCGTTGTGAGAGGCTTCTTTGGGTGACGGGACTCCCCGGGAGTTGCCCGGTGGACCCTCAAGCCTGAGACGGCTGAGGTTGATGGAAGGGGGAGATGGGGCGGCTGAGTGAGTCAGTGCCAGCTCTCCTTCTAGTGTGATGATGAAATCCAGGTCGCCGAAACGCACGTGTGCGCCCGGGGCCCAGGTGATTGCGTGGGTGGTCATCCGAGACCTGGTTTGGAACGCGTAAAGCCCCTACCTGGCGCGCCAACTGTCGGTGTTTCGTACAAGCACCGGCAAGTGAATTTATAGTAATGCGCGTTAGGCTTGGATGGTGCGCTAAAGGACACAGGATTTATCTTTCGTTCGGGCGAAACGCCCCTACGCCCCGCTTTGTTGTTGCTTGTGTTATTAGCACCGTAACGATCTATAGTAAGGGATACAAACTGCCGAGAGAGGGACTGGTCCCAAGTCTCTGATCGAAGGATTGAAAGGTGGTCAAGAGCTTTGTAGCTGCCTGAATGTGTGTGAGTGCGTTCTATTGTTTTGTCCTCCTTTTTCTTCCGTCCCACTTGATGGAAGAAGCGCATCCCCTTTTATAGATGAAGGGGCGGCTTTACAAGGGGGTAAGGCTCCAGGACGCGTACTCTACTTAGTCTTGTGGCTCACGCTCACTGTTAGGTCCTCCACTCGATGAGTGCGAAGGAAGATAAGTGTTTACAATGTTGTCAATGTCTCTCAGAGGATGTCAGGTTAGTCACGTAACGCTTTGCCTGCTGGCAGGTATGGGTCAGTAAGTATGCTGGTTTTGACTTATGAGCCTCCCCCACCTTGCTCCCGCACGCCTACGGTTCTCATGAGTCCTCGTTGGGAGAATGCGGGTCGGGGTCCGGTGTAACGCCGTGGTCAAGGCCTTCGACTGGGAGGACACGAGGGGTGGGAAGCGGGCGCCCGCTCCCCGGGTCCACCGTGTGGTGACGGAATACCCATCGTTCGTGGAGATAGCAAATCCTTTCTGGAGCGTAGCGGTTGTCGATATCTTCGTCGGGTTCCGTGTCCCAGAGTCAAGGCGGCGCCTACAACTCTCTGAGGTGAGGTGCACGCACTGTAATACCTTTTGGGCTCATGGGCGCCTAGAAGGGTCTAAAGCTTCAGTCTGTCGTTCCTCGGCAGGTCCTTTTCTCGCCAGGCGCAGGTATGGTCGTTGGAGCCATGGTTGACCCGAACGCCTTGTCTCGTCCCTGCACTCCATCATTATGAGGGATAGATATCGATCGAGGTGAGGCTCGCTCGGGGCCGTCGGGTGGTGACTCGCGCCCCCGGGGTCGGGCGAGACAGGAATTCATCCCCTCGGCCCTCGGGCGAGACCGAGCCCGCCTCAAGGCGCGTCAGGAGAGGCGGAGTTTATCCTCGGCCCTCGGGCGAGACCGAGCCCGCCCTATAGGCGCCAAGGCGAGATGGAGATTAGCCTTGAGCTTTTGGGGCGAGGCGGGGTTATCCTACAAAGGTGTCGGGTAGGTGGCTGACCCCCCCTCCCGGGTCGGGTGGACGGAATTCATCCCTCCGGCCCTCGGGCGAGACCGAGCCCGCCCTCAAGGCGCTTCAGGAGGCGGAACCGAACTCTGTTATTTCGAACAAGGGATGACATGGAGCCCTTATGCATCTAGAAGTTTTTCACGTTCGGTGGTCATCGGTTCCACCTTCGGGGGTACGGTATTAGGTCCCCGACACTCTGTACAACCCAGATCCGGTGGAAAATGCAGTTTTCGGTATATCTCGTGGCCTTATCTTGATCGATGATAACCGGATCTCAAATCTATTTTTGAGAACACCTTGGCCTTGGATAATTGGTCAAACAGAACATCAATATGAGGCAAGGGACACTTATTCTTGATGGTCACGGCGTTGAGTGGCCTGTAATCTACGCACATTCTCAACGTGCCCTCTTTCTTTTTCTTCACAAACAAGGCGGGACATCCCCATTCAGACTTGCTTGGCCGAATAAACCCTTTTGACAAATCTTCTAATCGCTTCTTCATTTCGGCTAGTTCATCTGGAGGCATCCGATATGGTCTCCTTGAAATCGGAGCTGTTTCGGGACTAACTCAATTCCAAACTCAATCTCCCTATCGACGGAAGACCGGGTAACTCATCCGGAATACATCCAGAAATTCACACACTACCGGAATCGATGAATAGGAATGATCACAGTAGCACATGTAACACTTATAAGGTCATTCTCCGAGGCAATGGTACTTGGAAAGTACCCTCACCGAGGGATCCTTAAGGGTAAGTACACGACTTCCAAAGATATCTATGACCGCTCCCCAATCCTTCATCCAATTCATCCCTATAATGACATCCAAAACTAATCCGGGCATAACTATCAAGTTCACTCGAAACTTCCCGCTACCTAATTCAAGGGTTGCCCTCGAACCATCCGGTTAGTCAAAACATCAGCCCCTTTGAACTTATACGGTAACCATAACCCAATTACGTGCATAGTTGTTCATGTTTCGCGTGCAAATGCTTGACTCATAAAAGAATGCGATGATCCGTAATCAAATAGAACAACCGCAGAGGTTTTCGTTGATGTGAAACTTACCAGCAGTGATTGGGCTCTCCTCAAGAATTTCATCCTTTGTTGTACTATGCACTCTAGCATTATAAAGTCTGCCGCTTCTTCTTGGTAGGCATGAGACAAAACCTCGAGAAATGGCCGGGTTGATCACAGTTATAGTGGAGGTCCTCTCACTTTCCCAAAGAGATCCCATAGTTCCTTTGAATCGCTTTTACTGCATGATTATTGGCTGCTTTGTTAACAGATCTTTGCCATCTTGTACGGCTTTTGAGGTCCACGGAAATTTCGACTTCTTGGTGAGGTGGCTTTGAACCTAGCGCCCAGTGCCGATGGGCGATATGGAGGACGACCTCCCATAGTTGCTCTAGCTTGGGGACGGACCACCTTTAAAGGCTCTCTTGCGTGTCTTGGCTGCAAGATCTTTGGCGTTGTTATTCTTCTCCGCTTTAGACAACAATGATGAAGTCATTGAATCGACGCGGTTGTTGGTACCAACATGCTTCATCATTTTTGGATTGAGTCCCTCTTGAAACCGGCTATTCTTTTAGCATCTGTGTCAACCATGTCGGGAGCATAGCGACACAAGTTGTTGAAGGCATGTAGGTATTGCGTCACGGTTTTGGTGCCCTGGTTCAAAGCCAGAAACTCTCCCAACTTCATCTCGGTCAGCCCGGGTGGAATATAGACTCCACGGAAGGCCTCAGCAAACTCTCTCCAAGAAATCTGGGCATTTGGAGGGAAGGTGGTGCGATGGTGCTTCCACCACATTCCCGCCGGTCCCTGCAATTGAAGTGTAGCATACTCCGTTTTTAGAACCTCAGTCATCCTCAACACATGGAATTTATCTTCCATCGTGTTGATCCATTCCTCAGCATCGAGTGGCTCTATTGCTTCCTTGAATACTGGCGGCCTGGTGTCCATGAAATCCTTGAAGCTGCTATATTGGTTCACTCCCATGCCACCACCTTGATTGTTACCACATTGAACGTTGTTGGCGATGGTTCGTAGAAAATCCTCCATGTTCTTTTGGGATTGTTCCGCATTGCGCTGACTCCCGAGCGTTGTCGTGAGGAACATTTCGGGGTAAACGGGGAGGAGGTGGCAAATGTGGTTCATGGGGAGGCTCATTGTTGTTGCCGTGGTTTCCACCATCACCACCACCACCGGTCCCCGCACCGTTAGCACCGGGTCTCGTGACCTCATGCGTGGTGGGCGAAAGTGTTCATTCATCTGCATTTTTCAAAGAATAAGTAATGATTGAGTGAAGTCTGTAATAATTGCGAGTGAATGAAAAATTATGCCGTACTGAATTTACTGGAGAGAATAAATTCATATAATAAATCAGAGGCACAACAATCGCATCCCAATTAAAACAACATCACTTAATCAAATTGCTTCAACGACCAACATCACGTCCATACAATCCAATTGCCAGCATACATACACTGGACTTTTTATGCGTTCAGATATTGCGTTCTAAATCAAGTTCCAACCATATGCCAAGTCTCATACGTTCAAAGCAACATACAATAGGTTACATGCCAACAAAAGAAAGGTCATTGCGACAGGACCTAGATACTAGCGCAAGGCAACTAGCCTACTCCTCGGGGCCATCGTCGGGATCGGAGACGTCACCATTGCCCCCAGGTGAAACTACAGGCTCGTCCTGGTTGTCGTCGTCGATGTCCATGCCAGCGGCGTCTGGTGGAGCATATGGGCCAACCCCATTGTAGAGCGCGTGAAACTCCTCGTGCAGGTTGCCGTTGTATTCCTCTAGCTCATCGACTCTCTGCAGCAGAAGGTTTCTTGTGTTCTAGGCTTCATTCCTTTCCTGAACCAACTGTCCAATCATGCGGTCTGCATTGTTGTTGGCTTGAGTCAACGTATGCACTCGCTGCATAGCTCTATCACCTCTCTCAACCGCCTGATCTCGCTGTAAGTTCATATCAGCCAACTGCTCCTGCAAGCTAGCTATAGCACGTGCCTGTCTCTTCTTTTGCTTCTTCCGTTTGAGCTTATCCTCACTCACATAAGCTACCAAAGTCCAAGAGGGTACTCTCGAGACCCTCATACGCTCGATGGTGGCGAACATAGCACTCATTGTCCGGTTGTCGCTAGCTTTGTCCTTCACCGGACCTCGACCAATGCACTCCTCGAATTTGAACCCAAATGGCATCACGAGGATCATCCCTAGGAAAAGTACCACTAGAGCTCTTGCAAGCTCACCGGGAAATCTGCTCATAATGTCCCACGATGACACGAAAGTTGCTCCCTCTGCACCCTCAATTTGGAGTGCGACCCTCAAACTCCAAATACCAACCATCCCAATCTGGAGCATCACCGAGAGCAGGAACCGTGATCTCCACCACTGTAAGTCCATTCTCTGCTAACTGGCTCTCATTCCAAGAGTACACCGGCTCTTGACCCTCTAGGTACCCCACATCATGGAGCACTCTCCAAAGCAAAGTTGGCATGCCAAACTCGCTCAAGAAGGTGTCCATGGTGCGGTGCTCCCTTAGGGCCAACGGACGTCGAGGTGCTCTTCCTCCGGTGGACTTACGGGCGGTCTGCTTCGTGTGGGCCATCTGTAGCAAAAGTTCTCTTATTACTTCGGGGAAACATATTTTAGGTGATACCACTTTTATCAAAATGAGAGAATCAATTTATAAGGGGAGGAATGCATGACATGAATGAAATGCACAAGTAACATGATGTATGTACGTGCCGTACGTTCTCACAAACTTAGAAAATAAATAATTTCTAACGACGAATTCGGTGGCATACAAACGATCTCTCAAATACGTAACTAATACGTTCTATACGATAGCGTTGTTATGTACCTGCAGAAGATTCATTTCAGCCCAATTCCCAATGAATGCATAAAAGCAGTAAAGTTTTATCTACACGCTCTACACGAATCCCCAGATACGTGTACAACGGTAGTAACTACCCGAACCATCGTCCTATTAACGGCATCGCCTCCATAGACGGAAGACCCATACATGAGATACCTTTGTAAAACATGCATAGAACATGTAATTACTCCAGCATCATATAAGCACTCACCCTAGATCGGTGGTGTATCCGATCATGCTCTCACAACTCACACTTACCGAGGCGTAGAGGCAAATGATCCATACATTACCACTCAAACAAGTGGCACTCATACAATAATAGCGCCGTATGAGCGATTTAAAGAGAAATATGATGCAAGAACCCCGGTCAAGATTTTAATTAAGCCACCTAAAGTCCTTAAGCGGGCATAAAGGATATGATCATCGGCACACTTTAGATTTTAAAAAATCACGTTTTCCCAAATGCCTTTTTGTTTTAAATACACTTGTGAACAAAGAACACGCTAAACCATGCTCGATACCAAATTGTAATGTAGAACCGACCAATTATCTGAAATTAAGTAAGAAAATCATCCGCCAGAAAGCGCACGATTGAGCAAACTTAAGCCCGTATAACCCGGTAGTCCGTGAAATCATGGAAGGATTTCAAACCAACTTCCATTCCAAACCAAGATCGTAATAAGTTTAGCGGTCACCATCACATATTACATAAAAGTTCGCAATCTCAGATACATCAGAGTTTAAACATAGTTATTACAAAACCAGTTCGAATAAAAGTAGCGGAAGCCATTTGTTCAAACCACACACACTCACGCGGAGTTCAAATATAGTGCCAGCGAATGATCATCTCCAACAAAAGCATTAGACGAGACGTAAGGAATGACCATGCGCATGGTCCTAAGCATCACCCATCGCAGGATAAAGGCAGTTGATACAATAGCCGTAATACATCTGCCCATCTGCAACAAGTGGGAATAAAACCCTGAGTACGAGAAGGTACTCAGCTAGACTTACCCGACATAACCGAAAATAAATGACACCAAGGATTATGAAGGGCTTTATAGTAGGGTAGCTGACTCATTTGCAAAAGAAGCATTTTTAGCATTTCAAGAACCCTTCAAAAAACATTATTGTCAAGTTAATTATTATTAACCTGTCGACTAGATTTGCACCTATATAAGAGCACACATATGATTAAGCAGATAATGATAACCACTGATCATTAAACAACTTCCATACTGTCAAATTCACTATAACTGTCCAAGTGTTCCATAACATTTACTACGATGAAGTCACTCAAGTCAAGTGCTCACTATCCAGGAGCGATGGCGATTCGAATCGATTCCTAACCAGCTGGTGATTTATTCCTTACACAAACCTCACTCACCCGCTAAAGTGAGATATTGATCACCGAGTCAACTTTCCAGGTATCTCGAGTTTGCCAGAACCACATGTACCGGGGCCGACCGATCGCACTTTGGTCTTATCATCCCGCCCGTGTCCTACCACACCGCTTTGGCACGGTCTTGCTGCGGGCAATCTACTCGGCCGAAAATCTCTCGGCCAGCGGTCGGAAGGTACTTTATCCGCCCGACTAAATGTAAGGCATGCGTTCAACATGACTCGAGGCCCAACAACGGTCGGTCCTTAATCGACACTGCATTTAAAAACACTACAGTCCAAAACTCGCAAGTCTCCGTCCGGTCTCAACTTCATTTACACTTAGTTATACCATGACTTCATAGTCATCCAAGCGGAAGTATACAGTAACCACCTATAGCTCGCAGTGGTGGTGAAATCACCCGACTTCTACCGGTCTAAGCCCACTAAGCATTGACCCGATGCGGATACCGTGGTAACAAGGATATAGTATAACAAAGGTAAACAAGGTATAATGCAAAGAACGGTTGCAAACAACTCCTGAACGTAATGCATCAATTTAAAAGTAAAGCGATTAATGAAATCATTTCAAACCGGGAGAAAGATGCTCGGGGCTTGCCTCTCTCGAAGGAGCTTGACGGTGATGGGGCACTCGAAAGTTCCTCAACGCCCTCCTCGTAAATAAACCACGGCACTTCTGTAATTTGGACTCGAACCGCTCCTCGGGCTCCTCGGGTATGACGATTGGGTTCTCGGTTTGCGATCTGTATGATGCAATGCGTGTAAGTGCCTATGCAATCGGTGCATCGGATGAGATGAATACAATGGATATGTTCGAATGCAAGGTAGTCACATCATCCAAGAAAATATACCACAAGCACATGTCATCTACTGCATTCTCTTCTACTACTAATAGGTTAAATCAACACATCTTATTAAATGCTTCAAAGATACACCAAAGCTAACATTATTAAATCGACTTGTATTAAAGAGGATTATTTTATTTCATTTGAAACTAGGGCTACAACAGCAACCTATATTTCTGGTGCTTATAAAAATCTAAGAAAATTACAGTAGCATAGTACTACTCTAAGTAGACTACCATAAAATTTTCATGGCGTTTGGATAAGTAAAATAATCTACACAAAAATGACAAGCTATGGCATGATCATGAACATGAAAATACTTTGTAGTGTGAAAAGTGTCAAACAACAGAATTAGTATTTTTCCTATGTTCTTCATAGCATACAATGACTCTACAAAATTTATCACATGCATGTTTTATACAAAGTTTGCTCTCTAGCAAAAATAACAAAAATCAGCCATTAAAGGTACTTGAACTACACCTCAAAATTTTCCCACAGCACATGCATGAAACCTATTTTTCCTAGGAAGTACATGACATAAGAAGATTAACAAACTTGGAACCATATTTTTCTGAAGCCTATATATTTTTCTACATATTTTTCAAGTTATCAGCGATATTCATGATTAAATAAAATTCTACAGCAAAGTATCTCTAAAATGACATGCAATAATTTTTCCAAGTAGATCTGCTGATAAGGAACCTAGCAAAATTTGTTTCAACAAATTTGGAGCAAATTTGAGTATCCAAACATTTTTCAAATCATTTCTATTTTCAAATAATAAAGAATAAATTGAAAACAATTTATTCAAGCGCTACTGGGCCAGCCCGCTGGAAATCAGCTGGCCCACGGCCGTTTTCGGCCTGCGCGGCTCGAGCGCGAGGGAGGGGAAGACGGCCCAACAGTATGTCACCATCGCTTCGCCTGGCTTGGCTACTGGCCGGTGAGGCAGAAGAAGGCCTCGCCGAGTGCTTGTCTTTGGCCAGGTGTGGCTTTCGGCCACGAGGGCGGCGGCCATCTCCGCCACGGCGAAATGAGTGGCGGCGTCACGGGATCGATGCGAGAAGGTGGCGAATGCGATAGGGCAGCTAGGCGGGGCTGGAGAAGAGAGGAGAGGTGACTTCCATGGCGGCCGAGCACGGCGGCGCCATGGCCATCGGTGGTGAAGCTCGGGGAGGCTCAACCTGAGCTCAGAAGGCGGCGCAAGCGTGAGCGTGACTTGAAGGAGGGCGAGGCGGAGCTCATGGGCGGCGATTTCCGGTTGAGGTGGAGGATTCATGACGAATTTCACCGGGCGAAGCCTTGGTGGCGGGGCGAGCTTGGGCTTTCGGCTCTGGAGGAGAGGGAAGGCATGTGAGGCGGGAGTGAGTGAGTGCATCGCTGCAGCGATTGAAGAAAGCGGCGGCGCGGTGGCTGGCACAACAGCCGGCTGCGACGCTGTGGCGGCGCCGACGGGCGCATGGTCGCATACACGCCATGGCGGGCACCTTCTGCCATGATCGGGATGGCTGCCAAGGCTGGCACACGGGCAAAGGGTGATGAGAAGTGCCAGCACCTGGCCGGGCCGAGGCCGAGGCGAGGCGGCGAGGCGCTGCTGGATGATGCTGGCTGGGCCGTCTTGGCAGCGGGCGAAGCAGGAGGCGGCTGCCCTGAAGGAGAAAAATCCTTTTTCCAATTATATTTTCAAGGAATTTTTAAATGCCATCTTTCAAATATTATTTTGAGCAAGAAAATGACCTCTTTTGAAAATAAACCAAAAATGAAAGTTGCTTAGAATTTAATTCTCTACAACTTTGCTTTTAGGACCACAGCCAAATTCTTTCTAGATTTTGAATTGTAAGATCAAAGTCCACGTTTAGCTTAAAACCCTAATTTTGGGAATTTACTTTTGAAGCCAAATTTTGAATTAATTTGAATACAAACATTGCTCCAAAAATTGAACTAAACATTGCTAGATGATTTACAATAGTAGTCAAACATGTTTTACTAACCTAGCAAGAAAAATTCAGGGCAAAACAATTCTTAAACAGGTGTATGCAACATTCAGATTTCACGCATGTTTCAGATGTTTCAAAGCAATGTTTCAATTGTTATTCACATGATTAAGCATGTATGATTTGGATGCTTGATGATGCATGATATGCGTGATTTGCAGTGCCTAAATGTAGGCATAACACCGGGGTGTTACAGCCTCCGCCCACGTCCCTGTCGCCCAACATTAGCACTGCCCTGGCCCCCAACCACTGTTGGTCAAGGCTAGGCGCGCAGCGGGGACGCCGATGCCGGCTTCGCCTGACGAAGAACGGCGTCGAGGTAGGTTGTGGGTTGGTTGTCGTCGGACTCCTCGTTGTCGTCGTCCGCCCACCAACAACTCTTCGTGCGCCCTCTGGAGGAGGGACCTAGGTAGAACAGGGCCGCATCCAGCGAGAGAGAGGAGCGGGGGGTGGCCGGTAGCTCCTCGGAGTCGCCCACGGGCCCAGAAGGCCCAGACTTGGTGAGGTCGCTGGCAGCGGTGGATGCAGCGCACCTAGCACCGGCCGGCAGCGGCGACATCTGGCGGGGCGCCCCGGACTCTGTCTGCGGTGACTCGGGCTCTGGCTCCGGCTGTGAGCAGCACGCGTGCGGGCTGCCACCACCGGCGCCGGCGTCATGGCCGCGCCACGGGGTAGTGGCGGCGCGCGTGGGGGAAGAAGGGTTGGTGGAGTCGGGGGAGGTATCCGCCGTCGCTGGAGCCGAAGCCGGCGGCGGGGGCGGCGGCATAGAGGGGCCGTGGCGCTGTGGAGTAGCCCGCGGAGGGGATGGAGGAAGGGAAGGTGAGGGGGAGGCCGGCCGTGTGGTGGCCATGCCAGCGCCAAATGCGGGCGGCGTCTGGGACACCGTGGGCTCCGCGCGTGGCTGGGAGGGTCATGGGTGGTGGATCTGGAGGGGGGAGGGGAGGGGGAGGTGGGCGGCGACGGAGGCGGGCATGGAGCCGCTGGCTGGGGCTGCGCGGTCGGCTCCGGGCGTGGCTGGGAAGGGTTGTGGGTGGTGGATGGGGTGGGGGAGGAGGAGAGGGAGGCGGATGGGGTGAGAGGGGCCATGGCTGGCTGTGATGGATTGGGGGGCCAGGCACCCCTAGGGTTTCAACGGCTGGGTTGGGCTGGGCTCTCCCCAGAGAACATCTTTGCTGGATTTGCTGTACGACGGCACGGTTTCCACACAAACGAGACAAAAAATCTCACATGGCAAACGTTTTTTCTTTTTCGGACGATGCACAATGCCACATTGCCACGGTTAAATTCCAGGCCAAAATTCAAAAGACGTTCTTGGTACATCTTCTCACTGCTTTCTACTAGTAGCGTTCTAGTACAGGGACATAAATATGTATAGAGTTTTGAGAATCACACTGTTTTAGACTGTGGGAGTACATGGCATATCGTGAATCCTTTTGATATGATGAAAGGGATCGTTCAGTCGTTGCTCGTTGGTCACCGCATGCTGGGCTAGGCCGCTGGCGCTGGGTGGCCGACCGGCCATTGGCACCGCCAAGGCCCAACAGCGAAGCAAACTAGCAAAGCAGCGAAGGAACACATGTTTCAGTTTCAGCACGAGACAAACGAAAAGCGGAGTCAGCCAGTGCCCAGTGGTACTAGTACGGTGGATCGGCACCTTTTGGCATAGAGATGCTTGCTTTACCCATAGTGCCAATACACTGAACTGCAGTTGCAGATTGGAAAAAAGGCCAGGTTTAAAGATGGCAACGGTGATCTACCCGTCGGTATCGCCGGAATGTTTTCTTTCCGCTATGAAAAATTCATTCCGTTCTCGTCCCCGTTAACTGTCTCGGGTATAGATTCTTGCACATCCCCATACCCGTCGGGCATCGGTCGAGTAACAGATACCCGACGGGTATTGCATACCCGATAAACAAGGACACTTGGGGTCGTAGCTTTGCAACCGGAGACATTTCTTCTTCACCGGGGTATAAGTGTCGGAGTCTCGGAGATGCCGAGAAGAAGGAGCGAGGTTGCGAGGAGGACGAGCAAAGGTGACAGAGAGACCGAACTGAGGAAGCGAGGGGCACGAGCGCTCGTGTTGTTGACGGAGATGGTGAGGAAAAATTAAATTAGGGTTCCTAGAACACACAAACTATATATATATGATCATTCAGTTTTGGACCAAAATACCTATGTTGAGCTTCTTTGGGCCTAATACTCGCATGACAGCTCAAATAGTCGGGTTCCCCAATGGGTAAACAGGGAACGTTCCCGTATCCGCTATGTCCGTCGGGGATGGATTCTTGCCCATTTAGATACCCGCGGGTAAAGATATGATCCAATTTCCGTCCCCTAATGGATCAAATACCCATCGGGTATCGGGTATCGGGGGCCGTTGCCATCTTTAGCCAGGTTGCCATACCTTTTGCATCCCCTCGTTCAGCGTATATGGCCTATGGTCCATGGATGAATCCGTGATGGCGCATAAGATTAGTTAGACCATTCCCAGCTGGAGCACTAGACCTGCTTCCGCCGTTGCTTACATTCAGGCTTACAGCTCAAGTCCTCGCAATCGCGGGCGGGGCACACGGGCCGCAGGTCTTCTTCGGGTCCGGCCTATCGCTTCTGCTATTTTAGCCGCCTTTCACGGCGCTAGCAAAAAGGGCGGTGTGAGGAGAAGAGCGTAACGCCATAACCGAACGAAGCAGAAGGCATAAAGGACGCAGCAGGCTGAGGATGGGCGAAACAACAACAGCAAAAAAAAAAAAAACATTCCGTTGCCGGGACTCGAACCAACGAAGCAGAAGGCATAAAGGACGCAGCAGGCTGAGGATGGGCGAAACAACAACAGCAAAAAAAAAAACATTCCGTTGGCGGGACTCGAACCAACGAAGCAGAAGGCATAAAGGACGCAGCAGGCTGAGGATGGGCGAAACAACAACAGCAAAAAAAAAAAACATTCCGTTGCCAGGACTCGAACCAACGAAGCAGGACTCGAACCCGGGTCTCTCGGGTGAGAGCCGAGTATCCTAACCAGCTAGACTACAATGGATTCTGGCAGAAGTTATGTTAACTCCACTTTAGTCGGTGAGATCCCAAACCAGCGTGCAGTTCCATGGTTCAAGATTGTGCAAGAGATCAAACCAATACACGGGATATCTCTAGTTATCTGGTTATTAAGTTTTCTCAAATTTGACTAGGTTTAAAGGTTGTTTGAATGAGTTAGGGCTAGTTTCAAGTTTAGCCAAATAACAAGTTGAAACCTTGGCTGAAAAATTAGCGCTCCTATTTGGATGCGTTAGAGTTAATTTAACTAATTTTAGCTAACTAGCAACGAGCTCTTGCGTCAAACATGCACTAATTTAGCTAAGTTGTTTTGGCTTTTCTAAATTCATAGTTTTATATTTTTTTATTTAGACAGTGTATATCTATATATACGTAGCAAAAACTATGTACATAAAGACGTCAGAGTGACTTATAATTTGAAACGGAGAGAGTACACAAGATTATCAATATTCGAAACACAAATAGATATAATGTGAGAATATATATCTCACGAAAAATCTTGTATCATAGATACCAATAAGGTTTCTTATAAATTTAATCAAAACTATAAAAGTTTTACTCGAAATTATACTAGAATTGTATTTTTTTATAGAAGAGTGTATTGAATACACCTTGTAGCTTAATATATCACTTAAGAACCGGCATTGTCCAGACATGTTAGTAGTGTATCTTAAGTCTTACCCCTCTCCGTTAAAAAATAAGTCTTTTGGTCACCGAACTATAATATGTAGTGTCCGAGTTCGATTTTGACTATCAAACACTAAAAGTGAATATCCTTATCTCTCAAACTATCAAAATCAAAAAACTTTGACCCTCAACTGTTTTCAAAGATGGTTTTACCTAATATGTATTACTAGCAAACATGCACGCGCATTGCAACGAGAGAAAATCAAAATTTGTATCTCCACTTAGTTACTAAAGATATGTATATTTTGCATTTAATCCATCAGCAATGAAGCAATAGCTAAACTAGAACATTGACCTTCTATAAAAGCACAATTTAGAATAATGCCAGCCAAATTTGCAGAAAAGTAGATATATATATATATGAACATATTTAATTATCCATGAAAAGATCGGGAAATTTGAGTGAAAAAAGGAATCCATGCAGGTAGCCCACCTCGCTCGCTAGGGCGCCGCCCTTGGCGGTCGTATCCGCTTCGCCGTCGCTGCCACTGGCAGCAACCACCTCGCCGGCGTTCGCCACCTCCTCCCCACTCCCTTCTCATTCTCCCCTGCCTGCCTCCCCACCCCCTTCTCCTTCTCCCCCGCTCGCCTCCCCACCCCAACAGGTCGTCGATGGCCGCCTCGCCACCCAGCCACCACCGCCTCCCACGACGCCACGTCTGCCGGTGGCGCAACCCTCACTACCGCCTCTCGGTTAGATTAGACAATAGACTGCCCAAAATTTCTGTTTATGATTTAATTAATTGGACAATTTGTCGATCTAGGTTATAATAGGAATAATTTTATTTTTAATAAAATTAAATAATTTAGTAGTATGAATATTTAATTATTAAGAATTAAGGAAGGAGGAAGGATCCAAAGATCCAGCAACTATTGCTAGCATAATATGATTAGGGGGAACACATCGCGCAACTATAGATGGGCAACGGGTCAGCCAGGCCCGGCCCGGTCAGGCCGGCATGGCACGTCGTGCCTCCTAAGGCCATGGGTCTGGCCTTCGGCCCGGGCCTTTTTTCGGGCCAGGCCAGCCCGGGAAGCACGGCACTGCCAGCAGGCCGGGCCAGGCCGCAGCCCGAGCAAGAGGCCGATGGCGAGATGGCTTGGCAGGGCGGAGGCCTAGGAGGCGACGCCGCCCGCCTGCAGGCGCGAAAACGGCATCGGGCGGCGGCGATTGGAGCTAGGAGCGGCGGTGCTTGGGGTTGGGAGCGGCGGCCGACGGCGGCGCTCCGGATCTCAGGGGCTGGAGCACTCTCTGTCTCTCAGTGCCGGGATCTCAGCAGTCGGGAAGGGGATTTCTGGGGTCGGGAACATGAGTAGAGTGGCGGCGCCATGGCGAGGGCCGACGTCCCAACCAAGTGGCGCCCCCCTTGCATGCGAATGCCCGCCTCCCGCTTCAGGCATGCGCCCCCCCGCCCTCTCCATTTTCCTTCCTCCGCGGTCCCCGCAACGCACGGCCCTTCGCTACAGGCCCCCGCACCTCCTCTCCCCTCCCCCCCCACCGAGGCACGCACCACCACCAATTCCCTCGCGACGCATGATGGCGGTGCGAGAGCAACGGGACTAGGGGTTCGTCGTCAGCCATCGACCGCGCGCGTCTGATCAGCGGTGGGGGTTCTGCCGTCCGGACGGAATCGGCAGCATGGCGGGGCCCGGTGAGAAGGCGGCGGGCGGAGGCGGGGGAGGCGAGAGGCGCAAGTACCCGATCCACGTGGAGGACTACGAGCTCTACGAGGAGATCGGGCAGGGCGTCAGCGCCATCGTCTACCGCGCGCTCTGCAAGCCACTCGACGAGATCGTCGCCGTCAAGGTTCTCGACTTCGAGCGCACCAACAGCGACCTGGTACGCGCGCTACACCGTTACCTATCTCCCTCTGATCCGCTGCGTCTCGTTCGCTGGATGCTGCTGCGTGTCACCGATTGTCATGGCGCGCATCGTAGTTCTGCGTTTAGGAACCAACTATTTGGGCCAGTGATGTTCAGAATAATGGCTTGGGTGGATTCGTTTTTCTTAACAAAACGATCTTGTGTATTATAGCTGAAGAAGAATTATACTGACTCGATGAATAAATGAGCACTACTTGTTTGGTGGTACTGGTTAAAAATCTAGAATGTAAAGGTGCAATAGTTTGAACATTCTTTCAATTCTTTTTTTTAATGCATTTGTAACTCTCGGTTCACATTTCCATGGAATCTTATTCAAGTTTCTTCCTCTGTTTCTAGCTTACGTACCACCAGGGTTGCAAAGCTCCTCTGAGTAAATAACGTGAATATTCAATGCAGAACAACATCATGCGCGAAGCTCAGACAATGATTCTGATAGACCACCCTAACGTTGTCAAGGCGCATTGTTCATTTGCAAAGGACCAAACGTTATGGGTGGTTATGCCGTATATGGCTGGAGGGTCCTGTCTTCACATAATGAAATCAGTGCATCCTACTGGATTCGAGGAACCCATCATTGCAACGATACTTCGTGAAGTCCTCAAAGGTTTAGAGTATCTTCACCATCATGGCTCTATACATCGAGATGTGAAGGTAAATGTACAATTCCAACCTGATTTATGCACTTGTATCTGTTGCTTTCTTCTCCTTTGTGACTGCTATACATCTTTCTTTTCTACTTGTTTCAGCAAAGTTAAGTGGTTGCTATTTTATCTCTCTGTTTGGTGATAGGCAGGAAATATTCTAGTCGATTCTAGGGGTGGAATTAAGCTTGGGGACTTTGGAGTCTCTGCTTGCCTTTTTGATTCTGGTGATAGGCAGAGGGCCAGGAATACTTTTGTGGGAACGCCTTGCTGGTACAGAATCGTACCAGGATCTTAAATAATACATAATACTATTTCATGACATGTGGAGTTTTTCCCCCCCTTCTTTCACATGTTCATCCTTGGACATTTTTAATGTACTAGGATGGCGCCCGAGGTTATGGAGCAGCTACATGGATATGATTTCAGGTAGGGTATTCCTAGTTACTCCGACTTGTTAAGTGATTTTCATCTGCACTAGTATTTTTCTTTGTGTGTATTTGTTAACTGGAGCTTTTTCCATATACTACAGAGCAGACATATGGTCCTTTGGAATTACTGCACTTGAACTTGCTCATGGTCATGCTCCTTTCTCTAAGTACCCTCCCATGAAGGTATACTTTCAGCAGATGTCATTGCTTCGAGTAAATCCTCGTGCTATGTTGCAACAGTGCATAAAATTCTGCACTTTGTCAGGTCTTGCTTATGACACTTCAGAATGCTCCTCCAGGTCTTGACTATGAAAGAGATAAGAAATTCTCAAGGGTAAATATACTTAAGATGGCCTCCATATTTTCTAAGTTGAGTATAACTTCTCATTTCTGAACAATAAATTCTTACGATAGAACTTCAAGCAAATGGTTGCTATGTGTTTGGTAAAAGACCCTTCAAGGAGGCCTTCGGCAAAAAGATTGTTGAAGCAATCATTTTTCAAACAAGCTCGTTCCACTGATTTCATTGCACGAAAGCTTTTGGAAGGATTACCTGGCCTTGGTGTTAGATATCAAGCTTTGAAGGTACACTGGTTTTAAGTTTTACTTTGTGACTAACTATTCTTCATGAAATTAACACAGAAAGGTTCACCATGATGCAGGAAAAGGATCAAGATTTAATGGCTCAAAGGAAAATGTCTGATGGAAAGAAAGAAGAAATCTCGCAGGTGCACATGCTAAATATCTAATTTCGTGGAAATGGCTCTATTTTTGTAGTAAGTAGAGCAAAGCTTTTTGCCATTAGCACCCCGCACCCCCCACACACCCCCCCAAAAAAACTACACGATAGCCTCGTTAATAATCGAGAGAACACCTTAGCAGGAGTTCATAACCAGTTTTCACATTACACATTTATTGATCCCTAATATTTCTTATTTCCTTAGGATGAATACAAAAGGGGTATTAGCAGCTGGACCTTCAACATGGATGACCTGAGATCTCAAGCTTCACTGGTACTCATATAAATTTCCATCATTGATGTTCACACCATGTAATTCCGTGTAATTGACCTTTTTTCAGGGCACAGAATGTGAAGACAGTATATCATGCAAAGATTCAGATATGTCTTTCTATGACTTGGACAGCTTACAGGATCAAGCAACAGAAGGGCCACATTTGTCGAGAGATATCTCAACGAAGTATGATGCTGACATTGTAAGTTTCCATTCCTGTGGAAATTTTGGTGTTATAACTCAGCATAAAGTTTTGGCTGACATCTAACCCAAGAAAAGCTGGTAGGAAAATGATATGACAGCCAAAGATAAGTCAGCTGTTTCATCTCCTGATCAGCCTGCTTGCTTGTTAAGGTAATAGACATTGCTGCTTGTAATGACAACTAGTGCCATTTTGGAGAGTGCATTGATGACGATGGCAATGTAAACATTCTTTTTCATCGTCAAATTGGTTTTCACTGTCAGGAATGCTTCTATGCATGGGATGCCCACAAACGGTTCTGTCAGGAAAGACAACTCTACAGAAAGCTTCGATATGGAATGTCAAGAGAAACATCCGGACATTATTCCAACTAGCTCATCCCATGAAAGGAAGTTTTCTTTTAGTTCTTGTTCATCAGATGGACTCCTTTCGTCCAAAGAGAGGTTTGTTCTTGTTTACAGACTAAAGAAAGCATTCTACGTGGTCTCAAGCAGTAGCATGACCAAAGTCAGAAGCAAAAGTGCAAAACCTGTCCTTTTAATAAGACTTCCGTGCGAGATAGCGTTGAAACTTGCAGCAGTGTCTATGAAGGTTCAGTTAGATAACAGTGCCACTTACGGGTTGATGTATTTCTAAAGTGACTTAGCTTGGGTTTACAGTTATGCACATGTTCCGGCAGCAGTGTTTGACTATTTGTGAACAATTTTCCTACTCAAAATCAAGCTGCCCGATTATATATTTCTTCCCATCCCATTATATATATGTTCACATAAATTCACTGGCCTTGAATAAACCAATTAGAAGTAGGTTGTTTTTATATTTATGACAGCATAAATAATGTGTAAGCTACACAACCATACCAGAAAGAGCATTACATAAAAACAGGAGGAAACTTACAGATGGTTCTATGTCTATTACCACATTGGCATTTCAGTCCTGTCAACTATTTTTCTTTTTAATCTTTTGGCACCTGCTTAGTGTTATTCTAGAAGCTATGAAGCTCTTAAACACTTGTTTTTTAAAAGAAAACTCTTGTCTATCCTTGTCTCTTTCCAAAAATGTTTGTAAGCAGTGCATAATTTATCTTATCTATCTTTTGAAAGCAATATGTAACTAAGATCCAATCCTTTCAGCTCGAGACAGCAAAGTAGCATCCACAACCGTGACAAGTGTAATGGAGCGCCCTTGCATGTATCAGATGAAACATCTCCTGAAGCTGCTCCTAAGGCACATAAATCAGCAGGTAAAAGTTCTAGGTTGAAAAGTTCAAATGTAGCTTTGTGTACCATAACCTCACTACCTATTGACGTGTTAACTTTAATGTGCCTCATTTTAATTCAGAGGACCATGATGATAGATCGAAACCTCCACTTATAAGAGGTCGATTTAAAGTTATACCTGGGCATGTTGACTTTGATAAGGTATTGGCAGGTATTAATACTTGGCGCATTTATATCCAGTAAACTAAATGAAGAAACATTTTTATAATCTCAGGTTCAACCACCTGGCCTACAGAAGTGTCACAGCATGCAGGTTATATGCTCCACTTTTACTTTTTTTTTTTGGGGGGGGGGGTAAAATCAGGAGTAGAAAATGCCCTTGTTCTTCTTTTGTTAACTAAGCACGGTATAAAAGACAGCCCAAAAATCATGTTTGTACTTTTTTTAAATATTTTACCATCTGGTGTTTTTAACTAAGGATTCCATTTTGCTAATATGCAGACAATTTCTCGCCTTCCATCATTAAGTATACCCTCTTCCGCAGAAGTTGCATCAAACATTATTGGTGGCTCCTTCTACATGCAGCTATATAGTATTCTACAGACAAATATGCTTCAGAGGGTAAACCCACCTCTGAAATATGCACAGAAAAAATAAAGAACACCCACCCATCCAGCTCAAAATGAAGAACCTGAACTTTCAGATCTATTGATGTCACATTCTTGTCCTCTTTTACAGGACCAAATACTTAACGCGATGAAACAGGTGAGTGGTTGTGACATGGCTTCACCAGGCATACCTTCTATGGCTTCGCAGTGTATCCCTTCCACAAGTCGCTCGACATCTCCATCAGGTGCAGTGTCGGTTGACAGATCCATGGTGAGTATATGCTCGATCCTTATGAATATCAAAGGGTTATAAAACTAGTAATATCTCGGTATTCATAAATGGAATGAGGTAAATTGAAAAACATTGGTGAATCGTTTATACTCACTAACTATACCTCTTCTTTTTATGATGGTATAAATACTATAACCCCGGTACCTTTCCAGTTGGAAGCTGCATATGAAAGGGAGAAAGAGCTACTGAATGAGGTCTTGGAGCTGCAATGGCGGTAATCATCTTTAATCTGGTCTTTCCAAACCAAAGTAAGACATGAAGAAATTCTCAGTCCCTATTCCTGAAAGTTCGGACTGCTGCAGGTTATTGTGCACACAAGATGAGGTTCAGAGGCTTAAAGCAAAGGCAGCGCAGGTGCACATAAAATTTTCCCTCTCAAACTAATTTGAGTACATCTTCCAAGAATCTTAATATGCGGAAATTGTTGTAATGGATACCCTCCGTTGGGATCCTTTTATTTTGAAAGAATTGGAATCTACTTAATGAATTAGGCTATTTGGCTTGGAATTTGACATTCCACAACTTTCTCAAGTTAGCCTATCTCAAATTCATAGAGTGAAAGATGGAAATTGATTATATAGATCATCATGCTATGTTTCTACTCTCCAACTTATAGCACGCTATTCAACTCGCTTCCCTATAGTAAAATTGCAACATATAAGTATCTCCTTTGTATGGCTAACAATAATATACAAATATATTCTATATAGAACCGTATTAGCTTAATTAATTTGTGCTTGGATTATAATTATTAGAATGAATTCAATTCCAAGGATCCAAATGGGCCCTAAGGGTTTGTTCAGTTAATCCCGTCCATAAGGGGATTGAGAAGGATTAAATTCCCTCCATTCGCTTCAATCTTCTCAGCTGAACAAGCCCCTAATAAAGATTTTGCTACCAATGTGAAATTTCTGTATGTTAATATGAAATGCTTAGCATTGACAGATCTGATGCTGAAGCTGCTAAGGGGGCATTAAGGGCGCATTGTGGCAAGATGATCTGTTGATGCGGTCTTCAAATGGTTATTTAGCATAGAAAGAGATAAAAAGAATAAGGATAGGATATATTTAAAAAGAACTAGCAATGCTCGAGTGTTCAGTCCTGTCTCAGCAGGATATTAATGTTGGTACCATATGTGTGTATGTGTTTATGGATGGCATGGCGCTGTGTTTTTGTTGGAGCGCAGTTCCCCTGTTGGGAAAGATAGCTTAACATGCCTATGGTTTTAATGAATTCAAATAGTTGAACATGCCTATGGTTTTTAATGTTTCTTTCCTTTTGATGTTGCTGCATGACTTTTCCTTTAAGTTCAAGGTTAAACGTAAACATACCAAAATCAAGGCTACTATATAGCCTTGGCACTAAATGCTGTTGTAACAGTGTGATTGTACCAATTGGCTCCTCATCTTGTGCTTGTGGTGAACAATGGGAAGAACTCCATCCAACAGACAGAACAATAGTAATCACATGCATAATTGACAATTAATTTACATGCACAATTGACCTCAAGGTGAGAGTAAAAGAACCATGGGACAACCGGTCCACTCCAAGATTTTCCACGTTAATCAACCATGGTACTAAGTCTTCTCTTGAACCTTCAAGCTTTTCCACGTTAATCAACCATGGTACTATGAGCCTTCTCTTGAACCACTAGAGGATTACAATGGCAACGACACACTGGTATCGATGCAAAGTGGCATCAACAACCACCAAGACAAGTCACAGATGTTGTCCTGTATAATGAGTTCATATCACACTCGCACATACTAGAAGTCTACAATGTATGAAATTCGGTAGGCATGTACTTTCACAAGTCATCTACTCACTACCAAAAATTCAGCTCAATCAGAATTCAGAAACTATTTCATCACCAAAAAACGATCATCCACAAGGACTGCTCTATGTTCAAACTGGAAGAAGGGAAAGGGGGGGGTAGTAGCGTCTCCAAGTTTGATGATGATCCAACAAACCTTTGAGACTCCAATCACAAGTTAGTGATAAAACAGCAGCCACAAAGCCTTTTAATCCCAAGCAAAATTGGGATAAGCTAGAGTTAACGTGAGATGGGGACTAAAACCTTGCACACTTTTCAGGATGTTGTTTATATGATCAGTTTAGGACATGTTTCATGAATTTACATTACAGTCAGTATTATGTCCAAGTACATGCAGAGCTGATGCATAGTTGTGTTTCTTTTTCTTTTTCTTTTTTTGTGTGGTGGTGGGGGGTGGGGGAGAGATAACTGGCTCAAAGTGAAAAGTACTCAAATTACAATGGAAAAGAAACCATCTCAGCAGGTGTAAAGCTTTTTATGCATTGCATCAAACTTTGCTGTCTACTTCTATAATAATTTACACGCGCCACAAGCCCACAACATGTCAATTCCCACCAGTGATGCACACCTCTATACTATGTACAGTTGAAGTTAGTCCCAATGCCCGGTTAAGTAAGGCCGAAGAATTCCCGTGAGTACATACAAATATAATCACCTAACAGGTTCCAGTCAGAGGAGCCAGCATTACAAGTCAGTCTATGTGCTGCTCGTTCTGCTTGGGACTACCCGAACAAGAGTCCAGGAGATTAAATTCACGCACCAAAAACCACGAAGATTCATTTGACTTGGTTGCGTTGATCAGATACTCTCGGAAGTATCCATCATGTGTTACAATGTAAATTACAGTCCTGTAAAGAATTGCATGGGTAATTTAGAAATGTGCAGCAGTTAGTGTTTCCACAATAAAAGGAGAAGGAAAAAAAAACTCATGAACAGATGACAATTTGCGGTTCTTACTTCAACGCAGGAAATTTGGAAGAATTTTGGGAATTTTCAACACTGTGTACTGCCAGACAGCTGCAGTACAAAGGATGATGTTAGTAAAATCAATAATGGAGTTTGTACAGGGAGTGGCAAGAAGTAGTATCAATAATGAATGGACCTCTTGATGTCTGCAGTGACAACATGGTGAATAACATGATGATTAGCTGGATCCAAAGCATCAGTTACAGATCCAGGAATCACTGAACTGAGCAATGTATTTGCTTGTCTCCTGAAAAAAGTGGATGTGATCAAATCAAATCATGCCTGTGAAATAATGGCACGCAAATCATAGCTAGCATAAAGCAGGACATGAACCTTGCGTTCCTAGAAGCATCAAGGAAAAACATGTGCAAAGAGCCTGATGAACTTGTGGCAACAAGAACGTCAGGTAGATCAACAGATGGACTAAATGTCAGTGAATAGATCGTTGATGGGTATGTTCCTCGCCGAAAACTATGTGACTGTTGAAGGAAAAATGCAAAAAGATATAAGGTGAATTGTAGAGAGCTCAATGTCAAATTGATTCTGAAGGAGAAAGGTATAGTTTCACCTTGGTTGCTTGTGCCACAAGATGCACTCTAATCATAGTACCCTTTTCAGAAGCCGTTGCCAGGTACAAACCATTCAATGAAAAAACCATTGCAGCTAACGGAGCTTGATGAGCATCTATCTGTCAGCCAGTTACACAAAACAGTGAGAAAACTACACCACAACCCACGCTCCAACAATCAGCAATTAACTTCACACTCGAGGACTTCTTAATGAAGGAATTGGATGCGAGCATATAATTGGGACGCTGAGGATGTAAGCTTATAACTGGATGTTTCAACCACCCAAATCAAAGAGTTTTTTTTTTCAGAAGAAAGTATGCAGCTCTCCTGCTGCTTTGAGGATAAAACAAAAAAAGAAAACGACCATCTATTGGCAAGATTAAACATTGAAAGGTGACTGAGATGTGTATTGCAAGTTTCGCATACCACGATAAGCATGAAAAAGAGTCAAATAAAGCTCCACTCATTTTGCTAGCTTTACCAATAAATAAGCTCAATGCTGCCACATCATTTGCATAGTCATTGCATTTTTTTCTATTGTTTGAAAGTAGAGCAAGGAATCTTAAATAATCATTGAACTCTCTAATAGGTTTTCAAAGTCATGTCAACCAAGGTACAAGTCTAGATTCTAGAGAATAAAATAGTTGTCTTTACCAAGCTGTATGTGAGAAAATCACAATAGGGAAGGATCTAAACCTGCTGGAGTCAATATAAGTATGACACAGGAAACAATAAATTACCTGGCATATTAATTCCGGTTTTGATGCTTTGTATACTAAAGCAGATCCTTTGGATGTGCTTGCAGGGAGAGCCAAATAACACTCTTCAGAATTAGGAGCAAATGCACATAAACCTAATTTAAAATGTAACAATATTATCAGCAAAACAATACAAGAGTGTTTTTTTATATTATTATTGTTATTATTATTTGCCATTTTGAAAGCAAGGGCTGTTAGCAGGAGGTATGACATGAATATTTGGTATACAAAGAGCAGGAGGATCCTTACCTTTTGTATTGGGCACCGTTTCAATTTCATCCAATATAGTAGTGCTATTTAGATCATAAACAAAAGTCCTATCCTGCAATACAACAACAAGCCTGCACATAATGTGATTACTACTTTATTCAAAAGAACACAGCAACTAGTATGCACAACAACACAGTATTTTAGAATCCTGACTGGGACTTAATTGACATGCATCAATTAATAACAGAACATAAAGTATGAACCACCACAGAAACTGAGAATACATTGAAGTAGTAGCTAACCTCTTCCTACTTAATCGCACAGCCAAAATTGAAGTCTTAAAGTTCAGATCTCGCTTTGATGCTCCTGTTTTGGTATTGAACAAGCACAGATGACGAGGAGACATTGCAGGCTGCGAAAGAGGAAAGAATTTGAACTCACAAGTCACAATCAACAAGTTAACTCGACTAACCTATGAAAGTTCAACAAGTTAGGGGCAATCAATCAACAGAATGAGGTACCTGTTCACCAGTTCCAACAATGGCAAGTAGGTTTGTGCCAAATAGCATTTCCACAATATTGAATCCCCCAAGATCTGCAAACACGCAGAGGTTCATACTCAGCATCTTATAGTAGTAGTACTATTACAGAACAGCTGTCTCCACAGTAGAATGACCACTTTCTTTGTTTTGAGAAAAGTAGAATGACTAATGCTCTTTCAATATACATTTTTTGGAACCGTGTTCAGAAATAAATTGTAAGTGTTGTTTCATTTGATTCTGCTAGACCCTAATGTATTATTGTTTCAAAATTCTAAAACGCTATTCATAGCCAATATACTCCCGTAACAACGTGGTACCGATTTTATTGTTGCATACAACCGTATTGGATATTTCCACAAAATCTAAAAGGGGTCTCCGAAGAAAAATCTCACTCTTTTCATAGCAGAGCCTCCCATTGCGAGCGTCGAAGATCTTGAACCCATCCTTGGTCCCGACAGAAAACATGCTGCAACAATACAAAAGGAACCAGAATCAACGCTCCTAATCCACCATCCCCGCCACCGTAAAAAGCAGTCACCACGAGACAGGTATTCTCAGCGCACGCACCTGTTGTCCTGATTGAAGGAGACGCAGATGATCTGCGACGGAGACGAGCTGCTCGCCATCGCCGGCGCTGTGAAAATCGGGCCCACTCGCCGGCGCGCCCGCTCGTCTCTGCAACAAAAATTCTTCGGTGTCGCTTCACTGCTTGGGGCCGGCCGCCGTAGCGTAGGTGGGTGCCGTCGAAGCAAAGCTAGGGTTCGGCGCCGACAAGCAAATCGACCCCGAGTCCGGAAGGACCTCCACGCCACGCAAGTCCGATGCCACCTGACGTCGGGAGGACGACGACGACGACTACGAGAGTAGGAAGGCGAGCTTCCCCCTGTCTGGAATAAGGAATCGAGTTCGTTCGTTGCCCGGACCAAGAAGGCGACGATGGATGCTTGGACATGACAGGTGCGTGGGTCCGACCCGGCCTGCCTTTTGGGCCAGCGCGGCCTGACATACTGAGGCCCAAGATTTGAAAAGCACAGCAGCACAGGCCCACGGAATCGGTGGTCTTGCAAAAATCTAGATCTCCTTTGGAATCCGGGGAAAATTTCAAATCAAACGTTTCTACAGTAAAATTAAACTGATTTCTATGAAATTACAATATGTTTCCTTGAAAAACCTACGTTCCAAAAAAAAACTAACATTTTTTTGCTGACAAGACATTTTTGCTGCTTGCTGGTCATCAGCTAGCGTGTGAGCGCAGCACTCCACAGTCCAACAGGTTATGGGAAACAGGAGCTGCGTCGAGATGCGTGCTGGACGGGCGGGCCTCCACCTGTCGCGGCGCAGGCGCAAGCCGCCGTTGACAAGACATTTTTGCTGCTTGCTGGTCATCAGCCGTGTGTGAGCACTGCACCTGATCTCGTCAACAGGTCAGGGAAACAGTCAGAGCTGGAGCGAGATGCGTGCTGGACGGGCGGGGCTCCACCTGTCGCGGCGCAGGCGCAAGCCGCCGTTGAACGGAGCGAAACGACGCGTGCTTTTGCTCTGGCCGTCTGCACGAGCACTGCACCTGATCTCGTCGGCCTCAGCCAGCCAGTCAGCCTGGAGCCGGACTCGGCAGACGGCAGCTAGCTGCCCAGGGAAACGCTAAGCTTGCCGATTAGGCTGTCCCCGGCGGTACGGTTTCTCTAATCACTCACACTACTGCTTGCTACTCTCCCTGTCTCTGTCTCTGACTCTGAGGGCTGAGGCAATCAAATCATGAGCGCTTAATCCAGCCCAGGACTGCAGGCCGGCCCAACATCAGCAGCGACCGACCTGGCTCGGGCTGGCTCCTCCTCGAGCCACGCGCAAGACGGCAAGAGGTCTCTCCGGCATGGCGGCATTCCGGCCCAGAGTCCCAGACGCCCAGTACGTACTGTACGAATCATGCACGCAATAATCAGGAGCGCATGCATTGCCATCCGTACACCCAGTCGTGGTGTACACGTCCAAGTCGTATCTATACTACTACTCTATACAGAGATACAAGTACCGTTCAGATGAAGCGTGAACAAAAACCAAACTAAAATGCATGGTCTCGTCTCAAACTCTCGGTCTCTCTCGAGGGTGAAAAAGGATACTGATCAAGTTAATCCGCCGAGTAACGTCTATCTGCCTGTCGTACAGACGTACAGTGCAGTGAGACCGGTCCAATTAAGGGCACGCACAGTTGCAGCAGGTGCGGGGCGACAGTAGCCGCGGGTACGCTCGCAGGCGTGTTTGCTTGGCAACCTGGCCTCCTGACCAGAAGCCAGAAGCCACGAACCAAACTTCGGTGTGCCACGTGAGAGCTCGCTGCATGTTTCGGGCTTGGTTGGGTTGGTTTTGCACCAGCACGCATTGCGCGCCTACGTAGGACCTTCTTCGATGTTGGGCTACAGTACCCCCACCCACCCACCCACAAGCCTGGCTAAAGTTACCTGCACACATACAGACACAGGGATGCAGTTTTTTTCCCCTATCTGACTCTAACCGGTCATGAGGCGCGTTCAAGAGTGACATGTTTGCTTGTGACAATGTGTTGTACTAGTAACCAGGTGCTAGATTTTACTAGCTCCAGCATCTTTCAAAAGAATGCAACTTTAGTCCCGTCGTTATCTAAAGTTTAACTAATTTAAAAATTAGAGCAATATTCTTGTGACGTCAAATGGTCTATCATTAAGTACAATATATTAAATAACAAATCTAATTATACTTATTTATCATCATAAATATTGTTTTTTCATAAATTTAATTAAACTCTAACTATTTTGACTCCATATATATTACACCAGAATTGTATTGTTTTTAGAATGGATGAAGTATGCTCCGTACTCCGCAAGCATGCTTCATAAGCCCCAACTCGTTTCCTTGATTAATATCCAGCACTTTTGTAAGCGAGATCTCGTTGTTTCTTGAAAGTTTTTCGGTTTCACTCCTTCCAGATATTCCATGACGTGTACATGAGTACAATTGCTGACGCGTGAAACAATTTTGTCGCGTGATGAGACTTAAATTTCAAAAAATATAAAACCCTTTAATACGATGTCGGATGAAGATAATTTTTATATGTAAATTGTAGACCTCGATGAGATCTACAACTTTGTAGTTTTGAGTTTTTCCATTTGAGGACGTTAAGATGCTCGAAAAAATAATATAAAATTTCGGCGCTCTCGAAAATATCAAAAATTATTGTTCACCCGCAAAACCGCCCAGAAGTTCGAAAGTTGAACTTTTTCGAGAGTTGGAGGGCCAAAGTTGTCCGGATTTAAAGTTTGAGATTGAAATCTTAACTTTACTGCAAGTTGAGAGTGTAAATTAGACTTAACCCTATATAAGCCGGTCCAAACGACGCTAACTGCGCTAGTAGGGAGAAGAGAACGGGAGCGTGCATGCCCAGGCAGTAGCCACTGTGCCAACGCGAGACTCCTGGCACTCGCACAGCACATGCAGTAGCATCTAGCACCAACGGCCAGGCCAGCCATGCAGCCGTGGACCGGTCGTTCGTCCTCCTCCGTCCGCCACCGCCCACCGGAACCGGATCGACATCGATCGCCGCGCGCGCGCGTGTCCGGCCAAAACCCGGAGTAGTGAACCTGTCAGGCGACCGGCCTGCCGGAGCACGTAAGCAGCGCCATAACTGAGGAAAGTGTTCCGGGTCGGGCAGATCGGCCATGGTAGAGATAGCTAGCTAGCGCGGCCCCGGATGGGCACGCCGACGGCGACGGGGCCCGGGGCCGGGGAGAGGTTTTTACCATGGCTTGGCCCTTGCCTAGAGCCATCACCTCCATTCCATATATACATATTGCAAACTGGCAGCACAGAGGGGCTCAGTGGTCACCAGCCTGTTCGGAAGCCTGTATTCGGCTTATAAGCCTTGGCTTATCGGCCAACGAATAGTATTTTTCTCTCACACCAAAACAGTCAGTAGTATTTTCAACCATGACTTATAAGTCAGTCCGGCCAAAACGAAATGGCTGCACAACCACATGGACCGATCGGTGGCTGCTTGCCATTACCACTTCCACTGCTCCGATCCATCTGTGGGTCGCTCCAGCCTCCATCCCGAGCTCTAGCACAGTAGCAGGTAGCTAGGGCTCTTGCCCCAGGGGAAAGGACCACGCACGAGGCTTGCTGCTTCGGTGTTTCAGGAGAAGAACGGCAACGAGTTATTGCTCTCCTTGTTCGTTGGATCTTCCTCGGTTCGCCTAACGGCCTAAGGGCATGCATGCATGGAGTCTGGCCGATCAGCGTCCCGTTCGTTTGGGCTTGTTTGACTGATAAGCCATGGCTAATAGTACTGTTGTCTGATTTGGTGTGAGAGAAAAATACTATTCGTTGACTGAAAAAGTACGGCTTATAAGCTAAACAAACCCAAATGAACCGCACGCATAAGAGTGCTAAGACGAAGCCCAGAGGTACTATGCAATGCCCTCTCCTTGCTTGCTTGCAATGCTAAAACAGTTTTACATTCCTTTCCGTGATGTACTCCTACATGCATGGATCTGATTTCATGCATGGTTTGAACATGCATGGAAGGTTGTTGCAAGAACAGAACAGATGATACCCATCTGGTGACTCGATGAGCCTGAACCGATCCGATTATTTTGTTTGATTGAGACTCAGGCCTTGTTTAAAACCAGGATGTAAAATTTTGAGGTGTCACATTACCAGAGGTACGTATTCATGCTATGAGACCGATCAGCATTAAGACGTGAGCCGCGGTGGTAGGCGAGACGATATCGACGCCCTCTGTGCAGTCTTCACTCCCCCCCTTGCTTGCTTGCTTGGGGTATGCTAAAACAGATTTTGAAACAAACATAAATACATAAATACATATATATACGTTGCAAATGCCCAAACTCCCCAAAGCCCTACATGCATGGCCACCAAAGTAAAAACAAGCTCAGATCGGGTTTTCATGCTCCCATTTCACATTTGACACGCACCAATGGAAGAGTTGTTGCGAAAGAACAGAACAGATGATACCCATCTGGTGACTCGATGAGTCCCAGCCCTAGCGTCCGGCTCCCTTGAGAGCGGATCCGATTATTTCCGGCATGTTTGTCATTTTTCTCAAGTGCCAATTCATCCACACATTTACAGCAACGGGCACATCTGCTTAGGTAAAACTGCTCCCTAGGAATCTTGTCTGACGGAGAACATTTGCGTGTGACTCCATGTTTGATAATGCTTTTCATTAGCTTCATGACGGCGGCCCAATGGGAATGTTATTTGCCTGACCTAATAATGTCCCGTCTAGCTGTCAGTTAAGTGCTAAGATTCTATTTGTTAGAAGAAAGTTGCCAACTTAACCAATTGTGCTTTTATAGTGCTATATAATAGGCTCATGACTGAGAGTCTGAGATGCAACACACATTCCCTTTTGTTACTAGAGGGTCTTGATTGGATTGACATATGCGTGTGAAATTGCTATGTGCAGGAGTTTTGTATTTGGCCTTCTAAAGTTGAAGCAAGTTTTGTATTCGGCTGCGGCTCCGGAGCCGTTGAAGTTGAAGCAAGGTGAGCACAGTAGCTTCGTAGCACAGCAGTGTCAGATCCATTCTTCAGAGTTAAAATTTAGGATTTTTTCGTTTTTTAATTTTTTTGCATTGGATTCTTGTATCATATATGAAGAAGAAGGGTGCTAGTATATTTGCATTGTGGGAAAAATTTAGGATTTTTTCGTTTTCTAATTTACTATTGCACATTTTTATCAAAATTTTTATATATGCGGAATACCCAGCTATGAAATCCTGGCTCCGCCACTACCGTTTGGGTGCAGCAGTCGTGCAGGGAGTAGAGTGATGAGTGCTCGTCGAAAGAGCGGGCGACGGGCAAGCGAGCGCTGGTGACTGGTCCCTCCCACTCCCAGTAGTCCTAGGCCAAGGCCCAAGGCCATCCATCCATCTGGTGGTCGCGCCTGGTGGTGTTGGGATGCGGTCGCCTGGGGCAGGCGGGCACATGGGCGCACGCGCACCACACCATCCTGCTCTCCAGTGCATGCGCTGCCCCTGCCCTGCCCTGGCGAAATGGCCCTGCCGACCCCCAACAACTACTAGTGGTCATCTACTACGTCTACACGACGGCTATACGCCGACGATCCAAGTCCCATCCAATGTCTACCGTTTTCACATTCTACGCCATCTACCGTACTAACAACTTCTTGGCCCTGTTCGTTTGAATTTATGAGCGTAACGTTTCGGTAAAATAATAGTATTTTTCTCTCACAATAAATAAATATGAGAGCATCAGCCGTTTTTCTAGCCAGCCAAACAAGGCCCCTGTAGTTGTTGCTCCCTCCGTTCTTTTCCATGTATCGCGTTAGCTTTATTTTAGAGCATCTTCAACAGCTTCGAAAACCTACTCCTAATCTTGATTTTTTGTAAGATTAAAAAAACTGCTCTCCAACAACTCTTTTTCTTAACTCCCAATCTTTACACATTTGGGAAAATCGACACAGTCGCGCAGAATATAAGCGCACATATGGATCGGTCAATCTAGATATGGAAGGATGTGAGGAAGAATAAGAAGTAGGACATGATTCTCAATTCAAATGTACAAGAGACAAAGAAAGTCTAAAAGTGGTCAGGATGATTTGGAAATAATTCATTCCTGATGCAAAATTGTCTTTCTATATTTTAGGAGCAATATTTTTAGAAACCGTTGGAGAAGTTCAACAAATATACTCAATTATTTTTGCCACTTGGAAAAGTCATTAATTTACCAATTAATTTTCGGAAACTATTGGAGATGCTCTAAGTTATGTTTTCATCATTGGCCATAAATTTAAGGCGCCTATGTAGTTTTACAATATGTATATTATAAAATTTTATATTAATAATACATGTATATTTTGCAATTAATGATAAAAGTAAAAAAAATCGACTTAGAACATAACTAATTGACGTGTACTAAAAAAATGGAGGGAATGGTTGCTAGTGGTACTACCATCACACACAGACATACTGTATTCAATTCGATAATAGCAGTGAAAACACAAGAAATGCTGTTAACCAGAACTGCTAGTCTGCTACTACAGCGGTATAGGAGTACCCAAAGGTTTTTTACAATTACCGTCCGCTACAGCGGCGAGGTAAATATACTCCTACGGCAGTCCCCAGTATCGCTGCCTACTGGCGGGCCGGTCAGTCAGCTGTCTTGCTTGCTGCCCCCCTGCTGAGCAGGCTGCACTGCACGCGCTGCGCTGGAGGGGCTGACACCGGGGCCCCACCCGCGTGCGTACTCGTATACTATTTCCCCAGCGCGACTGCGAGGGCGAGGGCGAGGGACGGCTGCCTGCCTGCCTGCCTGCGCGGTGCCCGCGCTGCGCTCGGCGCTCCAGCAGCCGCGGATACGTAAAATCCGGGGGAGTGCGCCTTTCGATGCGGCGGCCGGTTCTGCCCCTGGCGACCTGCCCTCGCCGCGGCGTGGGCGCGGGGGCAGCACGGTCATTCGCGGCACTCGTTGCCTTGCCGCAGATCTAGGCGCCCTATTTCAGGGCCAGGGGAAAGCCATCAGCAGTTCGTGTGAAAGCCCCCCAGCTCCCGCTGCTAGCTGCTGCTGAGTGCTGAGAAAGAGAAGAAAAAGAAGGTGGCTGGGTGGGTGTGGGTGGGAGAAGAGAACAAAAACTCAAGAGAGAGAGAGAGAGAGAGAGAGAAGGCTCAGGATCAGCTCTGTGTCTGTGTGAGTGTCAGTGCGTGGGGAAGAGAGAGAGAGAGAGAGTGAGAGTGAGGAAGGGAAGCCATTGTTGCAGTTACAGAGGAAGGAAGGAAGGAAGGAAGGAAGGAAGGAAGGAACGAGCGGGAGGAAAAGTTGGTGAGTGAAACTTACCCACTGTTGCATCTGCTCCCACTTCCTCGCTGCATCGTCCCCCTCACCTCGCCTCGTCTCCCCCACCTCCTCCTGCATGCTGCATCACTTCGCTTGCATGAGTACGATCTCTTCTCGGTCTAAAGCGAGGTCTTGTACTCCTACATGCATGCCGGCCGTCCTTGCATTGCATTGCCTCAGGCAGGCTCTAAAAGCTCGGAAACCTCCTGCATTTTAACGTTGCCGCATTGCGGCGTGGAATTGTTTATTGCCCTGCGCCGCGCACAAGCCTGTCGTTTTCTCTGATCCTCCCTCCGCCTGCCTGCCTGTCTATCTGTGCATGTGCTCTCTGCACTGTTCAAAAGCATGCCCGCCTGCTCGCTTTTGCTTTACAGTACCCTGCTGCTGCTGCTGCTCGCTGGAGTCGCTTACGCCTGCCTTTTTTTCCTTGCAGCAGGAGGAGGAGGATGGTGGAGGAGAGAGCGGGCGAGCCGGAGGAGCTGGAGGAGCAGGGCTGCGCAGCGAGGCCAGGGCCAGCCAAAAGGAGATTGGGCGCCGTGGGCCCGCCGCCCTCCAGCTGAGGAGGAAAGCCATCAGCGAGGGAGGTGGTGGTGGTGGTGGAGGATCTCCTCTCACGTGCAAAGCATAAAGGGTGGAGGAGAGGGGGAAGGCGCAGGGCTTCCCGGCCTCACAAAGCAAAAGGCTTCAGAAAGAAGAAAGGCAGAAGGCTTCGGCCTTCGGAGGGAGAGCAAGGCATCCAGTGAGCGTGCTGCGCCAGTGGGCGCGCGATAAATAGCGCCTTCAAGCTGAGGGAGAGCATCCGGTGCTCTTGCCACCACCACCGTGCGCTTTCCTCCTGCTCTCCGCCGGTGTACTAGGCGTCGTGGCGATGGCATTGCAAGCGCAGCAGGAGGAGGACGGCGACGAGGGCGAGGGCGGGGAAGAAGACGACGACGAGGAGGGGATGATGGGGTGCGGTGTCGAGGAGCTGATCTCCGCTTGTCCCGAGGCGTGCTGTCCGCTTGTGGCGGTGTAGTAGTAAGATATTGGCGCAATAGGCTCAATCACCTTCTTTTTTTTTCCCTTTCTCTCTTTGCCTTTTTCTTCCTGGTTCGATGTTGCTGTGCTTGATTTTTTTTTTGCCTCTTTTGTTCCTGATTGATGAGTCTAATTCATCATTACATTTACATATACTCTCCCGTGAAATTCGTTCCGTGTTGCTGTTCTGTTCTTGGTGCTTTACCCGGTTTAGAAATGAAGGCAAAACGACGCACAAAGATATAGAGGCCAGATTTCAAGTTTTTTCACTCTCTCTCCATCTAATCAAATTTTGACACATATATAAAGTATTAAATATAGATAAAAAAATAATTAATTATACAGTTGATTGTAAATTACGAGACAAATCTTTTGAGTCTAGTTAGACCATGATTGAATAATAGGGCGTCTTCGCTGGTTTTACCAGCCGGCTGAACACCCTTACAAAATACTATTTATCAATCAATCGCTACAATGTTTTTCTCATAAAACTAACCAGTTTCAGCCAAGTACAAACGAAAATGCTGCAGTGTCAAATGCTGGTTCCTAACTCGAAACTAAACAAGGCCAGAGTGAGAGAACGGAAACCTCATAAACAAGGCCAGAGTGAGAGAACGGAAACCTCATCGTCTCCTGCTGCTGCCTGCTGGCCTGCCGATGTGTTCCCCAAACTGTGTGTGAGCTCGAGCACGCGCGTCAGCGGCAGCAGCGAAATGCGTTTGGTTGGTTGGCTGGTCTCGTTCCTCGCCATGATGGGCGCGCGGCAGGGCCGTTCCAGGTCCCCTGTCGATCACCCATGACCAGAAGCAACGCTCCAAGCACAAGGAGACGAAGCCGAAGCGCGGCGACGAGGAGTTGGAGGAAACGGAGAAGCGGCCGCTCGCGCTTTCGCCCGCGTGCCCTCAGCCGTTTCCTTCCATTCCTTGCAGCGCTCGGCGCCTTGGGAGGGACGGCCGGATCGGTGGGCCGCTTGCTTGCTCAGCTTCCCAATCCCAACCGGCTCGACCCGACCTGCGTGCGTGGCGTGACGGCGGACGCGGACGCCGCGCTCCACCACGTATCGGGGTCTCGGCCCTCGCAGTAGACACGGACAGGCATGGTGGCTGCCCACCACTGATCCGCGGGTCCGGAGGCGGGGCGACGCGCGGGCCCCGACGGGCGATCTCTCGGGGATGAGCGAATGATGGGCGTGAAGCGCCGTCCGAGTAAAGGCCCATTGGTCGCGTGTCAGATTTATGAATGGAAATGGATCCTTTTAAGTTAGCGTGGGCCCTCCAACCCTGATCACGGTGATTATGATTTTATGAATGCGGCCTTGTACTCGAAACGAGCTCCCCCGACAGACACAGACAGTGACTTCTGCAGTGGCTGCTGCATGGCATGCCCAGCCAGCCCTGTCCGGGTCGTTCAGGGCTCGCATGTGCCCAGATCAAATGCTCGTATTCAATTACTACCAAACAGTAGCAGCGGCACCACAGCACCAGCCACCAGCGGCAGCCCCTCCTGCTACTTCGTAATGTACTTTATACGGAGTACCTGTGCATATGTATGTATGTACAGGAGGTGTACCGTATGTGTCCGTGCGTACGGAGGTGCATGGGGCTGTCACGCAGTGACGCCGTGTCGGCGTTTTGTGATAGATTAACGTGATTAACTCTGGTGTAGATCTAGCGGGTTAAACTGACATTTAGGATACGGAGTAAAAACTAGAATCACTACCGGAGGCGGCTTCTTTGTCAAGTGCCTGACCGATATACACTCGGTAAAATCTTTGTCGAGTGTTACACTCGGTAAAAGGACGCTCGATAACAGTTGATCGACAAAGATCTCTTTGCCAAGTGCACTTTATTGGACACTCGACAAATCCTTTACCGAGTGCTAATCTGACACTCGGCAAAGAAAAATCGTCGTGACGGCGAGCGCCACTGTGACGGCGGCTTTACCGAGTGTCAAGGTCAAACACTCGGCAAAGGTGGCCACTGTGCCGAGTGCCACCGTCAAGACACTCGACAAACAGGCGACCTTTGCCGAGTGCCTGGAACGTGGCACTCGGCAAATCTGTGATTTTTTTCCGAGTGCAATGGCATGTGCACTCGGCAAAGCATGTTCCCAGATCGTCACTTTGCCAAGTGTCATGGCCATTGCACTCGGCAAAGTGACTGAAAACAGTCTTTTTTATTTGTTTTTTACATTCCATCCAAACAAACAGAAGATATATATAACAAACATCACCAACATCACATATATATCATCAACAACACATATATCCAACACCATATATATATATCACAAACGTCACATGTCTCACAATATATCACAAATAAGTTCACAAGTAATCCAAGTGCTCCATCATCTACAATCATAATTACAAATAGAAGTACCATTAACAACCACAAGTATCATCACCTAGCTTCCTCATCCCACCGCCCACCATCTTTGTTCAATCACCTGCAATTAAAAATAGTAAACCAATATGCACAGATAAACAATAAGTACTTAGAAAGAGATGCAAAATAAACAAAACATAATTACAAAATAACATAGTATTACATGTATTAGAAATAATCTTCATGATCGGGATTAGGTGGATCATAAGTCTCATCATCACTATCAATCATGTCGAAATAATCAACACTATCCGAATGAGCAATGTTGTCATTGTCATTGTCTAAATGTAATCGCTCAAGCATTTGTAAGTCCTTCATAGTTTGCACCTCATCTCCAGCGTCCTCTTCAATAACCGTTTCATTATCTACTTCCATTCCGATCGCTTCGATTAAGTCTATCTCAAACCTCCCTTCTAGTCTCTCTTCTTGAAAGAACTCTCCGTCATATGTGTTTGGGTCTAAGTTATAATCTTCATCGTTTGGGACAGGCACTTTACCGTGTGGCGATAGCCTGTGCACAATATCCCAACCCTTAAGATGACTTTTGGTTTGACACGCATATGGGAGATAATAAACTTGCGTGGCCTGTTGGACCACAATATAGACATCGTCTCCTGGTAAGATAGAATCCTGTCGAATTTCGACTAGCCCAAGATTAGAATATATCCGTCTCGTTACTTCAGAATCAAACCAATGGCATTTGAATATGACGGGATTAAAAGGTTTGGAACCATGAAACTTGAGTTCATATATTTCTTCAATTCTTCCATAATACTCGACCTCATCAACGTCGGGCATAAAAACTCAGAAACTTGTGGTTCTTCGATTGGGCCGACTCTGCTTGTAGCTTGTTGTGCGAAAGCGATATCCATTCATGTCATAATCGGAAAATGACCTGACCCTATAGGCAAAGCCATCGGCAACCTGTCTCAACTCGGCACGCATAGACGCATCTCTCTAGCCCTACAAGCTCAAGCAGGATACATCATTATATTATTCGCACGCACGAGTAACTTGGAATGTCAAACTAAGTACGAGCTAAATTGGACGGTACCTTCCATTTGAACCAAGAAATGAAATCGGGCATTCCATTTCCCGCACCCTGTCTAAGAAGGGTATCTACCTGCTGCGGGGTAGGATCCCTTGATTGACGCCAAAATTCATGAAGAAATTCCCTGTACCACCGAGAAACAAGGGGGTTAGTTGTAGAATAGTGACGACGTATTTAACAAGTTTGTTGAGAACTTACTGCATGTACGGCGCCACTTCGTCAAGGTTGGTCAACACGTATACCATGATATGGCGCCACTCTTCATGATTCAAGGTCTTGGGGGTCGATGCACTTGCGCTTCAGAGTTGCCCTCGGAAAAGGCTGAGGTTCGATTCATTCTCGCCAGCATTGTAAGATGGGGTGGATTATGCACGCTAGGGAGGTTGTCACCATAGTATGTTGTTGTGAAGTTCGCCACCTCCTCCAGAATGTATGCCTCTGCAATGGAAGCCTCGATTTTGCATTTATTTCTACATTTCTTTCGAAGAACCTTTAGACATCTCTCGATTGGATAGCACCAACGGCCCTGCACGGGCCCCCCATTCATGCCTCATACTGGAGGTGCAAAATCAAATGCTACATTGGATTGAAGAAGCTGGGTGGAAAGATCTTCTCCAACTTACGGAACAACACAGGTGCCATTCTTTCCAAGTCAGCAATCACGGTTCGAGATAACTCCTTGGCACAAAGCTGGCGAAAGAAATAGCTCCTCTGCCAGCACTAGCCAGACATGCTTAGGGACATAGCCTCGAACCATCACCGAAAGAAGCGGCTCAATCTATATGTGGTAGTCATGACTCTTCATCCCTAAGACTCGCATAGTAGATAAGTTCACTCCCCTCCTCAGATTAGCTGCATACCCATTAGGAAACATTAACGTCTGGATCCATTCTAGTACTTGCCTTCTTTGGGGCTTGCTCAAGACAAAATCGGCCTTAGGCCTTCTCCATGTCTTGCCGCGACTAGGAGGCTTCATATGTTGGTTTGGTCTATCGCATAACGTTGCCAAATCCACTCTAGCCTTAACGTTGTCCTTTGACTTGTCAGGAATGTCCATGATTGTTGCCCAAAGTGCCTCGGTGATATTCTTTTCAGTGTGCATTACATCAATGTTGTGTGGAAGGAGAAGGTCATCAAAATAGGGGAGTCAAGTCAAGCCCGACTTATGAGTCCACATATGTTGCTCTCCATATCCCACAAAACCACCTTCTAGATTGACCACGAGACCATCTATCTGTTCACGAACCGCGGCACCAGTCATTATCGGTGGTGCAGGGTCTGTCACTACGACACCTTTCGTAAAGTTCTTGATGTCTCGTCTGAATGCATGGTCAAGAGGGAGGAATTGCCGATGTTTGTCGAATGATGAATACTTGCCACCCTTCTGCAACCAAATGAACATCAGACCTTCCTTGGATACTGGGCATGGGAACTTCTCGTGAACACACCAGGCGCGGAATATCCCATACGCTAGGAAGTCATGCAGGGAGTAGTGGTACCAAACATGCATTTTGAAGTTTTTCTTTGTAGCTTGATCGTATGTCCATACCCCTTCCTCCCAAGCACGGACCAATTCATCAATCACAGGCTCCATGAACACACCCATATTATTCCCTGGGTATCCAGGAATTATCAACGACAAGAATATGTTCTGTTGTTGAAAGCATACGCTGGGGGGAGGGAGATTGAGGGGGATAACGAACACAGGCCAACATGTGTATGGGGCAGCCATCATTCCATAAGGATTGAACCCATCTGTTGCCAGCGTAACACGTACATTACGAGCCTCTTTAGCTTTCTCATGATGAATGCCATCAAAGTGGGTCCATGCTTCACCATCAGATGCATGTACCATCCTATCAAGATTGTATCGTTTGCCATTTTTGTGCCATGTCATTTGTTTCACGGATTCCTCAATCATGTATAGCCGTTGGATCCTCGGTATGAACAGAAGGTGCCGTAGGATTGTCACGGGAATGTCAAGCTGCCTCTTCTGGCCATCACCAGAATCTACCTCCAGGAACCTAGATGATTTACACTTTGGACAGTACTTTGCTTCCACATATTCTTTCCTAAATAGGACTCACCCCTTCGGGCAAGCATGTATCTGCTCATACGACATCTTAAGTGCGTGAAGGAGTTTCTGCACTCATGCATGCTCTTTGGCAGAAGGTGACCCTCTGGAAGTAGGCTGCCAATAACTGTCAACATACCATCGAAGGCGTCTCGACTCAGGCTATACTAGGACTTTAACGCCATTATTCATCCAATGACATCCAATTGAGAAACCTTTGTCTGGCCGTGAAGGGGTTTCTATGCCACGGCAAACATGTCGTAGAACGCCGTTGCGGTTGCCTCTGGCTCCTCCTCCGTATGTCCTTCAGCGAACTGTGCCTCGTGATAGTCATTTAACATGTCTGCTACCCCGGCATCAGCATCTTAATCCTCGACGCGTGGTCTCACCACCTCCTCTCTCATACGATCGGCTTCACCATGGTAGACCCACCAAGTATAGTCTGCCGTAAATCCATTCTTCCAAAGATATTCCCCCATGACCTTCGTTTGTCTTTTCCTGTTTGCACATTTGTTGTAGGGACAACAAATTTTACTCGCTCCTTTAGCAGCCACGCCAAATGCCCATTCCAAGAAAGGATCGATCTTGTCGATCCATTCATTGGTGACCTAACCCTGACTTGCGTGGCCCGTGTACATCCACTCACGGTCCTCCATCCTCTAACATATATAGCGGCGAGTAATATAAACATCAATTGCATCTACACGACATTCCTACTATCTAATAGGTAAGGATAGGTCCTAATCCCACGCGAGGATGCGTAGGTGGGGTTAGTTTCCATGCTCTACTCCTATCCGAGATAGAATTTTGGCAGCACCTCCCCGCTGTTCTCCAAATACACGTCCTGGCAGTGAGAGTGTGTATCTGGAGAACAGCAGGGAGATGATGCCAAAACTCTGTCTCAGATTGGAGCAGACCATGGAAACTAACCCCGCCTACGCATCCGCGGGCTGTCCAAAAAATGTGGACAATTCAAAACAGATACGGTTTTAGATATGGAAATATCTACATATTTCCAACCGAATCTCTTTCGAATGGGAGATGCCAAACTGGGTTACGTGATCTACGACCATGATACGGAAAGAGGTGTTATACCTAGGGTGGCGGTGGAGTTAGGCTAGCGGGGCCGTGGCGAGTCGGTGCAGTGGCGAGGCGACGCGGTGCAGGCAGACCCGCAGCGGCGAGGAAGGCGATCGGGGTCGTCGAGGTACTCCGGCTCCGCTCCGATGGGCTCTTCTCTGCAAAAAAAGAAACATAAAACTATCAATGCAAAAGTTCGGCAGCACCTCCCCTGCATGGTGAGGTTTTCAAAACCTACAAGAAAACCAATGGCACGATGGCCGACATGCACATATATATGAATGGCATGATGGCAGACATGCACATGATTATATCCAACCACATATATATAACAATGTCACAACCACTCCTACGACTATCACCACTGCTACTCTACCACTACTACTACTACCGCAACTACTAGTAATACTACGACGATGACGGTAGGGCATACCTAGTGGGCGTCGTAGGGCGGCGGTGGTGAAGGGTCCAGGGCGCCGGTGGACAAGGCGACGACAGGGGAAGCGCCGGGGACGTGGCAACGGTGGCCGGGGCACCTTCTCCTCCTCCTCCTTCTTCCTCCTTCCTCCTTCTCCTCCTCCTCCTCCTCCTCCTCCTCCTCCTCCTCCTCCTTCCTCCTTCCTCCTCCTTCTTCCTCCTCCCTCCTCCTCCTCCTCCTCTCTTTCTCCTCCTCCTCCGGTGGCGCGGCACGGGTGGCGACGGCACTAGCACGGGCGTAGGCGGTGGTGCTACCGCGGGCGTGGGCGTGCGTGTGTCCGTGTGTGCGGTGTGTGTGGGCCAGCTGGGCCGGGAGGTTAAATCCCCACTTTGCCGAGTGCCCCCGATCTAGCACTCGGCAAAGTTTTTTTAAAATTTTTAATTCTTCGCCGAGTGTCACGTGGCCTGGCACTCGACAAAGAGTTTTTTTTTAAAAAAAATGTTTGTCGAGTGCCCCCGGACTGGCACTCGGCAAAGAGGGGGTTTTAATTTTTTTTAAAAAAAATCTTTGCCGAGTGCCATACGTCCTGACACTCGGCAAAGCGGTGATTTCCCGAGTGTCATTTTTTAACACTCGGCTAACCATATTTTTTTACTTTTGACCTCCAAACTTTTTCTATAGTTCTCATAAAAATTGTATGAGGACTGTAGAAAAAGTTTGGAGGTCAAAAGTGAAAAAAATATGGTTTGCCGAGTGTCAAAAAATAACACTCGGCAAATCACCACTTTGCCGAGTGTCAAAAAATAACACTCAGCAAATCACCGCTTTGCCGAGTGTTAGGAGATGACACTCGGCAAAGGGTTAACGGTGGCGGCCTTTGCCGAGTGTCAGGAGAATAACACTCGGCAATGACTAGTTTTGCCAAGTGTTATTGTTTGCCGAGTGTTTGGCTCTCGGCAAACCACCTCTTTGCCGAGTGCTTTTTCTCTGGCACTCGGCAAACAGCCTCTTTGCCGAGTGCCCGATAAATGTCTGGGACACTCGGCAAAGAAGCCGTCTCTGGTAGTGAATATGATCTAGTGCGAGAAAATAGAAAGAGAGAGGGATGCGAGGTAGCAAACCATCGGTCGCCTTCAAGCAAGATGAGCTAACCATCGCGTTGGTGTCAGTGACGCGGTGGAGGCACATTCGTAGAGAGGTAGTGCAGAGGCGACGGTGCAGAGGCGGCGGTGGCCGGTGGCGGTGCTTCCCGTCGCTGGCAGCGTCCCCTCTCTAGATCGGCTTAGGGTTAGGATATAGGTGGGGTTGTGGCGGCACAGGTGAATCTCGTGCCTTGTGCCCCGACCCCCACCTCCCTTTTTATGACGCAGTGCGACGGGGGCCCACCAACAATGGAACGGTTGGGCACCCCCGATCAGGGCGTGGCTCAACGGCCCAATTGGCCGTTGGGCCAAGTTGGTGGAGATCAACCTAATATTCTCCACATTGATCTCACCTTATGACTTAAACTTAACTTACTTTATATTTTTCCCATTCCATCACAGATCAGTGCATAGAGCGTGCCTCATCATCACGGTCAGTGCCATTAGATTTAACAGCTACAATGCATCTCTTCGTTTTAAAACAGATTCTCAACTAGGCCCTTATTGTCTAGGAATCATAAGCTTTCCCTTAAACCCATGCCGACTAAGTGTTCTCTGAACACATTGGGTGGTAAGCCTTTAGTAAACAGATCCACGAGCGTCTTTTCTATACTTATATGCTAAAAACTAATTATATGATCCCAGACTTTGTCTTTCACAACATAATACTTTATGTCAATGTATTTGGCAGCACCACTTGACTTATTATTGTGAGCATAACATCTTGCCGGATTATTATCGTAGTATAACTTGAGTGGCTTATGTATGTCATCTACCACTTTCAACCCAGACATGAATTTCTTCAGCCAATTCACCTGCCCTGTGGCCTCATAACATGCTACAAACTCGGCATACATCATAGACGATGTAGTGACGGTTTGCTTTGAGCTTTTCCACGATACATCTCCTCCTGCGAGAGTGAATATGTACCCTAACGTGGACTTTCTATCATCTCCCGCATAATCTGAATCTGTATATCCCTCTATGTGTAGGGAATCAGATGTTCTGTACATTAGTATGAGACCTTTTGTGCTTTGCAAGTAACGTAAAACTTTCTTTACCAGTCTCCAGTGTTCTATTCCTGGATTACTCTGATATCTGCCAAGTAACCCAGAAACAAATGCTAAGTCAGGGCGTGTACACACTTGAGCATACTGTAAACTTTCGACGGCTGAAGCATTTGGAATCGTTTTTATTTGATCGATCTCATATTGGTTCTAGTGACATTGAAATTCCCCATATCTATCGCCCTTGACTATAGGAGCAGGTGAAGGCTTATAATTTTGCATACTGTATTTCTTTAGAACTTTTTCTAAGTATGTCTTTTTTGATAATCTTAAAACCCCATTTTCTCTATCTCGGTGAATCTCTATTCCTAGAACGAACGAAGCTTCACCGAGATCCTTCATATCAAACTTCGAGGACAAAAACTTCTTTGTTTATAGTAGTAGATTAACATCACTGCTAGCGAGCAAGATGTCATCCACATACAAGATTAGAAAAATATATTTCCCATTCTTGAACTTTGCATACACGCAGTTGTCGTATATATTTTCTTGAAACCTAAACTTTCTTATTGTACAATCAAACTTTAAGTACCATTGTCTTGATGCTTGTTTTAACCCGTAAATGGATTTCTTCAGGCGGTATCCCATACATTCTTTTCCTTCCACAACGAAACCTTTCGGTTGTGCCATGTAAACATTTTCCTCCAAATCCCCGTTTAGGAACGCCGTCTTTACATCCATCTGATGTAATTCCAAATCGTAATGTGCTACAAGCGCCATTATAATTCTAAAAGAATCCTAACATGAGACTAGAGAAAATGTCTCATTGTAATCTATGCCTTCTCTTTGCATGAAGCCTTTCGCCACAAGTCGTGCTTTAAATATTTCTATATTCACTTTGGAGTCATGTTTAGTTTTATAGACCCATTTACAGCCTACTGTTTTGGCTTCTTTAAAAATTGCTTCTAAGTCCCAACACCATTGGTATTCATTGATCTCATTTCATCTTGCATGGCTTCAAGCCACTTTGATGAATGAGCGCTTCTCAAGGCTTCTTCAAATGAGGTGGGACCACCCTCCATTTGAAATTTCTCACAATCATAGACTTCGTAGTCATCAGGAATGACTTATCTCCTTACTCTTTGAGAACTTCTAGGGGCCTTGTTAGTTGACGGTTGTTCTATATAAGGCTGTTGTTGCTCTTCCTCATGTGTGACAACAGGTTCTGTGGGATCCTGAACGACAGGTTACTCATGTTCATTCGTTGTTGCCACAGGAGAACTAACAACAGGTGCTGTTACTACAGTGCCTTGCACTGTTGGTACAGTAACAACAGGTAACGTGAAGAATGGCTTCTGAACCATCAGAGTGGGCACGTATACCCGCTTCTCTTCAAAATTAATTTCTTACGCTACCATGCTCCCCTAGATCATATTATTCCCCAAGAACATAGCATGTCTTGTTTCTACAAACTTCGCATGTCTGTCAGAACAATAGAAGCGATAACCTTTTGACTTTTCTAAATAGCCAATGAAATGAAAACTGACTGTCTTAGAGTCTAGCTTCTCTATGTTTGGATTAAAAACTTTGGCCTCAGCTGGACAACCCCCCACACGTAAATAATTAAGTGAGGGTTTCTTTCCTGTCCACAACTCATATGGTATTTTGGGCACCGACTTGCTTGGCACTCGATTAAGAATATGAATGGTGGTTTTTAATGCCTCCATCCATAAACTTATCGGTAGTGTAGAGTAGCTTATCATACTTCTCACCATATCTATTAAGGTACGGTTGTGTCTTTCTACTACTCCATTCTGCTGAGGCTCACCCGGTGTAGAGTACTGGGCAACTATGCCATTCTCGTGTAAGAACCTTGCAAAGGGCCTAGGAACTTGGTCATATGGGGTGTGTCGACCGTAGTACTCTCCCCCACGGTCGAATCTTACTACCTTAATCTTTAAGTTGTGCTCATTTTCTACTTCAGCCTTAAATATCTTAAATTTATCCAATGCTTCTGATCTTTCTTTAATTGGATAAATATAGCCAAAACGAGAATAATCATCTGTGAATGTTATAAATGAATCATAACCATCCACACTTTTTATAGGAAAAGGACCATAGATGTCTGTGAACTATTTCTAAAATTCCTATGCTTCGTTTGGCACCTTTCTTTATTTTCTTAACATAATTTCCTTTTATGCAATCAATGCGTTGTTCTAAACCTAAAAATTCTAAAGGTGGAAGAATTGATTTCTTAATTAATCACCCTATTCCGCCCTCAAAATATGGCCTAAACGACAGTGCCATAATATCAATGATACATCATAAACTCTCTTTCACTTATTGCTTGCATTCATAGACGAGGAAGCATTCTCATTCTCAGTGCTCACATCATTCATATTCTCAGAAAGTGATAACAAATAAAGTTTGTATTGTTTGAAGGCAAGACCAACACACTTATTATTAAACACAATCTGGCATTTGCCATTTCCAAAATGGCAATCATATCCATCATCATCTAGTCTTAAAACACTTATCAAGTTTCTACGCAAAGAGGGTACATAAAGAATATCTAAAAGCTGTAATGTAAAACCATCATCTAATTCTAGAGAGAGATCTCCAATGGCTTCAACTTCAGCTTCAACTCTATTTGCAACTTTAATTCTTCTTTCTCCTCTTTGCAGGGTCCTCCTCGAATAGAATCCCTGTAATAAATTTGCAACATGAACAGTTACACCTAAATCAATTCACCAAGTAGATTTTGCATAACTTAAATACAAGGACTCATCTATGAATGTAATATAGTCCTCACCTCTCTTCAGAAGGCTCTTCAGGAAGTCTAGACAGTCCCTCTAGTAATGTCCATGCTTCTTGCACCACTTACACTAGTCCTTTTCAACTTGAGCATTGTTGTTCTTCTGATGGTGGTCATTCTGAGGGGCTTTCCCTTGAGGTTTGGCATTCTTGTTGAAGTTCTTCTTTTTGTTGTCCTTCACAAGGTTAGCAGTCACCCTGTGAGCTTTTCAACCTCTCTTCTTCTTAAACAAACATTGCAATGAGCTTCTCAATATCCCACTTATCAGGCTTCATGTTGTAATTTACAAAAAAGTTTCATATTCCTTATGCAAGGAAGCAAAAACCAAATGAATCAGGAACTCATCCTTGAGCCCCAAATCTATTGGTTTAAGCTTAGAAGCCGTGTTGCTCATTTTCAGTATGTGCTCTCTTATCCCGCCACCAGAGTATTTCTCATTAAACAATTTCTTGATCATAGTACTAACATAAGCCTTTGAAGAGCTAGTAAACTGACTCTCCACTTTCTTGAGATACTCTGTGGCGGTGTCACAATCTAGGATAGACCCCCTTATCGCATCTGAAATAGTGGACTTAGCCACCATCAAGCACTTGTGGTTTGAAATGTTCTATTTCTTACGTTTGAGATCATATTTCATCCTTACTTCTGCATGATCTCGCTGCCGAACAGTGAAATCAGTATCAGACTCATTTTCTTCCCTCATTGGGTCCACTGGCTCAGTAGGACAAGGAGAGGTAAGCGCAAGATCATTTTCTGACAGCGTAAGTGCTAATTCATATTTCTCTCGCCATACCTGATTGTTGCCCCCCTTCAAGAGGCGGTATGTGTGACATAAATGCCATATGGTTGAGTCCTGAAAAACACCGTCAGAGATAGTGAGAAAATATGACATAATAATTGCATGTCTTAATTTAATGTTGGTCAAAATTAAAATATACAACATTCTTCTACACTAATTCTATATCACCGTTGGGCAGAAATAGAATTAATGCATGGAAAAACTCATGAAAAATCATTATAATATTGCTATTATCAACGTTGGTCAGAAAAATAACAATATCATAATTTACTGAATAAAATTTAACTGCTCTTCAAAATTAAATTCTCCCATTGGTTCGAATTTAATTAGAAGATAATAAACATTAACTTTGTAGCGGAAACATGAAAAAAATAATTTATCTACTTTTTAAAAGCATTTTATTGTACTCATGTACTCTCTGAAAATATTATTCCGTTGGTTCTAATTTTGACAGAGATTTAAACTAGACAAAATTAATCAAAAAATTGCTTCTGAAAATGATAAAACAATTCGTAAACTTTACTGTGCATTTTGGGCCGAAACACACTCGCGGCCCAGTAGCGAAATCTGGCCCACGGCGGCCGCTCACGCCGCGCACCCCTGCACCCAGGCCGCAACCTGGGTCTGGGCTGGGATTTCCCTCTCCCGCCTAGGCCGAATCTAGCCCAAGCGCCCGGAGCCGTTCATCGTGACCGGACGGTCGGGCGACGTTCTCGGCGGAATAAAAACCCCCGCCACGCTGGTCGCCCAAACCCTAGTTTCATTTCTTCCCTCGTCTTCTCTCTCTTCGCCACACATGGAAAAGAAAGAGCAGCGGAGCGGTGCCGCCGCCGGTCCCCTCGCCGGCGGGCGCACTCGCCCTGGGCTGAGTGCGCCGCCGTTGAGTGGTATGGGCGACGGTGCCCTAGTCCCCCACACGCGCTACGGTGGGCTCGCCCTAAACCCTAGCTCCTTCCCCTTTCTCCTTTGTCAGCCCTCAGTGTAGCAGATGTCGAAGAAGAAGTGCGGCACCGCCGCTGGTCCCCTCGCTAGAACGCGTGCTCCCTAGTGGGTGAGCGCGCCACCGTCGAGCGGTCCTGTGACGGTGCCCTTGGCCGGGGCTCGCGCACATGGCGACGAGCGTGGCTCGGCTATCTCCCCGCATGCCGGTGAGGCGGCGGTGGGGCTTCTTCCCGCTTGACGGTGGTGGTGACAGTGGCGAAAAAACCGGGTAGGTCCCTCCCCTCTCCGTCCATTCTTCTAGGGTTAGGGTTGGGGTTAGGGTTAGGGATGGAGTTCGATCCGATTTGAATCACCTCCATCTAAATTTCTCGTTCGGATCTACCCTAAAGGCTAGATCTACGCCTAGAAAAGCTCTAATACCATTGATAGATTAACAGGATCTAGTTGTCATAGATCTAGTGTGAGGAAATAGAGAGAGAGAGGGATACGGGGTAGCAAACCATCAGCCGCCTTCGAGGAAGACAGCTTGCCATCACGTCGGTGTCGGTGATGCGGTGGAGGTACGATCGTAGAGAGGCGATGGTGTAGAGGCGGCAGTGGCCGGTGGTGGTGCTTCCCATTGATGGCAGTGCCCCCTCTCTAGATCGGCTTAGGGTTAGGATGTAGGTGGGGTTATGGCGGCGCAGGTGAATCTCGTGCCTTGTGCCTCGGCCCCCACCTCCCTTTTTATGGCGCTGTGCGACGGGGGCCTACCAATCATGGAACGGTTGGGCACCCCTGATCAGGGAGCGTATCAAGGGTCCAATTGGCCATTGGGCCAAGTTGGTGGAGATCAACCTAACATTTTGCTGCCTAGAACTTGAAGGTGGGGGGTGGCTTGGGAATTGGAGACGGTTGGTTTAGTGCAGTGCTGAAAATGACTACCGTGCTCGTGCTCAACGCATTGGGCTCCGACGTACAGAGTAAGGCTCTACAGTGTGCATATGCTTAGGTTTGCATGCCTACATTGATTAACCAATAAATCACCGAGTCCCAGTGGCAAGAGCGGCAATGTTCTCTTGAACTTATCAGCCATACCATTTCAGCAAAATAACAATGTTTTTCTCTCATAACAAATCATCATCAGCATCAGCATCAACATCAGTCGTTTTTCCAGCCAGCCGAACAGAGCCAAAAGTAGGACTACTAGAACTAGCGAAGCCTAGTCCCTTGGCAGTGTCAGTGTCGAGGATAGCCTAACATTGCCCTTGCCCATTATTGCCACTAGTATGAGATGGTGATGTACTAGGCTCATATGTTGTCTTTGGTCGCGTGCATTACGCTACTACAATAAATATTTTCTAAGGCACTTGCCAAATAGACTCGTAGGCGGATAGGCCGGTTGCTTGCCTCCGTTATTGGGTGGCCTAGCAGCCAACCCAGCAACCGCTTCTGTTAATTCTTAACCAAGATGGACAACCTAATAGGCCCGCCTCGGTTAATATATATTAACGGAGGCGGGCATTCTAACACAATCGTCTCGGTAAATCATTAACCGAGACTGGCATTATAACTCAACTGCCATGGTAAATCAGGCCCAGCCCGCTAGCCCAAGAGGCCCAGTTCTGAGCACTCCTATATATACTAGACTTTAGGTTTTTCTACCTTAGCTCCCTCCTCCCTTCTCAGCCGCATGCACCGAGCTCTTCTCTCCCTCACTCCCTCAGAATGCGCTCCTCTCTTTGGTCTCCTTCTCTCATTCTCTCTCTCACGCTTGGAGCAAGGGCCCCTCACTAACCCTCTCAGCGACGCCCTCCCTTCCCCTCCTGGTGCACCCTCCCCTCCCCATCCTAGCACCCCCTCCGCCTCCTAGTGCCCCCTTCCCCTCCCGGTGCACCTTCCCATCCTGATGCCCCTTTCGGTGACGCGCACGGGCGGAGGCGGCCACCTGTAACACCCCGGTGTTATGCCTGTATTTAGGCACTGCAAATCACGCATATCATGCATCATCAAGCATCCTAATCATGCATGCATAATCTTGCATATAATAACTGAAACATTACTTCGAAACATACGAAACATGTTTGTGAAACGTAAATGATGCATACACTTATTAGAGTTGTTTTGCTCTGATTCTTGCTTGCTAGGTTAGTAGAACTTGTTTGGTTATGATTGTAAATCATCTAGAATTGTTTAGCACAATTTTTGGAGCAAGGTTTGTATTTGAATTATTGCCAAATTTTTCTTTAAAATAATTCTCAAAAATTAGGGTTTGAGTTAAAATTTAACTTTGATTGTATAATTTAAAATCTAGATAGAATTGGACTTTGGTCATAAAAGCAAAGTTGTAGGGAATTAAATTCTAAACAACTTTCATTTTGGTACATTTTCAAAAGAGGTCATTTTCTTGCTCAAAATAATATTTGAAAACTGTTATTTAAAAATTTATTGAAAATGGAAATTGAAAAAGAATGTTTTCATTTTAGCGGGTCACGCTGCTGCTTACTCAGCTGGCCATTGGAAGCTGGCCCAATGAGCCTCCAGCGCCAAGGCCACACACAAGACTCGCCTCTCTCTGCCCAAAGCCAAATGCGCACAGGCGCGCCATACACCACACACAGGCCACAGCCGCTGTGACATGGTGGGCGCTGCATGGTCAGCTTCATACTGGTAACGCCGCCACATGGCCACGGGCCTGGCTCCACCTCCACGCTACGCGCTTCTTCTCGCTTTCGTCCCGCTCCTCCTCCCATTTCCTCCTCCCGCTCTCACCAGAGCAACAACAAGAAATAGCCTCGCTGCGGCAACACGAGCCGCCACCGCCGCCGCCTGCCATTGCCTCGACGGCAAAGATACCCTCCCACGCCCATTCCCGATTCACGCCGCCAGCAGCTCCGCTTAGCTTCCTCGCTTGCGTTATGCTCGCTATGCTCCGTCGTCCCAGTAAGAGCAAGCGACCGCCTCCTTCCTCTCGGCGAGAGACGCTGCGGCCGGGTGGGTCGTCACGCCGTGGCCACCTCCACCATCCCGGCCGTTATGTAAGATGGCGTGACACGCTGGCACCACCGCGCCACCGGGAGGGCTTGCCGCCGGTGAGCATCGATCGGGTGAGCGCCTCCCGCCTTTCGTCATCGTTGACCGGCAGGCTCAATTGCAGAGGGCGTGGCCTTTGCCCTACCGAAATGGGCCAGTCGGGATGGGCCGAGCCCGAGGCCGCCGGCCACCTCTTTCGCCGATTGAGCAGGCTGGGCTGTGGTCAATAGCTTCATTTCACGGGCCGCCCAAGAGAGTTTGAAAGAATTGTTTTAAATTTATTCTTTATTATTTGAAAAATGTAAATGGTTTGCAAAATGTTTGGATACTCAAAGTTGCTCCAAATTTGTTGAAACAAATTTTTCTAGGTTCCTTATCACCAGATCTACTTGGGAAAAATTGTGCATGTCATTTTTGAGATACTTTTCTATAGGATTTTATTTAATCTTGAATATTGCTGATAACTTGAAAAATATGTAGAAAAATATATAGGCTTCAGAAAAATATGATTCTAAGTTTGTTAATCTTCTTATGTCATGTACTTCCTAGGAAAAATATGTTTCATGCATGTGCTGTGGGAAAATTTTGAGGTGTAGTTCAAGTACCTTTAATGGCTGATTTTTGTTATTTTTGCTAGAGCACAAATTTTGTATAACACATGCATGTGACAATTTTTGTACAGTGATTATATACTATAAAGAACATAGGAAAAATATCAATCAATCTGTTGTTTGACACTTTTCATAGTACAAAGTAATTTCATGCTCATTTTTATGCTATAACTTGTCATTTTTTATGTAGGATAGTTTACTTATCCAAATGCCATGAAAATTTTATGGTAGTCCATTTAGGGTAGTATTATGCTACTGTATTTTTCTCAGATTTTTAGGAGCATCAGAAATATATGTTGCTATTCAAACCTATTATTAATTAGGGTTTAAGCAAGTGTTGCTTTAAGTGTGATTAAGAAATTAGTAAAGCTTTGGTGTATCTTTGAAGCATTTCATAAGATATGTTAACTTAACATATTGGTAGTAGAAGAGAATGCAGTAGATGACATGTGCTTGTAGCATAGTTTCTTGGATGATGTTGACTACCTTGCTTTTCAACATATCCATTGCATTCATCTCCTTCGATGCACCGATTGCATAGGCACTTACACGCATTGCATCATACAGGATCGCAAACCGAGAACCCAGTCGTCATTCCCGAGGAGCCCGAGGAGCAGTTCGAGGTGCAGCAGCAAGAAGTGCCAGAAGCCGACGAGGAGGACGTTGAAGAACTTTCGAGTGCCCCGATCACCGTCCGAGCTCCTTCGAGAGAGGCAAGCCCGAGCATCTTTCTCCGGTTTGCAATGATTTCATTAAATACTTTACTTTAAATTGATGCATTACGTTCAGGAGTTGTTTGCAACCGTTGTTTGCATTATACCTTGTTTACCTTTGTTATACTATATCCTTGTTACCCCGGTATCCGCAATGAGTCAATGCTTAGCGGCTTTAGACCGGTAGAGAAGTCGGGTGATTTCGTCACCGCGAGCTATAGGTGGTTACACGGATCTGTTTGGATGGCTATGAAGTCATGGTATAACTAAGTGTTAAATGAAGTTGAGACCAGGCGGAGACTTGCGGGGTTTTGGATTGTAGTGTTTCCGTCATGTGTCGATTAAGGACCGACTGTTGTTGGGCCTCGAGTCATGTTGAACATGCCTTACATTTAATGGGCGGATAAAGTACCTTCCGACCGCTGGTCGAGATTTTTCGGGCCGAGTAGATTGCCCGCAGCACAAGACCGTGTCAAGCAAGTGTGTGGTAGGACACGGGCGGGATGATAAGACCAAAGTGCAGCGGTCGTGCGCCCGGGTACATGTGGTTCTGGCAAACTCGAGATACGGAAAGTTGACTCGGTGATCAATATCTCACTTTTAGCGGGTGAGTGAGATTTGTGTAAGGAATAAATCACCCATTTGGTTAGGAATCGATTCGAATCGCCATCGCTCTGGATAGTGAGCACTTGACTTGAGTTACTTCATCGTAGTAAATGTTTATGGAACACTTGGACGAGTTATAGTGAATATGATGTAAGATGAAAGTTGTTTAATGATCAGTGGTTATCATTAATTGCTTAATCACATGTTTACTCTAGTATAGATGCAAATCTAGTCGATAAAGTTAATAATAATTAACTTGACAATAATGCTTTTAGAAAGGTTCATGAAATGCTAAAATGCTTCTTTTGCAAATGAGTCGACTACCCTACTATAAAGCCTTCATGATTCCTTGGTGTCATTTATTTTCGGTTATGTCGGGTAAGTCTAGCTGAGTACCTTTTCGTACTCAGGGTTTTATTCCCACTTGTTGTAGATGGGCAGATGTATTACGGCTATTGTATCAATCGCCTCTATCCTGCGATGGGTGATGCTTAGGACCATGGGCATGGTCATTCCTTACTCTCATCTAATGCTTTTGTTGGAGATGATCATCCATCGGCACTATATTTAAACTCCGCGTGAGTGTGTGTGTGGTTTGAACAAATGACTTCCGCTACTTTTATTCGAATCGGTTTGTAATAACTATGTTTAAACTCGATGTATCTGAGATTGCGAACTTTTATGTAATATGTGATGGTGACCGCTAAACTTATTACGATCATGGCTGGGACACGAGTTGGTTTGAAATCCTTCGCGATTTCACGGACTACCGGGTTATACGGGCTTAAGTTTGCTAAATCGTCTGCTCTGGCGGATGATTTTTCTTACTTAATTTCGTATAATTTTTCTTACTTTATGTCGATGTGTTTACTCTGGTCGTGCAGAACCAGATTCTTCGCGAGGGCGATGGCGGGCTGGTTGTCCACCATCGGTCTTTGGTGGGTGAGCTTCCACGCCGGTCACCGCGCCCAGCCAGCCTAGCAAGTAGCTACATAATAACTTGGCACACCGCCGCGGCCACCGCTACATACTCGGGCTTCGCACATAGATAGCGCCACCATCTTTCTCGTTTCAATGACAACCATGAAATTGGGGCTGACCGAGGAAGACGAAAGCACGCGCTAGAGGTGCTCCGTCGTCCGTCGATGTCCCCCGCCATGTCTGCATCGCTGAATACCGTGAGCTGCAGCCTACTCCTGCCGGTCTTTGGGAAGATGGTTCCATGATTCACCGTCCCCTTGACGCAGCGTAGTAGCCGCTTCATCATAGCCCAGTGATCCTTTCTGGGATCCTCCATGAAGCGACTGACGTAGCCCACGATGAATGCAATGTCTGGCCTCGTGTGAACTAGATAGTGCAGACCGCCGACGATGCTCCAATAGAGTGTTGCATCCACCTTCGCCGCGTAGTGCTGGCCTTCGTCAGCTTTAGCCGCTCCTCCATCAGAGTCACGCATGGCTTGCACTACACCATGTCGCTCCTCTCCAATAGCTTGGAGGCATACGCGCTTTGCCCGAGCGTGAGTTCCTCCTTCCCCTCTCTCACCTCGATGTCGAGGTAGTAGGAGAGAGCACCAAGATCGATCATTCGGAAATGAACTGCCATCTCTCGCTTGAAGCTGTTGATATCCTCCGTGCGCGCGCCGGTGACGATTAAGTCATCCACATACACGCCGACCATGAGCTCTTCCTTCCCCCGTCGTCGCGTGTAGAGCGCGTGCTCGGTTGCGCACCTCTAAAACCCAAGCTCGCCCAGTGTGGTGTCAAGCTTGGCGTTCCATGCTCGAGGGGCCTGCCGCAGCCCGTAGAGCGCTTTGCGTAGTCGAAGCACCCTGTGCTCCTCTCCCTTGACAGCGAACCCTGGAGGTTGCCTGACGAAGACCGTTTCCACCAGCTCACCGTTGAGGAAGGCCGATTTAACGTCCAAGTGATGGACGCGCCAGTCTTTTGTGCCGCCAAAGCAAGTAGCAAATGGACCGACTCCATGCACGCTACTGGCGCAAAGACCTCCTCGAAGTTGATGCCCTCACGCTGGACAAAGCCTCGGGCGACGAGGCGCGCCTTGTGCTTGACAATGGCGCTGAGCTCGTCCCTTTTGACTTTGTACACCCACTTCAAGCTGATCGGATGGCATCCTGGAGGTGGATCGACGAGCTGCCAAGTCTCATTTTCCTCGATTGCCTTCATCTCCTCTAGCATCGCTCGTCGCCAGTTTCCATCGTGCTCGGCTAGCACGAACGTGGGTGCTTCCTCTGCACTGACGAGTAGCAGCTCTACGTCGTTGAGCAGCCTACCCGCCAGACCTGAGGGACCTATGCCGCCGACGATGTTGTCCGAGCTGTGGAACCTCAACTCCTCACCTTCGTGGTAGGCATCCACGAACTCAGTGATGTCACTTGGAGGTGAGGTGAACTCGATCGGGGGTGATGGAGTTCCTTCTTCCGCTAGAGTGCCCTGCATAGCACCCAAAGTGCTCGGCATTGCTTCTGGACTGCTCGTCATAACTCCTGCAGTGTTTGACCACACTGTAGAAGTGCCTAGCCTCAGTCTTGAAGTGGTTGGGACCACGAGTAAGACGTCTTGGCTCCACCACGGGAGTGCTCGGCACCCGTCCTGAAGTGGTCGCCACCACTGCAAAACCTCCTGACTCCACTCCTGGCGTGCTCGGCATCCCTCCAAAAGTGCTCGACACTCCTCCCGGAGTGCTCGACATCCCTCCTGAGGTGCTCGGCACTGCCCCAGAAGTGCTCAACTCTACCGCCGGAGTGCTCGGCGCTCCTCCCAAAGAACATGGCACCTGTTCCGCAGCGTCTCCACCACCGTGGATGACCAAGTGCTCAACCACGAAGGTGTTGGGGAAGCCTCCTGCTTCCCCCGTGCTTGGACTGTTCCAGTCCCAAGCCGCCTCCTCATTGAACACAATGTCATGCGAGACAGTCACCTTGTCTCCACGTGGGTCATAGAGCCAATACACCTTGGTACCCTCTATGTAGCCTAGGAACACCATGGGTGTGCTCCTGTCCTCCAGCTTGGTGAGGTTTGGCTTCATCTTCCTGACGTGGCCGATGCAACCGAATATCCGAAGGAATGACACGTTCGGCTTGCTCCCGTACCAAGCTTCGAACGACGTCTTGCCCGTTAGGGCCTTGGTTGGAGCGCGGTTGAGGATGAACACCGCCGTGGTCACCGCCTCTCCCCAAAACTTTGCCAGCATCCCTTTGGCCTTCATCATGGATCGGGCCATGCCGACCACTGTCTGGTTCCGTCGCTCCACCACGCCATTCTGTTGTGGCGAGTACGGCGCGGTGTGATGTTGTCCCACACTCTGATCCATGCAGTACGTAGCAAACTCCACCGAAGTGAATTCACCACCCCGATCAGTCCTCATTACGCGAAGCTTCTTGCCGCTCTCGGCCTCCGCGCGCATCTTGAACTTCTTGATCGCCACCGCCGCTTCGTCCTTGCTCGTCAGGAGTTGCAGCCACATGTAGCGACTGCAATCATCCATGAGTAGGAGGAAGTACCCGCGACCACCGCATGTAGCAGGCGTGATCGGCCCGTAGAGGTCGCCGTGAACTAGCTCAAGAGCTTCCTTCGCGCGATACTTGGCTGCCTTTGGGAAAGGTAGCCTCCTCTGCTTCCCGGCCAGGCAGCAGTCACATAGCTCGCCTCCGTGTTTGATGTGGGGTAGCCCTCGGACCATATTCCCTAGCCGACCAAGCGTGTCAAAGCTAAGATGTCCGAACCGGGCATGCCACATCCACGGTTCCTCGGAGTGCCTTGCCGCTAGGCAAACCGGCTGCTCTACCTTCAGGTCGAGCAGGTACAACCGGTTCAGGGACCTCTTCACCTTGGCGAGAAGTCGCTGCTCCTGATCTCTGATCCTCAGAACGCCGTCCTTGATCAGAACCTCGCTACCACGCTCATCCAGCTAGCCAATGCTGATGATGCTGGAGCGCAGCTGCGGGATGTAGTATACATCCATTAGCGCGTGGTGCTCCCCATTCTGGCATCTGAAGATGATGGTGCCGCGCCCTTGGATAGCCACCCTTGAGCCGTCACCAAACTTCACCGTACCGGTAGCATCGCCATCGAGTTCGGAGAAGGAGTCCTTGGAGCCCGTCATGTGGTTACTGGCACCAGAGTCCAGATACCACCACTGCTCCTGGTCGACGCCCACACGCCCGAGATGGACTTGGGCACGTGGTTCATTGAGATTGACGGTCTTCAGGGTCTTGCTAGATCCTTCCACCATTGTCGCCTCTTCCCTCTCCATGGCCTCGACGTCGTGCAGTGCACAGAACATCGCCATAAGGATAGTGGCCTCATCCTCATCATCGGCTTTCGCCAGGTGAGCCTGAGCCTTCTTCTCCTTCTTGCGATTTGGGCACTCCCGTGCCTAATGGCCCATCTTCCCGCAACACCGATAGGCATTGGAGTCGATGTGCTTCTTCTCCAAAGAAGCCCTACCGCGGTGCTTGCCCTTGCCACCGCGACTAGAGGAGGCTGCCTTCCTGGAGTTTCACTGAGCAGCCCACTCCTCTTCCGTCAGCAGGAGTTTCCTGCTGTCCTTCGTTGCTGTCGCCTGCCCTAGGCGCTCGTCCACCGCCCGTAGATGGCCTGCCACATCCTCAATGGTGAGGGTGGACAAGTCCAGCATCGTCTCTATGGAGAGAGCGATCTGGATGTACTTTGCCGGCACGGAGTGAAGAAACTTGGAGACCGCCTCCTCTTCGTCGATGGTGACGCCGTGGCTCTTCAGCTTGCTGATGAGCGTCTACAGGCAGAGGGAAAAGTCCTCCACCGTTTCACCATCCTTGCACTTGAGGTTTGCGTACTCCTGCTTTAGAAGCTGGGCCGTCGCCTTCTTTGCGCGGTTGGAACCGACGCGCATCGCCTCAATGGCCTCCCACGCCTCCTTAGCTGAGCTTTTCGTCCCCAACGGCTCCCTATACTCCGCCGGTACAGCAGCGAGGATAGCCTCCAATGCTGACATGTCGTCTTCTTCCACGTCGGTGCCCTTGTCAACAGCATTCCAGAGCCGTCGGGCTCTGAGCTTGACCTTCATGGTCACCGACCACTCTACATAGTTAGTGCGAGTCAGCGTCGGCCAAGTGGTGCCACTGACCTCCCGCACCGTGCGAACAACTACATCTGGTAGTGGCTGGGTAGCCACGACAGTGCCACTGTCGTCGCCCAACTCCGAACCGCCTGTCATCGCCATTGGTTAGAATGACGATGGTGCTTGTACGGCTCCGATACCACTTGTTGGCCCACAGTTAGCCTCCCGACCACCGAGATGGCCTCTAGACCACTACAGATAGCCTCCAGACCACCGAGATGGCCTCCAGACCACCCTTGGTCTCACAGGATCACCGGCTCACGACAGTGAACCACTCTAGCCGATTTTGCCGTGCACCGGCTCAGGCGAGAGGAGCACTTGACGGTCTCGCCGAGCACGCGCTAGTGTTGCCGAGCACCCACTAGCCGTGCATACCACGTACCGGCGTTGTCCGTACCCACACACTACGGACGGAGTTGGGAGAAGAAGGGAGAACAGAGCAAGCACGCACAATACAAGACAACAGCGTTGGCTGAGGCCCTGTCTGTGTGATGGCAAATCTAGGCTCTCTTTACTGAGTTGCCATACATGTCTTTTTATACAACTCTAACTATCTAGTCCATGTGCAGCGTCCATGCTGGCACAGTAACTAGATAACCTGACAGGCCTGACTCTGCGCCGGCCACTGCCTGTTCCTACAGTGCTGCAGGTGAGCCGTGCGGCGCCTGCACCTGCAGTGGCTACTGTATCACAGCAGGGGCAAAGTCGACGCCGCCTTCCCTTGTTGTGTTCACACACAGCAGGCGGCTAAGTCGGCGCCGCCTTCTTCTGCTGTGTTCACACAAGGTGGCAGTAGATTAGCTAACATATAGGACAAGTAGGATCTAGTGACGAAGGAAGATAAGCTCTGTTCTTAATCTTTCTTAGTAATATCCGTTATGTGTAGATATGAAGTTGATCTTAACCATGACTACTAAGTGTAATTGCACTAATCAACGTATGCTTTAACTTGTAATTAAGAATGACTTAGGAATTATTCCTCTAATATTCTACTTAGCCATGCTAATGCCATAGAAAGGAGTACTCTGAGTGATCAATGATTAGTTATTGCTTACCATTCACATATATATATATATTTATCTCTTGACTTACCCCTCTTATGACTAGAGTAATGGTTATGGTTTATCTCTCCATCATATGTATAAGTTATCAATACATTCCAACTGTCCGTCCTTCCCAGTGGTAAAAATATAAATAACGATACCTAGAATACTCCCGGGTGAAGTGCTACAATGGTATAATTATCTGTGCACTTGCAGATTCTTTTATATATATATTATTTCTAGTCACATAAAATACTAAAGTACTTCGTAGTGTCATTCTTGAAGTTGTACTAGGTAGTACCAACAAGCATTTTTGGCATCATAGCGAGGGATGACAACTTAGTAAAAGTGATGCTAAGAAATGTCAACAACATTAGGTGTCTACTTAAACAAGTGACAAGTTAATAAATACCAACAAGCATTTCTGGCGCAGTTGCCGGGGAAGGTAGCTTGGCAAGAAGGAAATATTGATAACTTTGTACTTATTGATGTGATCGAGATAACCATTGACCTCTGCTTAAACAGACTTACCCTTGTTCTGTCTACTTTTATATCTTATGCAGGGTAATGTATGACCGGTTTTGACCTTCTGACAAACTACATTGAAGATCCAGAAGCATTAATCAGGAGAACTAGAGCTAAACTAAAAAAAGTTCCATCTTTAGAATCGGAAGACAACCAGGTAAGGTGAAGTTTAACACCAGATTTTGAAGCCATGACTGACAACTCTCTATGAATTCGTTGCTCCAACTACGACCAACGTCCTACTGGACCGGCAATCAATGTCGGAGACAATGGATTTGAGCTCAAGCTAGCTCTCATTAACATGGTGCAAGCCAGTCAATTTTGTGGAAAGGCACATGAAGATGTGAGTGCTTATCTCCAACACTTCCTGGAGATTTGCCGCACTTTCACCATCAAAGGAGTATCCAGAGGTGCCATATTAATTCGCCTCTTCGCATTCTCACTCTTGGGGAAGGCGAAGCAATGGTTCTATGCCAACAAAGATAGAAATACTACATGGAAAAATTGCTCTACTTCCTTCCTAACAAAGTTCTTTCCCACAGGCAAAACCAACGTCCTATGTGGGAGAATCTCAAGCTTCCAACAACAACATGATGAGTCTGTCCCTGAGGCATGGGAACGCTTTCAAGATTACATATCAGAATGTCCTCATCATGGGATGGAGAATTGGCTACTCATCCCAACTTTCTACCAAGGGTTGACTAACAGCACCCGTGAGAACATGGATGATGCTGCTGTATGTGCTTTCCTATCACTTACAATCCTAGGTGCAATAGCTCCGAGGTCTTGTTGATAATTGTTTGGCAAGTTTTGAGTCTGAGTACGACTACTAGGGAGACAATTGGGAGGATTTGAGGACTTGTTCGTGAACTCAAGTTTGGTTCGTGAAGATGGAGTCGATGCCCGCTGTCGTTCTACTTGATGTTGTTCTAGTTGCTGCATGCTCTGAGTGTTTTCACTAAGTGGCGATGTAATAATGAGTAAACCTTGCTATTTGTACTCTCTTAAGACAAGTATTCGATGTATGATTGTGATATCGACTGTTATTTGATAATATGATGGGATGATCACCTAGGACTATCATGTTATACTTCGAATATGTGGATTTCCCTTCGTGGAAATCGGGATCGTTTCAAAGTGTCAACATCATGTCAAAGGTAATTTATGATAAAATTAATAGAGATACTTTGTTGTATATAAACATGTGTTTGCAGCTTGTAGATCAGTCACTCTGCTACCCAAAGGGAATTCTTGAAGACATCTGTGTTCGAGTGGGACAATCATATGTACCCACAGATTTTGTGGTTTTGGAAACAGATGGAGATGTAAGGGCACCCATTATCTTGGGCCAACCTTTTCTAAGCACCGTGAAAGCCATCATCTACGCAGACAATGTAAAGATCTGTTTCACAATTAAGGATAGGAATGAGAAGTTTACTTTTAAGAATTGTATACACCATTCTCCTAGTCATCCACAGATGGCGTACTTGCCCAAAGAGACAACAATGATCAAGAAGAAGAACAACAGGAGAAGAAGGAAGAACAAGGCCAGGCAGCCACAAGAAGAATCAATTAACATGATCAGCACACTTCAATCGGAGTACGACCACCTCCTTGCTTCACCATACCTTACCAAGAAAGACGATCCTGGCGTACCGACAATCGAGTATACCATTGGACAAAGAATCTTCCACAAAACCTTCTACGACATCGGGTCGGGTGTCAATATAATATCCAAGGTAACATATGAATACTTATTTGGTGATGAACCTTTGTTCCGTACACACATGCTATTCAGATGGTGGACCAATCAATACGATTTTTAGAGGGAATAGCAAAAGATGTCATAGTAAGAATACATGATCACTATATCCCTGCCGACTTCATGGTTCTAGACATGGGAGAAGAAGAAGAAGACGTACCTATCATCCTTGGAAGACCATTCCTCAACACTACCAACATGATCATCTACGTCGGATCTGGACAAGTCCATTTCCAATTTTTAGGAGAAAAGGTACGATGTTACTTTAATAGTTATACCACTTATGAACAGCCAAAGAAAACCCGTTCCAAGAGGAGACGCCAAGCATCTCAACGTCGGAGGAATCAACTCCCCAAGAATGAATGGGAGGAAGATGAAGAACCAGTGAAAGACGAACCTACTCTGCCAAAATCAAGTCCATAGACCAAGCAGGTGTGGAAAGAAAAGGTAACATCGTCATCTGAGTCACCATCACAAGAGGTGCAATCATCAATGTCTCCATCTCTGGGACCGACAGATGCACCCAAAGAATGAACAAGATAGGAGAAAAGTCCTGTCCGGAGGACTTAAAAATCCGAACCCTTGCTAAGCGGTGAAATTGGTAGTTATCTATATTTACTTTATAGCAATGCATAAATCATTTTTACTTTAGCATATTTATTTTTTGCATATGCTTTGCATTTAGAAAAGAAAATAAAAATTTCATTGTTGCATTATAAAATCCTAAGCCCCATGTGAATACTTTTAGAGTGTGTAAAAACCCGCAAGAATATTCACCATGGTGGCATAAAAATAAAAAAATACCATGCATATAGTTATATTCCATTATATTAGAAAATCCAAAAATACTAGATAGACATCCTGCTAGAATTCTGTCACTTCAAAAATGTTTCTAAAACTCCAAGAACGACGAATCTCTGAACGGTAGACCGCTAACCACTAACCCGTTCCACGAGTTTTGTTGTTCTTGTTGAAGTTTTTGCAGGATGGTCACAAGCAAGTTTACCTGGTTGACTTCATCTCATTTCATAAGGAGTACACCCTCTTAGAGGAACCCAATCTCCTGATGGATGAGAAGGACATCCGCTGGCAAAACCAGATCACGACAACATCTAGCTTGGGGGAAGGACATCCCACATGTATCTAGATACGTATTTCTTTCCCTTTTGTTTTGCTATTTTTAAGTTTGTTATATAGTTTGCTTTATAAAAATATGCATAAGCTAAAAACAAAATAAAAATTTATCTGTGTTATATATAAATATATATATTAGTAAAGGTGTGATCTAAAAATGAAAACAAAAGAAAAAGTGTGTGTCTAGTTTTCTTTAAGAGCTTAATAAATAAAAGGACTCTGAAGGTAATCTCTTGACATGGAAACGATGAATATTTGCTCTATTGTAATTTCTTTCAAGTACCTAGTTTTTAGCCTTAAATTCTCCTGAGTTTTTGATAAGAGTGTTTTGATTTAACAATTTACTCTGAACTTGGAACTCGTGGGTAGCATATGCTTGATCTAAGTCTAGGTAATTGACGGATATGATATGAGAAGGTCTGAGCTACTGTTTATCTTGTTCCAAGAGATACTAAAGTTCTAGAGATTTATTTTTTGAAAACACAAAAATTTTACATGATGAGTTCGTATATGACAAAGCTTGAATTCCTACCAGAGCCAAATATAATATTTAGACTAGGAAAACTTCCACTCATATATGCTGCTTGTTTTGCATTGAGTTTTGTCAAGTTTTGTTGACCCTTATAAGAGGTCTGTCATGCTCTTAAAATCAAGATCACATACACACCACCGACATATGCACTACTCCTACACTGGGGGTAGACGCAAAAACATGCCATTCCATCTAGATCCACCCAAAAATATTTTACTCCTACACTGGGAGTAAACACCAAAAATATTCTTGATAGGATTTTCCACTAAATAAATGCTCTAAGTTTTTGTTGCTATCTCTCAAAAGTTTTGTTGCAGAAAAGAAGCTTGGGCTATGCAAAAGTTATTCATAAAAAAAGAGAAAGAAAAAAAAGAGTTGTGAAAAAAATGGACAAGTGTCCGAGATATTGAAAACAATGGGTACTCCGATGCCCGCCTGAAAAAAAAGAGAGAAAGAGATGAATAAGATAGCCCATATTCTCTTGCAAAAGTATTTTCAAGTTTCCAAAGAGAGATATGTTTTGAAGGATCAAAGTAGAATTAGGTTAGCCACCATATATATCCACCATATATCCATACACATGCACATCTTGATTTGATTGTATGATTCAACTCTCTTTGGATCTGATGTTTGACTTTACAATATATGTATTGCAACTATACACTTTCATGCTTTTTCCACTCCTATGAGCTCCACATAAGCCTTAGTTGTAGGAAGAGAAAGGCATAACATCACTATTGCCTTGGTAAGGATCCACAAATACCACATATATTGAAAAATCTATAAAATGGAAGCAAAGAATTTGAGACATAGTGCTTGACCTGATTGTTCTATCTTTAAATTACTCAAGACCCAAGTGAAGACTAAGAATGCCCATGGTTGAAGGTAATACGGGTAAGTTTGAAAGTCAGATCGGTTTATTCTAATCCGGAGGAGAATCTTGTTTGAACGCATGTGTACTTTTGAGGAGTGAAAACATCGCAGCAACTCCTGATCCATTTGCTGAGTTTAGCATTGCTTAGGGATGAGCAAAGGTTAAGCTTGGGGGAGTTTGTTCACAGTAGTTAACAACCATCATAAACCATTAATATAACTTGTATAAGGGCATGAAAGTAATCACCAACATAGACTTAGGAGTTTAAACTAACAAATTCCACAAGTTTGGGTGAATCTGTGTTTTCAGCAGGATTTATCCAGAAAACCATCAAGGTTGACCTATATGTTAGAGTTAATTACGCTTATCCGAAACAAGACGAACACTAGAAGGATTAGAAGACTCCAAAGTACACCACACCATGGCAGAGGGCAAGATGCCGCCAGGTGGGGTCGGTCGGCCCCACCTGCAGGCCAACCAGCCTATGGGGCCCACTGTCTGCCTTCTCCTTCGGATGTCGGTTCTCCACCACCTTAGGGTTTGCATCTACGCTGTTCCTTTAGGTCGGTTTGATCCGAGGGCTCCGAATGGATGCTACGGCCTATATATATCAGCCCCTACCCTCTTCCCTGAATAATTAAACCCTCATCATGTCATTTGAGAAGACAGAAACCCTAATCATCCTCAAAGCTCCACCATATTCCAGGGCATAGCTAGCTAGGCTAGGTCTAGAGGAAGGCAAGCTTCACTTGGATTCCAGATTTTGTCAAGAGCGTGGCTTGGTATAGCCCCTTGTACCCTCTTTTGTATATTTCATTATTCATATGTTTGCTACAATTGATTGGACATTATTCTTAATATTATTCATGTTCCTAGTTTTCATGTTCATCGTCTACTTTGATTATATTCTTAGTATAGTTAGATTATCATCATGTTCAAGCATAAGTTCATATAGCGCTCGCTCCAAGGTACCAGGGGTGAGTGGTCGACATTATGTAAGCGAGGTGCTTATACGTTGTTTACCTGCAGATGCACCCTATATTTCGAGCCATGTGGTAGATCACGGATGTGACACTCCTATTGAGTCCTGTGTAGTCCACTCCCCGAATATAGACAAGTAGGATCTAGTTACGAAGGAAGACAAGCTCTGTTCTTAATCTTCCTTAGTAATATCCCTTATGTGTAGATATGAAGTTGATCTTAACCATGACTACTAAGTGTAATTGCACTAATTAACGTATGCTTTGACTTGTAATTAAGAATGACTTAGGAATTATTCCTCTAATATTCTACTTAGCCATGCTAATGCCATAGAAAGGAGTACTCTGAGTGATCAATGATTAGTTATTGCTTACCATTCAAATATATATTTATCTCTTGACTTACCCTCTCGTGAGTAGAGTAATGGTTATGGTTTATCTCTCCATCATATGTATAAGTTATCAATACATTCCAACTGCCCGTCCTTTCCTATGGTAAAAATATAAATAACGATACCTGAAAAACTCCTAGGTGAAGTGCTACAATGGTATAATTATCTATGCGCTTACAAATTCCTTTATATATATATATATTCTTTCTAGTCATATAAAATACTAAAGTACTTCATAGTGTCATTCTTGAAGTGGCACTAGCCAGTACCAACAAGCATTTCTGGCATCATAGCTAGGGATGACAACTTTGTAAAAATGATGCTAAGAAATGTCAACAACATTAGGTGGCTACTTAAACAAGTGACAAGTTAATAAATACCAACATTAGCCCACCCACTAGTCCACATGTTTAGATCCTCATGAACTAAACTTTAGCCAACTAGTTATTAGTTCATGGGATCTGAACAGGCCCTTAGAGCTAGTAACTAGCTCTAGCCATTGCGGGTGCTCTTAGGCAACATTCAGGCTTTACACGGTAACTATCTATATATTTGGTTACCTATAGACATCCTTATGCATACTTCCACAATCCTCATGCTTGGATTTGCTAATTTTGTATCATAGAGGGAGCACACATGAAATGATATGTACAACTTTCTCCTCTTTGTTCCGATAGCCATAACACTTCTATACTGTTGCCCTTGGGTCTAGGTAACGGCCGGGCGCTCAAGGACAAGAACCTGAGTCCCAGGGGCGGAGCCAGGTATCTAACGAGGTTAGGTGTCCGCCATACCTAAAATACATAGAAAATACCAAGTTTCTGTTGTATATATACGCAATATACATCAGTAGGTGCTGTAAGGAAAATGGACCTTAGGCCCATTTACTTTGGATTTTGATGTTTGATGACCAACACAACTAAATTGGACTAATGAATTTACAAGTGATTGTTTTGTAGTTCAATAGGGTGCAAGACGTGACTTGGATGAAGGCGACGTGATGATCCGATGATCAACACCTTAAGCAAGACCTTAGAAGCAACACCTTAAGCAAGTCTGCTACTGACCGGACGCTGAATCGTCCTGACCGGACGCGTCCGGTCGTCCCGACCGTTAGAAGCCGCTGAATCACCGATCGGACGCCGCTGCGGTCTCGGTCATATTCGCTACCGAACTCTTCAGATTCGATCGGACGCTGCGTTCCTACGTCCCGGTCGGTTGCCGCCAGCGTTATCTTTGTCTGCCGAGCCACCGGTCCGGCGTCGGTCGCGTTTTCGGCGTCGATCCGGCGTCGGTCGCCTCATGAGCTCTCGTTTTTTGCGATCTTATGCACGGCTTGGTTCCTATCTTCATGCTTGGACTTTGCTTGACATCTTGGGTCTTTTCTTGTGCTTCTAAGGTCTTGCTTGAGGTGTTGATCATCGGATCATCACGTCGCCTTTCGTCAAGTCACGCCTTGCACCCTATTGGACTACAAAACAAACACTTGCAAATTCATTAGTCTAATTTGGTTGTGTTGGTCATCAAACACCAAAATCCAAAGTAAATGGGACAAGGGTCCATTTTCCTTACAATCTCCCCTTTTGGTGATTGATGACAACACACGACCAAAGCAAAGATGATGATAAAAAAATTTAAATTTAAAAATTATCTACTTGCTAGGATGCAATGCGAAGGGCAAGGTTATATGATACTAATTGATAGATACCAATTAAAACTTTACTTAAAAGCATGTCTTGCCCTTGCAAATGTCCCAATGTGATATTATGGATTAAAGCCTATCTTTCTAAAAAAAATTCTTCCATTACATAGACTAATCCATAATTCACTTTCCTCCCTTTCTCGGACCATTACCACTTGTAGACATCAACTTGATGCTTGCCTTTGGTCCTTCAAATTCTCCCCCTTTGGCATCAAACACTAAAAAGGAAGACATTAGTAGCACAAGGGAGGGTCAAATTTCATGATCCTTTGTGTATAGAGTGAAATGGATCACAAAATTTGACTCTCGCATTATATAGACTAAGCTCCCCCTAAATATATGCATACATATGGTAGAAAGCAAAGCATATGCATAATTAGCAATTTGTTGCACAAGAGAGTTTAATCTATATAATGCATGGAGAAAGCATATAAATATGAAATGAAATCAACATGATGATGCCAATTGAAGAACGATGCTTCTCTTCGGGGACTCTATTTTCCTTGCAATGAGACCACTACACACATGATAAACTTGAAAAAAGTGTTAGTCTCAAAGCGTCCATCTTGTAGATGATCCTCCCCCTAAATTTGTGCATGGAGACATGGAATACTTGTAGTACTCATGCATAATTGATTTTGGAGTCAAAATACCACTTGAAAGATGATATTTGGGAGAAAATTATCTACAATTTGGACTTTGGCACATATTAGATAAACAATAGTAAGACAAGCTATGTGCCGTGCTCTTAAGCAATTTTAAACCATGTAGGTTTGCTCCAAGGATTACAAATGAGACCGAGCAAGCCTACCATATGAAATACCTAGTGTATGCATGACAAAAGATATAAGCATGCAAATGCAACCCTAGGCATTAGGAGTAACTAGATGCTTAAAGATACCAATTGTAGGAAAATCTAATTGCAAGATGTACCAATTAAAAAGTAATAACATCTAGTTACCTAACATGGGAAGGGGAATTTGGGTCCATAGTATTCACTAACCCACTTGGCAATGATTTTGTCCATCATGATGCACCCCATGAAATGCACCCATACTTTGCCAAGTCTCCAAATTCCCCGAGGACCGACGGACTTCTTACTTCCCTTTCGGGATCCAAGCCTTCTTGGTGCTCTTCATGTTAGAAATGATTTCCTTTGGCACCCAAAAGCGTTTGACCCCATTGTTTGCTTGCTTGTTCACCTTGATGGCCACCACCTTGTCATTTTTCTTCTTCTTCTTCAAGAGATAAGGTGTGGAGGCCTTCTTGTCCACCTTGTTGGTGTAGGTGTTGGAGAGCTTGCTTGTTTGCTTTTTCTCCTTCTTCTTTGCTCCTCCCCATTCTTCACCTTGCACTCATAGGACTTGTGGCCTTCTTTGTGGCACACGTAGCAAAAACCACGGTTTGTCCTTCATCAAGCTTCTTCACTCCCTTGACGGTGTTATCTTGATGAAGTTGGGTTTGCTTCGCTTGCCTTTCATTTGAGTCAAGTCCTTGGTGAGGCGAGCTACTTCTTGCTTGAGTTGCTCATTCTCTTTTGCAACCTCTTGTGTGCATGTATCTACAATCACTTTCTTAACACAAACTTGGTTGCACAAAGGTGAGTCTAAACATAAATCATTGCAAGAGGTAGATGCATCCTTTTTAATTATGTCATTTCTTTTAGATGCCTTGGTGGGGGTATTTTTTACGGCCTCAAGATTAGCAACTTGATTTGTTAGCTCATCACAATGTTTGCACATGATTTCCATTTTAGCAAGCAAACTTTGATAATCATTTTGTGAGCTAGCTAACTTTTCTTTTAATTTTTCATTTTTTTTTTCAAGTTGCTTATCATTAATTGTGCATGCACTTATTGTTGTACTAGCCTCAAGTTGCTCAATTTTAGTAGATAGTTCAACATTGAGATTTGCAAAGTTTTCATATTGTTCAAGCAAATTCTTGTATGCTTCTTGTGAACTACCTAGCTCTTCTTTTAAAGTTTTGAGCTCCTTTTGTTGACTAGTGCAAACTTTAGCATATTTAAGATTTTGTTGCACAATTGTATTGTAAGAAGGCAAATCATCATCACTATCACTCTCACTAGAGGATGAGCTTTTGTTACCTCGTGCCATAAGGCACACACGAGAAGAGCTTGATGATGAGTGCTTATGACCTCGCCTCTTGTGATGGTTTTCTTCTTCACTTGAAGAATCATCCCATGACCTTATTGTTGTGAGGGCTTTGTTTTTGCACGCCTTCTTCTTTGTCTTGGGTGTGGGCTTGTTTGGACAAACTTCCACAAAGTGCCCTATCTCACCGCATCCGTAGCATCCTCTCTTTCTTTGCTCATTTCTTTGATTGGTGAAAATGAGATCTTGAATTTGGATGGGCACACCCTTGACATTGAGCCTTTGGATCATCTTCTCCACCTTGTTGATTAATTTGATTGATTCTTCATCAAGGTCGGAGGTGGAGGAGGAAGATTGATCATCATCACTTGATTCTTGTTCATCATCATCATCATCCTCATCTTCTTCTTCTTCACTTGAGGAGCTTGAGCTTGAGCTTGACTCAACTTTCTTGCCCTTCATCTTTTTCTTTTCGCTACAAGCGAGAGCTTTGCCTTTGCTTGATGAAGATGCTTCTCCTTGACCCATCTTACGTGACATTTCAAATGCCACTAGCTTGCCAATGACAATGCCCGGGGTCATGTTGCTCAAGTTTTCCATGTTGTGAAGGATGGTGATGATGCTTGCATATTTCTTTTGTGGTAGAACGGAGATGATCTTCCTCACGATGTCCGCATCATCTAGCTTTAATAGTCCTATTGAATGGAGCTCATTGATAATTAGATTCAAACGAGAATACATATCACGAACAAGCTCATTGTCATTCATAGTAAAGGAATCATAATTTTGTTTAGCTAGACAATGTTTTTGCTCACGGACATTACTTGTGCCGTCATGGAGCTCTTGGAGTTTTAACCAAATTTCATGTGCGGTATTTAAAGTGAACACTTGGTTAAAAACATCCATACTTAAAGATTCAAACAAGCAATTTTTAGCTCTAGCATTGAAATGCAATTCTTTTTCATCACTCTTCGTGGGTTTTTTTGGATTCATAATGGGTTTCATCCCGTCACGAGTGACTCTCCATACACCCAAATCAACTGCCTCAAGGTGGCAAGCCATTCTAGCTTTATAGTATGGGAAGTTAGTGCTGTCAAATTGTGGAGGCCTAGCGGTATCCATCCCCACCACTCTACAATAGCGTCGGCTCAACGGCGGTTAAGCCAAAGGTCCAAATATGAGCCAACCGGCTCTGATACCACTTGTAGGACACGTGGACGCCTAAGAGGGAGGGGGGTGAATTAGGCAACTTAAAAATCTAACTCTAAGCTATGGCCTCTTCTTCTACCTCTAGCAAAACCTATGCAAAAGATAATCTATCTAGATGTGCAACTACGGTTTTGCTAGTGTGTTGCTATCTCTACCGCAAATGATAATAATATGATCAATGTAAATGCGGAAGCTTAAAGAGCAAGGTAGAGATATGCAAACTCCCGTCGACGACTCCGGTATTTTTACCGAGGTATCGAGAAGCGCGCAAGCTTCCTCCTAGTCCTCGTTGGAGCCCCTCGCAAGGAATCCCTCGCAAGGGCCAAGCTCCCGGTCGGGTAACTCCGTGGATAGCCTCGGGCCTTCCCCACGCGCAAGTGGGTCTCCGATGTGCCTTCCAGCAAGCCTCTCCCGGATGCTCTCCGCCGTCTTCACTATCAAGCTTTCGGCCGAAACGCCACGGGACTTGTTCCCTTGAGACACGGTGGTGGCGGCCGCACAACAAACGTTGTTGGTGCGATCCCGCAAGACTTCAAGCCCTCCGATGTACAACTCTTGTGCTCGCAAGCACGGGGTGGCAAGAGGTATGCAAACCTCACTAAACACTAGGCATACACCTAGAGCAAGCGCATAAGCGGTGGTCTAATCAACCTAAGCACTTCGCAAAGCACCTACGCTAATCACTTGATGAAACACTAAGCACTTAGCAAGTGGAGATCACTAAAATGGTGTATCAACACCCTTGGTATGTTTCCTCGGCTCCACTATATTCAAATGGCGGTTGGGGATTGTATTTATAAGCCCCATCGAGAAAGTAGCCGTTGGGGTCAAACTCCGTAATACACGCATCGACGGACGCTGAATCGAATAATCGTCTGACCGGACGCGCGTCCGGTCGTCCCAACCGCTAGAAGCCGCGAACACCGATCGGATGTTGCCGTCCGGTCGTTTCGCCACCGGACGCGTCCGGTCAGAAGTTTCGCTACTGGAACCTCTCTTCAGATTTTCGACGGACGCTGCGTTCTCGCGTCGATCGGTTGCCGCCGCCAGCGTCCGGTCCTTGCATCCGGTCACTGTCTCGCCGAGCCACCGTCCGGCGTCGGTCAAGGCGCTTCAGCGCGTCGGTCTAGCGTCCGGTCGCCTCTGCGAGCTCGTTTCTTTGCGATCTTGCGCACGGCTTGGTTCCTATCTTCATGCTTGGACTTTGTTTGACATCTTGGGTCTTTTCTTGTGCTTCTAAGGTCTTGCTTGAGGTGTTGATCATCGGATCATCACGTCGCCTTCGTCCAAGTCACGTCTTACACCCTATTGGACTACAAAACAAACACTTGCAAATTGATTAGTCTAATTTGGTTGTGTTGGTCATCAAACACCAAAATCTAAAGTAAATGGGCCAAGGGTCCATTTTCCTTACACACACCAACCACGTTTGTGGTATGGTCGCCACCGTGTACCGGAGGGAACAAGGCCTGCGGCGTTTCGGCCGGAAGCTTGATAGTGAAGACGGCGGGGAGCATCCGGGAGAGGCTTGCCGGAAGGCACGTCGGAGACCCACTTGTGCGTGGGGAAGGCCCGAGGCTATCCACGGAGTTACCCGACTAGGAGCTTGGCCCTTGCGAGGGATTCCTTGCGAGGGGCTCCACACTACGTGAAAAATGGTTTCTAGCAACGGAGCAAATTTTTTGTAGGGGCGGCTGGTGATGGAGCCGCCCCTACAGTGACGTGCTGAGGAGCCCAGAGACTAGCCGCCCCTACAAATAGAACAGCAGGGGCGGCTCACTCACCAGCCGCCCCTAGTGTTGGTATTTGTAGAGGCGGCTGTTGATTCAACCGCCCCTACAAATGCCCGACGCCCAAACCAAAATATCATCTGCCCTCCCCTCTCTCTCTCCGTCTCGACTCTTCCTTCCCCTCCCTCTCTCTCTCTCTCTCCCTCGTGCCGCACCCTCCCTCTCCTCCGAGCCCCTCCTCCATCTCTCCCCCATGCCGCCCCTCCCTTTCCCCCACGCGGTGACCCTCCCTCTCCAGCGGAGGCGCACGGCGTCGCACCCCCCCTCCTCTAGCGCCAGGCAGCAAGGCATGGGATCCGAGGCGATCGCGGCATCAGCATCGCCACAAAAGCCCATCTCACGCTCCCACACTCTCTCCTCCTACCCCATTCCTTCCGCCTCCCTCCTCACTCGCTTATCGCCGGGAGCCCCACGTCTCGCGCCAAGGCCTCGCAGTAATCGCTCCATACCCCTAATCCCTTTGGTTTCATTGGTTCGTCTCCTTCCTGTGCATCTCTGGGTCTCCGATCTGGTGATCTCGCTCTAGCCTCCAGAGAGTTTGCAGGCGACTCTTGGGTCGGGTATTGGCCTCTTGGGGCCATAGGAATCGGCGGCTAGATCTGTGCGAATCATATCGTGGGCATCCGGCACTTCATCTCGCGTGCTTCACCGAAGTCGTCGTTGTCGTCCTCTCTGCATTTCATCGGGCTGGAGATCCCTCCATTCCAACCTAAGTCGATTCATTTGTTTCCTTTTGTTTTGCTTGTTACGACGCGCTAGGTTGCTAGTTGTGTTCTCGCAGAACCATTTCCTCGTTGTCTATGATCCCTAGAATGCAAAATCTAGCCTTATTAATCATTGCGGGTTTGGGTATTATACTAAAGAAATTAGCAACAAAGCCTCCTGATTTTGTTCTCGTAATCTTTGTGATTCTGCTTTCAAGTGAATTCACTAGATTGGTCGACTATTGTCACTTAAATCGATTGGGATTGAAACGCGTGCTCTGGTAATTGTTGGATCGAACCATTTGTTATGTAACTAAGTCGTCATAATTGGAATTTGCGAGAATCCTCGATGGCCGCAAGGGGCATTAACCACTTACCAAGAGAACTCTCCACAACCATCATTGTAAGTATTTTGGTGAACTCTTTGTTTGTTTGCTAGTTTTTTAAATTGCATCCATATTCAATCTTCTTATCATGTGATTTTTATTTCCACATATTCATCTTGGGTGCACCATCTCAATATGGAATCTGACCGAATCTATTGCTCATGCTTAAAAACAAATCATAGTAAACATGCTTTATTGTTGGAATCTACATTATCTCCATCAAGTGATGCTTAAAACAAATCATTTTTAAATGTAACTACGCGTTGTAATGCATATGCACCTGTATCTAGGTTGCTTCAAAAAGTACAAATGATCTTTGCTTTGCTTCTTGAGTTGGTTTTTTTTTTTTTGCGTGCTAGACGCGTCTAAAGGTGGGAGACAAGCCACTCCTCACAAGATCAATATTTATGCGGGTAATATGACTTGCAAGACCTGAAAACTATGCCATGTTTATAGTTTGGATAAGATCAGTTCCTTCCCGATTTGTATCTTGAGTATATGTGCACTTAAATGCTCGCAAATATGCAAATGTTAGGACATGGGCATATGACTTGCCAATTGTAGTAATTGGTACTTGACAATTTGTATCTCTAACATATAGGAATCTCGAGTGTACTATATTTTAGCGACTTCAAGAACCTATTTTTAGTTGACATCATGCTTTTATATATTGACAAAGTGGGAGGCCCTTGCCCTTTTATTAATCGGAATATCTCATTAATCATTTGAAATCATTGCGGAAGGTTCTAGTGCACTAGGTCTTCCTGCTGTATTGGAGCCTACCTATATACACTATTTTTTGTAAGTTCTGATTTTCTCATAATTATGGTAATACACATGTTGATGCAATGTAAAAAACATCTCCCATGAAATTTGGAATGCTAGTTTAATTTCTATGCACTCAATTTTTCTTGGTGAGCTCTTTTTCTTCCGTGTACTGACATGAGAATAGGCATGGTGCTCTTGCGGTCAAGTGGATCTGCAAGCACAATGTTTGCATCTGCATTGGACATTAGCTGTAGTAATAATATTAATAAATTATGCAACCATCCAGAAGGCTCTAAACGACATCAGTACCTAAAGGAGGTCCATTGCTCCCAATGCATGAGGGAATAAATATACAGGAGGGTGATATCTTCTAACTAATGTTTATCTTTGACATTCTTCATACTTGTGCAGCCAATGTTGTATGTTCCAGGTGCTCCTCTAGGTTCAACTGTGATCCCAATGGTTCTACCAGATGGCCGTCTTGTATACATGTAAGTATTTCTTCTATCCTAAGTATTATTCTATAAAGCTTATACATCATACATTACATTACATTACATTGATTTGCTAGCGTAAGCACAACACCCGCTACATCTGGTCCCCAATGTTGTCGTTGTAAACCAGTTGGTGGGAGTCCATTGATAAATATATGGTGGTTTGTCGTTAATACATCTGTTTACGGAGAAGAAATGGTTTGATCAATGTGTGCTTATAACATAAAGTCATAAAGTTATCCAAAGAGTGGCGAGGGATGTAAAAGTGTGGCACACCTACCAAATGCCTTGTCTCTGTTAAAACACATGTAATTTATTTAGTATCCGTGGCTCTTAAATTTGACAAGAGGCAGACCTAGAGAATCTAGGTGAAAAGAGTATCTCTGTTGTAGAAGTAGTTTTTGTGAAATTTTCTTTGGTCTTTGCATCATTTTTTCTTCGTCTCATCTTAGATCTTAAGAGCAGTTCTATGAACCAACTGTTGCAGTGATATTACCCTGTTGATTCCTTCATATTTTCCTTGGTCTATGGCGCACCACAGCTGCGCAGGCAGCAGCACTGTGCCTATGACTTCGCCTCCGCCACGTAAAGGGGGTCGTCATAATGGTGGCAGCGGTGGTGGTGGATCCAGCTCTGGTAGAAGGCGTCAGAGGGAGATGAAAGTGGTAGTAGTAACAACAACAGCCGCAGGGGTCGGCACCGTCCCTATTGATGTTTGCAGTGTCACTGTTAGTATTTTCGCCGTGCATCTCGTGTCTGTAACACTTGTAGATTGTCAGGACGCTTGATTTGAATATATATATATATATATATGTTTTGGTCGAATTTGAATTGTAAATTTGATTTTTTTTAGCGAAAAAATGTACTGTAAAGGCGGTTGGTACTGTAGCGCGCCTACAAATCGATTTGCAGAGACGGCTGGTGTTATCAGCCGCCCCTATAAATCGATTTGTAGGGGCGGCTGCAGTACCAACCGCCCTACAAATCGATTTGTAGGGGCGGCTAGTAGCACCAGCTGCCCCTACAAATAGATTTGTAAGGGCGGTCTGGGAACCGCCCCTACAAATGCATGATTTGTAGCCACCCTTTCATAGGGGCGGTTGGCTGAGCCGCCTCTACAAACGATCTGTAGCCGTCCCTAAAAAGTGTTTTTCACGTAGTGACAACGAGGATTAGGGGGAAGCTTGCACGCTTCTTGACACCTCAGTAAAAATATTGGAGTCGTCGACGGGAGTTTGCATATCTCTACCTTTGTTCTTTCGCTTCCGCATTTACATTAATTGTATTACTCCTTTTGCGGTAGAGATAACAACATACTAGTAAAACCGTAGTTGCACATTTAGATAGTTTATCTATTGCATAGGTTTTGTTAGGGTTAGAAAAAAAAAGTTAGAATTTTAAGTTGTTTAAGAATTTTAAGTTGTCTAATTCACCTCTAGACGTCACGGTCCGCTTCAGCTGCTTTATATACGCAATATACATCAATAGGTGCTGCCCTGCTTGGTCTTGTAGGCCTGACGGTGATGCATGTACCTAGAAAACCCAAGGCAAAATGATGTTCTAGTAAGCCATTGTATAGTTGTATTATAGATGTTTGATAAGAAATATTTCTGCCTCCGCCGCTACCGAGTCCCCGAGCATTGGACACTAGTGGCAAGCCTGCCTCGGGTTTGTTAGTTTTGGCTGTGTTTAGTTGTAGAAATTTGGAATTTGGGGTTACTGTAGTACGTTCGTTTTTATTTGGCAAATAGTATTCAAATATGGATTAATTATACTCAAAACGTTCGTCTCGTAATTTCCCACCAAACTATGTAATTAGTTTTTTTTCGTCTACATTTAATGCTCTATGCATGGGCCGCAAACATTTAATGTGACAAGTACTGTAACACTTTTTAGGATTTTGGCTTTAAACTAAACACGCGCTTTGTGTGATAATGGAAGAAGAGGAAGACGAGGCACGGCGTGTTTAAAGTTAAAAGCGACGATCCATCGGCTTCTCGCTCACGCCTCAGGCTGCCTGGTCCGTCCGACAGAGATGCATGGTTTTGGAGACACACAAAGGTACAAGGCGCTAACATGGCGCCCGTGCGAGCCGTGCCGCGGAGAAGCGGCCGTTTTCCGGCTGGTACTCATGGCGCCTAGGATACGTGCGTGCGGGGGACAAGCTGAAACAGGACGATTGAATGTGTGCGTGCGTGTTTTTGTGTGTTTTCTCTTTTCTGTAGCCGAGGAATATAGAGATCGGCTACTGCAGCCTCACGTGTCGAATGACTGAGTTTTTTTTTTACAAACTTGTATGATTTTTTTTGGTTCAATTCCATATAGGAGATTGGGCACATGAATCACATGCATGTGTTCAACTGTTTGGTCAAGGGGATTTATGCTTCTGAATGGGTCGGAGAAAAAGCCAGACCATCTTAGAGGTACCGAGGCGTATAGAGGTGGAGTTGTTTCCGGTAGCTGAGCTCAAGCCAGAACAACACTAAACGTCAGATGTGTTTGTCTAAATAGCAACATTTTTTTCCTAAACTAACTTTAGATAAAGTATGGCGGCCACCAAAGGGGTAAAGAGCAAATTGATCATCATATTTCTAGTGAAGTTTGATAAAAAAAAATGAATTTATGACGAATGGATAGATGGCTAAACAAGTTTGACAAGTCGCCATGAACCAAACACCATGCTAGGGCGTGCCTATGTTATAGCATGACAATATGTGGCTATGAATCAAACATGCTGAACAACTGATGTGGCTATGAATCAAACAAATCAAACATGCTGAACAACTGATGTGGCTATGAATCAAACAAATCAAACATGCTGAACAACTGATGTGGCTATGAATCAAACATGCTGAACAACTGATGGAAAATGCATGGCTTCGGCTCCTATATCTGTAAGTACTAGTGCTCTAGAAGGTTAGACATCATAATAGTGGCCCCGTTCGTTGGTCTGAAACTTAGCTAAAACTGGCTGAAAAATACTCTATTTCTAGCTGAATTGTTGTGAGAGAAAAATACTGTTTCGGCTAAAAAAACAAGCCGAACAAACCGAATATGAGGTAAGCCGAACCGGACCAGTAGTTGGTAAAATATGAATGTATTCAATTTATCATGATTCAACGTCTATGACTAAAAAAACAGTGTTTGATGTCTGTACTCTTTTAGTCGTGGCCATTATAGCTCTATCAATCTTAACAATCTGCTGCATCAGTTACATACTCCTAAGCAGCAAGCGGAATCATGGCTCCCTTTTACTTGTCTTCGACAAGCAATAAAATGCTCCTACACTACACACGCCAGTCTATCTTTATGGAGAGTTTGAGACTGCTCCGCTCCATGTTTTCTTTTTAGCTCCGCTCCATTTTTTTAGCCTAAACGGTTTCAACTTCACGCATTCTAAAAAAAGGTGGATTGTGAGAGCATCTAAAGAGGTGCTCCATAAACTCCAATTTTTTGTAAAGCTGCTCCACGGTGGAGTTTGTGTGGCAGTCCTAAACACCCCTTAACTTTAATACTATGGATTATTGATGTGCGCCCCTTGTAAAGCGAATAAAACCAAATCGTGTGAAAACTAGCTGTAACTAAGGCCTCGTTTAATTTCTCCTTCTAAAGTTTACTACTTATCACATCGGATGTTTGACACATATATGAAGAATTAAATATAGACTAAGAATAATTAATTGCACAGATTGTGACTAATTTGCGAGACGAAATTTTTAAACCTAATTAGTCTATGATTAGACAATGTGATGCTACAGTAACATGTGTTAATGATGTATTAATTAGTCTTAATAAATTTGTCTTCGGATCACTGGGGACTTCTGTAATTTATTTTATTATTAGGTTGTGTTTAGTTCGCGAATTTTAGGAATTTGGCTACTGTAGCACTTTCGTTTTTATTTGACAATTAGTGTTCAATCATGGACTAATTAGGCTCAAAACGTTCGTCTCGCAATTTCCAACCAAACTGTACAATTAGTTTTTTTCGTCTATATTTAATGCTTTATGCATGTATCGTCAAAATTCGATGTGATGACTACTGCATCACTTTTTGAGAATTTTTTTAACTAAACAAGCCCTTACTACAAACGTGTGATATCCACGTCTGATATGACATTCTAAACTTTAGTCTTTTTTTAAACGCTCTATATTGTGAGCCCGTTCGGTTGGCTTTAAGTCGGCTGGCTGGCTGGTTCTCGCCCTAACGAAATCATTGTTCACGTCCTATCAGAATAGTATTTTTCTCTCACAACAATCAGCCGGAACAGTATTTTTCAGTCCTGCTGAACATGGCCTGTAATAGGCCTTGTTTAGATTGCAAATTTTTACAATCTGGACACTGTAGCACATTTCATTTGTATTTGACAAACTTTGTCCGATCATGGACTAACTAGGCTCAAAAGATTCGTCTCGTGATTTACAACCAAACTATATAATTAGTTATTTTTTTACCTACATTTAATACTTCATGCATACGTCCAAAAATTAATATAATAAAGAGAGTGAAAAAACTTGGAATTTTGACCATCTAAACAAGGCCCTAGGAAAAAGCCCTGGTAGACAAAGCCTGCACGACCTGTTGAATGGCCACAGATAATCTGCGCCATCATTTCGCGATTGACCGCCCGACTTGACGCATGCACTATTTGCCCTGACCCATACCGTACTTGACGAAGCAACACGTTCCGTCTGCACCGCACGGCGCACGCTGCGTTGCTGCGACTGCCATGATCCAACCGGGGCTGTCAAAAGATGGTAACATAAGCGCCTCCACACTGAACGCACAGTTCTAGGAACATGCGACTTTGAGGGCGAATCCGGGAATTTTTCACTATTTCTGAAACAGACTCTGAAAGGGAGGGATGACACATCACACCACATCGTATACAGTATGAAAGAGGAACACATGCAAAATTCGTCGAAAGCTCGAAACACGCCAGGTTTCTTTGCGACCTCAGTTTAAACAAGCAGGAGCTGGAGACACGTCACTGATCACTGCTCAAACGACGTGTAGGCTACGAGCCTACGAACCCGTCGCCCCCGCCGCCGCCCACTTGCGCCAACCAACCGCGGCTGCGCGGTGAGTGGCCTGGGCGCCTGGCTGTCAAGGAAGCCAACGCTTGCACGCCAGAAATGGCCGAAACCAAACCCACGGTTGCTTCCGTCCTCGGCCAACCTATACACCCTGTGCAGTTTGGTTAGTGGCTTGGTGAAGTCCAGAATTTTTGTATATGTTGCATATATGCATAATTTGTTAACCTTAGTGTGTTGTATTCTTTTGTTGTATGGATTAAATAAATGGACTGTCATTTGTTGGTTGTATGTAAGGACAGTGAAGGTCGATGAGCTGTTAGATATGAACTAGAAGTTGACTGTTTATGAATGATCACGGTTGTTAGCGTCTTTTTTTATGTTTAATTTGAAATGGCTATTCAGCCGATTTAAAATAGCTAGGGCTAACCGGATGCTGGATGCAGCTGGTTGGCTGGCTGGTTCACCACCCGCTCCTGCAGGCAGCCAATTCATGCATGCCGAACAATGCTAACCTCCGAGCCCTGCTTGCTCGAGACGCGTGCCCGGACCGGGGGACGTCACGAGAAGAAAAAACCGATGCAGCGCCGCCGAGGCCGAGCGTGATGGGCGGACGGACGGACGGCGACCTGTAGGCCCGCCCGTTGCCGTAGGCGATAGGAGCAATCAGCAAAGGCACCGGTGACCCGGCCGGTGCCGGTGGTGGTGGTGATGATTGGCAAGTTCGTTTTCTGTCACCTCGGGCAAATCATGGGGGGTCAGCCAAATTCCAAACCCATCACCGGCAGCGCGATTAGCGCAGCCACGATGGCGTCATGATTGCAGCAATCCGCTGCTAAAGCGGAATCGCTTTGTTTTTATTTTATTTTAAAAAAAAACTTTGCCGGGGAGAGCAATGATGACTTGATGAGAGGCTGGGCCGGGGTTTAATCATGGCCTGGAGTGATGGGCCGGGGCTGTGGGCCGGGAGTAGCATGATTTTGTTCGACGGATCCATCATGCGTCTAATGATATTTGTCATGTCATTCAAACCGTAAAAGCTTACTGGTTAAATTGTGCTGCAGCAATACAATATCCACAAAATTTCGTTTCCACCTGACGTGGACATGTATGTCGACAATATCCACTATCAGCTACTTCCTTTGTCTCAACATAACTTTACATCTTACTTTTCACGGAATCAAAGTTTTTTAAGTTTGATTAAATTTACAGGAAATATTATCAACTTTTGTAACTCCTAATATGTTTATTATAAAAAAATATTCACTAGTAACCTAATGATACTTATTACACATGATAAATATTTGTATTTTTTTATATATTTGGTCAAACTTAAAAAACTCTGACTCATATGCTAGCTGACAAGTAGCTAATATTTGGATCAACTAGCTAAAATGTGGCATTGGTGGTTTTGTCTATAATACCCTCTCTTTTCTACTTGCTAATGGTAGGAGATATGGAATGAGATATGCGGAAGAATAAAAGTAAATCCCTGCAATCTATTAGTGTCGGTGTTTCGAGTTGCCACCAACAAGTAAATTTCTAATATTGCGCGTCTGGCTCGGATGGTGTGCTAAGAGAATACGAGGTTTATATTGGTTCGAACAAAATGTCCTTACGTCCAGTTCGTTGCTACCGCTCGTGTTACTAGCACTAAAAAGTTCGTAGTAGGGGTTACAAATGGTCAAGAGAGGGACATGTCCCAAGTCTCTGGTGAGAGGAGCGAGTAGGTGCCGAGAGCTCGGTCGCTTCCCGGCTGTGTGCTCGTGTGTTCTGATGGGTTCGGGGTTCGAGCTCGAACCGTTGCGATGCGTTCGATTCGAGTCTAGTTGAGAGTCGAGTCGATCAGAGTCGATCCCCATTCATAGGACGCCCTGGTTTCTCTTTTATAGGCCAAGGAGAAGCAGGGGTTACAGACGAAGGAAAAGAGGAAAATGAGAAGGAGAAGTGGTTCTCCAGGATCATCGGGTCCTTCTTTTCCTTCACACGGGTCCGGTCGACCCTGTAGACATCAATAGGGACAACTCCATGTCGTGGCCCTGTCCGTCACTGGCGCCATGCGCATGCGTCGTCTCCCGGTCGTGGCACCCCACTCCGTCCTGACGGACGTCATGATGAATTGACGCGCCTGTCAGTGCCCATACAAGGGTTAGGCAGAACAGCACCGGTACGTCTGACGCTGTTCCTGATGTGAATCCCCAGGTATGGCCCGTGACGGCCATGGGTTACATCGGGGCGGGTTGATCACCTCCCTGGTGTCAGAGCTTTGACCCAGGCCCATTCGCTAGGACCTGTAGTGGTTGACGACGGTATGGGTCTCCGTTGGGCGAGGCGGAGCCCGCGACCTCGGGGTCGGGCGAGGCGGAGTCCTCCTCCAGAGGCCAGACGAGACAAAGTGTAGACCCAATTGTCGGGCGAGGCAGAGCCCGCGGCCTCAAAGTCGGGCGAGACGAAGTCTTCCCCCAGAGACCGGGGGAGGCGGAGCATACACCCAAGGGTCAAGGGTGAGAGCAGCAGACCCAAGGACTCCAGGCAAGGTGGAGCCTGACCCGAGGGTTGGGTGAGGGAGCCCATGGCCTCGTGGGGTCGAAGCAAGACGGAGTCCTCCCCCAGAGGCCGGGCAAGGCGAGGCGTATGAAAGGTCCTAATGGTTAGAGGGGGGGGTGAATAGCCTATTGAAAATTCTTCAACGACACTTAACAAACCGGTTAGATAATTATAAGGCGAAGCGAATGTTGTGCTAGCCTATTAAAAATGCAAGCCACCTACCACAATTTTAGTTTCTATTGTCTCTAACCACACAATAGCTACACTAAGTTAGTGTGCTCTCAAAGACTAACTAAAGAGCCACACTAACCAAACTAACAAGCTCTCACAACTAGCTACACTAAAGAGCTTGATAACTAGTTTGCGGTAATGTAAAGAGAGAGAGAGAGCAAGATAGTTATACCGCCATGTCGAGGAGTGAACCAATCAATCACAAGAATCAATATCAATGAAGACCAATCACCTGGAATCAAATGATGAACACAATAAACTTTTTTTACCGAGGTTCACTTGTTTTAGGCAAGCTACTACCCTAGTGTTGGATTCACTCACTTAGAGGTGGACACGCTAATTGGCATCACATGCCAAACCCTCAATAGGGTGCCGACAAACCAACACAAGATTTGGTTGAGGTCCAAATGGGTTGGGAGAGCAATTCACTTGAGTACCTTTTGGCTCTAGGATTGGGTGGAAAGGTCAAGAACCCCTCCACAATCACCATGATGTGGGTTAGGAGACAATCACCAACCTTCGATTCGATGATCCTCATCTGTCCAAGTCGTCTAGGTGGTGGCAACCACCAAGATCATGTAACAAGCGAATCGGGCAGCGAAACCACGAACACCAAGTGCCTCTAGATGCAAACACTCAAGCAATGCACTTGGATTCTCTCCCAATCTCCAAAGATGATGAATCAATGATGGAGATGAGTGGGAGGGCTTTGGCTGGACTCACAAGGTTGCTATGTCAATGCAAAATGGCCAAGAAAGTGAGCTTGAGCGGCCATGAGGCTTAAATAGAAAATGGTTTAGAGAAATAGCGTTGGGCTCCACATGTGATGATGAGCACGGGCTTATTGAACATGAGACGTGACATTGAGTCATGTGATCAAGGTGAAGAAGATCAAGACAAGACTTGGCTTGATGGACCCTCTCTTCAAAGCGTGAAAGGCAAGTCGATCCCGAGGTCAAGTGATGACCGGACGCTGGCCGCTTTTGAAGTGAGCAAGACTTGGACCTCGATGGATAAAGGCGTTGAAAAGCAAGTGAAGTCAAGATCGATGAAATCAATATAATCACATGATGATATGAAGTGGACATATCATTGTTGATCATGTTGGTGCATGTGTTGCGCCACATTGGAGGAGATGGAATGGAATGCACAAGGCAAAGGTATAACCTAGGGCATTTCATTTTTCCCGGTCATAGGTGTGTAGAGAAGTTGATGACCGGTTTTAGGATAAATGGCAGTTTCTATATGATTGGACAAACTAGTTTGCATATTGGTCATTTAGTGCCACTTATAGTGATCTAACTTTTCTATCATCGCTAGGATCGAGTGGGCGTCGCAAGTTAAGTGGCTAATCCTTTTTGGTGAAACCCTTGCTGAAAAGTGTCAACCACCAACACATGGTGGTGCACACTTGTGTTGTTGGGACATTTTCACAAACATTTTAGAGTTGTTAGCACTCCACTAGATCCTAAATGCAAGGTTTGAGTTAGACATCTAGTGGCACTATAGGATGGTTCTTGGATTTGAATACTATTTTGATCCATTGTGATTTGGATCTATCGATCCTAAATGTGATCAGCACTCACTGAGTGTCTTGATCCGAAACAAAATGTCTAAGAATATTTATAATCGGAGTTCGGAGTTAAGAGTTTAGTTTTTTTTTCTTCCGAAAAGTCCAAGCGCTTGATCATCACCATGGCATCACAATCATCATGTCATGATCTTCATTTGCTTCATCACTTGGAATATGCTACCTATCAATCATCACTTGATAAACTAGGTTAGCACTTGGGGGTTTCATCATGATCACCAAAACCAAACTAGAACCTTTCAGAGACCCAAGGTGGCTCGGGTCCGAGGTGGGCGTGACCCAAGGGTCCCGGTCGAGGCGCGCTGGCTTCATGGCCTGGGGGGTAATGGCTATTTGAGTCCCTTGGAGCTATAAAAGGAGGTGAGCGTGTGACCCGAGGTCGGGCGAAGTGAGTCACCTCATGCCTAAGGTTGTGGGAGTGCTTGGATGCCTCAACTCACTTGTGGCTTGCAAGAGTGGAGTCCATGACCTCGAGTAAGGTGTGATTCTAGAGTCTTCATTGTGAAATTGCATCGAGTGGCACTAGGTGATCGAGTTATAAGCCGGTGGTGCTTGTTACTTTTGGAGGTTGACACCTCCCAGACATCTTGGTGGTGGTCGAGGCCAAGTCTTCCAAGAAGCTTGTGCGGAGTGCGGCAGAGAAGAGCCAAGGGTTTGAGGCAGAGTCCTCCCTCAGAGGTCGAGTGGGAGCCGAGCCAAGAGCAACTCTAGTTGAGGCGTTATTCAGCTACCCTCATTTTCGTGGTAGCTTCTTGTGCTTGGATGAATCAATGTTGATGGTTATTGCCTTCCTCTAGACGTGAACCACCCCTAGTATTGGTCCTCACAATTAGTGGAGTTGAGCTAGTGAAGTGAGAGAAAATACTACAACCTTGTTCTTCCCGTTGTTAGTAATTACTTTATATATAATTGTGCATCCCTTAGGGTGCATGACAAACATTTGTGATTAGTTAGCTTGTGTAGCTTGTTTGCTTGTGTAGCATAGAAGTCAAATGGGTTAATTTGGTTTGTGTAACCTTGTTAGTCACATTGCTTAGCTTGTGTAACTAAGTATTTTACGCTCTCTAATTTGGCATTGGTTGCCTTGTTATTGAACATTGTTAGTGAGCATTAGGTGGCTTTGTGCTTTTGCTTACTAGCATGTGTAGGAGCTTTCTTGTTGCTTGAAGTACTAGTGGTATAGATTTGTGTGACCTTGCTTCTAAAATTGGTTAGGTGAACTCTAACTAGCTCGACCTCTTTGTTGCTTAATTAGTATCTTTGGAAGGTGCTAGAGAACATAGATAAAGGGGTGTAGTCTTGGCTAGACCGATAGTTTTAATTCCGCACTTGTTTCGGTTAGCCGACGCGATTAATTTTAGAAACTACTATCTACCCCCTTTAGTCCACCATCTCGACCCTACAACGTGGTGTCAAGGACGAGGGTCGTGGGGCTGGACGAGCAGTAGGAGGAAAGAAGAGGACGATAGGCTGCCAGACGGGCTGCATGTATCAATCTTCCATCCCATATGTCCATTTGCATTTAAGCCAAACATATGGAACCGGATTGGATTTATCCTGTCAAACCCATCCCACATTATCCTGAAAACAAATTGACGCTTAGACCCCGTTGGACGCGGCTTCTCCATTGACTCCTGAAGCTGTTTGGTGTCGTTTTGTGCCAAATAGGGTAAAACAAAACGGATTTATCCAAAGACCCCTTAAATCATGCTTTCACTAAGATTATGTGGAGGGTGGAGCAAAAATAGTGGTTTCACTCGGCTTCACCTCGTCTTGATGGAAAAAAAATTCGGTGCAAACTGTATCCACCGTGCCTTCCTACATACAAGCCATGGATAGTTGCCACGTGTCCAGTCAACACGATCCAACCGCACGCCTAGAAGATTTTGTCGCATGTCCGCATGCGGCTTCGGTTGCCTCCCACGCCCGCTGCTTTTCCGCCTCCACCATGCGCGGTTGGATCGTGTTGATTGGACACGTGGCAACCATCCATGGTAGGTATGCAGGGAGGCACGTTGGATACAATTTGCACCAAAAATTTTTTTCGTCCCGATGAGCCCCGAATTAGGTTATGTGAGAGCATGTTTTAGGGGCTCTACATGTGTAGTTGTTTTGACAAATAGTTTAATAAAACGGCTCCAGCTCCACCGACGGAGCTGTTAATGGTGCTGAAGTAAAAAATAAGGGCTTCACCGTGAAGTAGAGTTATGACAAATGGGGCATAATAGTCTATTAGGTGGCCACCTCAGCTAATTTTAAGGAGATACTCCCACCGTTCCCATAATAGAAATCGTTATAGGATGCGTGCAAGTTAAACTTTCTCAACTTTGATTAGATTTGAAGAAAATACGTGTAACATTTATATCTCTAAATAAATTTATTATAAAAGTATATTCAACAATTCATCTAAAGATATTAATTATGTATTATAAATATTAATATTTTTATACATATAGTTAGTCAAAGTTTTAAAAAAATCGACTTCTCAAGAAGCGAGAACGACTTCTATTTTAGGAGCGAGAAACAGCTACTTCGTTTGAATTTAGGATGGAGGAACAACTATGGTTCATAATAAAACAACTTTAATGATTTATCGTTTGAATTTATCATCGAACAGAGTCTTGAATAGATCCAAACGAGATCTTATGAAAGTTGACCAGTCTATGTCAATTCGTGCAAAAAATCTCGCGATATATACCTAAAATTGGAATTCCAGTCCAGATTGTGCGTGAACTGGCCACTTGGTCACACTTGGACGAGAGTGACACACGAGGCATGACGGGAAGTGGAGCCCGTGGAGGTGTGGAACCGGGACGCTTAGTAGCAGAGGTAGGTGGCAGCTACAGCCAGAGTCGTCAGCCGTGTGCCGTGTGCCGTGTGCCGTGTGCCGTGTGCGTTGCACACTTGCACTTGCACGCGACTAGCGAAGGTTTTTATCCAGAGAGGCCGCAGAGATCGAGCGCTCTCCGCCAACCAAGCGCCAAGTGGGACCAAACATGACGACGCCCCCTACCGCAACAGGGCCCCTGGCATCTCTCCTCCTCCGCGTCTCCGCGGCCGCCGTTGCCGTGGCTCCACGTCGCAAGAGCCCCGCGGCGGCACGGTGGGCGGGAGCTGGGGGCAGCAGGAGGAGGAGGTGCCGGGCGGCGGTGGTGGAGGAGGCCGGGGTGCTGCTGCCCAAGGAGGGGGACGAGGAGGGGGAGGAGGCGGCGGCGGGGCGCTACGACTGGAGGGAGGAGTGGTACCCGCTGCACCTGTCCAACGAGGTGCCCGACGACGCGGCGCTCCCGCTCACCGTCTTCGACCGCCAGCTTGTGCTCTGGCGCGATGGCAACGGCGTGCTCCGCTGCCACGAGGACCGGTGCCCTCACAGGTGAGATCCTCCGGCCGATCCTCTCTTGCATGCATGGAGCGAGCTCGTCAGCTCAATTGTTTGCAAACAAATCAATCTGATTCTGCGACCGACGGATGTAACGATGGGTTTGGTTGAAACCAGCAACTGAAGATGAATAATACTCCCAAAATGCTTCTTATGGATCGATCAGGTTAGCGAAGCTGTCGGAAGGGCAGATCGTCGACGGCAAGCTGGAGTGCCTTTATCATGGTTGGCAGTTCGACGGCGAGGGCAAGTGCGTCAACATACCACAGGTCTCCCTCTCACCTTTCCGAATCCATGGATCGATCCTGAAACAAACGAACACTAGCTCATCTACGTACGTACGCACTCCATGGATCATGGATTCATGTATGATGTGATGGACTGTACTGCAGCTGCCCGAGGGCGCCAAGATCCCGCGGAGCGCGTGCGCGCGCAACTACGAGGTGCGCGACTCGCAGGGCGTGGTGTGGGTGTGGATGTCGGACGCCAACCCTCCCGACGAGGGGAAGCTGCCGTGGTTCGAGCCGTACGCGCGGGCGGGGTTCACGGACCTGTCGACGGTGCACGAGCTCCCCTACGACCACTCCATCCTGCTGGAGAACCTCATGGACCCGGCGCACGTGCCCATCTCCCACGACCGCACCGACTGGACGGCCAAGCGCGAGGACGCGCAGCCGCTCTTCTTCGACGTCACCGAGCGCACGCCCCGCGGGTTTGCGGGCTACTGGGGCCGCACCAGCACGCCGCACCTCCGCAACCTGCTCCGCTTCGAGGCGCCCTGCGTGCTCACCAACACGCTCGAGTACACCGACAAGGACGGCACGGAGCAGTGCTTCTCCGCGCACTTCCTCTGCCGCCCCGCCGGGCAGGGGAAGTCCATGCTCCTCGTGCGCTTCGGATCCACCCTCAGGTCGCCGCTCGCCAAGGTGCTCCCGACCTGGTACTTCCACCAGAACGCGTGCAAGGTGTTCGAGCAAGACATGGGGTTCCTGTCGTCGCAGAACGAGGTGCTGCTCCGGGAGAAGGTGCCCACCAGGGAGCTCTACCTCAACCTCCGCTCCTCCGACACCTGGGTCGCCGAGTACAGGAAGTGGATGGACAGGGCGGGCCACGGTATGCCCTACTACTTCGGCCACAGCACCCTGTCGCCGCCGCCCGTGCCCGCCGTCGTCGAGCAGGCGCCCGCGGGGGCCGTCGCGGGGATCTCGGCCTCGTTCCCGGCCAAGGGCGGCGTCGGCACGGTGCACGCGCCCAACCCGACCAACAGGTACTTCCGCCACGTCGTGCACTGCAAGGGCTGCAGGGCAACCGTCAAGAAGTACACCGCGTTGAAAAAAGCGTTCGCCGTCCTCGCGGCGGCGGCCGTGGCGGCTGCCGTCCTGGCGGCGACCAGGCAGTGGAAGGCCGTCTTGCTGGCGGCGTCGGCCGTGCTAGCCGCGGCGTCCTATGCGTGTGACGCGCTGGTTTCTTTGATCACCACCAACTTCATCAGGACACACAGGAGACTGTAATTAAGGTGCCTTATAATGGCTTGTGTATGTTTAGAGTATTTATATAGAAAAAAAATGGCGGGAAGCGTTCTCTTTACCCTTGAGTATGTAGTAACGTTTTGCATGATTGCAGCAGCTGATTACTCCTGCGTCACAAACTCACAATCACAAGAGATAATCAACATCACCTTCCGTGCATACGGGATTTTGCATGATTGCAGCAGCTGATTACTCCTGCGTCACAAACTTAATCACAAGAGATAATCAACATCACCTTCACGGGATTTTCAAGTTTGCTGGGTCACAATCAGCAAGTCGTGAGTTTCTGACCAACCAATTGATATGCAACACGCTTCAAATTCAACCCAGGAGCCAGGATAGGCAACCCAACTCCAATATATACACAATACAAGCAGCACACATCCACTGTTCAGATAGTGGCACAATGTCTAAAGTCACATGTTATTAAGTAGACAAACTTGATAACAGTGGACGAACACCGACTTCTTGCCATCCATGCTCAGAGCACGTGTCAAAGGCAATATACTTGATAGGATAGATTATCTACCACGGTACAAACGACCGATGCTCCAGGCTTGCCGTGGTTGATCTAGAATTCCCTGTCAGGAAAGAGGATGGGTGCAACAAGCGACCATATGAACAGAACTGCCGTCGCCCACTGGGTTGCAATCCTGACCCAGACAGATGGCCACCCAACATCAACAAGCTTTCCACTCTCCCCAACGGAAGTTGACCAGCCAGTCAAGAGCATTGCCGAGTACATGCTGGCCAGGGAGAAGATGAGGTGAAAGAAAGAGTAGGAGTACGTCACCGGCCTCGGTACATCCTTCTTATCTTCTTGTTCATCTGCCTTGCTGAAGGGAAGCAATGGCTTATCGGTCCCTGAAGGTTGAAGAAAAAGGAATCATCATAATTAACAATGCAAACACAATATTTGCAAAATTAGCTCATTAGCCAGAGAAGGCAATCTAACCACGAGGTGAGTCCGGTGGCGAGAGCACAGTTGCAGATGAGCCAGCACGGACAGCAGAATAGACCACAGAGAGGACCGTAGTAAGGAGTCCCAATGTAAGGCTACCAGTTGACACAGCTTTCGAGTGATTGTGAAGCCCATTGCATTCATAATCCCTTGGCTCACTGGAGAGTCCACTGTAGCACAGATATATACAGTACAGACTAATAACCGATGCAGGCAACAGGCTTCCATTGATCTGAAAAGCAGAATGTTCAAAATTCAGCATTATTTAGCATAAAAAAGATAGTTACATTTAATGGAAATGTATAGCAGTAGTTTTTGGAAAGCATGGTCATATGAATATGATGACCAAGATGAAATCTAAAACAATCAAACCAACCCAAGAATCATCTAGAGTTGCAAATATAATACTGCCCAAAGCCCCAATTACATCCAGTATAACTTATCATGCAATAGGTTTCTAGTTGAACAAGTAATATAAACATAGGCAAAATCAGTAAAAAGAAGAAAAACAGGCTACAGGATGGTACCTTTGGGTGCAGGGCGACAATAGCAAACGCAAAAACAAGAATCAATGTGAAGACAATGAAAAACAGGTTAAGTCCGCAGTCATGTCCAGATGGAGTGAACCAGTGAAATAGAAGACCTGAGAACGAGAACGTGGCAATGTAACAGACAACTGAGACAACCAACAGAGCCATGTACCTGCAGCGACAAAAGAGTATAACTAATAGAAAAATACGCCAATGGATGCCCAAGCAAATATGGGAACAACAACAGCAAGCAACCAACCAGAACTGCTCATCCTTGGCCACCCAGTTCTCATTCCATCCGTGCACAAAATCCAACAGCAGAACAACCTGAACGAGAAGGAACAGGCCAGATCCGAACTTGGATATAGATTCTGCAAAAGTAGAGTTGTAGTAAGAATTCCAAACACAATTACACAGATGATTGATACCAAACAAACTGCATGACCAACAATAGCAGAGTAGTAACTCAATGTTCAGGAAACTCAACAAATGCATCCTTTATCCCCCCCCCCCCCCCCCCCACACACACACACACACACACACACACACAAATACCAACTAATACCAAACATTGTTCTGTTCTGAAATCTTAAAGAACATCTTCCATTTCCACCAAAAGAGGCCACGAGCACTAGCAATTGGGTTTGTAAAACTAGTAATGTCTCTAGATAGTGTGTACATGACCCTGAACCAAATCTTTTGTTTTGCACATCACTATATTAGCTAGTCTATAATCTCGTTTTTTACTCAACTATCTCCATCTGAAATGAATTCAGCTCCAAAACTTCTATACCAATGGGTTGTTTGGATTAAAACCTCATCTTTCCTGATAGAGCACCAGCCAGAATTTGGACAAAGATCCACATATACATGCACTAGAATTTGGGTGCATCCAGAAGGTTTATAGATATAAATCCGAAATCAACATTTTGTTTTGCATAAAACTATACTGATCTAGTGGTCTACCATCCATGGTTCTGACTCAGCAATCTATGTCCTTCCGATTCTCCAAAAATATCTTGATCAAAGAGATTGTGTGCCTCAAAAAGATTAGCGCTATTAACCAATCAGTTGTCATCGTGATATGCTCACAACTTATCGACTATGCAATCTAACAAACAATTGCCATTAGACATTGTAACATGAATTAAACAGCCTGACAAATAAAAACAGCTAAACAGCTACTCGGACGGGTGCTCACAATAATTCTGACTCAATTCTAGAATTGCGCCTACAAGTCTAGAGTTGTGTAATTCTGACAAATAAAAACAGCTGACTACCAATTGGGTTTATACAATTTACAAGTCCAGTAAGTCTACAAGTCAAGAATTGCATAAATTCTGACTCAGCAATCTCCTTATTATTTTTTTTTCAAACAAACTCAGCAATCTCCTTATGAAACTCACAGAACTCAAAAATGTCTTCATGAAGGGATTGTTTGTCTCAAAAAGATTAACGCCATCATCACTCAATTGTCATCGTGATATGTCAAGTCTCCATCAACTATGCGTTCAGATAAACGGTTTTCATTTGTGATCGCAATATGAATCAAACGGTCTTACAAATAAAAGGGAAGGGCATTAGCTCACCATAGAAGCTGACGACACCATTGGGCACGAAGAACATGAGGAAGACGATGACGGCCCAGCAGAAGATCTTGGCCATCCATCCGCCGTGGTGGATCTTGTCACGGGGGTCCTTCTGGTCCTTTATCCCAGCCATGATGACGGCGAGGATGGTGAAGAAGAGGAAATTGCCGAGGCTGACCCTGAGCACCGCGTCGGTCTCGAACCACTCGCGGTCGGGGGTCTTGTGGAAGTGGTTAATCCCTGCGGAAACAGAGAGCAATCTCCATGAATGTTTCGACGAATTGAATCGACAAATCGAACCGAGCGAACGGAGGGGGATGGGGATTCGGGTCAGGGCCACGCACATGGGATCGACTGGAGGAGGGGCGCGGCGACCTCGCGGAGCGCCCAGGATGCGAAGAGGGAGAGCGCGAAGAGGCCGCAGTAGGCGATGCGGGCGGAGCGGCGGCCGATGCTGCCGACCGCCGTCCGGCACGCCTCGCACGCGCACGCCGCGCAGCACGACGCCAGGCACGACGCCGCCCACATGGTGGCTGGTGCCCCGGCTCCGACGATCAGATCGAGTCGACTCGGGAGGGGGATCGAATTCGAAGGCCGCCGCCGCGGATTTGGGGATTTCTAGTAGGTCAGGTGGGAGAATTTGGGGAACGCGTGTTGGGGAGGGGACGGAGAAGGAGAAGACGGGGATTCGGGGAAAGCCGCAAAGGAGGAGGTGGATTACACAGCGGATTTGTTTTTGCACGAGACGGACGCAAGGACGGGACGGGGCGGGGCGGCCGACGTGCCGGTGGAGTTGATTGGGCCGTTGGGTTGGACCGGATAAGGAGACCGAGTCGGCTTGCAATATTCTACGGCAGCATCGACCAGTGAAAAAAAATACGACCGCCAAAAAAAAAAAAAAAAACGCAAAGGCAAAAACCGTTGACTTTTGAAGTCAACGACTCCACTGGCCACAAGTCAAAATACTGTAAATTGCAGGCACATTTCAAACACACAAATTTCATATGGATTCTTCACGATTATATGACGAGATTCAATTTCATGCAGTATTTGATGTAAAAAACACTATCAGCGTTCGAATCAGGAATGCTAGCTGCATCCAGCAGAATAGGCGAAGTATTCATCCGTCTGATATACCGGAATGTAAATGAAATGTCTACTTGTACCAAATGATCGTCCGTTCAGAAATATTACGGGATGACTCTAAGTCTAAGGAGACGAAAGCTCATCTAAATATCACATCCTTCTATAGGTCCCGTTCGGCTCACTGAAACTTAGCAGAAAGTGGCTGAAAAACACTGTTCTGGCTGAAATGTTATGAGAGAAAAAACGCTGTGCCGGCTGAAAAAAAGAAGCCAAACAAACCAGATATAAGGTAAGCCGAATGGGGCCATACAAGTGTAGCATACATGTGCAGCATGTTAAGAGCTGACGGGAGGACAATTGTAAGTTGCATACATCACGCCAGATTCTCGTCAGAACATAAACAGACAGAAGCGCTGGCACATGAAATTGATATCAGAATTTCAACCATTTCTTCTCTTTCTCCTTTCTAGTAACAGCATTCGTCGCTGAAGCATGAGTAGCTTCAGCATCAGCGAGTGCCTTTCGAGTCTCTTCCAGTTTCCTTGAAGCTGCTTCAAAGACTGCCTTGTCTTTGCGGTTACGGTTCTTCATCTCTTCCAGTTTCTCAACTCGAATCCTCAGCTCCTTTACTTCCTCATCGTATGCGACCAAGGATCTTCTGTCCTCCTTCTTAGCATGTCCATGGGTCTCAACTGATGACCCTTTTCTAACTTTGGTGGTCGAAACTTCAGGGACATCTTGGCTCACTAGATGGCTGTTGATAAAGTTGAAGACAGATCTCTCAGCTTCTTCAGCTTTAGCAGCCCTGGCCTGTTCTGCAAACTTCTTCTCACGCTTCCTTTTCCCACCCCTACTGCGCTTTTTCCCACTGCCAATGCCTCCGTCAGCCTCGCTTGCAGCAAGTGCATGATCAAGTGATTGCTTTGGGGGTAGTACCTTAACTGGAATTGGATCAAGCATGCCTTGGCCAGACACACCAAGCCCCATCCCCTCTCGGTAACCCATTTTTGCCATCATTTTGGAGGCAACACCCCTTGTGTGGTGCTCCCATTTTGCAAAGATCATGGTATCTGTCTGAATGCCACTGAAATTTGTGAATTCTAGAAGGCCAAGACCCTGATGAACACTTCCATCCTCTTGATCGGCATCGTCACTGAACTCAGATTCTTCCTCACCTGAGCTTTCTTCATCTTCATTGCTCATGTCAGCATATTCTGAGACAGAAAGAGAATCACTTGGCAGCCTTGCAGAACTCCCATCATCTTGAAAAACAACTTGGCCAAGCTTCAGATTATCATCCCATGACTCAAGCTCTGCTCTCCTCCAAAGGCCAGAGTTATACCCAGAAGATGCCAGTATGCTGGAGCCTACCAAGGACTGCTCCCACGTAGTTGGAGTGAATCGCTTCAAGGCTTTAGTAGGGATTACAACACCTGAGGATAAGTTCTGAATTAGTCAGGCATGCCTCTATGCCTGAAGGGTCAAAAGCAATATGTGTATCTACACGATGCACATAGGGAAAAAAAAGAAGCAAGACAAATATGTGGCTAATGGTAAGTAATTATAAAAAAATGGAACATGAATCAATCAAAATCCTACTTGTGAAGTTTACACCACAACATGTTATCACTATTGCTTTATGTAACATGCAAAGGAACAAGAGCATAACATAGCACATTTTAGTGGCCTTAGATCTTCCAACAGCCAAATAACCATTAACATACCATGGGACATGCGGCAGTTACTACCAAATCGACATCGCTGCTGTAGGAAGAACTTGCACATCTGCACTAAGGGCAGATTTGTATTAGTTAGTTTGTTCATAATAATGGCCCGTACACTCCAACCATTATATTCATGTTAACAAGCAGAAAATTATGGCAGATTGAAAGGTAGCTGCAGTTGCAGGTACCCACCTGTGACTCTCTCTTGAGTTCTTTTCCTGCTCTTATTCATTAAGTTTTGGCTAGGAATAGGATGGAACCAGGGCAGAGGGTACCTTATGACTAGACTTTACCCACCTGTGACTTTCTCTTAGAGTTCTTCTCATGCTTCTATTCATTAAGTTTAGGCCAGGAATAGGATGGAACCAGGGCAGAGGGTGCCTTATGACTAGACTTTGACAAACTTCAGTTTAGTCTAACTTCTAACTAGTCTGTAGCAGCAATAGTGATTTCACAACAAAATATCATCCATGTGTATCCATCAAAGTAATAATGGCTTGTTTTGATAATGCATTTACACAAGAGAAGACTGAAATGAATCTAACTAATTGCACCATGGTGTAAGTGGGTGTGTCTGTGTTGTAAGGGCTCTTCCCCTTTCTTTTTCTTAATATGATACACAGCTCTACTGCAGAAAAAAAAATTGCATCACAGCAGGAGGAGCCTTTGTTGAATTGAACATCGAAATAATTTCTAGAGCATAAGATAGCCTTGGTGCAAATTTGTGACAATGTAAATCTTAGTTGTTCTCCATGCAATAGTCCAGCCCCATTCAAGAAAAGTAAAAACGCAGGTCCGGCACATTTGTTAAGTAAATAATTAAATATATGCAAAATCATGAGCAGAATGTTTTCCACAGGCTGCAGTACCACAAGCATATAGCTACCAGTGTAAACCATATCCCTTTGTAGATGCCAATGCAAACGATACAGCAGGGATTTAAGAGGTCAAGCTTGGTTATTAACAGGAAGATGATGGCTAGCATAACTAAAGACAATCATGATTTAATAATGATGCTCAGATTAGATAACTCACCGACATGTTTTCAGATGTGGGAGTCAGAAATGAGATCCTTGCATCGCTTGAACCTTCAAAGCCTATAATGCACCCATTATACCAGCGGCCATTGCTGTGCCGGAATCTACACTTCGATCCAACTGAAAAATCGTGTGACTCCAGTGGTTCTGGCTCAACATCATCTGGATCTAATGGCTCGATAGCAACTTCAGGTGATTGGGATATTGATGCCTCATCTGGAAAGATCTCATCTACTTGTTTCAGTAGCCTAGAGCGCTTCAGATGGAGAAGACCCTCCTCTGCATCCTTAATCGCAGCAAGAAGCTCCTCATGAACCTTTAAACAACAACAACACAACAAACAACAATAAGAAAAAAGACTATCGTTAAAATTTAACAATAAAGTAGTAAGACCTTCTCTGGCACAGCTCCAGCTCCAAGCTTCACCCCATATCTGGAGTTTGTATGCTAAAATCAAGAACCTTGATACTCTATTTTTTTTTCAAATCTGGTGGTACTCATAGCACCAGAACCACAGATTTCTAGAGCTAGAAATGCCCAATTTGCCAAAAAAGGGCATAAAACTGAATGTGAAAACATGAGAAAAGAAATGCAGAGTTTTATCAAACATTATTATGCAGGGACATCCACAACTCAGGAAAGGAAAATGCAAAAGGAAGACATTTTTCATACACAAATTGGTGCCATGCTACTCTCATCAATGAATTGTATCCCAAAGAAATGAGTTAGTGTGTGAGATATCACTCGCTCTTGAAATTTACAGAACTCAGCACTGATATTGTTCATTGATGGGATAAGTCTCATGTGCTGGTCTTTGTGGGGTTGTGCTGGTCACACGGTCTTTGTGGCTGCATGGTCTGTTTTTAGGACAGCATAGGACAACATCTAAAACTAGAGGACAACATCTTAGCATCTAGGACAGCATCTTAAACTAGCATCTTAGACTAGCATCTTGGCATATGCTTGGCTGGCTAGCAATCTATAAATATGTACCCCCAACCCCTCAGGTTGGCATGGCATTTGTGTGAGAAATAAACCAGAAAATTGCCCCAACTCCTAGTGTCATCCTCTCTCGATGAGAGTAAGAATTCTGCTACTATCAAGAGTAAGAATTCAGCGACTAACAACTGGTATCAAAGCCGTACTATCCTGTAGCCTGAGCATCTCCTGCTCATCTCCTTTCCCAGCCGCGCAACAATCCCAGCTGGGAGCAGCAGCAGCTCCGGCCGCTCCTGCTCACTCCTCTCCCTTTACTGCAGACGAAGCAAAGCGGCTCAAGCAACCCTCTCCCAGTAGCAGCCCCGATGGCGCGTCATGTCATGAGGCGATCTCGGCCTTCGATCGCCTTGAAAGCACGGCGGCGTCGTAGAGGCCGAAACTTGCGCAGAGAACATGGCTGGCAGCAAGCAAGCGTCGAGGCTAGAGCAGCGAGCGGAGCGCAAGCGGCGGCGGCGGGGATGCACGGGCGGCGGCGGCATCAACAGCGTGCTTAGCTGGAGCGGCGCGCAGACGCGGACCTCGAGCTGCTAGGGAGGGAGGCAGGGCAGCGCTGGCGGCGTAGTGGGTAGCGCGCGACGCCCACGAAGTGCGGCGCAGCAGCGAGACGAGCGCGGAGCGCGCGGGCGGCGCTCTGGAGAAAGCGCGCGGCGGTGGCGCGCCCGGGAAGGCGCGTGGCGGTGGCGCTCGGAGGAGGCGCTAATGGAGAGGCGCGCGCGGCGCGCGCTCTGGAGGAAGGCGCCGCGGCGGCGGTGGCGTGGCAGACGGTCGATGGAGAGCGGCCTTCACGCAGGCGGCGTGTCTCTCTCTCTCCGGATCGATTTGTGGTTACCACGGGCTCCAGTTTGTCGTCGGGGGCGTCGGCCCCGGCGGTGGGTGGCCTACCCTCACTAAGACAACTTCGTCGAGTGGGCTGCGGTGATGAGGTAAAGCTCCAGTCGCGGCACATGTGGGAGGCGGTCCGAGACGGGGACGTCGACTACGACCTAGATCGACGGGCTGGATGCCCTCATCGCTGCAGATCCCGCCCGAGATGCGATTCTCGCTTACCAACAAGCGGATCGCCAAGGAGGCTTGGGGCGCCATCTTCGCACGCACGCATCGGCGCGACCGCGCCCGCAAGTCCACATTGCAGCATTTCGCAAGGAGTGGGAGAACACGGCCTTCAAGCCGGTGAGGGCGTTGATGACTTTGCTCTCCGTCTCAACACTCATTGCGAGAAGATGGTGCGATTCGGCGATGACACCTACGGCGAGAGAGAGGCGTCGAAAAGCTCTCCCGCTGCGCCCCCGAGAAGTACAAGCGGATGGCTCGCTCGATCGAAGTCTCTGCTGGATCTCTCCACGATGTCGATCGAGGAGGCGATAGGTCGCCTCAAGGTCGTCGACAACGATGAGAGCCAGATCTCTCTCGGGGCCCTTCACCCGCTGGCGGGAAGCTCCTTCTCACTCGGGAAGCGTGGCTTGCCGGCCAAGGTGACCGGAAGAAGGGGAGCCTTCTTCCGCGACAGCGGCGACGCAAGCGTGGCAAGCCGCAGCAGACGCGCCAGCCGGGAGCGAGGAGGCGTCTGAGGGTGATGCGAGGCGAGGCGCCAGCAGCGAGCACAAGGCGACGACGCGACGACCGCCATAGCTGCGGCCGGCAGCCATTGGGCCAGGGATCGCCGACAAAGAACGATGCGTAAAGCTAGGCCCACGCCGCGACAAAGGAGGAGGAGGAGAGGGCTGTTCATGGCACATGCAAGCATCGAGCTACCTCAGTGGCGCACCGCCGCATGGCTGGCTCTCCTCCACCTTGACGAGCCAAAAGCACACGCCCTCCTCGACAACGGCTCCGGCAACGACAAGACTGACGGGTGGTGCCTCGACACCGGCGCCACCCATCACATGACCGGTCGACGGGAGTTCTTCACCGAGCTTGACTCTAGCGTCCGAGGCTCCGTCAAGTTTGGGATGCCTCCGGCGTGGAGACCAAGGGCGTCGGCTCCGTCATCTTCATCGCCATGTCTGGTGAGCACAGGCTGCTCACCGGAGTCTACTACATCCCCGCGTTGAGGAACTCCATCATCAGCTTGGGACAGCTGGATGAGAACGGTTCGCGCGTGGTGGTTGAGGATGGAGTCATGAGGATTTGGGATCGCCGTCGTCGCCTTCTTGCCAAGGTATCCAAAAGCGCAAATCGACTCTACGTCCTTAACGTGCAGGTGGCACAACCCTTCTATCTCGCTGCTCGTCGGGACGACGAGGCGTGGCAGTGGCACGAGCGCTTCGGGCACCTTCATTTCGAGGCCCTGAAGCGGCTCAGTGCCACGGAGATGGTGCGAGGCCTGCCGTGCCTCGACCATGTGGAGCAGCTCTGCGACGTCTGCGTGTTGACGAAGCAGAGGCGACTCCCTTTCCCGGTGGGCGAGCGAAGCCGAGCCAAGGAGAGGCTCGAGCTTGTGCATGGGGACTTGTGTGACCCGGTGACACCGGCCACACCGAGAGGACGACGCTACTTCCTGCTGCTCGTTGACGACTTCTCCCGCTACATGTGGGTGATGGTCCTCGGCGGCAAGGGAGAGGTCATGGACGCCATCAGCGCGCATGTGCAGTCGCGCGCGAGGCGAGTCGCGGCCGCAAAGGCGCGCAGCAGCGCGCGACCGACAACGGGCGGCGAATTCACGGCGGCGGCTGAATTTGCGTCGTCTGCGCTTGATGATGAGGGCATTCAGCGCCACTACTCCCCGCGCCGTCTGACCCGCAGCAGTGAGCGATGTCGTCGAGCGGCGCAAACCACGACGGTTGTGGGGATGGCTCGGACCCTTCTCAAGCGAGAGGGGATGCCAACTGTCTTACGGGAGAGGTGGTGGTGTTGGCCGTCTACATCCTCAACGCTTCGCCTACCAAAGGCGCTTCGGCGGCGGGGCGTCAGACGAGGCTTGGCATGGGCGTAAGCCGGCGGTCTCCCACTTGCGGGTCTTGGTACGCCTCGCGTTCGCCAAGGAGCTTGGCCACATTAGCAAGCTCGGCAGCGAAGCACTCGGAGTGTTCGCCGGCCACGCGGAGGGCTCGAAGGCCTACCACATCCTCGACGAAGACACGGCGTAGTGCGCGCGCGCAGCACGCTAGCGTTGTGTTCGACGAAAAAGCGGCGAGGATGGGCGTGGGACAAAGCGGTGGGCGACGGCTCGGCTCCGACCCACGACGACTTCTTCGTCGAGTACGTCCACTTCGAGGGAGCTAGGGGAGTAGGCGGCTCTTCTTCGACGAGCGCATCTACCCCGATCCCCGAAGCCTCCACCGACTTCCGGCGCTGCTATTCTCGACAAAGACCACGCTCTCCGGCCAAGACCCCATTGCGATGAGTTCTTCGCCGGCACCACCACGGTAAGCACCGCCCACGCACTCAAAGACCGGCAGCACCTCTCCGCACGTTTACTTCAACACCGGCTCGTGTCGAGCCATGGCCGGTTGAGGTCGCTCTCTCTTCTCTCTCACGACGAGGAGCTCATCGACGCGTACCACGACGGCGAGCCGTTCTTGGTACCGTCACGACGATGGAGAACCTTCTCGGTGACCGGCCGGTCTGCGGGACCGGTTGCCTCACGACTGGAGGCGCGATTGCACCTTGCGTGTGACGACGGTGAGCCTCGGTCGTTTGAGAGGCCGAGAGACACGCGGCATGGCATGCGCGCCACGATGCGATTGGAGATGGATGCGGTTTGAAGAACCGCACTGGGAGCTTCTCGACCTTCCTCGTGGTCACCGCGATCACCCTTAAGTGGGTGTACAAAAGTGAAGAGGGATGAAGCCGGCGCCATCGTCAAGCACAAGGGCTCGCTTGGTGGCACGAGGTTTCGTGCGGCGAGGAGGGGTCGACTTCGACGACGCCTTTGCTCCGTGGGCACGGATGGAGTCCGTTCGACTCCTCCCTGCGCTTAGCGCGCCGGAGAGGGTGGCGTGTTCATCACATGGACGTCAAGTCGGCATTTCTTACTTGGCGGCGACTTGGAGGTGGAGATTCACGTGCACCGCCGGCCGGGATTTGCGATCCCGGCAAGGAGGGCAAGGTGCTCGCTGCGCAAGGCCCTCTATGGCTTGCGAGAACGCGAGGCGTGGAATGCCAAGTTGGATTCCACGCTAAAGGGATGGGCTTCGAGGAAAGCCCACACGAGGTGGCCATCTACCGACGGGCGGTGGAGGAAATGCTCTGGTTGGTGGGTGTCTCGTCGACGACTTGGTGATCACCGGCACCAAGGATGCGGAGGTGGCGGCATTCAAGGAAGAGATGAAGGCCACCTTCCGGATGAGTGACTGGGCCTCTCTCCTTCTACCTAGGAATCGAGGTGCACCGAATGACTCCCGGATCACGCTCGACGGACCGCCTACGTCATGCGCGTCGTTGAGCTATTTGGGCTCATCGATCGCAACCCGGCTCTCACTCCGATGGAAGAGAGGTCAAACCGAGCCGCGACAAAGACGACGGAGGAGGTGGGCGCCACACAAGATCTGCGGCGTCTTGTGGGGAGCCTTCGCTACCTCGCGCCCACACACGGCCGGACTTGGCATTCTCCGTCGGCCACGTTAGTCGGTTCATGCAATGACCGACGACGGAGCACCAAGAAGTGTGAAGAGGATCATCCGCCACGTTGCGGGGACTCTCGACCACGGCCTCTACTACCCTAGGTGCCCCTGGGGCGGCACACTCGCGTTGGGCAATGACGACGACGACGACCACGCCGGCGACATCGACACCAAGAAGAAAGCACGAAGCGGGATCCTCTTCTTCCTCGGCAAGTGCCTCGTTAGGTGGCGATCGGTCAAGCAATGAGTGGTGGCCCTGTCCACTGCGAGGCCGAGTACATAGTGGCCTCCACCGCTTCGACTTCAGCGCTCTGGCTCGCTCAAGCTTGGTGATCTCCTCGGCAGAGACACTAGAGCGGTGGAGCCTGGGGTGGACAACAAGTCCGCTCAGCCCCGCAAAGAACCCGTTTTCCATGAACGCAAAGCAAGCACATCCGGGTGAGGTACCACTTCATCCGAGAAACATTTGGAGGAAGGGAGCATCAAGGCGAGCTACATCAACACCAAGGATCGACTTGCGGACACTGCTCACTAAGCCCCTTGGGAGGATCAAGTTCCTTGAGCTCGCTCCGGAGACGGGGATGGTTCAACTTTCCCACAAGACGACGCACAAGACTTAGGGGGAGAATGATGGGATAAGTCTCATGTGCTGGTCTTTGTGGGGCTGTGCTGGTCACATGGTCTTTGTGTCTGCATGGTCTATTTTTAGGACAACATCTTAGACTAGAGGACAGCATCTTAGAGGACAGCATCTTAGCATCTAGAGGACAGCATCTTAGCATCTAGGACAGCATCTTAGACTAGCATCTTGGCATATGCTTGGTTGGCTAGCAGCCTATAAATATGTACCCCCAACCCCTCAGGTTGACATGGCATTTGTGTGAGAAATAAACCAGAAAATCACCCCAACTCCTAATGTCATCATCTCTCGATGAGAGTAAGAATTCTGCTACTACCGAGAGTAAGAATTCAACGACTAACATTCATAACATTTGTTATGATGTAAACGAATGTCTGCAAGGGTTTAAAAAACATACAGTGAATTAATAGCCAAGATTATCCTAATTTCTCAACTTTGCTGTGCAGACCAACCCAGCCTTGGTATGATTTCAACAGACAAATAAAAACACACAGATTGATGCCTTATTTAAACCAGGATAACAGGAGCAAACCCAGATAAAAAGCACACAGATTGATATATAAATCCAAAACATACTGCCCAATTACATTTCCATCACCTATAAGATGGACACACAAGGTAAGTAGCTAACCATCCAAGGACCACTACAGGCGTAGTAACAACCTGGTAGGTCAGCCTCACCCTTCTGCTAATGCTATGAAATCACAGGACCCTAGAATCCCCGCACTCTCGGAGTCGATTCAGTTGCAAGGGAGTTAGCAATCAGGGGCCGCGGTAGGAGAGGCGGGTCGATGAGGAGGTGATACCGCGACGCACCTCGAGGAGGTCGGCGTTGGAGGGGTCGGCGGCGAGGGCCTCGTCGACGGCGGCGAGGGAGGACCGCTGCTCCTGCAGCTGCTGCTCCAGCTGCCACTCAATCGCCGCCGCCTCGTCCTCGCCCTCGCCCGCCATAGGCCACCAACTGGATCAGGGCGGCGAGGGGATGGACGGAGGGTCGAGAGGCTTCTTCCTCACCGCGCCGCGGCACCGTTTCTTCCTCCTCGACCGTGACCGTGAGAGGTGAGAGCGTTGGGTGTTCAACCTTGTCCTTTGACGAAAGGCCACAGCGCTTCGGATATGCGGTGGTGCTGTGATGATGGGCCTGGGCCGAGGCCGAGGCCACGGGAAACCCGGGATATTACTTGATGGGCTTCAGCAGTTTTATATTTTTTTTATTCGCGACTCGTTTTTGTGTTGTGCCGTCGCCTTCTTCCACGCGAACGTGATTATACACGAATTGTTTTGTACTCCCACCCCCGATTGCCCAACGCTCGCTTTTTCTCGCTCCACTCCCACACGATTGGCCGCCAGCGCCGCCGCGTTGATGGCCGCCGCACCGGAGGAGCGCCTCGACGTCCTCAACGCCGCCGGGGAGAAGACCGGCGTCTCCAAGCCCAGGCACGCCCCCGTCCCGAGCCGAACTCGCCCGTCTCGGTTGGATTCCTTCGATCTGATCGTGTGATTCCGCCGCTCGCTTGCTTCGGTTTCCTCAGGTCGGAGGTGCACAGGGACGGCGACTACCACCGGGCGGTGCACGTGTGGATCTACAGCGAGAGCACCGGGGAGCTGCTGCTGCAGCGCCGCGCTGACTGCAAGGACTCGTGGCCTGGGCAGTGGGACATCTCGAGCGCTGGTCACATCTCCGCTGGCGACTCCTCGCTCTTCTCGGCACAGTGAGCTCTCTAGCCTCACGATAGTACTGTGCGCCTGAAGAGCTACCGTCTGAACACCACACTGGACTACTGGAGTGCGTAGAGTAGCTCGTGCACACTAAGCAGCTAGCGATGCCTAAAACATTTTAGCAGCAAGTGGAAACTGTACTCAAAGTTACCTTTTATACCTTCGGGAGGCTTAAGTCCTCGAAGTAACTGTTGCAAATTTTGCTCTTGTTGATCCCTCACAGAGAGTTTGACAAAGTGCTTATACTTTATGCTGTTTTCATTTCGTGAATATCATTTATGCTGATTATTCCATAAGGTTTTCTTCTGTTGATCGCTTACTGTATAGAACGACTCTATCTAGTTAATCTTTTTTGTTTGGATGATGACTTATCATTGGCACTACCATCTAACATGAATCATCAGGAGGGAGCTTGAGGAAGAACTAGGCATCAACCTTCCAGTCGATGCTTTTGAGCTCATATTTGTATTTCTTCAGGAATGGTTAGTATGTTTATATTGCAGTCCATTATCTTTTGCAACTGATGGCACCGTTGTCAGGACTTGTCATATCACTTTCACATAACAACTTTGATCAACCTTTAGCCACATGTTTTGTTGAAACATTGGTGGCCACTTGGCCTAGTACAGTTTATATAAGCATTATTATTCTATAAGATACTTGTTAAGACTTAAGAGCTATTTGCCTATTTCATCGCTTTTTTTCATTTGAATCTCCAACCATTACAATCTACATCTTGGATATGATAATTGATAAATATGGTATCCTCTGAACCTTTGACTCTTTGTTGCAGCGTTATCAACAATGGGACATACACAAACAATGAGTACAATGATGTTTACCTTGTGACTACTTTAACTCCAATTCCACTTGAGGCCTTCACTCTCCAAGTAAGAATGCTGTAATACTTTACACAGTGGCCGTTGGACTTATAACTGTATGCTCATCTTAGTCAAGATCACTGGCTGTGCATGAGAAGATAGTAATTACTTATGTTCCACCACCATTTACTCGTAAGGAAAAATATTCCAGCAAGGAAATGACAATACATGGACAAAAAGAAGCTTTACATATTGTCCAGTATTCTACCATTTATTATGCTCTGCTTCTGTTTGAATGATTTTTTGACAAAAAGGAGCTTTACATATTGTCCAGTATTCTACCATTTATTATGCTCTGCTTCTGTTTGAATGATTTTTTGACACTGCTGTAAGTATTATAAACTTTTAACTTGTAGGAAAGTGAAGTGTCTGCAGTTAGGTATATGCGTTGTGATGAGTACAAGAGCTGCCTTGAAAAAGAAAGTAGAGAATATGTTCCTTATGATGTGAACGGGCAATATGGTAAACTATTTAGCATTATTGAAGAAAGGTAAGCAGCATGTTCCTTGTCTACACTTTTGTCACTATGTGGGCCAAAACAGTCGGATATTTGAAATGGAACTTTATGCGAGTGGCACAAAACTATTATCAACTATATTGTGATTGATGAATCATCAATCCCTTGCTGAGGACAATCGAATCAAGTTCAAGATCCCTCCTTGTGTAGGTTTTAACATCCAGAAGCCTGAGTGATGGATTGATACTCTTGGGATTTCTGGGATACCCCTTAAAATTTTGTGGCCTATACTTTTTTTCATCAAGTGGAGCATTCAATTGAAAAACAGAAGAAGTGATTTCTTGTTTCTTGAACTCATAGGACAACTTCAAGAGCACTTTTGCAGATTTGTTGCCTGTAATGTGGGCATGTGGCAAACACTTCTTGTTTGGTTCGATGACTGCCAGGCAAGAAGCTGGCCAGGCATCGATCTCCACCCCATGCGTCCAAAATCGGACGCCTGGGGGAGCTCCCTCCACCAGGCAACTTTGCCAGGGCAGTGACCAAACTAGCCCTTCAAATTTTCAAATTTTCTTAGTTTAGCCCTGCTACAAAGAAGTATGATGGGGCTGATCTGTTAGGTCACTCTCACACATGCATTGTAGTATCTTTTAAGTAGCAGATACTCCCTGCTAACTGTCAGTACATTTCTAGATTGGAAGGAATTGTCATTCCTCTTTTACCAGTTGCCAATTTAAGCTAATTCAATGGATCCTAATCCTGTGGTCATAACTTTAAAAATACAGTTTTACCAAAATTATCCTGCTTCAACCTTTCATGCCATCCTTGTAGGTACAAAGACAATACAGAGTCCCGCAGTTTAACTTTACAAAAGCAAATGAACCGTTATGCTCCCATCCATTTGGAACCAGATGTAAGTTTTTATTCAATCATCCTGTAGATTGGCATGCAGTTAGCAAGTATTTAACTATCTATGTTTCTGAATGATTTTTTGTCCATAAAACCAAAGAAGGTGTGCATATGGCAGAAGGAAATCGTTTAAAAGTGCTTCAGATAATGACATAATGAATTAACAATTGCAGATACATTGCCTGAGGTTAGTGAGCAGTAAATTCATTATAATGTAGGGACCTCCTGTAGTCTGTAGAGAATTAGGGAACAGACATGTGGGCTGGTGGGGAGGAAGAGATCGTGTGCATGGGAAGAGGAAGACGCGCGCTTGGGGGAGAGAGGTTGTGACTGGGGTCGCACGTGGGACCGGCGACGCATGGGATCGCACGGAGAGGGGTCTCGATCGGAGTCGGCAGCGCGGGAGAGAAGCTAGGGCAGAGGAAGGAAACGGAAGGGGACCCGGACTCTTGATACCATGCAGAGAATTAGGGAACACCGCACACTCAATATGGTGGGGGTGGGGGCTGACTTTCATATATATAGCTGCTAAATCTGCATATGAGGGATTTTTTATTGGGGCTGTACAGTTTGGGCCTTGGGAAAGAATCTGGAAGAGCTGGGCACCAGGCAAATGCAAGTTCTTCATGTGGTTAGTGGCACACAATAGGTGCTGGACTGCAGATCGTCTTGCTAAAAGAGGTCTGCCCCATCCTGAACGCTGCCTGTTATGTGATCAAGCTGAGGAAACGATTGAACACCTATTGATCTCATGTGTCTTCTCCCGGCAATTATGGTACAACATTCTACATAAGGTCGGCCTGCAGGACCTCTCCCCCAGCCTGATGACAACTCCTTTGATGCATGGTGGGCAAGAACTAATTCTGGAGTTGATGACCAGACTAAAAAAGGTCTCAATTCCATCATCATTCTGGGAGCTTGGTCCATTTGGAATCATTGCAATCGCTGTGTGTTTGATGGGATTCAACCAAGCCTAAATAGTGTTCTGGTTTCAGTAAAAGATGAGTTTCTCCTGTGGAGTTTGGCCGGAGCTCGGGGAATATCCAATCTCCTTGCTCTAGAGCCAGCCAATGTGTGAGTTCCTCTCTAGTGGTCTTGGGTCAAGTTTGAATTTGAGAGAGAGGTACAATTTTAGATGTAAAAGGGTGTGTGTAGGTGTGTGGCTGTATGGGGTTTCTAAACCCACTCCTTTTTTCTTCTTAATATAATGACACGCAGCTCTCCTGCGTGTTCGAGAAAGAAAAAACTTTCATATATATAGTCAAAGTACAACTTGGAGTACAAGTCATATGATATACATGTGTTAGACTATACATATCTCTAATACCTCCCCTGCCCTTTACAAGTGTACAGAAAAATTTCCTGCTTTACACAAAGATGACAGCTAGATTATTATGCAAGAAGTTCATAATATTCAGTTTGAGACTTCGATAGCAGGAAGGGCATGGGGATTTTGATATCTCACTTTCTGCCTTAATATATCACACCTTGCTTTTTTTGTAGTATGCTTCACTTCTTTATATGTTGTTTTTGCAGTTGACTAGTCTCTCTGAAGGAGACAGGGAAGCCTTGGGATACATTCTTAAAGCAGCAATAGTTATTGATGACATATTCTATGAACAGGTTACTTCTTTCATGCAACGTTAAGATTTTGTTTCTTCTATTGCTTTTTTGGTTGGATACGCCCCATGTCAATTAGTCGTAAGAGATATATTCATTGAATAGCCATTTTTTTTGTATTGTATATAGTTTGGTTCTGCAACCTCTTACTACTTTGGTTCTCAATTAGGTATGGAATAGTAACAAAATGCTTAGAGACTGGCTGAAAGGACATTCTGAATCCTCGTCATTCAATAAATTGAAGTGGGCATATTATTCTATTAATAAGAGTCCCTGGTAATACCTTTCTCTTGATTAATGAGATTTTCTTGATTGATTGGAATATCTTAACACAGTATTCAATGAGAATTTCTTCATGTATTGCAATTACCTTTTCTTAAACTATTTCCATTTATCCTTGGAATTGGATGCCATCTGCTTAAGACTCGTGACTTTCTTTCATTGCATTATGGTCTAGTGCTTTCATATATTGATATTTATGGTTTAGAGTGTAATTTAAATGAGATACATTTCGTTTTCTAATTGGCACGTCCACTTTTTCATCTGATCTGACAAAACGAGGCATGTTGTTATGGCAAGTAGAGCCGTCCCAGGGGCCCACGCGGTACTGTAGCGACGCGGTACTGTAGCGACGCGGTACTGTAGCGCGTGATTAGATTAGATTAGATTGTTTGGTTTGTTAGGAAAGAGATATGTGGTTTGGTTTGTTAGGAAAGATATATGTTAGATTGATTCGGTTAGGATATTTCCTTAAGGGTTAAGTCAGTCATCTCTATAAAAAAGAACCCTATATCAGTTATAATCAAGCAAGAAGCAACAATTAAGTTGCTGGCTTCCCCTGTGAGCCAGCTGTTCCTGCCCTCTCTCCCTCGTGTGAACAGTACCCGCGGGTACTGTAGCTCCATCGCCGCCTCTCCCTCAATCCTAGCAGCCACATAACACATGTTGTCTGGAGGAATGCATGCTTTCTGCATTTTCTTTTCATCTGTAGTCCTCTGCATAAAAAATATTTTCACTCCATGCTGTTATCATCTTAGCCATTATAAACCAGTGGTGTTACTTTTATAAAATGTATTCACTCCATTTCTTTTTACAGGGCATATTAGAATTTGAAAGGGTTGAAGTTCATAGACTTTGTCCAACAATTTATCAAATTATATGCATGCTTAAATTTGTAATCGTATTTCACAGATCTTTGAATGTGACATTTAAAAAAAAATATTACATAAATTGTAGTGCTTTAGGCCGCTTGAGTGCATAGACTATTGTATTTGTATAAGATCAACATGATCCATTGCAACTTTGAAACTATTGGATTGTTCAATATGCACAACAGTGTCATTAGAAGGTCATCTGAGATCAGATTTAATGCAATTTTTCCTAGTTATCTTGTTTATTTGATACCAATTGTTTTGTCATTAGATTTACATGTAACTTTTATATATTGTTTAGCATCTTATATATATTGTTTAGCATCTTATAGATGAACGTTTTGATATTTTCTATAACAGGTCCTGCCTTGACGAAAATAAGGCTTTTCTATCGACTGCAGATTCTGCTGTGAAATTACTCACAAATGCCACCAAGCTAGTTTCAGGATGGAAGGGGATTGAGTATCGAGCAGCATTTCCTCTAAATAAGCTTCCTGGTGCTAACTTCTATCCTCCTGATATGGACAAAGCGGTACATTAGGCTGTGCCCCGCCCCCCCTCTTTCACACACACACACAGAGAACTTCCTGTTCATACCACAGATCACAGATTTCTGTGTGCTGTCTGCTTATAAGAGCTATATAATTTTTGTGTATACTTCATTCGGTGCCAGCTGAAGCGAATTCATTTTTGCATACTTTTTCTATGGATGTAGGAGTTTGAACTTTGGAAGAGTAAACTGACTGATAAAGAACAAAAAGATGCCACTGGGTTTTTCAGCGTCATAAAACGACATGACTCTCTGTCCTCTTCATCGTTAACACAATCAGATGGATCAGACCAGACCATGACTAAAGATGATCTTTTTATTGTTCCATACTCCAAGGAGTATAGATCATCCCTTGAGAAATCAGCTGAGCTTCTTGAGAAGGCATCAGCGTGCTCTGATTCTCCATGGTAAGCTATTATGGTGTTTTGTTTCTGAATTTATAGTTCGTTTTTGCGAAGATTCATTTGTTTTATCTTGCTGCAGCCTCAAGAATTTGCTGAGAACCAAGGCAAATGCTTTCCTTTCAAATGATTACTATGAATCCGATATAGCTTGGATGGAGTTGGTTAGTATTGTATTTTTTTAGTCCATTTCTCTGTTCATATAACTTCTCAGTTCTGTTCATATGATATAAGAACACACCGCTGACCTTGATTCTTCTGCTCTATGGCAAATTTGTTAGTTGTTACTCTGTCTCCTACCTTCTATAACTTCAATCATGATCTTGAATGGTGAGCTGTAGTGATTATTAATCGAAAACGCAGGAGAACTGCGCTTCATTATATTAAGAAGAAAAAAAAAGGGGAGAGACCCCAGTTACAACACACACCACACCACTCCAAAATAAAAGTACAAACGCGCCTGTGGAAACAAAGAGGCAACCAAGACTAGACGTCCTCCAGACTACTGGGCTACAGGGGGAGGGGGCGGCTGGGAAGCCAAGAAAGATAGCCCCCGAGCCCCCGCCACAGCCCAAAGCCGACTCTCTTCTAGAGCAAAACCCAAAACACCACCCAAGCTGGGAGTAGCTCCGTCAAAAACACACCTATTTCGGTGGTTCCACAAGGTCCAAGCTCCTAAGATCACAAGAGAGTTGAACCCCTTCCTTGTTAACCCAACAGTAGCATTGCTTGAATTTTCCCACCACACATCAAAAGACAAATCTGAAGGCTGTGGACATAGTGCTGGAGCAAATAGAACCAAAATTGCCGAGCAAAGACACAAGAAACCAGCAGATGGTTAACGGTTTCCTCCTCTTGATCACAGAGGGGGCACTGTGCCGGATGTGGCAGCCCCCGCCTTGCAAGCCGATCAGCCGTCCAACACCTGTCATGTGCGACCAGCCACATGAAGAAACGACACTTGGGTGGAGCCCAAGATTTCCAGATTCTCTCATATGGGCCAAAAAGAGTGGATCCTATGAAAAAACCCTCATATGCTGACTTGGCCGAATACTGACCACTAGAAGAAAGACGCCAAATGTGAGCGTCTTCAACCTCCGGCTGTAGTTGAAAATCATAAAGGAGATCCCAGAGATTGAGGAACTCCACCGTTACTTCCACTGTCATGATACCTCCGATATCCAGAACCCAAGCACGATCAGTAAGAGCTTCTTCAACTGTGCGTTTATTTACTATCCTTTTTGGTATTCCAGCAAGAAGATGAGGGGCTAGGTCTGCAATTGATTGTCCATTCAGCCATTTATCAGCCCAGAAAAGAGTGTTTGCCCCATTGCCAACTTCAGAGACAACCACTAATCTGAAGAAGGCTTGGACCTGTCCAGGCACGTGGATAGGAAAGTTTGCCCAGGGCCTATGGGGTTCCGTTTTCTGAAGCCAAACCCAGCGCATCCTTAGCGCCCATCCAAGATATTTCAGGTCCGAGATCCCCAAACCACCAAGCTCCGGTGGACGGCTCGCCTTGCCCCATGCCACAAGACAATGACCCCTTTTTGCTTCCTTTCTTCCCCTCAATAGGAAACCCCGTCTAAGTTTGTCCACAGCTTTGATGGCCCAGGGAGGGAAGTCTATGGCCATAACAAGGTACACTAGCATAGCAGTGAGCACAAACTGTACCTGCACTTTTCTTCCAGCCCTAGTCGTGAGGTCCGCCTTCCAACCTGGCAGCTGATCTGCAATCTTATCAATAATAGGCTGGATCTGCCCCTTAGTGAGCTTCTTAAGGGAGAGGGGTAAACCTAAATATTTGCAAGGGAATTCGGACACCGCACAAGGCAACAGGTTCTGGATGGTGTGATTATTGCCTAAGCATGACTAAATGATTCATGAGCCCTGGAAGATCTCTTACACCCTTCAGAGAAAAAACATTTTGTTTTGGACAAGACTTGGTCAAACCTTAAAAACTACAAACATCTATAGCTATTACATTTAGTTTAGAAACATGTATGTCATGTCTTAAATTTGAGTGATTCTAAGAATATATTCAGAAATTAGTGATCACAGTCGGAGATCATGCAGAATCAAATATGTCAAGTATCTTTTACCTGAGGAGTACTATATATGAAAGCAAGTGTGGCTAGACTTTTTTTTAGCATAAATGGCAGGTGCTCTGCCTTTGCATTATAGTAGGGGAGTGTGGCTAGACTGGTTAAGTGCATTTTAGGTGCAATTTAAGGAGTCACTGAACAGAAAAATGTAGCAGAAAAACCAAGTACAAGCACTACACCAAACCACAGTACCACACTACACTGCATCCATACAAAAGGTAGCCTTTACACTGAAAGAAATGCATTGCTTTAATATACTGAAAAGTCGTTGCGAAATTTCTCTTATTATTCTAAGTGTTTTGCCATGATTTTGTTGTTAGGTCGCTGGTTGAGGGTGTTTTTTTTTTTGCATCTTTTCTGTTGTTTTTTGAACATTGCCTTAACAGACTTGTTTGAGTCTTTTTAGATTCTTCTTTTCTTCTTAATATAATGATGAGCAGCTCTCTTGCGTGTTCGAGAAAAAAATTCTCTTATTTCCATATAAGCTTCATCTCAGATTATAGGAAGATTACTGAAGCTAACAAATAAGTGACGGTTTTGTTTGCACACAGTAGACCTGTTCATGGGCCACCTGACCCGACCCGACCCGCCAGTGTGCTAGGCCAGGCTTGGGCCATGATTTCCGACCCGTATCCCAACCCAACCCACAAAAACCCTACCCAAAGTGCAAAAAACCAAGAAATTGCCCGACCCGACCTGCCAGTGTGTCGGGTAGGGCTCGGGTCAGATTTTGAGCCAACCATTTTTCCTTGTCCGAGTCCGAGCCTGACCTGACGTTTGAACAGGCCTAGCACACAGTCAAACTATATAGATCTTGATCACTAGTATCTCCTTGCATTTAAAGATTGAACATTTGTAAATGCTATAAGTAGATTTATCTCGAAAAGCACTTCATAATGTTATAGTTTCTCTATATTATATAAACAATTAAACATACTACGATAGAGTGAAAAATTGCCCATGTCAATATCCACATTACTTACCTTTATGTTTGGCATTCTTGTCTTGTATGCAGGACTCCAACATAGATCTCACAATTGGCCCATATGAAACATACGAAGATGGCCTTTTTAGTTATAAGGTATTTTTTACAGTATCTTTGCCCCCACATGTTTGTGGCATCTCAATTTTTTTTTATCAAGTCTGACTTTAAGTCACTTGCCACACACAGTTTTGAATTTTATCCTCTTTGGAGGACCCTTTAAGTTCATTTCTCTGATGCACTGAACTCAGCTTTCAGCCATTGCTTATTTGCAACCTTGTTCCCTGCTAGGTTTATCATTTTAACAACTTAAGATTGGTCTCTCTCTTGATAGACCACAAGTGTGAAATATTGTTGGGTCATGAGATATTAATTTATGTTTATCTTCTGTGGGTTAACTCTAAAATTTGATATCTGCTCAATACCAGCTATTCCCTGCCAGGCAAATATCAGCTTTAGAACTTTATCTGTAATTCTATATATAATGGTCAGATTCTACATTTTTAAGGATCTGAAATTAGGTTTGTTCTGCATACTACACATGGAGTTTAATACAATTTTTAATTGGTTTCACTGGTATTTTATACGATTCCACCAGGCAACTTTTGAAGCATTTGTTGGAATTCGTGATGACACAGCAACTTCTCAAGTTAAACTCTTTGGTGATCAACTCCAGGTAATCTCATTAATTTCTTTAAGAAAATATTAAGCTCTGCTTTACATCAAATTTGATCTGAGTTCAGGATTTGGAGAAAAACCTTCCAATGGACAATATTTTCAAATCAGACAGTATATCTGCTGCTCCAATTCGTGTGATCAATCTTCTCTACAATTCTGGGGTATGGTACAATTCTGACACTGACAGCTAAAAATTGGTTTTTGTAGACAAAGAAAATCGACCTTTTCGTTTCCTCCTGTTTGGATTATGATAAGTTGACAATACATTTCTTCTATGCATTGTGAGATTCAAGAAAAGTGATGAAACACCAGAATTTCATGAAAGGGATTCATATTGTTTTCTTGGCCATTTTATTTTTTGCTTTCGTGAATGGACTTTCATTTTCATAGCTTGCATGTTCCATCCCCTTTATTGTTGATTAACTGTTACTGTCATGTTGAAATTACTTGAATCATGCCCAGAATTTATCATCGACTGCTTGAAATGTACAGGAAGCCTGTAATTTTTCTGTTTACTATTTACCCTCTGTTTCCTTATCAATAAAATTTGCGCTTCTGGTGATAGTTGGTAGGTTGAGGAGATTCAAGAACTTGTACGTGTGGTGCAGATAATATTTTTTTTCTGTGTAAATGTTGTCATGTCCTTGTCAATAGCTTCATGATGCTCTAACAGGACTGCTGGTGCAGGATGTGAAAGGTCCACAAACCATTGCTTTCAATTTGCCCAATGATGAACGGATTGTGAATGAACGAGGAACTTCCATGGTTATGCTTAAAAACATTTCAGAAGCCAAGTATGCCCTTCTTTGTTCTTATTTATTAAGTTTAATTGCCAATTAGGTAGCTTGTATTCGTAACAGCAAGAAAAATAAGGGGTTTATGCTAATTTTGTCAATTCTGGCTCTGTTATTTTCAGGTTCAAGCATATCTTAAAGCCTATAGCTGATGCCTGCATCAGAGAGGAACAGAAGGAATATGTTGATTTTGAGCCATATTATACACATATAGTCTGTCATGAATGCTGCCATGGAATTGGACCTCATTCTATCACCCTTCCAAGTGGTAAAAAATCAACAGTTAGAATGGTACATACTCAAACAGTGACTCAAAAAATCATCGATTTTAATTCAGCGCCAGCAGTAGTTTTCCATTTCCCTTCAAAACCGTTCCATTTTGCCATCTATGTTTAATTGTATGCACATGATTTCAAGATTTTGTCTTGTAACATATATTTAAAAATGAGTAAGTTGTAGAGATGGAAATTTTGGTAAAAACAAAATATGTACAAATGACCAAAAAAGTTGCAGGGTGTATTCTTTGGAGTGACACATTGATTCTTAGATGGTTTCAACCAGAAAAGTCACTGTAATGCTAATGCAATTCAATATCTTTAAAGTTTCTACATATGTGAAGCTTTTACTTCTGTCTCAAACTCAATTACATTTTTATTGTTTACATTTTTTCTTGGTATCTCTTATACTGGTGCCACTGAGTTGAGTTGCTTCATCCTGTTCTTGTCATGAATGCATAGGAACTTCAAGAATTCCATTCAGCGTTGGAGGAGGCAAAAGCTGATATAGTTGGTCTTTGGGCACTGAATTTCCTTATTAAGAAGGTAGTAATTTCATCAATTCTTGGGTTATATGGCAAGCTGATATAGTTGGTCTCTGGGCACTGAATTTCTTTATCAAGAAGGTAGTAATTTTATCAATTCTTGGGTTATATGACGCTCTTGTTACCCTGCTCATGCAATCAAGTCATTTTTCTATAATAAACATAGGAACCTATGACCTGTCAGTTGTTTGCCTGTATTTGCTAATGCAATCATTTGCTTCTGTTCTGTTAGGGATTGCTTCCTAAGAGCCTGTCACAATCTATGTATGTCTCTTTCCTGGCTGGCTGCTTCCGGTCAATCCGCTTTGGACTGGAAGAAGCTCATGGGTAAGGCTGTATCTTCCCTACTAGCAAATGTAACTTGAATACGATAAAAACAAAAGTATCATTTTCACTGGCCTGGACACCTGATGACAAATGACTGAATTTATTTCTGAATTTAGAAAAGGGCAAGCTCTGCAGTTTAACTGGTTGTATGAAAAAGGGGCTCTTGTCTTGCACTCTGACGGAAAATTCTCAGTTGACTTTACAAAGGTAATTTTCTATACATTCAACTATCTTTTTATTTTCTCTTACCACTGCTCACTAGAGTTTGTATTGTGGAAGGTTGAGGAAGCTGTAGAAAGCCTGAGCAGGGAGATACTGACAATACAGGCAAAGGGTGATAAGCATTCTGCCCAGTCTCTTCTCCAGTCCCGTGCCACCTTGACACAACCATTGAGAGTGGCATTGGAGAAGATAGAACACATGCAGGTAGGTGCCCCTGAAACTTCTCTTATGTTTATTTGTGCCCTGAATCCCATGGTGCACCGAGTCTCAGATGTGCAGATATTTTGCTATATTCATTTTCATTCAGGTTAGCAGCGTTTACACCCTTATTTATGTTCCGTTTCCAGGTACCTGTTGACATTGCCCCGATATTCGGCACGGCAAACAAGCTACTTGCAAACATTTAACTAGTTGGATTCAGCTTCAGCAAGTACCCCCCCACCCCCACACACACACACCACCACCACAATGCCTGGACAAAACCAGGAATTGCTCAAGAATAAGGCAGCGCTACGGATTGCTCAAGAATAAGGCAATGTCATGCAAAGCTGATAAAAACATGGCGATAAGTGAGTGACTTTTCATCGGAAGGAAAATTATTTAGCACTCTTAAAGTGGTGTTTGATTAGTGAGAATGGGCATGCCCCTCCATTGCTTGCTCGGGAAGTTAATCCAGCTTTGCCTGAGCAATTGTGAAGTATATTTCTTTCTGCTTTGAATCACTGGAACTCATGACGTGACCGTGTGTTTTAATCTCAAGTGCTCTTCTGTTAAGACTTTGAACAACAATTACTGCATTCGCCAACTCAGTACGCTGCGCCTGTCCGCGCCGAAAGTGCGGCGTTGAAATTGGCCGCCGCACTTTTGGCAAGGTTGGGCAGCAAATTGAACTGGAGGAGCACGGCGCCGCTGCAGCATGCCGCAACTGCGGCAGTGGGCAGTGAAGCAAACGGCTGCCCAAAGTGCGGCACGGTGTGGCACAGTGCGGGCACCATCCAAACACGCCCGTAATATCTTAATAAATGAAGACTTATAATTTTGAAAGGAGATGTTATATATCGATCCCCAATGGCTCAATCTTTTTGCGCATTCTGACTCCATCACATCCAGCTTATTACTTAGGCCGATGACACCCTCAATCATGCTTGATTTTCAAATGAGAACTTTGCAGTTCCATACTAGCCTTACAGAGGCATAAAACAGTAAACTAGCAACATTCCACATACTTGACTAGCAAACAAGCTGCTCTCTCTAACAGACAAATTTTCCAGCACCGAACACATCGTAAACCAAGAAGCACAGCTTCTTCGCGGACCACATTCCCATGAAAACAGCTCTCTCTCTCTCTAAAATGATCGTTGAGAAGAGGGTCTGGTTGGCATATTCCCATGAAAGCTGTTCTCTCTACATGATCGTTGAGAAGATCTGGTTGGCATCTTTCTTCTTGTCCTGGTCCTCGATCTCCCCTGCAAGCATGACGAATTGAGTCAGCACCGGTTCCCAGCCCAGTCCACCATGAATCCCCAATTCCCATATCAATTATCCAATCGCGAAAGGGGAGGGGATTGCCTACTTGTGATGGGACTGACTTGAGCAGTCCAGTCTTGGATCACCTCGTTGAGGCTGTTGTGGACGGTCTCGTCTTCTTCGGACATGGGAGGCAGCCCGGACGCGGCGAGCAGCCGCTGCGTCATGCGGCGCTGCGCCATCAAGCTCACGCGGATCTGGTCGATCAGCTCCTGCGGGTAGACGGAAAGGTCACAATACCAGCACAAAAAATTTATCTGACATGGCAATAAATACGAAATATCGAGAATTTCAGAAATGTCGAGCCAAACTCAATCAAATTCATTCTATAAAAAAAAACAGTATTGTTCTCAGCATCGGCAGCAGATCAGTCGCGGATTGGTGAAAAGTGAAAACCTAGAGGTGGGGAAAGAGGCTACCTGCTTCTGTGTGAGGAGGTCACGGCTCATCTCCTTGAGCGCGGCCGCCTCTTCCACCACCCGCTTCACCCGCGCCACCAGCTTCGCCGGATTCGCATGCAACCGCCGCCGCCGGATCCCGTCAGCGAGGAAAGGAGCGGTCGAGAGAAAAATACTGACATGGTCAGGGTAGGCGGCGCGGAACTCAAGGTCGAGGCGGTGAAAAAAAAAAAGCGTCGACAACACCGCCGGATGGTGCTGCGGCCGCCGCCTGCTCGGATCCGCCGCCATCCTGACCTAGCTTTCGTGGCGGGGGATCAGGATGCGATTTTTGCTGGACGGCTGGTTCCCGCTCGTGCCGCTCTGATTTTTGGAATTTAGTGAGCGGAAGGGAGCCTCTTCAGTTTCAGACTCAGTCCCAGGCTCCCAGCGCACGATGCATGGGCCCACCTCTCAGCAAGACAGTTACTCCAACTGCGCCAGTTTCCCCTGCGGAATATCCAGTGATTGTAGCGTATTCCCATGCAATTTCTTCACAGTTTTCTCACAAACACAGGAATGATAGGAATCATTCAAATGAACCAGCAGCCACCAGCAAATCAACACTAGCTAGTATTAAAAGCGAAATTCAATAGGAAGCTTTCTTTAGTTCGATCTCGATGCTATACAGCTCGGACGGATTAACCGCAAGTGTGGAAATACAAGACCACTTTCCTTATATTTTATACATGGTTCAAAAAGTCTATTTTATAACAAAGAAATAACTATGAAGACGTTAAGTCGACAGTACATTCACAAAGGGAACAAAAATCACGGGGCAAGATGAGGAAATGACGAAACATTAACGACGCATCTCTCTTGTTGATACTTTGAGGTGCTCTTATTCCTCAAGATTCTTCGCAGCAAAAAAAGCAGCATGAAACATGGGCACCATGGTGGACATACTGGAAAATCTTCAAAACTCCATGTTCATGGAATGCCACTGGAAGGCAATTAAGTCTATCCAAAAAAAGGCAGTATCTATTGAGAAGAAGAAATGCTCATCTGTTCGAGTAAAAATTTCAGACTGTCTGATAAGGTTGTATTTTCCTTAGCTTGCAACCTCAACGACCTCAGCCTCTCCATCGCTGTAGTCAGCCCAGGATTTGGGCTGCTCGGCTGCAATGGACTCTTCAGTAGCATCTTTTACCGCTACCCCTTCTTCTGTAACTTCAGGAGCTTTGGTTTGATCAGGCTCCACTTCACCATCTTTACTTTCTGTGTGGTTCGTGTCATCCACGTTCTGCTTTACACCCCCACCCTCAACATTGATTCCACTAGATGCATCATTTCCTTCAGGACTAATCTGGCTACATTCAGAAACTTGTGGGGATGCAGTTACTGGTGACTCTACAGTACTATCTGGAGATGATAGAAGGTCCTGTGGTGAAGATGGAATACCACCTGGTGATGCTAAAGGACCATTTGGAGATGCTGGATGGCCATTAGGACTCCGAGATTGACCTGGAACAAACTCTGGGGCGTTAGGGTTCATAACCCTGGGGGCAGACGTGTTTGTTTCTGTAGGGGCTTCACCACTTGTCAACACAGGCTTCTTACGAAGTCCTCGGTGCCCTGATCTATTGTAGCCTCCAGCCAGACGTGGACCATAAGGGACCCTTGCAGTTGCAGATTGGTGAGGGTGCTTACGGAGAGGGATGGACAGCATTGGGGGCACATTGGCTGGTGATGGCAATAGCCCTCCATGTTCTCTGAAACCTGGGACAGCCATTGAACCAAAAGCTGGTACGGTGGATGGATTGAATGGAGCCGCCGCAGCAGAAAGTTTACTTGATGTCTCTTTAGCACCTTCTCTTGGTGTATCATTCTTTTCACTCTCAGATAGTGAAGATTTCTCATTTTCACCTCCACTAGACAGCTGTTCTGGTGTATCCTCTCCTGAATCTCTTTCATCGTCATTGGAGGAAGAATCATTTGCCTCAGTTACAGTTGGTGCTTCGTCATTTGGGGTGCCAGCCTCAGTTTGTGTTGCAGATGATGTGACCGGGGCAGGAAGATCTGTGTTCTTTGTTACAGATGTCTCTGCTAGATCTGGGGTCTTTTTATGTCCTGTTTCTGGTTGATCTAAACCAATCGAAACATCAGTTTGCTCAGGTTTACCTCCATCAGGTGATTTAGTTACTTGAGAAGTACCAGCCTTTGGTGACACTTCTATTGCCCCATCTTTCTCTCCAGAAGGGTGACCATTGATTTCTTTTGGGGACTTAGCACTTTCAGGACTTGCACCTCGGACACCTGTATCTTTTTCTTCTGTGTGTACATCACTCGATGCTTTGACAAGAGTCCCTGGTGCAGCTATTGCTACCTCCTTGTATGAAAGTGACTTCCTTACTGTTTGACTGGCACTTGGTGCTGTGAATGGTATCACTTTGACAGCAGCTGTAGCAATGGCAGGGCTTGCTGGCTTGGAGTTGGGATTGGAAGAATTCTCACCACCGTTCAATGAGACAGTAGGGCTACTTGCTTTGGAATTGAAGCTTGAACTCTTCGCTAATTTCTTTGCAAGAGGACTAGAACCAATAGAAACTGCAGCCTCACTAGGTGAAACTCGAGGGGAAGAGAAGTTGGATGTACCTCTTCCTTTGTATCTTCCATTCTCACTGTGTAGTGAATTAGTATTAATTTTTGCCAGATTTGGCCTCCTCATGCCTGCACCAGTTCTGCGGCTCCCAGTGGATCGTCCCTTTGGAACAGCAGCTTGCCACCCCTCATCAGATGTGTACTCTTCAGTAAAATCATCTTGAGGTATGCGGATTGCAGTGTCACTTGATATTTCATCTTTCATTTTCACATGCTCAACAAAGGTTCCATTCTCTTTCACACCAGAGTTTTCATTCTCGGTTAATAAATTATCATTTTTAGGTGGGGGGCTCCTTCGATCTTCATCATCAACAAGTTCAGATTGGTTTTGCCCAATGCGACCTTTGATCTATGATTCATAATGTGCATGTATGAGAATGACTATTGGTGAAATATAAATGTGATATAGTCTCAACGAAAGACCCTACCTTAGCACGGGCTTGTTTCCTTTGCATTTCCTTAGCCTTGAGCTCATCATCTGGGTTGATATAATCCAAAAGATCTGATACACTGAGAAAGAAAAATGAAGATCAACACTTAAGCAGCAAATGATCTACTTAAAAACACCATTTGATAATTAATTTTTTTTTACGCACTGCTTCTGACAGTATTAGGGTAAAGGAAAGTAGGAAACAATCACCCGTTTAGAGCAAGCTATCACCTATAAAATCCATACTGACACTTAGAAGATTAACTATTCATTAGCAAATCAAATAAAAACTTCTTCCTGTCTTTTTAGTTTCTTCAATGAAAATATTTCACAAACATAATCAACTACAACATCTACCTCAGATGTCCTCTGCTTGCTATTGAAGCATCAGGCTTTGGAGTACCATTACGTGCTGCTTCCTGCTGCTCTAGTGCCTTGGATTCAAAGTATTCCAGCCAAGCAGAAGCATCCTGTGGAAAATATGGCTATTAGATTTCCTTGGTGCAACAAGAAAGGTAAATCATTTAACTGAAAATTGGTGGCTAAGTGGAATTACACATAATCAAGCCAGCCTTTTCTGCTTACCTGGGTCCGAAGATCCTCTGATCCAAGCTTTGCTTGAAGTATCCGTAGAGTAGTCTTTTCATGTTGGACACTCAATGAGTATGCTTCCATTAAAGACAAAGCAATAGCAATAGCATGATAACTTGCCGCGGTCTGTCATTAAAACATTGAGACATAAGATGACCTTTCGATGTTAGCCTTTGTTTAAATCACAGGCAGGTACTCTAAATGTTAGGAGTGTGCAGATCAACTGATGTGAGCACTGAGCAGGCAGTAGAGTGTGCAGCTGTATATGCATGAGACCATAATACAATCATGCCAGGAATGTTAGATAATCTACTGCTTCCTTGTGTGAACACACAGCAAGGGAAGGCGGCGCCGAAAAAGCCCCTTGTTGTGGTACTGTAGTCGCTGTAGAGGCAGACGACGAACGGCTCACCTACCGCATTGTAGCCACATGCAGGGGCAGGCGCCAGAGTCAGCCCTGCTGTGTTATCTAGTCACTGTTGCAGCAGGGCAGCTGTATTAGGACTAGATGGGTACAGTTGTATATATAGTTTGCCACTGCAACTTAACAAAGAGAGTTCAAATTTGCCATCTCCTATACAGGGCTCCGGCCAACGCTGGTGCTTGTACTGTGTGTACACTCTGTTCTCCCTCTTCTTCTACCTCTGACCATAGTGTGTGGTCGGACAACGTCTGTCGTGCTCGGCCGTGGTCGACAAGACTGGTGAGTGGTCGACTCACCTGAGTCGGTGATCCTGTGGGCTAACAAGTGGTATCAGAGCCATACAAGCGCCGTCGCCGGACTAACCGCTGGCGATGACGAACGGTTAGGAGATGGGCGACAGCAGTGGCACTGCTGTGGCTGCCCAACCACGACAGAAGGTCGTTGTTCGCACGGTGCGGGAGGTCAGCGTCACTAGTTGGCCGACGCTGACTCGCACCAACTATGGAGAGTAGTCGGTGACCATGAAAGTCAAGCTCAGAGCCCGACGGCTCTGGAATGCTGTTGACAAGGGCACCGACAATGAGGAAGATGACATGTCAGCGTTGGAGGCTATCCTCGCTTACAGGGAGCCGTTGGGGGCGAAGAGCTCTGCTAAGGAGGTGTGGGAGGCTATTGCGGCGATGCGCGTCGGTTCCGACTGCGCACAGAAGGCGACGGCCCAGCTTCTGAAGCAGGAGTACGCCAACCTCAAGTTCAAGGATGGTGAAACGGTAGAGAACTTCTCCCTCCGCCTGCAGACGCTCATCAGCAAGCTGAAGAGCCACAGCGTCACCATCGATGAAGAGGAGGCGATATCCAATTACCTCCACTCCATGCCGGCAAAGTACATCCCGATCGCTCTCTCTGTAGAGACGATGCTGGACTTGTCCACCCTCACCATTGAGAATGTGACAGGCCGTCTGCGGGCGGTGGACAAGCGCCTGGAGCAGGCGACAGCAAAGAAGAACAGCGGCAAACTGCTGCTGATAGAGGAGTGGGTTGCTCGGAGGAACTCTGGGAAGATAGCCTCCCCCAGCCGCGGTGGCGATGGCAAGCGCCGCGGCAAGGCTTCTTCGGAGAAGAAGCAGGTCGACCCCAACGCCTGCCGGCGTTGCGGGAAGACGGGCCATTGGGCACGGGAGTGGCCAAATCGCAAGTAGGAGAAGAAGACTGAGGCTCATCTGGCGCAAGTTGATGATGATGATGAGGCCACAGGTCACTCATCTGGAAGGTGGCCTTCATCTCTTCCTTGAATGCCGCCACCTCTACATCCTTGGTGCCGGTGATCACCAAGTCGTCGACGTAGACACCCACCAGCAGAGCATTTCCTCCACTGCCCCGTCGGTAGATGGCCGCCTCGTGCGGGCTTTGCTCGAAGCCCATCCCCTTTAGCGTGGAATCCAACTTGGCATTCCACGCCCTCGATCTCGCCGCAAGCCATAGGGCCTTTGCGCAGCGGAGCACCTGCCCTCCTTGTGGGGATCGCAAATCCCGTGGTGGTCTGCGTAGACCTCCTCCTTCAAGTCGCCGTTAAGGAACGCCGACTTGACGTCCATATGGTGAACACGCCAGCCCTCCTGGGCAGCTAGCGCAAGGAGGAGTCGCACGGACTCCATCCGTGCCACGGGAGCAAAGGCGTCGTCGAAGTCGACCCCCTCCTGCTGCACGAAACCTCATGCTACCAAGCGAGCCTTGTGCTTGACGATGGCACCGGCTTCATCCCTCTTCAGCTTGTACACCCACTTAAGGGTGATCGCGCGGTGACCACGAGGAAGGTCGGCCAAGCTCCAGTGCACGGTTCTTCTCAACCGCATCCATCTCCAACTACATCGCGGCGCGCCATGCCGCGTGTTTCTCGGCCTCAGCAAACGACCGAGGCTCGTCGTCGTCACACGCAAGGTGCAACTGCGCCTCCAGGTCGTGAGGCACTAGTCCTGGCACCGGCTTGTCGCCGAGAAGGTTCTCCATCGTACGGTACCGCAACGGCTCGCCATCGTGGTACGCGTCAATGCGCTCCTCGTCGTGAGAGAGCGAGATAGCGAAGCTCAGCCGGGCCGTGCTCGACACAGTGGTGTTGGAGTAGAGGTGCTGTCGGTCTTTGGTGCGGGTGGTGTGGTGGAGCCGGCGAAGAACTCATCGTGCCCGAGGTCCCGGGCCGAGAGAGCGCAGTCTTTGTCCCGATGTAGCAGCGCAAGGGGGGTCGGTGGAGGCTCGGGGCTGGGGTAGACGTGCTTTCGAAGAAGAGCCGAGAAGAGCCGCCTACTCCCCGGCTCCTCGAAGTGGGACATACTCGACAAGTGAAGTCGTCGATAGACGTCGGAGCGAATTGTCGTCCACCGCCTTGTCCCACGCCCATCCTCGCCCTTCGTTGAACACAATGTCGCGCGCCCTCCGCGTAGCCGATGAACACTCCCGGAGTGCTCCTGTCGTCGAGCTTGCTAATGTGGCCAAGCTCCTTGGCGAACGCGAGGCAGCCGAAGACCCGCAAGTGGGAGACCGCCGACTTGCGCCCATGTCAAGCCTCGTACGGCGTCCTGCCGTCGAGCGCCTTGGTAGGCGAAGCGGGTTGAGGATGTAGACGGCCGACACCACCGCCTCTCCCCAGAAGGCGGTCGGCATCCCCGCCGCTGAGAAGGGCCCGAGCCATCCCCACAACCGTCTGCGTTGCGCCGCTCGACGACGCCGTTTCTTGCTTTGCGGTTTGTCTGGTAGCGGAGTAGTGGCGCTGAATGCCCTTATCGGTAGTGAGACGACGCGTGAATTCAGCCGCCGTGAATTCGCCCGCCGTTGTCGGTGCGCGAAGACCTGTAGCGATTTCTGGCGCGCTCACTCCGCCTCGCAGCGACTGCGTGCACTGATGGCGTCGCAACCTCTCTCCCTTGCTGCCGAGGACCATCACCCACATGTTGCGGGAGAGGGTCGTCGACGAGCGCGAAAATAGCGTCGTCCTCCGGTGTGGGCGGTGTCACGGGCCACACAAGTCTGTGCTCACCGACACGGAGATGTAGTAGACTCGATGAGCGACTGTGCTCACCACCATACAGCGGTGAAGATGGCGGAGCCGGCGCCCTTGATCTCCACGCGGAGGCATCCCCAAACTTGACGGAACCTCGGACGCTAGAGTCAAGCTCGGTGAAGAACTCCGTCGATCGGTCATGTGACGGTGGCGCGGTGTCGAGGCACCACCCGTCGACTCTTGTCGTTCTTTGGAGCCGTCGCCGAGGAGGCGTGTGCTATTGGCTCGTCAAAGGTGGAGAAAGCCGCTCTGGTCGGTGCGCTGGAGGTATCTCGATGCTTGCATGTTCCATGAAACGAGCCGGCTCCTCGCTTTGTCGCGGCGTGGGGCTGGCAGCGTCGTGGTTGTCGACGATCCTTGGCCCAATGGCCAAGCTAGCGCGATTATGGCAGTGTCGTCTCGTCTTCGGCTTGTGCTTGCCGGTGGCGCCGCCACTGGCGCCTCGCGGGCATCACCCTCGGCACGTCCTCCTCGCCCGGCCTAGGCACCCCTTCTTCCGGTCACCTTGGCGGGCAGCCCACTTTGCTCCCGAAAGTGAGAAGGAGCTTCCGCCGATGGTGATGGGCCCCGAGAGATAGGCGTGGCCCATCGGCCGCCGGCGACCTTGAGGCGACCTATCGCCTCCTCGATCGACGTCGTGGAGAGATCCAGCGAGGGACTCAATCAAGCGAGCCATCTGCTTGTACTTCTCGGGGACGCAGCGGAAGAACTTTTCGGCGCTCTCTCCTCGCCCGTAGGTATCATCGCCGAACGCGCACCATCTTACGCAATGAGTGTTGAGGCGGAGAGCAAAGTCATCAACGTCCTCACACGTCTTGAAGGCGAGTTCTTCCACTCTTTGCGAAGTGCTGCGGTGTGGACTCATGGATGCGGTCGCTGCCGATACGTGCCGCGGCGATGGCGTCCCAAGCCTCCTTGGCGATCCGCTTGTTGGTAGCGAAGCGCATCTCGGCGGGGCTGCGGCGATGAGGGCACCCGGCGCCCGCCGATCCGGTCGTAGTCGGCGTCGCGTCATCGGACCGCCTCCCACATGTGCCGCACTGAGCTTTACCCTTATCACCGCAACCCACTCGGCGTAGTTGGCCTTAGTGAGGTAGGCCACCCACCCGCCGGGCCGGCGTCCCGACGACTGGAGCCCGTGGTAACCACGGATCGATCCGGGAGAGAACCACGCCGCTGCTGTGAAGGCCGCGCTCTCCATCGACCCGTCGCCACCGTTGTCATACGCGCGCCTCCTCCAGAGCGCCGCCGCGGCGTCTGCACCTCCTCGGGGCGCCACTGCCGGCGCGCGCCTCTCAGAGAGCGCCGCCGCCGCGCGCCTCCTCGAGCGCGCGCGCAGCATATCCCCCTGTTCGGCTGCGAGCTGCGGTCGAAGCGTCTTCGGCGTTGTCGTCGCCGTCGCCGTCGCCGCTTCGATCTTCCCCTCCCGCAGCTCGAGGTCCGCGTCGGCGTTGTCGTCGAGAGCAAGCTGCCATCTTTGCGACGTTGCCGAGACCTCGACGCCGCGCCGCCGCCTGCTTCGCATCCGCCACCGCTTGCTTCCGCCCGCCGCCTCTGCTGTTGCCCGGCCTCGCCATTACCGACCTCGCGCCGCCGCCGCCGCCGCTTCTCTCTCGTTCTCTGCCACGGCAAGTTCGGCCTCTGGCCACTCAGGCTTTCGAGACGATGGAGGCCGAGATCGACTGCGGACATGACGCGCTCTGGGGGGCTTCTTTGCATGGGGAGAGGGCTGCTTCATCTGTTTATTGCAGAGAGGGAGAGAGTGAGCGAGGAGTGGCGGAGCTGCTTCTTTGCTCCCATTGAGGCTGCATTGTAGGTGGGAAAGGAGATGAGCAGGAGATGCTCGAGCTCTGAGGATAATACTGGCTCGATGCGGTTGTTAGTCACTGAATTCTTACTCTTGGTAGTAGCAGAATTCTTACTCTCATCGAGAGAGAATGACACTAGGAGTTGGGGCAATTTTCTGGTTTATTTCTCACACAAATGCCATACCGACCTGAGGGGTTAGGGATACATATTTATAGGCTGCTAGCCAACCAAACATATGCCAAGATGTTAATCCTAGATGCTAGTTCTAGATATTGTCCTAGATGTTAGTCCTAGATGCTAAGATGATGTCCTCCTAGATGTTAAGATGTTGTCCTAGCCAGTCAAGGATGCTGTTCTTGATGGGCAGCAAGACCACCACCATGTAGCCACAAGGACCATATGCTGCACACAGAGACTTATCCATCAGCGGTGGTATCTGGACTCTGGTGCCAGCAACCATATGACGGGCTCCAAGGCAGCCTTCTCCGAGCTCGACGACGATGTTACCGATACGGTGAAGTTTGGTGACAGCTCAAGGATGGCAATCCAAGGGCGTGGCACCATCTTCAGGTGCCAGAACGGGAAGCACCGCGCGCTAACGGATGTATATTACATCCCGCAACTGCGTTCAAGCATCATCAGCATTGGTCAGCTGGATAAGCGCGGTAGCTAGGTACTGATCAAGGACGGAGTCCTTAGGATCAGAGACCGGGAGCAGCGACTTCTCGCCAAGGTGAAGAGGTCCCAGAACCGGTTGTACCTCCTCGACCTAAAGGTAGAGCAGCCGGTGTGCCTGGCGGCAAGGCACACCGAGGAGCCGTGGTTGTGGCATGCCCGGTTCGGACATCTCAGCTTCGACGCGCTTGGTCGGCTGGAGAAGATGGTCCGAGGGCTACCCCACATCAAGCACGGAGACGAGCTGTGTGACAGCTGTCTGGCCGGAAAGCAGAGGAGGCTACCGTTCCCAAAGGCGGCCAGGTATCGCGCGGAGGACGCTCTCGAGCTCGTCCACGGCGACCTCTGCGGGCCGATCACGCCAGCCACAAACGGTGGTCGGCGGTACTTCCTCCTGCTCGTGGATGATTGCAGTCGCTACATGTGGCTGCAACTCCTGACGAGCAAGGACGAAGCGACGACGGCGATCAAGAAGTTCAAGATGTGCGTGGAGGCCGAGAGCGGCAAGAAGCTCCGCGTGCTGAGGACTGATCGCGGCGGCGAATTCACTTCGGTGGAGTTCGCTGCGTACTGCGCGGATCAAGGTGTGGTGCGACACCACACCGCGCCATACTCGCCACAACAGAATGACGTGGTGGAGCGACGGAACCAGACGGTAGTCGGCATGGCCCGATCTATGATGAAGGCCAAAGGCATGCCGACAAGGTTCTGGGGGGAGGCGGGGACCACGGCGGTGTCATCCTCAACCGTGCTCCCACCAAGGCCCTAAAGGACAAGATGCCGTTCGAGGCTTGGAATGGACGCAAGCCGAGTGTGTCCTTCCTCCGAACATTCGGCTGCATCGACCACGTCAGGAAGATGAAGCCGGTCCTCACCAAGCTGGAGGACAGGAGCACACCAATGGTGTTCCTGGGCTACGCGGAGGGTGCCAAGGCATACTGGCTCTACGACCCACGCGGAGACAAGGTACTTGTCTCGCGCGACGTCGTGTTCGACGAGAAGACGGCTTGGGACTGGAACAGTCCGAGCACGGGGGAGGCTGGCGGCTTCACCAGCACCTTCGTCGTCGAGCACTTGTTCATCCACGGTGGTGGAGACGCTGGGGAAGAGGTGCCGAGCACTCCAGCAACAGAGCCGAGCACTCCTAGGGGTGCCGAGCACTCCTAGAGGGATGCCGAGCACACCAGAAATGGTGCCGGGAGGTTCTGCAGTGGTGGCGACCACTCCAGGACGGGTGCCAAGCACTCCCGTAGCAGAGCCAAGAGGTCTTGCAGTGGTGCCGACCACTCCAAGACTGAGGCTCAGCACTCCTACAGTGGTGCCGAGCACTGCAGGAGTAGTGACGAGCTGTCTAGAAGTAGTGCCGAGCACTCCAGGGGCTGTGCCGAGCACTCCGGCGGAACAGGGAACTCCATCGATGCCGATCAAGTTCGCCTCACCTCCAAGTGACATCACTGAGTTCGTGGATACCTTCCACGAAGGTGAGGAAGTGCGGTTCCGCAGGCTGGATGACATCGTCGGCGGCACAGGGCCCTCAGGACTGGCTGGTCGGCTGCTCAATGATCAAGAGTTGCTACTCGTCAGTGCAGAGGAACCACCCACGTTCGGGCTGGCGGAGCGCGATGGAAACTGGCGACGGACGATGCTGGAGGAGATGAAGGCGATCGAGGAAAACGAGACATGGGAGCTCGTCGATCCACCTCCAGGCGCGCATGGAGTCTGTCCGTTTGCTACTAGCCTTGGCAGCAGCAAAGGACTGGCGCGTCCATCACTTGGACGTTAAATCGGCCTTCCTCAACGGCGAGCTGGCGGAGACGGTCTTCGTCGAGCACCTCCGGGTTTCACCGTGGCGAAGCGAGCCACAGGATGCTCCGACGCGCGCAAGGCGCTCCACCAACGCGGCAGGCCCCACGAGCATGGAACGCCAAGCTTGACGGCACGCTGGACAAGCTTGGGTTCCAGCGGTGCGCAACCGAGCACGCGCTCTACACGCACGCGGCGACGGGGGAAGGAGGAGCTCGTCGTCGGCGTGTATGTGGACGACTTGATCGTCACCGGCGTGCGTACGAAGGACATCGATAGTTTCAAACGCGAGATGGCGGCTCGTTTTCGAATGAGCGATCTCGACGTCCTCTCCTACTACCTCGGCATCAAGGTGAGACAAGGGAAGGAGGCACTCACGCTCGGCCAGAGCGCGTATGCCATAAAGCTGTTGGAGCGGAGCGGCATGGCTGAGTGCAAGCCATGCGTGACTCCGATGGAGGAGCGGCCGAAGCTGCCGAAGGCCGCACCACGGCGAAGGTGGATGCAACACTCTACCGGAGCATCGTCGGCGGTCTGCGCTACCTAGTCCACACGAGGCCGGACATTGCGTTCGTCGTGGGCTACGTCAGTCGCTTCATGGAGGATCCCAGAGAGGATCACTGGGCTGCGGTGAAGCGGCTACTGCGCTACGTCAATGGGACGGTGGATCAGAGGATCATCTTTCCCAAGACCGGTGGGAGTAGGCTGCAGCTCACTGTGTTCAGCGATGTAGACATGGCAGGGGACATCGACGGACGACGGAACACCTCTGGCGTGCTCGTCTTCCTCGGGTCGGCTCTAATTTCATGGTTGTCGCTAAAACAGAAGGTGGTGGCGTTGTCTACGTCGCGCAGGCGAGTGCGTAGTGGCGCCGGCGGCATGCGTTGTTGTTGTGTGGCTGCGGCCGATCGCCGGGCGAAGGTGACCGCGTGGAAGCTCACCCACCAACACCGATGGTGGACAACCAGCCCGCCATCACCCTCGCGAAAAATCCGGTTCGCACGGCCGAGCAAACACATCGACGTGAAGTTCCACTTCCTCGTGGATCGCGGTCGATGGAGGGCGAGATCGTCATCGAGTTCGCTTAAACCGGTCGGCAACTTCGCGGACGTCCTCACCAAGCCGCTTCGGACGTCTTCGACTCACGGAACTGAAGGAGATGATCGGCATGGAGGGGGTACAAGGGATAGCAGTAGGATTAGGAGAAGAATTGTTAGATAATCTACTGCTTCTTTGTGTGAACACACAGCAAGGGAAGGCGACGCCGAAAAGGTCTCCTGCTGTGGTATCAGTAGCATTGTAGAGAGGCGGTATTTGCCGAACGGCTCACACCGCCCAGATCAGTAGCCACATGCATGGGGACGCGCCTTGAGTCAGCCCTCTTTGTGTTATCTAGTCTTTATTCTTGTGAGGGCAGCTATACTAGGACTAAATGGGTAGAGTTGTATATATAGTTTGTCACTGCAACTCAATAAAGAGAGTTCAGATTTGCCATCTCCTATACAGAGCTCCGCAACGCTGGTGCTTGTACTGTGTGTGTACGCTCTGTTCTCTCTCTTCTTCTACCTCTGACCATAGTGTGTGGTCGGACAATGTCTGTCGTGCTCGGCCGTGGTCGGCAAGGACTGGTGAGTGGTTGACTCACCTGAGCCGGTGATCCTGTGGGCTAACAAGGAACACTGGAGGAGGTTGGGTTGCCTACCTGTATGTGATCAGCGCCAAGCAACCGTTGGTTACATTTTAGAGCTTCATGCAGATAACGGAGTGCAACATGGACATTGCCCAACCCTTCTTCCATCATCGCAACATTGATATAAGTTGCAGCAGTGTTAGGATGAGAAGGGCCACATGTAAGGTGCAAAAGATATAGGGCACGATTGACATACCTGAAATATAACAATCAGAACATAAATAAAGTAGTTGAAACATAAAAATGGTAAATGAAACAGGCTCCACAGGTAAGTGGGAAGACATAAAACTAGAGTGTCATCCATAGTTTACCATGTCAGCTTAAGTAGTTTATTCTGTGAACTTACTTTAATGCCAGTTCTGTATGTTGCAGACGATAGTAAAAAACAGCAAGATCTCCATAGCTTTTCATTGTATCTGGGTGGTCAAGTCCAAGTTCCCTCTCATTAATATCTAAAGCCTTCTGTTGATAGATGGTTGCCTGGTTGAAAGAGCAGCAACATTTACAAAGTTAAGCCTTCACAGCATAGGATAGAACAATGCTTTTGTGCATAGATAATTAAACACCTGACAAGTGCATATGTACTACAGGTAACTCAGAGAAGTAACATCATAGCATTGACTAAGCTAAAGCAGCTTACAAGCTCAACCAAAATATGATTCCAATTTGAAACACAGTAACATGTCTAGGATAGATGCAATTTCATGACCACCTAATTGTATCTGCAAACATAGCGTATGCAGGTAAAATTGACAAAATTGTGGAATAGTGAATGCTACTAGTGAGAGCTAATGGTGAAGTCCTAAGAAGAATATACCTGGTTGAAGTCACCAGTATGATAAAGCACTACTGCAAGAAGGCTGTATGCTCCTGCCGTCATTCTATGATAAGGACCACAAACAGCAACAAGTTTTGCAAGAGCCTGCACAATCATGTGCAGATTAGAATGAAGGAAACCGAATGAAGCGCCAGTTCAAGAATTCATCACATATGGATGTAATAGTAAGACAACGAATTATACCTTTGTGCCATAGTTAACAGCATCCTCAAGTTTCCCTTTATCCAGGAAAGTCTTGGATGACTCCAGCAGGGTGCGGCCATCAGCTGATGAGCATGCAACATGCTGCAAATAGGCAAAAAACAATGGTCGATGTCCATGAATTCTCTAAGAATTTCTTATTCAGTTATTTCTTTTAGAAATGAAAAGGTTACCTTGTAGATAGGAACAACACTGATAATATCCGACTTTCTGAATGGATGTGGCATATCCATGTCATAATCTTTTGTTACTAACTCAAGTCCTACCTAAATTGGAGTTGTTATCTGAATCATGGTTCCAGATTGAAGAAATACAATAAAAATGTTAAACCTCAATGAAATGTAAAATTATAGCACTAAATTACCTTATGGCAGAGACCACGGAGAATGGCATATTTTCTTAGATCAAGACAGTATTCATCTTTCCACTTCCAACCAAATCTCTTTATCAAAAAGACCTCCAGCCACCTTTTCCTGAGATTATGATCCTCACCACAATCGCCGTCATTATTTTCCTCCAGGAATGGTCCCAGCAAAATATTTAAACATGATGCAACCAAGTCTGCCATGTCATTTACATCATCAACAGCTGCAATAACAGCCCGAACTATGTGCTTAAATGCTCGAACTACCATCTCATGTATACACAGGGACTGTATATGTGGAAGCTTATCAGAAAGCTCAACCTGAAACACGGCAATTATAGTAGCACCTCAGTGTCATTAATAAGAGGTTTCTTACTATCTTACTTGTTCAAATGAATCGACAGGGTTTTTATGTGACTCAGAAAACAAATCTTGAACATAATCATAGTATGTACCACTCGTCCCAGTGACCTCATCTGGAGGCCCCTAGTGTGCATAAAATCTGTTAATGTCCTTCCATCAACAGGGGAAAGCTCAAGTGAGCCAAAGTCTGCGACCTGATGATTCAGAAGGATGACAATAAATTACAGTGTAACTCAAAGCAAGTCTTTGATTGCTGCAAGATAGATATATTACCAATTTGGGCAGCGCGGTATCATCATAATACTTGTGTGACATCTCAATCAGTTCATCCAGTGACTGCACACAGAGGCATAAAATCAAAAGGCATAATGTAACAATAAAGAATGTGAGGACCATGATGGAGATGGACGTAAACCTTGCTAACCTACGGTACCCTACAAGTCTGGTCTTTGTAGTAACACAAAAATCACCAGATGGACTAATTCTTTACAATAGGTGAATTTACCAACATGTTAAGCTATACCAGCATGGAACTGATGAATTATACTAATACTGAGGGAATTAGCAGTAAAATTGATGGATAGAGAAAATGCAGTGACGGATGAGTAACCGCAAGGCCACAAGTAGACTAACATGAATTTCATATGGACGTCTAGGTGATGTGGAATTGCTTGGAGTAGTGTGTCACATAATTGGCTAATCACCCCTAAAAAAGTTAAGAAATCTCCAAAATCGACATGACAAGAGAAAAACCTTAGCATGAAGTCCAGTTTCTGATTCCTTCAGCCTTTGGAAAGCTGCTTCCGGAAGCAGTCTTTGAAGAACAACATCCTTATCATCCTTTATGCTGGCAGTGTTGTCTGTATGCCCATTATCTGTTTTAGGTGAAGTGTTTTCTTTTACATATGTACTTTTTCCACCCTTGTCATCTGTCTTCTTTTTTATCTCCTTTAACTGACCAAATTGTTTACCCAGACCCTTTACTGTAGGGACATCCTTAGTCTCGTCACTTTTCTTAGTCTCTGTCTTCTCGGAAGTTGGGTTCTGTAGATGTTGCACCCAACAAGCACCAAGTTCCCATCTGATAGGTCTTGTTACTATCGGAGCCTCACTTTCAAGCTTCTGCAGGCTGTCTGTCAATATCTTCCGGACAAAAGTTTGAGTAGTCGCATTGTCTTGAGGATCACTGGTCTGCAACCGTTGAACTCCAGGTACTTGAGCACATGATTTATGAAGCAGCATCCTTAAGCTGATACAATGAAAGGTGGTTATTGCATTGGTCTTATAACAGGGCAAGATGAAATGTGTTAAGAGTAGACAGCTGTGTATGCAAAAAGTCAACCATACAGACATAAATTATGTAAACATTACTTGAGACCAATCAGATGTACAGAAACATCATGGTTAATAATTGTGAAATAAAGCATAAGAATATATTTGTACACTATATCAAAGTCCCAACTACTAACCTATTGACATTAAGAGCATTGCTACCTCCTTCAGGCTGATCTTCAATGTGGATCTCCTGCTGTGCTACAGAAGCAGTTGTCAGTTCAGTATCTACTGGAACTTGGACAACAGCTGTATACCCACAATGCTTTACAATAACCACACCAAGAGTGGCTGTATCCTGTATAAATGGATAGCACAATTTCAATACTTCATAAAATGCTAATGAAAGTATTAATATAAAAGTTGCATGGAGGGAATCTTACATGTACTATTGCACTCTCATCAGCAGTGATGCCTTTCAACAAGTTTCTCTGAGCAAGCTCTTCAGAAGACATCCCTGGAGCCTGACTTCCATCCAATTTAACATCTAGCTTGGAGCTTGCATCTGTTTTGTCCTTTGTGATCATTATTTTCATATCACCTACTTGCTCGGTGTGCAAAACAGAACCAATGGTGCCATTTGTTGTTTCATGTAAACTCGTATGGTTGGAAATCAGTTGCTGAATAGATGCTACAGCTTTCAGGACTGCGACATCCACAAATAAACTGTGGAGTAGGAAAGCCTTTCTGTCTCTGACTTGCCTCTCCTCAGCTGTTTTGCAAGGCATTGCAGCAAGGATGGCAAATTCTTTCACCCATGGTCTATGGTCGTGCTTTCCATCTCTTCCTTGACCACCACCACTGCCACCCCAGGTTTCATCTTCAGTTGGGAGAGGTGGGAACACTGATGGTGAATCAGCAACAACAGGGGGAACCACCCATGTGTTTGATCGGAATCCATAAGGAAGATTTCCAAACTGATTTGAAGAGTCAATAAAAGGGTGAACTTCAGTTTAAGATCATAGCAGTGACCATACATGCAAACATTTGTTAACATAAGAACAATAACTACACATAAATTCAGCACTCAAAAGTAAACCTGACCTTGTTGTGCTCGACAAATGCCTTCATCAGAGCCTTGTAGGCCTGCAGATTGCAAATGCATTTTCTTGTCAATAAACAGCCATCCAAAGACAACAAGGTCATACAATATCTAATGCTTACTCCATCAAATGCACGGCTTGTTTGCTGCAACAGTCCAACGAGGGAGCGGCTGATGAGTGCACGCTTCCCTGCGGGGTAGAATCCTTCTTGGGATGCCACAATCGTCACTGGTTTCCCATTACAAACTCTCACCTGCATATCAACCAAATTCTAAGCGATCTAGCAAAACACATGCTGGTAGAATAAGCAACTTGTCTAACAGTCTAAGTATGACCAATGTGCATCAGGCCTCACAGCAACATACGTCCAACACATTGAATTTTGTTAATAAACATTAAGTTTCAGAGAAGTATAGTAAAGTGGGCATCTGTACCGATGACACCAAACCATACAAAAATTAATTCACTGATAAACTTTGTAGCAAACGCACATCGATCTGGAAGAAGTCGTCTTCTCTCTTGTCATCAACGAATGGCCGAGACGACCTCCTAATGTCTGCAACCAATCACATTCCCTTCAGAGAAACGGGAGGGGAGAATATCCTGTATGCCACTCATCAAACCTACTCAATTCTGATTTCTGAATCAAACGTGCTCCGAAACAAGCAAAAATCGCATCAAGTCAAAAGAGTGGCGACTAGCGCGAGCACTCACAATGCAGCGGCGGTGTGAGGTGCGAGAACGTGAATAAATCGTAAAACTGCTCCAGCTTCGGCGGCGGGTACATGGGCTCCTCGCCGCCGCCGGGCGCCGTCTTACCGGGCGACCCGGTTTTGGCGGACTCGGCCGCGGCCGCATCGGGCGACGCGGGCTTCTGCTCGGGCTTCTTCGCCCCGAACGCGGTGGTGCAGGCGACGATGTCGAGCAGCCGCCGCACGTGCGCGACGGCGAGCTCCTCCGTGTAGTCCTCTGCGCGCGACGGCGAGGAGGTGGGTCAGTGACTGCTCGCATTTTGCACCTGGGTCCTCGGGGAGTTGGGTATTTTCGGGATCGTACCTTCGACGATGCTGAGGTGGCAGGGCTTGAGGGAGGCGATCTCCACCGTGTCCTTGAGCTGGGCCCCACGGACCTGCATTGCGTTGCGATGGGCTGTCAGTGGTGCGGATCACGGGGCAGGGTTTTGAGGCTCTACTGGATGGGCCCAGGGGCTTTTTATTACCTCGTGGGACAGGGAGTAGCTGGTGAGGTGGCAGGTGTCCACGTGGACGGCCAGGAGCTTCCGGATGTCGAGGATCCTGTCCGTCGATATGCCCTGCACACGGCAACCCGGCAATGCATGCATTCATCAGTCGGTACGAATGCAGTAAAATGGACCCAGCAAAGAACGCCTTAACCTTGCGCTTTGTTGGCCTTTTTCTTTTTGCAATGCATGGGACCGGATATATATTTTTTCAATTCATCAACATGTAATAGATAGATTAATTTCAAAAACATGTGTGTTAGTTTCAAACAAACAAGTAAGTTTGCAAGAGTTTGTTCCTCTAAAATAGGCTTAAGTTATCATTATTACGGTCACACTGAAACTTTGCAATTCTTCAGACAAGCACTGAACCACAAAGCTAACACTCTGCACATATCTTTTTATTAGTCACATACTGGACAAGTGCCCTTGTGCACGTGCTCCTTCTGCCGAGAAGAATGCACATGAACTCCATGCATGTGCGCTTAGCTTAACAATTGCAGGTTTGCAATCACAGGTGGTAGTCCATAAACGCAAAGTATTTTTGCCCGCAGCAGCGAACACACGAGCATATATGCAGACCCGCGCATATGTTCTGAACACGACATGTCGGTGCTTCCCGTAAAATTCATGCAAGAAGAAGGCGCTAGCTGTTCTCACCTTGAGCGTGAGATGCGTGTAGTCCGGCGTCTCAACGGTGACGTCCAGCACGGTGGGCAGCACTGCACCATGCAAGGGAGTCCCTCCATTAGTTTAGTTCCACTTCCACACAATCAAATTAATTAAACCAGCATACAACTACATATCACGCACACAAAAGAAAAAAAAAAAAAAAAGCAACGAAATCAGCAAACAGTAAGTTATTTCCAAATTGGACAGTCTCCTCCATCAGCAATTCACAATTGTCAGCACATGGAACAGTGTTTGCCTCTCTTTCAGAAAAGGGCCCTTCAGAAAACCATTTCGAAACTCCGAGTACAATTCCTTCACATGAAAGAACCAGCGGATTGAGCGCTACACCTTTCTCCTCCTTCTTCTTCTTGTCTCCCTTGGCCTTGGGCTTGGCCTTCCCTGCCTTGGGCGCCATGGCTGCTGCCGCCGCCCCAAGCTAACCAAGCTCTGCACTGCAGTCTGCAGTGCACTGCAACAACCTTATCGCCAGCAATCGGGACTCGGAAGGAGCACGGCTAAGGTGCCCTGGGCATTGCAGAGTTGTATAGCTTGGAAAGGAGGAGGAGATAGCGAGGCATGCAGTGGAGAGGCAAAGAGAGGATAAGGTGTTTATGGGGATATATAGTAGTCGCGGCAGCTGCTAATCTGCTACTAGCTAGGATAGCAGGTAGCCCTCTGTACTCCTGCTCCTCCTGGACCTGAAGCGGTTCGTTCAGAATGAGAAGAGGACAGCAGCAGCAGACTGAACACTCCAGCGGCTGCTGGTCATCAGCTTTTTTTTCTATATTTCATCTAAAAAATTACCTACATATAAAACGTTTTGGTTTTTCTAAATATATAAGTTTTGTTATGCACCTGATATATACACTATGTCTAGATACATGTAAAAATAATATATCTAGAAAAAGCCAAAATGTCTCATTAATTTAAATGGAGAATAAATTATAAGAAGTTTTAGCTTTTCTGAATACATAACTTTTGCTATGTACTTAGATATACACTATATTCAAAAACATAGTAAAATCAATATATCTTAAAAAGCCAAAAATGTCTTATAATTTAGAATAGATTGAGTATTGTATCTTCCAAATTGTAAGTCATTCTGGTTCTTTTAGACATAATGCATTTCTAGATGAGTATCAAAAGCTATATACCTATAAAAGCTAAGGGGTCGTTTGGTTCCACACCGCTGTTTGCCACACAACACATGCGGCTACCACATAAAGTTGGTTGGTGTTTGGTTTGTGTATAGATTGGGCAGACACAAACTTTTTCAGACTTGATTCTCGTCATAGTTGTGGTCGCCATTTTCATCGTCTTGCCTTCAGCGACGCTACATTTGATGCGGTAGACTCTGGCTATAAACCAAACAGTCCCTAAAGATAGAACGACTTATAATTTATAGAGGGGCAGTTTGCTTTGTTTATTTATGGCTACAAGCATAGGCTTTTAAAGTTTCTTTCCCGACGAAGGCTCCTTTTAAGTTTTTGTAGACCGTCCACGAACGATTAGTGTCTCTGAATTCTTGAAAAAGCGAGATGCAATTATCTTGGCGCAGGAGTATCCACCCGCACTTTTTCTCTCTTACAATCTCCGGTTACTCTCTAGAAGATGAGCGGGTGAGATTTTCGTTCTTTCCGAAGATTTTCCATTAATCCGCGAGACGTGCATGAATATTGTGAGCCACACAAACCGCTGGTCCAGAATGCAAATCCGGTCTCAGAGGAAACCACTGAAATTGTTCAGAGAGTGTTGCTCAACTGCTCTGCAAGCCCCGAGAGCACTGCACAGTGACCTGTAATCCTGTATGTATGCATGTACCTACCTACTACCCTTGACAAGTTGACATGCTCGAACCATCCTGGAGCTGGAGGTTATTCGGCTAAAGTTCATCGAGTTTCAGACAAATTTCAAGGGCCCTTTCAAACGTAGGATTGAGAAATACAGGAACAGGAAAATATAGGAATATGATAGGAATGTATATGGAAAACAGAGGAAAGAAAAACATAGAAATTTTATTGGAATGAGTGTTTGGATGAGTATAGGAAAAATGTAGGAAACAACAGTACACGTACTACACGTACTGGCTAACTAATTACATGTGATAAGTACTAACTAATTACAATGTGATCTATGTGTCAGCCAAACTACACCTCGATCCTAGGCACGGTGTATCCAATCAGTATCATTAATGTTTTCCTTCAGAAAATCTTTCAAAGGAATTTTCCTCGAAGATCCTAGGCACGGTGTGATGCCAATTCCTATAAAAATGAGTTTAGTTGGAGTGGATGCTTTTTTTTACCATGTTTCACCAGTGAAATGTCTTTCAAACGAATTTTTCCTCCGAAGTTCCTATGGCTCAATCCTCCCAACCAAAGGGCACTACAGTGCCAATTCCTATAAGAATCAAAATCCTATATTTTTCCTACAAACTTTCTGCATTCCAAATGGGGCCCAAATGGAGACAAGTAGTGTACTGGCGGCCTGGCGCCGGCAGTGGTCAGTTTCATGGACCGTCAAGGATAAAATAAACCGGCCGCGGCCGGTAGCGCAGAAATGGGCGAGCGCAGGCAGCGTGGTGGTGAAGCCGTGGAGCCGGTGATAAGATAACTGATAAGCAGCGGCGCTGGCGCGGAGAGGCGACTTGTACTTGTAGGGCTTTTGCGCGTGTGCGAGAGACCGAGAGAGGGCGACAGCAACGGGCGTTGGCGCGACGCGGGGCGGCAACCAATGGCCAGAGGCAGCCCCCCTCGTGGCCTCATCCCGCCGCGTAGGCGCCTACCCTCTCCCAATCGCGCACGACCAATGCCCAGCCTCCACAGCATTCCATCCGTCCATCGTCTCATCCCCATCCCATCCCATCCCATCCCGGGCGCGGGCGACGACGCCTCCGTCGAGCGAGCCCCACTCCCTTTCTGCTGCTGCTGCTGCCCCGCCCCCACTTCCCCACTCAACGGCACAAGGCGTCAAGGCCACAACGCCTAATCCCGCCGAGGCCCTGCCTGCGGCCACACGTTTCTCACCGCGCGCACCGAGGGGTTTTTACTGCACCGGCTGGTCGCCCCGTCGGTGAGGGCGTACGTACGACGTTGGGGGCTTGAAGCAGCCGCACGTACCACACGCCCTTCAATTCGCGACGCCCGCCGGCCAGGGCAGGGTGCGGCTCTGGAGCCTAGCGCGTTTCTGGCAAATGACAATGCCAATGGCAACTGGTCCTGGAACCTGGATGCGCTCGCGCTCGCGCTCGCTCTCGCTCCGCATGTGAACTGGGCAGTGGCGAACCGGAGATGGAGTATGCTAATGGCAGCGCTGGATTGTTTGAATGCCAGGCTATGCTGATGCCTCCGAGGGGCGAGGGCTGTATCAAAGGTGCATGCGTTTCTACCCCCGTCCGAAAATCAATACAATTAAGGTTTAGAATTAGAACACGTCAACTTTCCTTGAACTTGAATAAATTTATAGAAAATAATATCGACATTTATGTCTCAGCTAGGCTTACCATAAAAAATATATTTCATAATTAATACTCTCTCTGTCCAGGGAAACATGCAACTATGGGTTACGTGTCAGACAAAGTAGTTTACGTTTAATCAAATTTCTAGAGAATAATATTTATAGTTATGACTCTAAATTAATTTATTATGAAAATACATTTCGTAATTAATTTAATGATATTTATTTGATATCATAAATATTTATAATTTTTTTATCTATAATTGGTCAAACTTTGATGTAGTAAAACATGACACTGTGCTAGAGTTGTATATTTTCTTGGATGGAGGGAGTATAAGGATACTTACTTAGTATTACAGATGGTAGCATTTTTGTGTAGATTTGGTTAACTTTTAAATTATTTGATTATTACTCAAAAAAGTGATTATTTTTTTAAGATGGAGCAAGATCTACCCTGTGGCAGGCCCACAGACAAAGCTCCAGGACAACAAAGCAATCAAGCCCTTCGTTCACCCACGCTCACGAGTGGACCCAATCCTGAGGCCCACTGCGGCCTTTGTGGGCCTCATGCCACTCGTTGCAGGCTTCAAGTTCAGGGGACGGGACGGCCCAACCAAACCCACCACATCTTCTTCCGTGTGGCCCTTGTCGTTTCACCGTTCCAAGAGGACGGCACTGGTGACGTCACTCACCCATCGCTCGGTCGCGTGCGCTTCACGCAGCGGCTCCTCGACCGTCCCCACTCCTCTCACGGTCACACACCACACCGCCGGTGCCTACCGCTTCAGTCGCAAGTCGATCCAACAATCCACGGCACCCACCCAGCGCGGCGCCACCGGCGACCCGAATCCCCTCCTCCAACAATCCACGGCACCTACCCAGCGATGGCGACGGAGCTGACGGCGGCGCAGCTGCGGGCGTACGACGGCACCGACCCTTCCAAGCCCATCTACGTCTCCGTCCGGGGCAAGGTCTACGACGTCACCTCTGGCCGCGGCTTCTACGGCCCCGGCGGCGCCTACGCCGTCTTCGCGGGCCGCGAGGCCAGCCGCGCCCTCGGCAAGATGTCCAAGGACGAGGCCGACGTCTCCGGGGACCTCTCTGGGCTCACCGACAAGGAACTCGGCGTCCTCGCCGACTGGGAGACCAAGTTCCAGGCCAAGTACCCCGTCGTCGCCCGCGCTCGCCGACGCCTGAACTCGGCAGTCTCAGCTCAACCACCCCAAATCAGCCGCGAGTCCACCATCAGCAGCTCTCTGCTGCGGCCAAGTGTCAGTGTAAACTCTGTCCTGCCTCTTGCAGTGTTGTTCAGTGCTGTGCTTGCTTGTTTGTGGCTACCCAATAATCTGAATGGAATGATGTGTATGTGATGTGCCTGCTGAATTACTCCTAGTCCTTGCATACAGTGCTACCACATGCCATGATATATGTGCTTTGGTTGTTGTGTAATTCCATGACCAATAATCTGAACGAAGGATTAGGGTGTTAGATTGATCTTCACCCGGCCCAATGATCGGCTCTATGTGCTTTGGTTGTTGTGTAATTCCATGACCAATAATCTGAACGAAGGATCAGGGTGTTAGATTGATCTTCACCTGGCTCGGTCCAACCCCAAAGTCGGACCCGAACTGCGTTTCAATATAAATAGGAGTCATTCTGGGGTGGTGAGCCCTCGTCGTGACTATAAATAGGAGGGAAATTTGAGGGGCTCGTGACACGAGGTTCGCGACACGAGGTTCGCTGCCACCCACAGAAGCTCACCTAAACCCTAATCCGATCCAGAGGGTAGCGCTGAAGGCGACGTGAAGCTCCACCGGTGTCGCCACTGGATCTCGTTGCCCTGCTCTCGCCAGACACCGCGAGCCCGACGTCTACACCCGCCGGACTCCACCAACACTCCACGCCACCGACGACATGTTTCCACCTCCACCAAGCCCGCTGATGGTCGGTACCCTTACCTCTCTCTCTCTCTCTCTCTCTGGTTTGTGCTCTAGGTTGATCTACATGCTTATTTATCCCGAATTGAAAGAACACACCCACTAGATCTATGCCTAAACGATCTTAAGAGCCAACAATGGTATCAGAGCCTTCACTAGCGTTTAGATCTGGACTAGGGAAGAAATTAGAAGGAGACGAATCAAATTTGAGATTCGGACTAATCCTAACCCTAGAAGAAGAGAAAGGAAAGAAAGGGGGCTTTCCTACCTGGGAACCGCCCGCACTGTCACCACCGCCGGTCGTCGCCTCGACGCCGCGCGGGAAGTCGCCCTAAGCCACTGCGGGCACGAGGACTCACCGTCGTGTGTCTCCGCCTTGGGCTCGGGCCAAGGGCACCACCCGAGGCCCGCTCGACGGAGGCACGCTCAACCTCCGGCGAGCACGCGCGCCAGCGAGGGTCCTGCGGCAGCGCCTCCATCTCTCCGGCCTCCACGAGCGACCATAGAAACCCTAGATAGCACTCGCTCGATAACGAGCTTGGAGAAGAAGAAATAGGAGCAAGAAAGGAAGAAAAGGGGAGCCGATCGGGACTTGTCAGCCGTCGCCGATGGCCAGGGCGGCTGCGCCCCGCCACGCACCATAGTCGCTCGATGCGACGCAGAGAGAGAAGGTAAGGGAGAGAATGAACCTAGGGTTTGGGTGAACGCCGGTCGGGAGGCGAGTTTTGATCTCGCGAAATCGCCGCTCGACCATCGGATGCAAATGGATGGCCACGATCGGCCGGGCCGCTTCGGCCTAAGTGGGAAGAAAAATCCACCCTAGCACCCACATTGTGGCTCGGGGTGCGGGGAGAGAGCTTGTGTGCATTTGGGCCGTCTCCACAGAAGGGCGGCTTACTTGGCTGCCATGACAAAGGCCTCCTTAGGCCGCATAGCCTTGCAATGCTGTTGGTAATGAGGAAACGCCAGAGTCGCGTGAAGGGCCTTCGGGCCAAATTTAGAATGGAATTTTTTTGTTTTATCATTTCAGAAGCGAAATTAGAATGAATTTTAGTTGATTTTGAAGTTTTAAATCTCTGTCAAAATTTAAACCAACAGAATAATTTTTTCAGATAGTAGATGAGTATAGAAAAATGCTTCTGAATAATATTATTTTAAGATTATTTTTCTCATTTCCGCTGCAAAGTTGGTGTTTATTGTCTTCCAATTAAATTCGAACCAACGAGAGGATTTAATTTGAAGAGCAGTTACAATTTTTTAGTAATTTATGATATTGCTAATTTTCTGACCAAAGTTGTTAATAGCAATATTATAATTTTATTTACGAGTTTTATGCATTAATTCTATTTCTGTCCAACGGTGATGTAGAATTAATGTAGAAGAATGATGTTTTATTCTATTTTCTGTTCATCGGTGATATAGAATAGAACTGAAAGATTTAAAAGTTTAATGGGCATGTTTTTAACCAGACCAACGTAGGGTTATTTTCATGCTCATTATTGTTGATTATTGTTTAATATTTTTTAGACAAAGATCTCCTTGCTTTCATCCTTGAAGGCAGTAAAGAAAATAAGTTGGGTACTTGTGACTCAGAAGATGAAAAGTGTAAGTTCTGTAAGAAAGAAGGCCATTGCGTAAGGGATTGTGTTCTCTTTAAAGAATGGCTTGAAAAGAAAGGGCTTCAGGGATATAATTAATCCAAGAAAAGGAGACAAAGCAATAAAAGTTGCAAATGACGTCGAAGTTGATAAGGAATCTGTTGGTCAACTCTCATAGAGCTTAACAACGACTTCACACTTAGTTTAAGGAATGCCTTTTATATACGCTCTATGAAGAGGAATATAATTTCAATTTCAATCTTAGACGATGATGGATTTGATTGCCATTTTGGTAATGGCTAATCAGATTATGTTTAATAATAAATATGTTGGTCTTGTCTTCCGACAAGACGAGCTTTATTTGCTATCACTTTGTGATAATGCGAAAGTTGTGAATACTGAGAATGAGAATGCCTCCTCGTCTATAAATGCAAGAAATAAGCGGAAGAGAGTTCATGATGTATCATCAAAATTATGGCACTATCGTTTAGGCCATATTTTGAGAGGGAGAATAGAGCGATTGATTAAGAAATCAATTCTTCCGCCATTAGAATTTTTAGATTTAGAACAATGCATTGATTGCATAAAAGGAAAGTATGTTAAGAAAATAAATAAAGATGCCAAACGAAGCGCAAGAATTTTAAAAATAATTCACACAGATATATGTGGTGCTTTTTCCTGTGAAGAGTGTGGATGATTATGATTCATTTATAACATTCACAGATGATTATTCTCGTTATGGCTATATTTATTCAATTAAGGAAAGATCAGAAGCATTGGATAAATTTAAGATATTTAAGGCTAAAGTAGAAAATCAGTACAATTTAAAGATTAAGATAGTAAGATCCAACTGTGGGGGAGTACTACGGTTGACACACCCCATATGGCCAAGTTCCTGAACCTTTTGCAAGGTTCTTATAGGAAAATGACATAGTTGCCAGTACTCTACACCGGCGAGCCTCAGGAGGATGGAGTAGCTGAAAGATGCAATCATACCTTAATAGATTTGGTGAGAAATATGATAAGTTACTCTACTATACCGATAAGTTTATGGATGGAGGTGTTAAAAACCGCCATTCATATTCTCAATTGAGTGTCAAGCAAGTCGGTGTCCAAAATACCATATGAGTTGTGGAGAGGAAAAGAACCCTCACTTAACTATTTATGTGTGTGGGGTTATCCAGCTGAGGCTAAAGTCCTTAACCCAAACATAGGGATGCTAGACTCCAAGACAGTCAGTTGCTATTTTATTGGGTATCTAGAAAAGTCAAAAGGTTATCGCTTCTATTGTCCTGACAGGATATACGAAGTTTGTAGAAACAAGACATGTTGTGTTATCGGAGGAAAGAGTTAATCAAGGTGAGCAAGGTAGCGCGAGAAATTAACCTAGAGGAGAAGTGGGTACATGCGCCTACTCTGATGGTTTAGGAACCATTCTTCACGCTACCTGTTGTTGCTGCAACAACAGTGCAAGACATTGTAGTAACATCACTTGTTGTTAGTTCTCCCATGGCAATAATGAATGAACATGAGGAACCTGTCCTTCAGGATCCTGTAGAACCCATTGTCACACAAGAGGAAGAGCAACAATAGCCTCATATAGAACAAACATAAACTAACGAGGCCCCTAGAAGATCTCAAAGAGTTAGAAAACTAGCCTAATCCTGATGACTACGGAGTCTATAAATGTGAAGAATTTTAAATGGAGGGTGATCCCACCTCATTTGAAGAAGCCATGAGAAGCGCTCACTCATCAAAGTGGCTTGAAACCATGCAAGATGAAATGAGATCAATGAATACCAATGGTGTTTGGGACTTAGAAATAATTCCTAAAGGAGCCAAGACAGTAAGCTGTAAATAGCTCTATAAAACTAAATATGACTCCAAAGGGAATGTAGAAAGATTTAAAGTGCGACTTGTGGCGAAAGGCTTCACGCAAAGAGAGAGAAGGCATAGATTACAATGAGTCATTTTCTCTAGTCTCATGTAAGGATTCTGTCGGTGCAGAAAGTGACCAATACGTAAATATTTGTAGTTTTGTCGTACGTTGTGATCGGAGGTGGCCTAGCACTCAATGACACAGGGTTTATACTGGTTCAGGCAATGTGCCCTATGTCTAGTTTGAGTCGGTTGATGACTTTATTCTTGAGCCAGGTGCTCGAAGTTTGCAGTGGGGTTACAAACGAGAAGGAGAAAGATGGGGGCTACAAGAGGTCCGATCGGACTCTGGTCAGAGGGATCGAGAGTGACGGGAACTCCGCTATGCGTTATGTGTTCGAGCGTGTGCTCGAGGTTTGAATCTGGTGGTTCTGTTGTTGTGTACTAGTGAACTTGATCGATCTTAATCAACCTATCTGTTGGAAGAGAGCGCATCCCCTTTTATAGATGAAGGGGATGGCCTTACAAGTGAGAGGGAGGGAGTACGTTCGCTACTAAGTCTTGCTGCCCATGCCAGTGGATACAAGATGATGGTAGGCGCCCACAATATTGTTGAATGTCAGATGCACATGGGAGGTTGCGTCGTCTTCTTCAGGGTATGGCAGATGTCGGTACCTGCCATACTATTGATGCCGAGAGGCATGCAGGGGGTTTTATCATGTTCGCCTAGCACGGTAAATGCTGGCACCCACAACATTGTTGATGCCTCAGAGGCACGTGGGGGGAGCCTTACCGTGTTGTCTGGTATGGGAGTTGATGGCGCCCACAACATTGTAGGGAAAATGTCGGCGCCTACAACATTGCTTGGGCTCTATCATGTCAGGGGGGTCACAGAGTACTGTCCTGCAGGTGTACAAGGCATGTTCCTCGGTATTGCGGTTGACTTGAGTGCCCTACCTTACTTTCTCCGTCTGTTCCCTGGTCCTTACCGAGCGGGCGTCCCCGGTTGGATGGTCCCAGTCAGCCCTGATTGCGCTAGTCGGAGAGGAGCCGTATGTAGGGGTCCGGCGCATTCCCGGTCGGAGGAGCGGGCCAGAGTCGGAAGTGGCGTTGTGGCCAGGCCTTCCGGTCAGATAGACCATCCGGAGGTGGGCTGGAGACCGAAGAGAGTTGTCGGTGTTTTGGAACCGGGGGTCCCTCAACCAACGAGTGAATTTGTGCTGCGTGCCCCTAATCCCGGATGGTGGCGCAAAGAGACACAAGGTTTATACTGGTTCAGGCAATCGAGGCCCTACGTCCAGTCCGAGAGATCGATCTTGTATTCCTTGCACCGGAGTGCTCGTAGTAGGGGGGTTACAAGCTAGGTGAGAGAGGAACTAGCCCTAGGTCTCGGCGAGTGTGGTGCGGGCTGCTTGAGGCGTTGTTCCCAAGCGGCGTAGGAGTGCGTGGTTCTATCGGCGTGTTCGCTCTTTCGGCCCTCTCCCAGAATGGCCCTGATCCCTCCCTTTTATACTCTAAGGAGGACGGGACCGTGCATGTGGTGCTACATAGCGCCACGTAAATGGGGTGGCGTGTCCGAGCCTCGTAGTCGCCCACCTTTGTTGTGGTATGGTCGATGGAGTGGCCCCGTCCTTGTCGTGCGGAAGTGACATCTTTGGTCATACTCGGTCTTGTGCGTCGTGGGGCTCGATGCGGCTTGATGCGAGGACATGGCGGGCGACGTCTTTGGTCGCCGTGTAATGACGTCGTGAGGGAGCAGTGGCTCTGCAGATGCCGAGGCCGAGCCATCGTGGGGGCTCGGTGGTCATGGACCCTCAGTGCCGAGCCCGTGAAGCAAACTGTCGAGGCCTTGGGGGAGTTATTGGCCTGGTGCGATTCCGAGGCCACAGATGAGCCAGACGTGGCTCCCCATGCTTTGCGTTGTCCTTGGAGCAGGAGTTGGCGACACAGTGAGGCATGGGTGTCAACCATGTGCACGGTGGATAGCATAGTGATGGGTAACCCCCGCCCACCGGGACGCGTGCAGGTCATCGCGTGATGACGTCGTGAGGGGGCTGTGGCTCAGAGGTGCCGAGGCCAAGCCATCGGGGCTTTGGCGGACATGGGTCCTCGGTTTGCCGAGCCCTGGAGCAAGCCGCCGAGGCCTTGGAGGGAATTATTGCTCCTGGCATGCGATTCCGAGGCCACAGATAGCCAGATGTGGCTCCCCACGCTGCATTGTCCTCGGTGCTGAGGAGTTGGCGACATAGTAGAGAGCATGGGCGTCAACCCATGTGCACGGTGGTTAGTCTGATGGCGGGTAACCCCTTGATCCCCCGCCTCTGTCCCATCGGCCATTCTCACAGATCATGCGGGCATGCAAGTTGTTGTGGGGCCAGTGATTGGCTGAGTTGATCGACACGACGTTTTGCGGAGGGACGGGAGAAGGAAGAGGTAGCGGAGTCTTGCCGAGCCCGCCTTTGCGCGAGACGGAGGGTCGGTGGCCTCGGCCGAGGCCTTTGGCGGGGAATCGACCGAGGCCCAGCGGTGAGGGGCCTCGGGGGCGAATCGGAGAATCGGGTGAGGTCCGCGGTGATGAGGCCTCGGGTGAGTCGAAGAATCGGGCCGAGGCTCATGGTGATGGGGCCTCGGGTGAGTCGGAGAATCGGCCGAGGCCAGCAGCCATTAATTGGTTTCGATCTTTACTGAAATCTAAGCGATCGTTTTTGGATCTTGCTTAGGGTACCCCTTCTCACGGTATCCGACAAGTAGCCCTCGAGCCTTGGGGGAGTGGAGGCACTCCCGAGGTTACGACGAGAATTGGCTCTTGATAGCTCCTGTCGGGATGGTGTTTTGTTTTCGAGGTTTTGGTGGGTGCTGCTGTGGCACTCTGCGCCGTGTAGCCCCGAGGCCTGGAGGAGTGATTTCACTTCTTCGGGGCTTTTTTCTCTTCGAGTGAGGCGTTTTGATCGTGTTTGCGGGCCGTGGGTGCGAGTTCGGATCATGGGGCCTCGGCGATGTTGCGGGAAAGAGCCCCTTAGCCTCACTTTGGAGAGCGAGGGGCCGGGGGGTTCTCCGGCTTTTTGTACGACCCTCGTGCTTCCTTTTCGCTCGGAAGGAGGGGTGAAAGATGCCATGCCACCCCTCGGTGGGCGCGAGCGATGGCATCTCCGGTGGAGTCATTATCGGGTAAGTCCGAGTGGAGGCCCGCACCCGTTCATTTGGGTCGGCTAAGCGGTCCCGAGACGCGCTTCCAAGAGTACCGGAGGTTTCTCTAGTGGGTGCCGAGGCCGTTCATTGGGCCTCGGTGGCTCGGTGCCTCCCTACGGTGGGATCCCATTCGGAGACCTCCCCACCGGTCTCGGACACAACACAGGCGTGCTCGACAGGCTCGCCCGTAGTCGCCCCCGACTCTTTTGCCCTGGGCATTGCCGAAACCCCTGGGGCCCAGCTTTGAACCCCCCGGACCGAAGCAGGATCGGGTCGCTTGTTTTTATCTTGGGTGCGGGGAAGAGCCCCGAGCCTCCGCCGGAGGCGAGAGGGCGGTCGAGAGTCCTCCCGACTTTTTTGCTCGTCCCCATGATCCCTTACCGGCTCGGACGGGGGGCTGTTTGCCGAGTCCACTCGTGTGCGAGCCTGAGCCGCTGGGTCTCGGCAAAGTTGCAGGAGGAGCCCCCGAGTCTCTCGCACGGAGCGAGAGAGCGGTCAGAGGTCCCCTGGCTTTTGGTTCGCCCCTCGCGCGTGAGGGTCTGACTGCCGAGCCCCCCTCGGGTGCGAGCCTAGGTCGCGGGGTCTCGGCGTCTTTTGCAGAAGGAGCTCCCTAGCCTCTGCACGGAGCAAGAGGGCCGTCAGGAGTTCTTCCGGCTTTTTGAACGACCCTCGCGCTTTCTTTTCGCTCGGAAGGAGGGTTGGTTTTTGCCGAGACCCCTCGTGTGCGAGCTCAAGTCGCTGGGCCTCGGCAACGTTTTGCAGGAAGAGTCCCTTAGCCTCTGCACGGAGCAAGAGGGCCGTCAGGGATTCTCCTGACTTTTTATTCGACCCTCGCGCTTCCTTTTCGCTCGGAAGGAGGGGTGGAATGTGCCACGCTACCCTCGGTGGGCGAGCGATGGCACTTCCGGTGAGTCATTATCGGGTAAGTCCGAGTGGAGGCCCGTACCCGTTCGGCTGAGGGTCGGCTAGCGGTCCGGAGACGCGCTCCAAGAATCTGGGAGGGTTTCTCTAGTGGGTGCCGAGGCCGTTCATTTGGGCCTCGGTGGCTTGGTGCCTCCCTACGGTGGGATCCCATTGGAGACCTCCCTGCCGGTCTCGGACACAACACAGGCGTCCCAAGCGTTGCGCTTGCTTGGGCCTCGGCACTGTAGGCTCCTCCCATAGTTGCCCCTGACTCTGTTGCCTGTTCGGGGCGGCCGCCGAAACCCCTAAGGGCCCGACCTTGAACCCCCCGGACCGTAGCGGGCTCGGTGCCCAGTTCCTTTGCTGGAAGGAATCGGGGTTATTTCTCCCTCGGTTAATTAATGGCGGTAGCGTCTTTTGAGGCGGCTTTTTTCGGGAGGCGAAACGGCTCCGCTGCTGCTGCTGTTGACGCGACGTGGCGTCACCGACGGGACGATACTGCACGCGATTAACGAGGAGGAGTGTGTGCGGGCGGTAAGACCGGATCTGGATAATCGGGCGGATTTTTGGGGGAAACTTCCCGATTTCGCCGCCCGGCGGTTTCGTCTTGTCCTTTGCATAACACGCAAAGGGCCTCGCCCTTCCCTTCTTACCTCTCTCGCATTCGCTTTTGTTGCCTCCGTCTTGCCGTTCTTTGCGAGCATAGAGCGCCGGGAAGAGAGAAGGCGAGGGCGAGAGACCAAAAAGAGAGGGGAGAGATTACCGCCGTAGCGGCGTCCTCCGCCGCGCAATGGCTGGTGGTCCCGTCATCCTCGGCGGATCCTCGGGGCGGTCCGGCGCCACCGAGGAGAAGTGTGAGTCGCTCGTGGAGGCGGTCTTCTTCGGCCGATCATCGACCCGACGAGCCGGAGTGGATTGCTCCGGAGAGCGAGTCGGAGCGAGGCCATGCGACGGCTACGTGGTGAGCTTCGTCGTCTTCCACGAGCGAGGCTTGGTCGCCGGTGGATAACTTCATGCGGGCGCTCCCGCACTACTATGGCGTGAGTCGCACAATTTCAGCCCCAACTCCATCGCCCAGGCGGCCATCTTCGTCGCCGTCTGTGAGGGGTACCTGGGGATCGCTCCCCACTGGGAGTTGTGGCTCCACTTGTTCCGGCGACGTTCACCACCAAGCCGGGAACGCGAGGGGGCTCGGAAGGGCGAGGGCGCGGCTGTACCCTTCACGTGCGCCAAGACCGGCGGTCCCTCTACATCCCGACCAGTTGTCATCGTCCAACCGTCGTTGGTATGACGTTGGTTCTACTCTCCGCAACGACGGCGGAGGACTTCCCCTATACCGGGCGGGTTGTAGAGAGTCAAACCGAGAGAAATGAAGTGCGGCGTCATCACGGCCCGATCAGCCCAGTGGAACCGCTCTTGAGGGCCTTGGGAAGCTGCGTGACCACGGCCTTTTCGGCGGCCGTGGTCGTGGCGGCTTTTCACCGCC